>WOXC01008985.1:0-626402 GCA_011680675.1 Gymnobelideus leadbeateri
CCAAGCTATCACTCTTCGAAGATGATATGATGATATACTTAGAGAATCCTAGAGAATCAAGTAAAAAACTACTAGAGACAATAAATAAATTTGGCAAAGTTGCAGGATATAAAATAAACCCACATAAATCCTCAGCATTCCTGTACATCTCTAATGAAACCCAACAGCAAGAGATAGAAAGAGAAATCCCATTTAAAGTCACTGTAGACATTATAAAATATTTGGGAATCTACTTGCCAAAACAAACCCAGAATCTATATGATCACAACTACAAAACACTTCTCACACAAATAAAAGCAGATCTAAATAGTTGGAAAAATATCAATTGCTCATGGCTGGGTCGAGCTAATATAATAAAAATTACAATTTTATCCAAACTAAACTATATATTTAGTGCCATACCAATCAATTTACCAAAAAACTACTTTCTAGAGTTAGACAAAATAATAACAAAATTTATTTAGAAAAACAAACGATCTAGAATATCAAGGGAATTAATGAAAAGAAACGCTAGGGAAGGTGGACTAGCTATGCCAAATCTTAATCTGTATTATACAGCAGCAGTCATCAAAACTGCTTGGTACTGGCAGAGGTGTAGAATAGTGGATCAATGGAATAGATTAGGTGCAGGAGACCCAGCAGTTAATGAATATAGCAATCTATTGTTCGATAAACCCAAAGACCCCAGTTTTTGGGATAAGAATGCACTATTTGACAAAATCTGCTGGGAAAACTGGAATACAGTATGGCAGAAACTGGGCATAGACCATTATCTAACACCATATACCAAAATCAAGTCCAAATGGGTGCATGATCTAGGTGTAAAGGATGATACTGTAAGCAATTTGGGAAAGCAAGGAATAGTTTACTTGACAGATCTGTGGAGAGGGGAAGACTTTAGGACCAAACAAGAATTAGAGAGCATTATAAAATGCAAAATGGATAATTTTGATTACATTAAATTGAAAAGCTTCTGTACAAACAAAGTCAATGTAACCAAGATCAAGAGGGAGGTGGGCAATTGGGAAAGAATTTTTACAACTTGTGTCTCTGATAAAGGACTCATCTCTAAAATTTATAGAGAATTGAGCCAAATCTATATGAATACAAGTCATTCCCCAATTGATAAGTGGTCAAAGGATATGAACAGGAAATTTTCAGAGAAAGAAATTAAAGATATCTATAAGCATATGAAGAAATGCTCTAAATCACTATAAATTAGAGAAATGCAAATCAAAACAACTCTGAGATACCACATCCCTCCAGTCAGATTGGCTAAGATGACAAAACAAGAAAGTGACAAATGCTGGAGAGGATGTGGACAAATTGGAACACTAATACGTTGCAGGTGGAGTTGTGAACTTATCCAACCATTCTGGAGAGCAATCTGGAATTATGCCCAAAGGATTATAAACAATTTCATACCCTTTGACCAGCCATACCACTTCTAGGGTTATATCCCAAAGAGATCATAGAAGTGGGAGGAAGACCCATATGTACAAAAATATTTTTAGCAGCCCTTTTTGTGGTTGCAAAGAATTGGAAACTGAAGGGGTGCCCACCAACTGGGGAATGGCTAAACAAGTTGTGGTATATGAATGTAATGGAATATTATTGTGCTATAAGAAATGAAGAGGTGACGGATTTCATAATTACCTGGAGAGACTTATACAAACTGATGCTGAGTGAGAAGAGTAGAATCAGAAGAAATCTATATACAATCACAGACATACCATATCTGTGATGACCAACTATGACAGACTGGACTCTTTTCAGCAATGCAGTGATATAAGTTAATCCCGAAAGACTCAAGAAAGTGAGAAATGCTCCATCCAGAGATATAACTAGAAAGAACTGAACCTGAGTCCTGATGGAAGCAAACTAAATGATCTTGTTCTTTTCATTGTTTGGTTTTATTTCTTCCTTACCATCTTTCATCCCACCTAGTACAATACGCCTTTGTAATTGGAATAATGTCTAATATGAATGCATTTGCAGATCATATACTGGACTATATGCTGTCGTGTGGGGAGGGGGGAGGGAAGTAAAGGAAATTTGAAAATCAAGGAACTATGGAATTGAAACTTGTTAACTGAAACTAAACTAATAAATTAATTAAAAAAAAAAAGTCCAGCAAAATATATTAGCTCATTGGTCAACAAAAAACAAAGGAAGGACTGTACTTGACCCATTGACCATAGTGTGGAGTCTATATGAAGGGGTCCTTAATCTGGGGTTCATCATCTTAAAATTTTTTTCGATAACCATATATTTCATGTATTTAAAAACATTATTCTGAGAAGGTGTCCACAGGCGTCACCAGATTGCAAAAAGTGTTATGCTACAAAAAATGATTGAGAACTTCTGCCTCTTCTCTCTGAGAATTCTTGCATTGCAGGTAGTCCAATAATTTTTAAATTGTCTCTACTGGATCTATTCTCCAGGTCAGTGGTTTTTCCCATGAGATATTTCACATTGCCTTCTAATCTTTTGTTTGTTTGGATCTGCTTAACAGCATCTTGATTTCTCATAAAGTCATTAGCTTCCATTTGCTCCAGTCTAACTCTGAAGGAATGAATCTCCTCAGTGAACTTTTGAGATTCTTTTTCCATCTGGCAAATTCGACTTTTTAAGGCATTCTTCTCCTCATTGCCCTTTTGGGCCTCCTTTGCCATTTGAGCTAGTCTATTTTTTAAGGTGTTGTTTTCCTCAGTCAGGCTGTTGACCCTCATTTCATACTTTTCCTGCATCCTTCTCATTTCTCTTTCTAATTTTTCCTCCACTTCTCTTATTTGATTTTTAAAGTCCTTCTTAAGGTCCTCTATGGCCTGCAACCCGTTCATGTTTTCCCTGGGGCTTTTGGAGCAGGACTTCTGACCTCACAGTCCTTTTCCCGCTCTATGCCCCCAAAATAGGAGTCTAGGGTTGCATTTTTCTGTTTCCTTTGTCTTGGCATGTTGCCACTTAATTGCTTGACTTTTGGGCTTGTTGCCACACTATGGCTTTAAGGCCAGATAGAGGAATTTTCGTCCCGAACGTGTGGGGGGCAACTTCCGTTTCTGGCAAGCTGTAAACCCACCCACAACTTCCACCCTAGATCACAATCCAGATCCAGGGAGGTTAAAGCAAGAGCGATTACCCCCCAAGACTGATCGCTGGATCTCCCCACGATTTGTAGGCTGGGAGCCAGAAATGCCTATGAAAACTACAAAATGGCGTGTCTCCTCAGCGGCTTCTAGCCCCCAGGGGAGGGAGCTGATGCATTCCCCAAATACAGGCCCCAAAGTCCATAGGACACTAACCTCTTACTTTGTCCTAGGCATGTCTATGTTGATAATTCTGGAATCGCCACAGCTCCTGGGGTTCTGGGGTTCCTCCAGCTGGCTGCTGGCCCTGCCGCCCTGGAGCTAAAATCTCGGCTCACGAGGACCTGGGCTCGGCTCGGCTGGGCTCGGCTCGGCTGGGCTCCTGCGCTCTGCGCTCTGTGCACTGCCGGCTCCCAGACCGCTGCGCTGGTCCTTCCTGCAGGGCTACTGGGCTGTCCTCAGCGGGAGGTTAGCTTCTCTGTGTCGTTCTGTGGGTGCTGGGGCTCCAGAAGTTGTTCACAGTCCTTTTTTACATAGTTTGTGGAGAATCTGGGGGCAGAGAGGCTTGGAAGAGCTGTTTCTACTCCGCCATCTTGGCTCCGCCCCCATATGGGAACTGCGAGAATTCTTGCATTGCAACAAGTAAATTCACAAATGGAACCAAGATGAAAAAAAAATTCTACTTTCACTTCTTAATGCAAATGAGGGTCTGATGAGCAGCATTATGATGTAATGAAAAGGGTGCTAGAATTGCAGTTATGAGATCACAGCTGAGATCAAATCCTAATTGCTGCTTCTGATGTGTGTGAATTTAAATGCCAGTTTAATTCTCCAGGCCTCTCCATTCTGCTGGCTATTAGTTCCAAGACCATTCTCATTCCTATCGCAAGGAGCTCAATATTTAGCTTATAGTCTTTCTTTCTTCTAATACAAGTATACTTTGACATGCAAATTGATGTTTGTTCCCTCAAACTCCTTTACCTCATGGTTCCTCTACCTACTCACCTCTCATGATCTATTCCTTCATCCCGCATCTCCTTTACCAAGATGTTGTCCACACATTGATCTCCAGTACCTTCATTTCTCAATATATCCCAGGTGATCATCAATTTGATCATCATTTTCCTACTTCCTCAGTCTCGGATCTTTAGTTATCCAGTGCAACTTTTCACCATTCTCTACTTTTGAACCCTCACTTCCTTGTTCAACCATGCTAATGCCTTGTCAAACATCAATTTAGGATCACTCTACTATCCATTTCCATTCTTTCACTCACATAGGGCAGAAGAGAACTAGAGGGAATCATGTAACATTGCTGACTGGGTCCGTAAGAAATTCATGTTACATAATCTCAAAAGGGTCCTCATTAGAGCAAGGAAGTCTTTCTTCTTTCTTTTTAATTGATTCTCTTTGCTATTCATGACAAAAATTAATACAGACCTTCTTTTCTCCCCTTGAGTCTTTCAAAGTATCCCTTTGCTCAACTCCCTACTGAAAACATTAACTCATATTTTACTGAGAAAAGTGAGTTCCTTCTTCTCCCCTCTTCTATACCTCACAATTTCTCAAACTCATTTATCATTTTCTCCTCCTTTATTCTATTTTTTTTTTTTATGAAGAGATGGTCCTCCTCCTTGTCTGGACCAACCTCTCTACATACACCTTCCTTTGATCTTGTCTCCTCCTATCTTTGACAGCAGATTATTCCCATAGACATTCTCCCTCCCCCTCTAATCCTAAATCTCTTTTCATATACTGATTCCTTCCATACTGCCTAGGTACATCTCCCTCACAGTATAAAAAAATACAACAATCTTCACTAAACTACCATTGCTGAGGGGCCTCATCACAACTCTTTCTTTGGATCTAGGGGCACCCCTGAGAAGTTGGAAGTGATTCTATAATGCCATTGGCTCAAGTCCCTACCAGTGTATTTTTCCCTTCAGATTATTAATTAAGGATCATTTTAATTAACCAAACTGAATAGCTTTTAGAAACAGGTATTTATTAAGGTGACAGATTAAGAACAGTTAGTACAGAGCATCACCTAAAAGTATGTGACGTATTCTTCACCAAATATTAGAGTGACTTCAAGTTTAGAGAGCACATGTGGCAAAAGTTTACCTTACAGCTCCTGGTTGCTGGAAGTCATAATTACCACCCCCTACCCCTCACCCTGCCAGCCATTCATGAGGAAGCAGGTAGGGGAGACTTAGACTGAGTCTTCTTTTTTCTTACCCTTCAGTGGTTTCTCCTCAGGGCTTTTTCTGGGAAGGTTTGCTTGCTATAATTGCTTAAATGACCCCAGGTCTAAGCTACAATGATAGGTTATCCATAAGGCATGACCAAGTTTCCTTGGCCTATTCAAACTCTTCTTATACAATATCTCTCCAGATCCAAGTACTTTCAGCACTTAGTCTGAAGCCTATGATTGAGACTGATTGATGAGAAGGCTCATAGCTTACTTTAAGTGAGGTGTGGTGGCTTGATTGAATTGAATTAAATCAATCAACCCAAATTACAGTGAAAGCTTTTATCCTTTATCTCCCCTCTATTTCTTGGTGAAACTTCTAGAAAAAAAAAATTGTCTACACTCATTCTCTCTCCTTTTCTCACTTTGCAATTCTTTGCAGTCTGGATTTAGACTCATGATGTCATAGACCTTATGACCTCAGAACTCAACTCTATAGTTAGCAATGATTCTTTAATTTCCTAATCTTTCTCCAGTTCTCACTCTTCTTGACATTTGCAGCATTTAACACTGTGCACCAACTCCTGGTGGGCAGCTAGGTGGTGAAGTGATAGAGCACTGGACTTGGAATCAGGAAAACTCATCTTCATGAGTTCAAATCTGACCTCAGACACTAACTGGGTTACTGTGGGCAAGTCATTTACCCCTGTTTACCTTAGTTTCCTCATCTGTCAGATGAGCTGGAAAAGGCAATGGCAAGTCACTCCTGTATCTTTGCCAAGAAAATCCCAAATGGGGTCATGGAGAATTGGACAACAGTGAAATGACTGAACAACAAACAAACCACTCTCTCTTTATAACGCTCTCCTCTCAGGGCTTGTCATGCTATTATTCTAACTTGATTTCCTTCCTTGTCTTGTACACAACTCAGAGTCACCCTCAGAGTCACCCTCTGTCCTGTTTCAGTCCCTACCATTTTGAGCTCCCTTCTTCACAGAAGTAAAGCCACATCACAGAGAAGCCCACTCCAAGAGAATAACTGACCAAGGCATATTTCTGGGAAACTGCCCAAGGCATAGTCACCCATCCTGTTCTAGGAAATTGGAACTTAACCATCTTCCATATAAGGCCCTAAACTGAGAATTAACCAATTGCATTCCTCTGCTTCTGTAACTTCCTACTTTTACATAGATCTGACCATTACTTTGTGGTTTTTGTCTCTAAATACTCTGGCTCTACCCTTATGGCTGTCTGATTTGAGTCTATACTCTGGACAGTCAGGTGCTCAATAATTCCACATTAAATTTATACCCAGGTCTCACCTCACTTCATTTTCCACACAACAGTCTGATAGCCCCATCTCTGCCTTCCTTTCTGAATCACCATCTGTCATGATCCCTAACAGTGTATATACTCCAAAGCTTTACTCCGGGCCTTCCTCTCTTCTCTCTTAATACTCCTTTATTTATTCACCTCATTAGGTCACAGGGGTTTATTTACCTCTATGACTTTCAGATCAACATATACTAATCTAATCATTCTCCAATCCCATATAACAAATGCTTTAGGCATTCAAATTTCTTCAAGATCTGGTCCCAACCTACCTTTACAGTCTTATATACTAACTTTGCTTATATACTTTATTGTTCAGCCACATTTGCCTTTTTATTTTTTCATTCATATCGCTCCATCTTCTGTCTCTGTATCTTTGTACTGACTCTCCCCCTACATACGTACCCTGCTAGGCCTGGAATGTTTTCCTTCCTGGTTCTACCTCTTAAAGATATTCTTAAAGAACATCACTATTCTGGGGTGGCTAGGCAGCGCAGTGAGTAGAGTGTCGGCCCTGGAGTCAGAAGGACCTGAGTTCAGATCCAGCCTCAGACACTTAACACACACAAACAAAAAAACCTAGCTGTGTGACCTTGGGCAAGTTACTTAACCCCAATTGCCCTCCAAAAAGCTAAAAAAAAAAAGACTATCACTATTATTTAAGGCTCACCTAAAGTGCTACTTTCTATGAGGGCTTTCTTGAAATCCCCCAGCTATTAGTGTTGTTCCCCTCTCCAACCATTTTTTCTTTATTTTATTCATACTTATATACTACATGGGCAAGTTAGTGGTGCCATGGATAGAGCACCAAACCTGGAGTCAGGAAAACTCATCTTTCTGAATTCAAATCTGGCCTCAGATACTCACTAGCTGTGTGACTGGGCAAATTATTTAACCATTTGCCTCAGTTTCTTTATCTGTAAAATTAATTGGAGAAAGAATAGCAAATCACTCTACTATCTTTGCCAAGAAAACTCCAAATAGGGTCATGAAGAGCTGGACATGACTGAAACAACTGAACAACAACAAATATATACACATATTTGTTGGCAATATAATGTAACCTCAAGATGAAGGTTGACTATTTCCTACTGTCCTTATATTCTTGTCATCTAGCACAATGCCTGGTACATGGTAGGCATTTAATAAAAGCATGTTGATTTATTGATTGGACCTCAGTTTCCTTATCTGTAAAATGAGGGCATTGGATGAGGTGATCTCTAAAAACTCTTCAGTTTAAAAAATTTTTGTAATACCAGTGAATTAATCAAAGAGTTTAGAGTTCCACAAAAGATCGACTGCAGATGAGAAATGTATTTTTTTCTGTCAATAAATTGTTTGTTATATTTTAAGTGGCTCAATATGCAATGTTTTCATTTTTCTATGCTACAGAAAATGTCTTTCAGCTTAATTAATGATCCATTCATCAATCTTTGTACTTCCCTTTTAGGTTCTGGCGGGATTCTTCTGGCAATAGGAGAGGTGAGCCTGGCCAGAGTAGTTACACAATTCAGCACTCTGGAGAGTACTTATGCCTTATTTCTAGATCATCCTCAAAGGAGGAGGACATCCACAGGACAGATGTGTCATTGATTTCCAAGAATTTAAACTTATCTCAAAGGCTTAATATCTCTTCATGTCATATCTGGAATAAAACTAGATAAGAACTTTAAATACAAGTAACAGATTTCAGGGGCTGAAGAAGGGAAGGAACAAAGACTTAACTCTTCTAAAGAGTCCTGGACCCTGACCAAGGCAATGGCAGAAAGTGATAACATAATGGAAAGAGCTCTGAATTTGGAGTCATAGGACCTAGGTTTGCATCCTGGCTATACCACTTACTAGCCATTTGACTTTGGACAAGTCACTGACCCTCACTTTCTTTTTTTTTTTTTAAGCAATTGAGGTTAAGTAACTTGCTCAAGGTTACATGGCCAGTTGTTGGGTGCTCATTATCTGAGGCCAGAACTGATCCCGGGTCCTCCCGATTCTGGGGCCACCTAGCCACCCCTGAGCCTCAGCTTCTTAAAGTATAAAATAGGGACAGTAATTGTTGTATTATCTACATCACTGAGTTGTTGCAAGGATGGTATAATATAGTGATAAAAGTAAAAATGTGTGTAAAATACTTTTCAAATTCAAACTTAAAAAAATAACTTTGAGGTCAGATATGAAAACTCTCTCCATCGATGCAGCTTGGTAATTTATTTGCAACTTAGGATCTGCTGCCTAGGACACTGACTTCCCCAGCAAAACACAGCTATTATGTTTCAGAGGGAAGAATTAAAAGCCAGATCTTCCTGGCCCTCTACCCACTAATCCTACTGCCTCTCCAAGCCTGGATAGTCAAATGCTGTTATCCTATGCAAAGATTATCTTTATACATGACTGAAAGTCTTTTGAGGTTCCTTAGAACTCTGAGATTCTATACATTTATAATTCTATTAAGGGTGATATAGAAGAAATAGCACTGTTCCTGGAGCTCTTATATTTCAGCCTACAATCTCAAACTACAGACTTCCCAGACCTCAGTTTCCTTATAGAGAATAAAATTGAGATAGTCATATTTTCATTACCTACTTAAGAGAACTATGAAGAAAACACTTTATGAACCAGAAAGCACACACACACACACACACACACACACACACACTTTCTCTCTCTCTCTCTCTCTCTCTCTCTTTCTTCTTTCCCTCCCTCCCTTCCTCTTTCATATATATATATATATATATATATATATATATATATATATAAAGGCTTTATCAGAGACACTGGTTGTAAAAATTGCTTCCCAGCTCTCTGCTTCCCTATTAATCTTGTTTGCATTGGTTTTGTTTGTAGAAAACCTTTTCAATTTAATTTAATCAGAATTATCTATTTTGCATTTCATAATGTTCTCTATCTTTTGTTTGGTCATAAATTCTTGCATTCTCCAAAATCTGTCAGGTAAGCTACTTCTTGCTTTCCCAGTTTGCTTATAGTATCAGCCTTTATATCTAAAGCATGTACCCATTTTAACTTTATTTTGGTATATGGTGTAAAATGTTTGTCTATGCCTAGTTTCTGCCATAATATTTTCCAGTTTTCCCAGCAGTTTTTGTCAAATAGTAAGTTCTTATCCCAGAAGCTGTAGTCTTTGGGTTTATCAAACAGTAGATTACTATAGTCATTGACTACTGTGTCTTGAATATCTAACCTATTCCACTGATCCATCACTCAATTTCTTGACCAGTACAAAGTAATTTTGATTGCTGCTTTATAATATAATTTAAGAGGTGGTTTGGCTAGGCCACATTCCCTTGCATTTCTTTTCATTAATTCTTTTAATATCCTGAACCTGAACCTAATATCCTGTTCTTCAAGATGAATTTTGTTTTTGTTTTTCCTATCCCTATAAAATAATTTTTTGGTAGTTTGATTGGTATGGAACTGAATAAATAAATTAACTTAGGCAGAATTGTCATTTTTATTATATTACCTTGGCATGAGCAACTGATGTTTTTCCAATTACTTAGATCTGACTTTATTTGAGTGAAAGTGTTTTATAATTGTGTTCATATAGTTCCTGGGTTTGTTTTGGTGGGTAGATACCCAAATATTTTATAATGGCTACAGTAATTTTAAGTGGAATGCTCTTTCTATCTCTTGCTGTTGGGCTTTGTTAGTAATAGAAATGCCAATGATTTATGTGAGCTTATTTTATATACTGCTAAAGTTGTTTATTATTTCAAGTAGTTTTTTACTTGATTTTTTAGAATTCTCTAAGTACATCATCATATCATCTGCAAAGAGTGATAGCCTTATTTCTTCTTTGCCTATTCTAATTCCTTGGATTTCTTTTCCCTCTCTTATTACTAAAGCTAACATTTCTAGTACCATTTTGAATAACAATGGTGATAATGGATGCCCTTTTTTTTTAACCCCTGATCTTATTGGAAATGGTTTTAACTTATCCCCATTACATATAATGCTTGCTGATGGTTTTAGATAGATGGTACTTATCACTCTGAGGAAGAATCCATTTATTCTTATGTTATCTAGTGTTTTAAATCAGAATGGTTGTTGTATTTTGTCAAATGCTTTTTCTGCATCTATTGAGATGAACCTATGATTTCTGTTAGTTTTGTTGTTGATATGGTCAATTATGCTGATAGTTCTCCTAATATTGAACCAGCTCTGCATTCCTGGTATAAATCCCACCTGGTCTTAGTGTATTATTCTCATAAGTTGCTGTAGTCTTTTTTTTTTTGCCTTTTTTTTTTTTGGAGGGGGAAGGTAAGGCAATTGGGGTTAAGTGACTTGCCCAAGGTCACAAGGCTAGTTTTGTGTTAAGGGTCTGAGGCCAAATTTGAACTCAGGTCCTCCTGACTCTAGGCTGGTGCTCTGTTCACTGCACCACCTAGCCACCCCATGCTGTAGTCTTTTAGCTAATATTTTATTTAAAATTATTACATCTATATACTTCAGGGAAATTGGTCTATAATTTTCTTTCTCTGGTTTGACTCTTCTGGTATTAGGTATCAGCACCATATTTGTAGCATAAAAAGAATTTTGTAGGACTCCTTCTTCACCTATTTCCCCAAATTGTCTGTATAGTACTGGAATTAATTGTTCTTTAAATGTTTAATAGAATTCTCTTGTAACTCCATCAGGCCCTGGAGATTTTTTCCTAGGGAGTTCATTGATGGCTTGTTCAATTTTTTTTTTCTGAAATAAGGTTATTTAAATATTTTATTTCCTCTTCTGTTAATCTGGGAAATTTATGTTTTTATAAATATTCATCCATTTCACTAAGATTGTCAAATTTATTGGCATACAACTGGGTAAAATAGCTCCTAATGATTTTTCTAATGTCCTTTTCATTGGTGATGAATTCACCCCTCTTTTTTTTTTGGCCTTTTTTTTTGGAGGGGGGAAGGCAGGGCAATTGGGGTTAAGTGACTTGCCCAAGGTCATACAGCTAGTAAGTATTAAGTATCTGAAGCCTTTTTGAACTCAGGTCCTCCTGACTCCAGGGCCTGTACTCTATTCACTGTGCCACCTAGCTACCCCCTAATTGGGGATCTTTAATATGTTCTTTTTCTAGCTTTTTTTTAGTTGCATTCCCAATTAATTGATCTCCTCTTTCTTTATTTTATTAACATAAGAATTTAGAGAAAAAAACCGGGGGCAGAGCCAAGATGGCGGAGTAGAAACAGCTCTTCCAAGCCTCTCTGCCCCCAGATTCCCCACAAACTATGTAAAAAAGGACTGTGAACAACTTCTGGAGCCCCAGCACCCACAGAACGACACAGAGAAGCTAACCTCCCGCTGAGGCCAGCCCAGTAGCCCTGCAGGAAGGACCAGCGCAGCGGTCTGGGAGCCGGCAGCGCGCAGAGCGCAGAGCACAGGAGCCGAGCTGAACCAAGCCCAGGTCCGCTTGAGCCGAGGTTTTAGCCCCAGGGCGGCAGGGCCAGCAGCCAGCTGGAGGAACGCCAGAACACCAGGAACTGTGGTGACTCCAGAATTATCAACATAGACTTGCCTAGGACAAAGTAAGAGGTTAGTGTCCTATGGACTTTGGGACCTGTATTTGGGGAATGCGTCAGCTCCCTCCCCTGGGGGCTAGAAGCCACTGAGGAGACACGCCATTTTGTAGTTTTCAGAGGCAGCTCGGGCTCCCAGCCTACAAATCGTGGGGAGATACAGCGATCAGTCTTGGGGGGTAATCGCTCTTGCTTTAACCTCCCTGGATCTGGATTGTGATCTAGGGTGGAAGTTGTGGGTGGGTTTACAGCTTGCCAGAAACGGAAGTTGCCCCCCACACGTTCGGGACGAAAATTCCTCTAGCTGGCCTTAAAGCCATAGTGTGGCAACAAGCCCAAAAGTCAAGCAATTAAGTGGCAACATGCCAAGGCAAAGGAAACAGAAAAATGCAACCCTAGACTCCTATTTTGGGGGTATAGAGTGGGAAAAGGACTGTGAGGTCAGAAGTCCTGCTCCAAAAGCCCCAGGGGAAAACATGAACGGGTTGCAGGCCATAGAGGACCTTAAGAAGGACTTTAAAAATCAAATAAGAGAAGTGGAGGAAAAATTGGAAAGAGAAATGAGAAGGATGCAGGAAAAGTATGAAATGAGGGTCAACAGCCTGACTGAGGAAAACAACACCTTAAAAAATAGACTAACTCAAATGGCAAAGGAGGCCCAAAAGGGCAATGAGGAGAAGAATGCCTTAAAAAGTCGAATTTGCCAGATGGAAAAAGAATCTCAAAAGTTCACTGAGGAGATTCATTCCTTCAGAGTTAGACTGGAGCAAATGGAAGCTAATGACTTTATGAGAAATCAAGATGCTGTTAAGCAGATCCAAACAAATGAAAGATTAGAAGGCAATGTGAAATATCTCATGGGAAAAACCACTGACCTGGAGAATAGATCCAGAAGAGACAATTTAAAAATTATTGGACTACCTGAAAGCCATGATCAAGGAAAGAACCTAGAAATCACCCTTCAAGAAATTCTCAAGGAAAACTGCCCTGATGTTTTAGATCCAGAGGGCAAAATAGAGGTTGAAAGAATCCACAGATCACCTCCTGAAAAAGATCCCAAAAAGAAAACTCCCAGGAATATTATAGCCAGGTTCCAGAATCCCCAGATCAAGGAGAAAATACTACAAGCAGCCAGGAAGAAACAATTTCAATATTGTGGAAACACAATCAGAATAGCCCAGGACCTGGCAGCTTCTACACTGAGGGATCGAAGGGCATGGAATATGATATTCCAGAGGGCAAAAGAGCTGGGAATGAACCCAAGGGTCACCTACCCAGCAAAACTGAGTATTTTGTTTCAGGGGAAAATATGGTCATTCAGTGGAATAGAGGACTTTCAAGCATTCTTGAGGAAAAAACCAGAATTGAATAGAAAATTTGACATCCAGACACAAGAAGCAAGAGATGCCTGAGAAGGTAATCAGGGAAAAGAAATCAAAAGGAACTTATCAAAGTTGAACTATTTACATTCCTATATGGAAAAGCAATAACTGTGACTGATGATATCTTTCTCACTATGAAAATAATGGAAGAAGGGGGTGTGGTCATATGAATACATATGTGAATGTGTGTGTATATGGTTAGAGTTATATATGGATAGAGGGCATAGGTTGAATTTGTTGGGAAGGGAGAATACTCAAGGGATGAAATTATGAGGTGAGAGAGGAAAGTGGCAAGAGGAGATGGGGAGAGACAGGGTAGGGTAAACTATCCCATGTAGAAGAAGCAAGGGGAAGTGGTTGCAAGGGAGGGGGAGAATAGGAAGGCTAAAAAGGCAAAACCACATTCACATTGAATTTGGTTCAGGGAGAGAATGACATACATACTAAATGGGATATCTCAACCTGCAGCAGGATAGGGGGAAGGGGGATGAGAGGAAGGATGATGGATGGGAGGGCATCCTTGGTGTGAGGGGAGGTTGGAAGTACCCACTATAGAAGAGGGACAGGATCATGTAGGGAATGGACCAGGTGGGGGGTGGGATGAGTTGGAGGGAATTATAAGCAGCCTTGTACAATATATCTACTATGATAATGTTTTGCATAGCTAGACATGTACAACATATACTGAATTACTTATCTCCCCAGAAGGAATGGGTGACAAGGGAGGAAGGAAATGGATCTGAAATTCGAGGTCGTAACATTAAATGTTTCAAATATATATAAATACTATTATTAATACTCTTTCGCTTGTAATAGGGAGATAAGATGTGCAGGCATTGGGACACAAAGATTCACCTTCCTCTAATGGAAAAGTCGATGGGGGTATGGGAGAAGGTATGGGAGAGAGCAGATTGGAGGAAGTGATATCTTGTGGGACTACTATTCTGGGAGGTTGTGTAGGGGAATAATGGGGGGAAAATGATTGTAACTCAAAATCTGACGGAAATGAATGATGTAAAACAGAAGTTAATAAAGCATTTGTTTAAAAAAAAAGAATTTAGAGATATAAAACTTCTCCTAAGAACCACTTTGGCTGCATCCTATAAGTTTTGGTATGTTGTATCATTATTGTCATTCTCTTGGATGAAGTTCTGATTGTTCTTTGATTTATTGTTTGACCTAATCATTCTTTAGGATAAGATTATTTAGTTTCCAATTAATTTTTAGTCTATCTTTCCATGGTCCTTTATTACATGTAATTTTTTTTTGTATCATGATCTGAAAAGGATGAATTTATTATTTCTGCTTTTCTGCATTGGGTTGTGAGGTTTTTATGCCCTAATACATGGTCAGTTTTTGCATACATGCCATGTACTGCTAAGAAAAATGGTATATTCTTTTCTTTCCCCATTCAATTTTCTTCAGAGATCTACCACATCTAACTTTTTAAAAATTTCTATTCATTTCCTTAACATTTTTTTTCTTTATTTTGTGGTTAGATTTATCTAGTTCAGGGAGGTGGAGGTTGATGTGCCCTACAAGTATAATTTTGTTTTCTATTTCTTTCTGTAACTCCATTAGCTTCTCTTCTAAGAATTTAGATGTACTTGGTGCATGTATATTTAGTAATGATATTATTCATGATCTATGGCACCTTTTAGCAGGATGTAGTTTCCTTCCTTATCTCTTTTAATTAGTTCTATTTTTACTTTTGCTTTGTCTGAGATCAGAATGCTACCCCTGCTTTTTTAATTTTAGCTGAAGCATAATATATTCTACTCCAGCCTTGTAGCTTTACTCTGTTATGTATCCCCCTGTTTCAAATGTGTTTCTTGCAAACAACATATTGTAGGAGGAGCAACTGTCTGTTAAAATCATGCTTTTTTTTTTAGCTCACAGATTAATGCTGAGTGGCAACATGACTAAGTTATTATAGTTAGTTCTGCATCCAAATGATTATTGCTGTTTGTCCTTTGTTTTTGAAAAGGACCAATGACATTGTGGGGTGAGATATTGACTTATATGTGAATTAGATTTTAATGAGGCAGAGTTGCTCCTGTTGTCAGCCTCACTCTCTCTTCCAGAGTCATTGAAGTTCAGTGGTAAGACAAAAGTTTGCATGACTGGTGATGCCCCCCGGATGCAGTGGGTGACCTCAGTGTCTTCCAAACTCTGAGTGTCTGACCAAACTCAAAGCATTCCACAGCTCCTGATTTAGCCACCTTCGTGGCCATTGGAATAAATTGTTTTCATATGCCCAGTCAGTTGGGGGAAGTCTTCACATACTTGGGGTAGAAGTCCCCAACTCATCTATGGCTTTGAGGCCCATCAGTTACCTTTAACCTGGTTTAGATAGTCTGCCAAGGTGTTTTTCCAGGGTGTAGCTGCTGTGGATGCTGCAGCTTCCTGGAGGCACAGAAGAGAGTTGGATAAAGGTGGATACAAAAGGTGGCAGACAAGTGACCAGACATGGGTAATAAGTTCCAGATTTTATTAGTTTTTGCTTCTTCCCTCATCAAACAGACATGTAATCACTCCACAAATATGGTTGGTGACCATGCTAGCTAGTCTGTTCAAGCAGTCCCAGCTGGAGTAGTACAGACATCTTCCCTAAAAGCAGTGACATTAGACACTTCCTTTCTCACTAGGAAGCTGTGGAAATAAAATGGTCTTGGGCATCAGGAGACCCAGGTTTAAATCTTATACTTAAACTTGTCTGCAGGTGGGCAAATTACTTAACCTCTCTGGTTCTCAGTTTTTCTCAACTGTAAAATTGAGGTGTGGGCTATGGACAAGATGACCTCTGAGATCCTTCTGAATTCCAGTCACATATCCAAGGCCCATGAACTTAAGATCTTTCCCTTCCTTATAATGTGCCTAGGTGTCATCCCCACCCCCATAAAGTCCCCTCAGATCCCAAGCATAGCATCTTGCATTGAGTAGACACTTAATGTTTCCTGAATATTTGCTGTAGGCTTGGGGATAGGTAATGAAAAACGCATTGTTTAATGTGGAACAACCCTGCCCTCACCCCTTACCACACATGTGCATTAAACCTAACAAATTACCTACTATGATACACAGAGTAATTGCTGTCAGTCTCCTCTGTTTCAAGCTAGTTTCTTTTATTTTATAACTGTAGCTGTAATTCTTTTCCATTATCATCTTTTTTTCAAGACTCCATTCTCCTGAACTCTTCCTTCACACCCTTGACTAGGCCAGTCTGCCCTAGTGCCAGATAAGTATTAATTAATTTCTGGAACAACATTACATTTTCTACCAAGATGAGAATGGAATGAACAAACTGTCCTCACAATTACCCTCCAGCCACCAGGTATATTATCAGACTTCAGATCCTGGAACCTGAGCTAGCTCCTATCAGATCTAATTCACTCACCCCAGCTGTTCAGTCAATTTAACCCTTTGGCCACCATAACAGTATGTAGAACAAATAGGAAAGAGGTTGGAAATCTAAAATGTTGCTGTCATGAACTATAATAGAATCCTGGGCACAGGTGAAATGTCAAAAAGTTATATAGTCTATCTTCCTGGCCAGGGGCAGGAGCACAATTTATTCTGGGTGTTTTCATTTTTATCCTATTTCTGACGACTTCAAAAAAGACACAGCATGGTGTTTAGAAATGGTACACTGGAAGGTAGAAGGGCTAGCTACTAGTTTACCATGAGATCTTCATTTGTTTCTCTTAGTATCAGTTTACTTATCTGAAATGTGAGTCATTTTGGGTAGACGCTTTTAACATTAAAAAAATGTTCAGACCCCCAAATAGTAGTCATTCTATCTGTGGTCTGATAAAACACATAATAAGATATTATAATACTTTGTGTACAGAGAGCCATAACAAGAAATTTTGGGGCCCAAGTCAAGTGGCACAAAGCAGGACATCTTGATTAAGAAGGTGATGAGTTTACCCTAAATAGCTATTTGATAGCTTTTTATTTTAGCTAGTTATTCTTGCCAACTAGGCACTAAGTTCTGTTTTTTTCCTATATTCCTGATAGCACTCAAGCTGAGAGTTGAAGGATTCTAAGAATCATCAATGAGGGAACTCATTACATTCATGAGGAGAAAACTGTACAAAGGCACAGAGGTGGGAGATTGAATTGGGCTTTGAAGGATGATAATAGTTCACAAATAGATGATTTTTGAAAGTTTGCAAAGTGTTCTACACAAATATTACCTCCATTTGACAGACAATGAACCTGAGACTCAAGAGTATAAATTACTTGACCATGATTCCACACTCAGATTTCTGAAACTAGATTAGAATCCAGAACTCCTGATTTCTAATCCAACATTCTTTCCATGATAACCTACTATCTCTTGATTATTAAGAATTCAACAGGTGAAAAGGAGTAAGGAAGGTGTTCTGGATGCAGCTAGGTGGCACAGTAAATAGCACACTGGACTTAGAGTCAGGAAGACTTGAGTTCAAATCTAGCCTTAGGCACTAGTTAATTTTGTGACTCTAGGAATGTCACTGACCCTCTTCTGTTTCTTCATCTGTAAGATGGAGATAATAATGCTACTTCCTTTCAGGGTTGGGAAGAAAAAATGAGATAATATTAATACAGCACTTTGTGAATCTTAAAGCACTATATAAATGCTAGGATGATGATGATGATGATGATGATGATGATGATGATGATGATGATGATGATGATGATGATATGAGCATTGTGAATACAAGTGTGGAGGAAGGAAAATACCAGCTATATTCAAGGAACAATCAATCAATATGCATTTGTCATATATGATCTAGGTACCAATGTTTACAAGATGCTTACTGGGGAGATATCAGGTATGTAAGAAAGATTCACATAAAGTAGATACAAAATGGGCATCTAGAAAGAAAGCCATGCCTGGAGTTACAAAGACCTGAGTTCAAATCTGGCCTCAGATACTTACTAGCTAGGTGACCCTGGGCAAATCACATAACCCTGTTTGCTTCAGTTTCCTCCTCTGTAAAATCAAGTGGAGAAGGAAATGGCAAATATATCTGAAAAGAAAATCCCCAATAGGAGTCAAAAAAAATTAGACATGACTGGAAATACAAGATATGAGGTGATTATGAGAGAGGTGCATAGAGAGTACATATAAAGTAAAAAGAGAAGGGAAGACAGTGGCACCTCTGGGACCAAGAAAATACCAGAAAACTGTGCTTAAGCTGAATTTTGAAAGAAAATAGGGATTCTAAGAAATTGACACCAGGAGTGAAAGCATTCCAGTCATAGGGGACCTCTAGGACAAAAGAAATAGAGTGTTGCATGTGAAGTACAATCAGCAAATAAGTCAGTCTGGTTGGATTGTAAGTGCATAGAAAGAGAGAATTGACTAGATTGAGAGCCAGATTGACCTCTGGCTCCCTCAGTTTCCTTAACTGTAAAATGGGCATAATAAGTAAGTATGCACCTCTCAGGGTTATTATGAGGATCAAAAGAGATAATATTTGTAGTGTGTAGCCCAGTGCCTGGCACATAGTGCTCATTCCCTTTCCTTGTAAATAGACATGCCATGATTTGGCAACCAAGTGGATATGAGGGGTAAGAAAGAGAATGCCTTCAAGGCTGTGAACCTAGGTGATTTGAAGAATGGTGATTTCTTCACAGTACTGGGGAAGTTTGGTAGGTTTGGGAAAATGGTAAAGAGTCCTATTTTAGACATGTTGAGTTTGAGATGCCTTTCGCAATTCAGTTTGAAATATCCAGTAGGCAATTGGTGATGTGTGATTGGGGCTCAAGAGAGAGATGATTACACACACACACACACACACACACACACACACACACACACACACACACTCATGGATGTAGAATTCATATGGACAGAATTGATAAGTAGATCCACATAAGCTGGTGAGAGAGAAGCTATATAAAGAGAAGGGGGTCCAGAACAGAGCCTAAGGGTATACCTGCAGTGAGGAAGCATGGTGTGAATTAAGACACAGTGAAGGAGACTGAGAAGGATTGATCAGATAAGGTAGATATGCTGGGAGGGGTGGAGTTAGGGTGAATGAGAAGTGAATAACTTATTCCAATTCTTTACCTTGACTTCAGTCTCTTTGCCTTTTGGAATTGTTATAAGGCAGCTTTTGGTCCTTGTCAGGTCTGTACCTTTCCTCATTTCCTTTCTTCTGTCCTTCCTAGCACTTATGTCTATGTTCTAGACTGTACCTGGGGATAGAAAGTCTAAATCTAGACAGAAACTTACTCTTAAAGAGCCTACACTCTCCTTGTAAGAGGGAGGAAACAACATGAACACAGGGTATATATATATATATATATGTATATGTATGTATATATGTATATGTATGTATACATACACACATATGTATACAAACATACATATATACATATATATGTGTATATATATATATATATATGTAAACTCATATTTCTGTGGAAGAGGGCACTAGCAACTAGGAGTGGGGGGGGGTGAGCAAGATAGGTTCAGTGGAAAAGGTCATATCTGAGTTGACTCTTGAAAGCAGCCAGGGATCCTTTCAGGAGGAAGTGAGGAGACAATTCTTTCCAGGCATAGATGGTGAGACTGGAAATAGAATGTCAAATACAGGGAATGAAAGGCAAGTAGGCCAGTGATGTTGTGAGAAACAAGCTGAAAAGTTTTCCTAAGTCTACTTTTTCTGCTCATCAGAATAGTTCAATTTTACTTTTGAAGAGAATGCCAGTTTCCAACCTCCTTCCCAAGAGAAGGTACTATTTTTGTCTGATGTCTTGAATAGCCTTTGCTACTACCCACGTCAGAGTTCACATTTGCTTGGGGAAAAAATGTTCATTCTGCATGGTTT
The DNA here is from genome assembly GCA_011680675.1 of Gymnobelideus leadbeateri. Taxonomy (NCBI): domain Eukaryota; kingdom Metazoa; phylum Chordata; class Mammalia; order Diprotodontia; family Petauridae; genus Gymnobelideus; species Gymnobelideus leadbeateri. The sequence goes on from WOXC01008985.1 coordinate 20,344, forward strand.
GATTTGAGCATATTGCCTTCCTAGCACAGGGTCAGTGCCCAACTTGGAAGCCCTAAGCAGATCATTATATTTGAAAGAAATATGTTGCTATTGCCTTACTGCCTCCCACTGTGCTTTCTAGTAAGAGTGGGAAGAATTAAACTAAAAACAACATACAGCAGGTTAATGAGTCATAAATTTGGATGTGATGGTTTATTCTGCTTAGTCTCTTCCTGGATCACCCAGATTCTTGCACTAATTTCCACCTCCTGGGGTTATCACTGCTTCCCTGCATCTGTTAGGTTCAGGATGCTGGATTTTCAAGGTCACCAATGAAATATCAGGGCATCTCAAGGCCTTTAGGTGCCAAGGCTGTTTAGGTTTGAGCACTATTGTGCCACATCTATCTCCATTACTTATCACTTTCCAAGATTTCCAATATCCCATCCTGGTGCTATGTTTTTGTGGGCTCCTGATGCCTCTAGACAGACAGCCTTGCCAACTATACTTGTCTTTGGCCCAGTGCTGGTCATGCTGAGAGACTGCCATTTTCTTTGCCTATACTGGTACTGGCTTTACTAGACCACTTATTATCTGTTGTCTTCTGTCTGTCTTTCTGTGCAATTTTGTGGTAGAAGAAGTCACTCACTCTAGTTATTCATTGACTTTTTTTTAAATCATAATTTGGTCTGGTATAAATTTTAGGCTTTTAGTGGAGATCAATATGGTATTTAGGTATTCTGCCTCCATTCTCAATCATCCCTGTATCCATGGGTTAAACTGATATGTTATCTGCTCATATATGTTATTTGTCAATTGCTATTAGCATTCCAAATGATAAATACATGTTGTTAGCAAAGATCCATTATGGTTTGCTACTGTTTTAAAATATAGGCGTACTCTTAGGTAGAAGGTATTATTAGAAGGAAAAATTGCTACCTGTTGCTCGCAAGTTTTCAGGCAAAGTTTGGATGGATTACTTACCTCAGTAATCCCATGGGATATTTTAGCCCTGACATTTGTAGTAACAATTTCTATAGCTTCAACCTAAGAACCCAGAACCTTTGTGATGGTGCTGACATTTTTCTACCATAAATTACTAGGGTTAAAATCTCATTATAGTGAAGACCATTATGAGCATTTTCCCCTATAATACAACTATTTATATGTCCTGCTGGAGAAATGATAGCTCTTTGGAAATTACATATTTAGGAAAGATGTAGTAATTGACCACGGGCTGGCAGAGCTCAAGGCAAACAGAGTGTTCAGATTGGCAGGAATGGTTAAGTTTAAAGCTAGTCAATATACAAAGCAGGCATACTAGGAATGACAAAGGAGTATGAGAAACCACATAGGCCAGGACCCTGGACAGCTCAGTAGTCTTATTATGATAGGCTTTTCCTAACTGAAGACTTCTTTTTCTAGTTTTCTCTGGTTCATCCTGGACTGGATGGGACTCTAGAGTTCAGGAGACCTAGCTATTATTCTAACAGACCCCAACTTCTGTTCAGACTTTTCTAGCTTCTAGAAATAGAGGTACAACCTCATCAGGGAGCTTTGGTATCCATGTTAGAAGGTAGAACCTTATCTTTTGATCTAACTAGTTAGGGAGCCTAATGTTCTTGGAACTTCTGTGAGTTCTAACTTGGAAGAGAAAATGGTACAGATGGCTAGAGATGTTTTTCTTTATCCCGATGCTTTTTCTTTAATAGAAAGTTTTGATATTTTACTAGGTGGCTCTGCTTGGGGCTCATCCCTGATATGTCTTCTTTTATTATATCATGTGTTTCTCTTGAGTTTACTAATTGCCATGTTAGAATTGGCAGATAATAATTAAAACTAGCTTTATATGGTGTTTAAGGTCTGTAAAGTATTTTACAAGAACAGTAATAGGTAACATATAGCACTTACCATGTGCCAGACATTTTGTAAATGCCTTACAATTATTATCTCTCGATTCTAACAACAACCCTGGGAGATAGGTCTACTATTATCCCCATTTTATAGCTGAGAAAGCTGAGATAGGGATTAACTGACTTGCTCAGGGTTAAATACCTAGAATGTATATCAGGTCTTTCTGACTTCAGGTCTTGTATTCTAGCTATATCCATAGGTTAACCTGCACTATACTTCTTAAAGGCATTTAGTTTCTACAATCTCAGAAAATGCATAGGTCTCAGTTTTTATTTAATTAGTCAGACCAACTCTAGAAATTTCAGATATAAACCTTGTAGTAAATGCATGTGTGTACTTTCCCTTCCCCCAAACCACACACATGCCCACTTCAGCACCCTGACACACCTGCTTTATTATACTTCCAGCTGTGCCAGCAGATATTTCCTATCTAAGGTAAGAGAATGGTATTAGCCAATGTGCAAAGCAGCAAAAATATTAATAGAATATGTTTTAAATTCTCAAATGTAGGGAAAAGGAAAAAAAACTTTGCAGAAAGCTCAGTGTTCTACTTTGCAGTTCTTGAGGAAATGATCTTGTTGAAAATGGGGAAATTTGCCACACATTCAGTGCTCATGTGAATTGTAGACAAAGTTCTTGTAAGGACATAGTGTCATGAGTTCTGGCTTTGCAAAGCCAAAATTAAGATGTACTGGGTTATAGTGAGATATTATGGGAAGAGTACTAAACTAGAAGTGAAGAAACTTGGGTCCTCATAATTAATTCTCTAATACTCATGAGTAGTACAACCTTAGGCAAGTTACCGTAATTCTCTGAGACTCAGTTCCAACACCTGTAAAATGTACGAGCTGAATGATATGAACTTGTAGGTCCTTTCCAGCTCTAAGATTCATAGATCTCCCTTTCTTCCCTCCTTCCTCCCTCCCTCTCTCCCTTCCTTCCTTCCTCCCTCCCTTCCTCCCTACCTCCCTTCCCTCCTTCCTCCCTTCCTTCCTCCCTCCCTCCCTCCCTCCCTCCCTTCCTTCCTTCCTTCCTTCCTTCCTTCCTTCCTTCCTTCCTTCCTTCCTTCCTTCCTTCCTTTCTCTCTTCCTTCCTTCCTCCCTCCCTTCTTCTGGAGAGTCTAAGACTGCTGACAGTAGATTGAATACCACCTTCTCTATGGTACCCTCCATATTGAACAGCTGACTGGAATAAAACAAAGCACTTTTAAAATGTCAGAAACATCCTGGTATTATAACTCCTTGGATCTTACATAACTCTGTTTCCCTTTCTTTTGAGATACTTATTATGCAATGTCGTGTATCATAATTATTTGCATTTGTGGCTCATCCCTCTCTAGACTGAAAGCTCCATGAGGACAGATATTATGTCTTATTTAAATTTTGTACACCCTCTTCCCTAAATAAGAATAAAATAACCAGGTTATTAGAAAGGACAATTGGTGTAGCATGCTAAAATTAATTAGGAAATGTTATCAATCTTCACAAGAAGGTTAAAAAAATACTATCACCTATGAAAAATCATTCCAAAGTTTTAATAAAATGTGTATGTATGTGTATACATGTATATGTATGTACAATATAATGATGTATTATAATATATTGGAAATATAATAAGCAAACCTTTATATCTATGTCTCTGTTATATTTTTCTCTTCCTGCCTCTCTTTTTGTTTTTCTTTCCCTTCCTTTGAAGAAACTGTGTATTTACTGTAGTGGATAGAGAGTGATGCTTTGCTTTCAAATCCTGCTTCTGATAAAAGCTAGCTATGTGACTAGGGGCAAATCCCCAAATCTCTGTGTCTTGAATAATTATTTAGGATATAATTTCTAAGTCACAGAGAGGAAGTTCCCATGCTGATGAAATCAAGAACTCTTGGAGTGTGCTTGAGAAACTCTATAGAGTTTTTAATTTTTTTTTTTTATTTTTAAACATTTGATTTGAAACTTTGAATTCCAGATTCTTTCCCTTCCTCCCAAATGATCCAATACAGGTTGTACATGTGTAGCTATGTAAAACATTTCCATAGTGGATATATTGTGAAAGGCTGACTGTATTTCCTTCCATCTTATCCCCCTAGTTGATGTATTCTCTACTTTGACCCTGGCCCTTTTCAAAAGTGTGTGCTTCTAACTTCCCTTCCCCCCAACTTGCCCTCCCCTCCATCATTCCCCTTCTCATTCCCTTCCCCCCTAGTCTCCTTTAGGGTGAGATACTCTATTTAGTGTGTATGTTATTCCCTCCCTAAGCCAAATTCAATGAGAGTAAAATTGACTCGTTCCTTTTTGCCTCCCTGTTCTTCTCCTCCATTGTAACAGTTTTCCCTTGCCTCTTCTATATGAGATAATTTACCCCATTCGGTCTCTCCCTGTCTCTTTGTATTATATTCCTCTCTCACCTCTCAATTTCACCTTTTAAGTATCATCCCTTCCTATTTAATTGGTCCTGAGCCCTCTGTCTATGGATACCTGTACACATATATGCACACACTCACAAATGTGTTCATAAGGCCATATACCCTGCTATATAGACATATATATGTATGTATACATGCATACATATATGTACATATATATATTTATACACACACATTTATATTCCCTTCAACTATTCTCATACTGAGAAAAGTTTCATCAGTTACAATTATCATTTTTCCTTGTAGGAATGTAAATTGTTCAACTTTGATAAATTCCTTATAATTTCTTTTCCCTGTTTACCTTCTCATGCTTCTCTTGCTTCTTGTATCTGAATGTCAAATTTTCTATTCAACTCTAATATTTTCATTATTAATGCTTGAAAGTCCTCTATTCCATTGAATTACCATATTTCCCCCTGAAATATGATACTCAGTTTTGCTGGGTAGATGATTCTTGTTTGTTTGTTTGTTTGTTTTTGCCTTTTTGGAGGGCAATTGGGGTTAAGTAACTTACCCAAGGTCACACGGCTAGGTTTTTTATTTGTGTGTGCGTTAAGTGTCTGAGGCCGGATCTGAACCCAGGTCCTTCTGACTCCAGGGCTGACACTCTACTCACTGCGCCACCTAGCCGCCCCTGATTCTTGGTTTTAATCCCAGCTTCTTTGACCTCCAGAATATCATAATCCAAGCCCTTCAATCCTTCAATGTAGAAGCTGCTAGGTCCTGTGTTATCCTGATTGTGATTCCACAATATTAAAATTGTTTCTTCCTGACTGCTTGTAATATTTTCTCCTTGATCTGGGAACTCCTGAACCTGGCTATCATATTCCTAGGAGTTTTCTTTTGGGGATCTTTTCCAAGAGGTGATCAGTGGATTCTTTTTTTTTTTTTAAAGCAATTGGGGTTAAGTAACTTGCCCAAGGTTACACGGCTAGGTTTTTGTTTGTGTGGATTAAGTGTCTGAGGCTGGCTCCTAACTCAGGTCCTTCTGACTCCAGGGCTGGCGCTCTATTCACTGCGCCACCTAGCCTCCCCTGATCAGTGGATTCTTTAAATTTTGATTTTGCCCTCTGGTTCTAAAAACATCAGGGCAATTTTCCTTAAGAATTTCTTGAAGGATGATTTCTAGGTTCTCTTTTTGATCATGGCTTTCAGGTAGTTTAATAATTTTTAAATTATCTCTCCTGGATCTATTTTCCAGGTCACTGGTTTTTCCAATAAAATATTTCACATTGCCTTCTAATTTTTTCTTTTATTTGGATCTATTTAATAATATATTGATTTCTCATAAAGTCACTAGCTTCCATTTGTTCCAATCTAATTCTGAAGGAATGATTCTTTTCAGCAAGCTTTTGGGATTCTTTTTCCATTTGGTAAATTTGGCTTTTTAAGGCATTCTTCTCCTCGTTGGGTTTTTGAGCCTCTTTTGCTATTTGAATTAGTCTATTTTTAAGGTGTTATTTTCTTCAGTCAGTTTGTTGACTCTCTTTTCATGAATTTCTTGCATCATTCTCATTTCTCTTCCCAATTTTCCCTCCACTTCTCTTATCTGGTTTTCAAAATCCTTCTTAAGCTCCTCTTAGAAGCTTTTGGTGCAGGAGTTCTGACTTTTTGTCGTCCTCCTGTTCCATGCTTTGATTATTTTTGTCCCCAAAATAGGAGTCTAAAGTCAGATTGCTGTGTTTGCTTTGCTTCCTTTGCTTTCTCATGTTGCCATTCAATTACTTGCCTTTTGAGCTTTTTGCCACAGTAGAACTCTGCTTCCAGAGAGGAGAGCTTTGTCCCAAATCACTGGGGTTTTCTCAGCTGCCAGAGCTATTAGTTGGCTGCCCTCTCTGAAGTCTCCACATGCTCTGGTTCACTGGTCATGCATCCCAGGATCTCCACCATAGACAGGGATCCAGATGCAAGCAGGCTAAAGCAAGAGCAATTGCTCATCAGACTGGTTGCTTGGTCCCCCTACAGTCTGCAGCCTAGGAGCTTTGAAGCAGCCATGTGGTGGTATCAGCAAGGCAGTGACTCAGCTGCTTCTCCCTCAGGGAGCAGAGGCTAGACCACACTCCCAGATTCACTGATCCCAGAGTTCACACTCACCTCTCACTTTGTCCTTAGCATCTATGGGTTGATAATTCTGCAAACTGCCACAGCTGCTGGTGATTCACTCTCCTGAAGTCCCTCCAGTTGGTGGCTGGTAATGGCTCCCCTGACACTAAAACCACAGACTCATGCAGGTCTGTGCTCTGCTCCCAGCACACTGGGAATTACCCTTACTCCCAGCCTGCTGGGCTGTCTTCAGCAGAAGGTTACTTTCTCTCTGTCACTTTGTGTGTTCTGTAGCTCTAAAGTTTGTTTAGAGTCATTTTTTATATGTATTGGAGGGGGTGAAAACCGGAGTCATGTGGAAGTCCTGTTTCAACTCCACCATCTTGGCTCTGCCCCCTAGAGTTTTTTTATATAGAAGCAAGAAAAACCATTATAACATCATATTCTTTGATTCAGTTATCCACATATATCTACAGGAAGCCATTCTATTGGGACCATATAACTATAATGCCAGCTGGTAGCAGTTTATCCAAATTGTAAGCATCATACTATGAAATTAACAACCTCCCATATCTAGTCCTAGGAAGTGAAAAACAAACATCACATACTCAGGGGATTTTTACCAGCCTCCCTTCTTTCTTTCCACTTCAATTTACTAATGTCATAGTTTCTGGTGATTACTATGAGTTTCAATATCCTGAAGTAATCTCATCTGTAGATGCCTTTAAGAGTAGGAGAATTTCAAGGGACATCAACATAGTTCCCTTATTCCTAAATATCTCTTCCACTAATCTGCCATAGTGCCTGGAATTTCAAGTTTGGCATTCATTCCTTTCATTTGGCCTTTTCTTATTCCATGTACTTGATAGTTTATTGGAAAAACCTTTCTCTATGATGGAAGAGATTCAAAGAAACAATGCAACACTGAGTTGCTGGATGATATGGTGAGAATGAGGATTAGAGAGGGAGTACTGAAGTGGATAAAAGAAAAGTAATGAATTGAATAAAAAGGATGAGAAAGAGTAGGTCATGTTATAAAAGAGAAACTTTGATAACTTCACGATTTTGCCTAGGATAATTCTGAGTATCCCTTTTGTAGGTCATAGTTTCAATTTATATTAAGACTCTAACTTATCCACAATAGGATTTCTTTCAGGCCTTGAGTCAGGGGGGCAATGTTCATTTGCATAAGTGAAGGGAGAGGTGGAAAATGAATTATTTCCAGTTTCATGCAATAAAGTGAGAAAAAAAACTAGAGTATCATTGAAAAGGCTTTTAGAACATTCATTGTTAAAAGACCAAGGGGAAGAAGCTGATAACCACACCGCTGTAACTTATCAAATCATAAACTTTGGACTAGTAACAATAAATTTCAATGGAGGGAATAAGTCTACATTATACTAGTCTCAGTCCAAATTTCCATTTTGAGTGATTTAAAAAAATTTTATTGGTTTTTTAACATCCTTTAAAAAAAAACTTTTCAAGTCCAAGATTTTCCCCCTCCATCCCACCCTTTCCCTACCCACTAAGAAGGCAAATAATATATCAGTAATATATGTGAAATCATGGAAAACATTTCCTTATTAACCATTTTCTTGAAGAAAAAAAAGTGAGGAAATTACACTTTATTTGCACTCAGAGTTCAGAATGTCTCTCTCTGGAGATGAATAACATTTTTTTCATTATGGATTCTTTGGAATTGTCTTGGATCATTGTATTGATCAGAGTAACCAGAACCAAGTCTTTCATAGTTGATCATCATTACAACATTGCTATTACCATGCATGATGATCTCTTGCTTTTTGTCACTTCATTTTGCCTCAGTTTATATAGGTCTTATCATTTTTTTCCCCTCTGAAATCACTCCCCTTATACCACAATAGCAATCTATCATAATCATATACCAAAACTTGTTCAGCCATTCCCCAATTGAAGAGCATCCCTTTAATTTCTGGTTGTTGTTTTTTTTTTTTTTTTTTGCCACAACAGAAAGAGCTACTATAAACTATATATATATATATATATATATATATATATATATGTATGTATGTATATGTATGTGTGTATATGTATATGTATATGTACACATACATATATAGATCCTTTTCCTTTTTCCTTTGGTCTCTTTGGGATACAGACCTAGTAGGGATACTGCTAGATCAAAGAGTCTGCACATTTTTGTAGCTGTTTGGGCATAGTTCCAATTTCTGCAGAATGGTTGGACCAGTTAATTACTCCACCAACAATTCATCAATGTACCTATTTCCCCTCATCACCTACAGCATTTGTCATTTTTGATAGGTCTGAGGTGGTACCTCAGAATTATTTTAATTTGTCTTTCTCTAGCCAATAGTGATTTAGAGCATTTTTTCATATTTCTTATAGATAACTGATTTCTTCTTCTGAAAACTGCCTGTTTAAACCCTTTAATTCTTTATCAATTGGGGAATCACTCTTATTTTTATAAATTTCATTCTGTTCTCTATATATTTGAGAAATTAAGGTTTTATCGAAGAGACTTACTGAGATTTTTATATTACTTTATCATCTATGGTACTATTTAGCAGAATGCAGTTTCCCAGATTATTTCTTTCAATTGGGTCTAATTTTGCTTTTGCTTTGTTTGAGCTTATAATTGCCCTCTCTGCCCTCTTCACTTCAACTGAAGTATAATAGATTCTGTTTTAGCCCTTCATTTCAACTCTGTATTTCTCCTGTTCAAAATGTGTCTCTTGTAACATGTTGTAAAATGTATCTTTTGTAACATTTTGTTGGATTCTGGTTTCTGATTCATTTTACTATCCACTTCTGTTCTATGGGGGAGCTGATTTCATTCCTAGTCACAGTCATGATCACTAACTGTGCATTTCCCTCCATCCCATTTTAATCTTTTTTATTTTTTCTTTTTATGCTGTCTCTTCTCAAAGCCTGTTTTGCTTCTGACAACTGCCTCCTCCAATTCACCTTCCCCCTTATCACCACCTGCCCCATATCTCTAAAGCTTTTCCTCTTCTATTTCCCTATTGGGTAAGATAGATTTCTATACCCAACTCTGTATATGTATGTGTATATATATATATATGCGTGTGTGTATGTATGAATATATATGTATACGCACATATATGTGTGTATATACATAGCTATATATATACATATAGCTATATACATATATATACATACATATAGCTATATACATATATATGTACATATTCTTCCTTCTTTGAACCAATTCTGATGAGTGTAAGTTTTAAGAATTGCTCAACATCCCACCATTTCTCCTCCATTACAAAAGTTCTTTCTTGCACATCTTCATGTGAAAAAATGTGCCCCATTCTACCTCTCCTTTCCCCTTTACTCCCAGTGGATCCCTCTTACTCACCTTAACATCCATTTTTTGAAGCTCATCCCAACATAATTAACTTACATCCATGCCCTTTGTTTATTCAGACTCTCTCACTACCCTAATAATAATAATAAAAATTCTTAGGAGTTACACATATCATTTTCCCATATCAGAATATAAAGTTAAACTCCATTGAGTCCCTTATAAGTACTCTGTAATGTTTTCCTTTTAATGCTTCTCTTGAATCTTCTGTTTCAATATTAAAATTTCTGGTATTTTCATTGGGAAAGTCCTCTGTTTCATTAAATATCCATTTTCTCTTTTGAAGGTTTATATTCAGTTTTGTTAAGTAATTATTCTTGGTTGCAAAGGTAGGTCCTTTGACTTCAAGAATATCATATTCCAAGCCCTCCACTCCTTTAGTATGGAAGCTGCTAAATTTTGTGTAATCTCAACTGTGACTCCATGATATTTGAATTGTTTCTTTATGCTCTTTACAATATTTTCTCTTTGACCTAGGAACTCTGGAATTTGGCTATATTATTTCTGGGAGTTTTTATTTTGCAATCTCTTTCAGGGTTGATCAGTAGATTTGTTCAATTTTTATTTTGACCTTTGGCTCAAAGAAATCAAGGGTAGTTTCCCTTTATTCTTTCTTGAAATATGATTACTATGCTCTTTTTAAAAAATCATGAATTTCAGGTAGTCCAATAATTCTTAAATTATCTCTTCTTGATCTATTTTCCCAGTTCGTTATTTTTTCAATGACATATTTCACATTTTTGTCATTATCTTTCATTCTTTTGACTTTGTTTTGTTGTTTCTTGAAGTCTCGTGGAGTGATTAGTTTCATCTTTCCCAATTTGAATTTTTAAGGAATTATTTTATTCAGTGAACTGTTTTACCTCCTTTTCAACTTGGTTAATTCTACTTTTTAAGGAGTTCTTTTCTTCAATGAATTTTTGTTCCTCTTTTTCCATTTGACCTATTCTGCTTTTAATGGAGGTTTTGTTTTTTTTTTTAATCAGCGAATTTTTGTACCTCTTTTACCATTAAGCCAATTCTGTTTTTTAGGGAGTTCTTTTCTTCAGTGAATTTTTGTTCTCCCTTTTCCACTTGGCTTATTCTGCCTTTAAAGGAGTTTTTTTTTTCTTCAGTAAATATTTATGCTTCTTTCACCATTAGAACAATTTTGTTTTTTAAGGTGTTATTTTCTTCAGTATTTTTTGTGCCTCTTTTACTAAACTATTAATTATCTTTTCATAATTTCTTTGCATCACTTTCATTTCTATTCCCATTTTTCCCTCTACCACTCATCTCTTTCTTTAACTCCTCTAGGAATTCTTGCTGGCCTTGGGTCCAATTAGTATTTTTCTTTGAGACTTTGCTTGAAACTTTTTTGCAGTGTTGTCTTTTCTAAGTTTATGTCTTGGCCCTTCCTGCCACTGAAGTACCTTGTTATGGTCAACTTCTTTTTTGTTTGTTCATTTTCTCAGTCTATTTCTTCACTTTGACCTTTATGTGAAAGTTGGGCTCTATCACCTGGGGGGTGGGGTGGCACTGTACCAAGCTTCAAGATTCTTCATGCTGCTAGTTCTGGAGGTCTGCAAGTTTTCATTGTATCCAAGGGCTATCATCCTGGAAGAGGCATCATCACTGCTCTTCTGGTCTGTCCTCTGGTTTTTACCCAGGAAAGGATCCTATCCTCCATGTAGCCACAAGTACTAGTGTTCCTCCTCACCCTGGAACTAAGATGAGGTACTCTGATCTCCTATAGCCACAAGTTCTTGCATTCTTCTTGACCATGCAACTGTGATCAGAACCCTTGCCCCCTTGTGTTTGACCATAAGCACTTGTCTCCACCCTGAACTGCAGCCCAAAACTGTGTATGGGCGTTAGCATTGCCAATAAGCAGAGTCTATTCCCTGGGCCAGCAAAAGGTCCATTTGATCTCTTTCTTACCACTTTCCAATCCTGGTCCCATCTCTGAACTTAGAGCTCCCAAAGCTGCTGCTGCTGCTGCTGTTAGTATCACTACTGCCTCCAAGATCCACTGGTGGTGCTCCTTCTATGTTCCAGGACTGTACCCACACAAGTTTTACAGACCCCTCCTGTGGACCTCCCAAGTCATCTTAGGCTGGAAAAAATGTCTCTTTCTCAACTTTTGTTGGCTCTGCCCCTCCAAAATTTGATTTGGGATGTTATTTTAAAGTTGTTTGGAGGGATTTGGCAGAGTTCAACTGGGTCCCTACTTTACCATTTCCTCTGCCCCCTACTCCCTTGAATGATTTTCTTGCAACCTGTCTGACAATGATAATTTAGATATTGACTGAATGCAATATTTACTATGTAATCTTTTTCAAAGTCAAGAAGTATAAAATCAAAACATCTTATACCCATCAAAATATCAAGAAGTAGACTTGATCAGTTAGTCCCTGTCAAGTATATGTATATATACATATATTTGTATATATACATACATGTGTGAGTGTGTGTGTGTGTGTACACATAAAAGGCTCAACAGTAAGAATCCACTGGGTCTAGGAATTCAATACCTGGTTTGGAACCTATTCTGTTCCATGGATCCATCACCTCTAAGGTGTAGCCACATTGAAATCACCTGATCAGGGGATCATAGGGACAAGAAAAAATATAGAATAAATACAATGGAACAAAGAGGGAAATCCTCTAAATCTCTTTCATTTGACTCCACTTTATACTTTATACCAAGGGTGGGGAACCTGTAGCCTTAAGGGAATTTGTTCTGTGAAGTTTGGATTCAGTCAAAGGGCTATACTTGAGGACCTAGAGGACCACATGTGGCCTTGAGACTGCAGGTTCCCCACCACTGCTTTATACCCTTTGCAATTTTCTCCCTCCTCCTCTACTACTTTCCAAATCATTACCTTTCTTCAGAGTTCAGTCTCATCTCCCTCATGATCTAGCTTGATAGTACACATTTTCCATTGTTTATTGGCTATCACATTCCCTACAGAAGCAAATCCAAACCTCTTTTTTTTCTCTTAAAGCCCCCAATTCCATCTTCTCCCCTCTCTTGAAAGGGAACCTCCTTGCCTTTTCTGATGAGAGGATTGAGTCCATTCTATGTGAATTCCTTCACCTTCTCCTTTCTATTCTTCTAATTCACTCAAGCAGGATAGAACAGAGCACTAGATTTGGAGCCAGAGTATATGTTTGAGACTTTGCTTCACCACTTACTACCGGTAATTTTGGGAAACAAACTTTCTGTGCCTCAACTTCATTTAAAAAAGGATGAGACTGGACTAACCTTTAGGGTCCCTTTGAGCTTAAAATCTATGATTCTGTAAAACCTTTGATCCTATGAATAGTATCTATGACTACCATCTCTACCAAGGACATATTTTTGGAATAAATCCTACCTGATCAAAGTGTATTATTCTTGTGATCAGTTGCTGTAGTCTGTTTGCTAAGATATTATTTAAATTTTTTTCATCTATATTCATGAGGGAAATTGGTCTATAATTTTCTTTCTCCATTTTATCTCTTCCAGATTTAAGTATCAGTACCATATTTGTGTCATAAAAAGAATTTGGTAGGACTTCTGCATTAATTTTCCCAAATAGTTTGTAGAGTATTGGAACCAATTGTTTTTGAAATGTTTGATAGAATTCTTTAGTAAATTCATCTGGCCCTAGAGATTTTTCCCTAGAGAGTTCACTGATGGCTTGTTCGATTTCTTTTTTTCTGAGATGGGGTTAAGTAGTTTAGTTCAGTTAATCTGGGAAAATTATATTTTTGTAAATATTCATCCATTTTACTAAGATTGCCAAGTTTATGTGCATATATCAAGCACATATCCCTTAAAAACTGCTGCAATGTATAGTTTGAAAGTTTCCTTAGTTGACCTCCTGATGCCATTTCTGGTGATCATGTCTGGGGACTCTCTCCATGCCCCATGCCCTATTCTTAAAACCCTTAAATCTGCATATTTCAGAATATTTTTCAATGCCAGATTTTATTTGTCAATTATGCAGTTATTACCATGTTCTAAGTTTCTTGAAGTCTGGGATATGCACAAATGTTGTCAGAGTATTCATTCACCAGGAGCTAGCCATATCATTGTCACAGATGATCCTGACCAACCTAAGCCATGTGATAAATGGGAGAATAGGCTCTTCAAATGATTTTAAATAATGAATGATCACAATTGTCCTCACAGTACATAGGAATGACTCAATAGGGACTGCATACTGTGGAAAGTACCTTAAAACTTTTTAAGATCCCATTTGGGAAAATTGCCCTAGCTCACATAGTTCAACTATCCTTCATGTCACCTTTCAGACTCATTTTCAAATGGTCTCCAGACATAATGTAGGGGAAAGTCACAATGGTTCAGGGAACCCATGTTGTCTAATTCTAGTCCATCTACTAATCATTTATGTGATAATTGAAAGTCACTTTACTTCTTTGACCCTTAGTTTTCGCATCTGCAAAATTAACTCTGCTATCAATTTTGTGAATAGAAGTAGACTTCCCATGGTATTTATAAGGGTCATCTTTTGAGGTTACATTTCAGAAATATATTTCTAGATAGGCTGACATCTAGAAAAGAATATGGGACTGTCATATAGCGGAAGTGAGAGATAGTCATTGAATATTCTTATGGTGTTCATGAAATTGAAAGGTCTGGAATAGGAGCTTTTTCATCTTTTTCTTTGTATTATGGCCCCCGTTGGTGGTTAGCCTGATGAAGCCCTTTTTAGAATCAGATTTCTAAATGCATAAAATACATATGATTAAAAGTACATTAGTTATATTGAAATATTTTAAATATTTTTAAAAATCCAAGGTTATGCACCTTATTCTTCAGGTCATCAGTGATATATTTATGGAAGATTTATGAGAGGCCATGGTCAAGAGCCAAATAAGATGAAAAGGCATAGATATATCATAATCTGCCCAGTTGGACTGTCTCAATGAGATCACAGATCCATAAACGAGAGAAACATTTCTGGACATGCATTACATTTTAGAATGCATTCACAAATAGAATTTTGCAAACTCTTCTGGCATCATATTTTGTGAGTCCCACAATCAGATTTGATATACCCTAGCAAGAATTGGAATTATAGGTAAACACTAAGAGCATTGTGAAAGAGCCTAAGGTTTCACAATGAAGAATATGCCTATGTTTACTCCAGATTTGCACTTGGTGATATTTATGGACTCCGTTTCCTTGTAACTTTCCCAAATAACTTCTAGCTTCACATTTGCTAATTAAACCATGGCCTTATTTAAAAATCTCAGTGGTGTTATAGTTGAACTAATACATGTATGAATTTCAAATCTCCCTGATATCACACTTTATGACACATCCTATCTCTCTTTTCCCCACTTCCTACACACTCAGACCATACTCTTAAGCATATCTGCAAAGCTTTCCTGTGGCTGCATGCCCAAACATTCATTATTATCAACATTTATTGAGGACTCTGGAAAGCACTGCACTGGGGAGGAGGTTGGGGTGAGAAAGAAGCATAAATAAACAGGTAAACAGTTTTGCCATCAAGGTGCTCATAATCTAGAAACATCCTTCATGTGTCTTGTTAATTTGATCATCAGTTGATATGTTAGCTACTCAGTAGGGAGGCCCACACTCACCCTGACAATTTGCACAGGCTCCACTGGGACAGAAGTACTCAGTAGGTGCCTCCCAGTCTCCTGTTAACTCTCAGATCTGCCTACCTCTAAAGAACAGTGGAGCTTATTGCCTAGAGTTATGTGCATCTGTGGATCTACCCCATCAACATTGGCTCTGAGCCCTCACCCACAGGTTGACCTTGGCATCATGGAGTTGGTTCACCACAGATGCAGACATACCTTGTGGAATGCTGCATATAGCCTTTTTACTTTTAGCATAGAATCAATAAGTAAATAAAAGTACTTAATAACAGGGAGATGATTCATAATGACAATAGCCATCTACCCTGTGGCTGCAAATTCACTTTTCTCCTAACCCAGGAGTTCCCCTACAGGGTTCTATAGACATCTGAAAAGAGCAATATGCAGCTAGAAGTAACATCCTCCAACTTAGGTTAAAAACAATAACAGTACATACACACATATACATATATAATATACCATATATATGTATATACACATATATAATATACTCTCTCTCTCTCTCTCTACATATATATATATATATATATATATATATATATATATATGTATACATATAAAATGAAATGGAAACAGGTGCAGATGATGGAAGATGAATAAAAAAGTTTGGCATAGAGTGGTACAATAGAGTGGTACTGGCTGTGAGCACAAATGCTACTTCAGACACTTAGACCTTGGGCAAATCACTTAATTTCCTTGGACTTCAATTTCCTCATCTGTAAAATATGGGGGAATAGTACATGAAATCTGAGGTCTTTTCTAGCTTTAGATCAATGTTGGGATACCTGTGGCCTTGAGGCCACATATGGGCCTCTAGGTCCTCGCTTGTGGCCTTTTGACTAAGTCCAAATTTATAGGACAAATCCTTTCATTCAGGGGATTTGTTCTGTGAAGTTTAGATTCAGGCAAAGAGCCTCACTCGAGGACCTGGAGGCCCATATGTGGCCTTGACGCTATAGGTTGCCCCCCTTCTTTCCCCAATTTAGATCTATGAATAGTGTCAAGAATATTGAGAGACTTTTTGAGCTATGTTGGGAACAAGAGGTACATTAATCAGGATTGTGGGATGCCAATAATGGAGGACAATCTAGATTAGCAGTTAAGATCAATAATCTTTGAAAAAACAGTTTCAGGAAGGGTATGGAAATGGAGGTTAGATCACAAGGAATCATGAAGTCAGTGTATGGTGAGGAAATGGAATCACTGAGTGCCAATGACTAGAGTTTAACAGTAAAAAGGCGGGGGGGAGATAAAGGATGATACTTTGAGAAAATGTCAGGGTCTTTAATGATATAGAAAAGCAGAAAACTTTTATAGACAGCTTCCAAACAACCAGTAAATAAGGTCAGGGTAAAGACGAGAGAGAGAGGTCATGGTCAATAGTTTAGTCCCTAGAGAAATGGGAAGGTATGATATTAAGGGCACAAATAGAAAGGTTGACTCTAGCAAGGGTTAGGGCACCTTGTCATCTGAGATTGGTACAAAGGAGGTGGGAATGGTTGAGAACATTGGAGTGTTTAGACTTTGAGATAGTAGAGATAAGGAATTATCACAATTTTCTCAGTAAAGAGGCTAGGCCATCTGAAAAGAAGGGACAGTGCTAGCACTGGGAACTTGAGGAGAGAGAAGGTTTGAGACAGCTGCTAAGGAGTGAAGTCTCAGCTGAGATTGTATAAAATAAATCTGTAGTTGACCCAGACAGCACATTTCAGTGACTACTCCTATCAACACTGGAATAGCAGGACTGTTTTAGAATTGGCAGGATGTGGAAAAAATGGGGCAAAGATTGTAAGGGTGGAAGAGTGGGTCAAGACTTTGAAGGAATAAAGATGGGGATGATGGAAGGGCGAAGGATTGGAAGCAACACAGAGAGCAAATGATAGACTGGAGTTCATAGTCAGGATGAAGAATGGGCTTAGGATCAATGAGGCAGAAGGAGAGATAGAAGGATCTGAGACTGTGATCAGGGAAAGGAGTTTCAGAGCTCTAAGGGAGTCTAAAAATGGCAAACAGAACTGATTACACAGCACACTCTGCTCCATAGTGCTAAAAGATTCATTCAAGTGTGTGAAATGTCAGAGGCCATTTTCTTTTTCCTGAGTCAAGGAAATTTCCCGACATGCTTGTCTTAGGAAAAGGAGAAAGGAATAACATTGTTCAGTGTACTACTACTCTAATGGAGCATCCCTGAGTAAGATCTGAGACAGCTGGAACCACTTCTAACTTGACAAGATGGTCAGTCAGGTGTCAGGAGCCAAACCATTGTGATCTTCTTCCCAATGGGGAAGCTATGCAATGGTGAAAAACGACAGCCTGTTTTGATAGGATTTTGAGCTGAAGAAACATTAGACATCAGTTGGTATAACCCCCTTGTTTTACAGAAGACAAAACTGTGACTCAGAGAGGAGAAGCCTTTTGCCCAAGGTCACGTGGATTGTATGTAGGGCCATCTTGGATCCTAACCTAGGGACTAACTCCAATACCCTGCTGCTATTGTGAAGGCAAATTTAGTGATGCCTCACAGTGTTTTCTAAGTGGGCAGCTACTTCTGAGGTCTTAGATGTCATTAGTTGAGTCTGAGTGGAGAGCAGACTTTGGGGTTAGCATAAAGCAAATAACGGCATTATGAAGTATAACCTAGTGCTGGATGTATACTCAGAGGTCCCTGGGTTGATTCCTGACTGTGCCACTTACTACCTGTGTGACCTCTGTAGGCATTGGTTTCCTCATTTGAAACAGGAGGGTGTTGGCCTAAAAACCACCTCCAAGGTTCTTTCTTTTTTAAATCTCTTTATCTTGTGGTTTCAGATACAGCAAGATGCATTTGCATCTTGTGTGTGACAAACACAAATATGATGTCGTAACCATAGAAAGCCTTCTCTTTGGGGGTTTCCTGGTAGTTGTATGCTATTAAAAAAGGAGAATAGAAAATACGCACGGATGACCTGGTATGACTCCATTTCAATGGATCTGTTTATTCTTCTCTAAAATGAGGGGGTTTATAATACATGAACCTTAATGTCCTTTCAATTTCTACATCCATCCATGAATCTTTGTGCTATAAAGCAAATAGGAGTTATAAATGCAAATGTGGATTTGAGATGCTAATTTTATAATTAATGGAAATGAAACATAGTAGGAGAATTAACAACTAGGGACCAGTGTAGCTGGTAGGCATGAGAGTATGAGCAGTGTAAGAAGTTAACTTTAAAAAGAGGAAAGGAGGCTAGGTGGCTCAGTGAATAGATCACCAGCCCTGGAGTCAGGAGGACCTGAGTTCAGATTCAGCCTCAGACACTTAACAAAAAACTAGCCATGTGACCTTGGGCAAGTCACTTAACCCCAATTGCCCTACCTTCCTCCCTCCAAAAAAATAATTTATTTGGGTGAATAGAATTAATCAATGGGGGAGGGCAGTGATTGTAGAGATCAGCTTCAAGTGATCATTGAATTATTCAGAGCCTCAGTTTCCTCATCTATAGAATGGGGGCATTTATAAAATCATATATTTAGACCTTAATGGGGGCCTAGAGGTTCAATCTCCTTAGTTTATAGAGGAGGAAACTGAGGCTAAGAGGCTAAGTGGCCTATTGCACACAGCTAGTAAATGTCTGAAGTACATTTCCATCTTGAAATCTAAACATCTATCCATTATAATGATCAGCCTTTAAATCAGAGGCCTTTAACCTTTTATGCGTTATGGAAGACCTTTGGAAGTCTGTTAATCATATGGGCTCAATCTTGGCTAGAGGTTAATGAACATAAAAATATAATTTTTTTCCCTGATCAAAGTTCATAGGCCCCTTAAAATTGATTCATGGGGGATGGCTAGGTGGTGCAGTAAATAGAGTGCTGACCCTGGAGTCAGAAGGACCTGAGTTCAAATCCAGCCTCAGACATTTAACACTAGCTGTGTGACCTTGGGCAAGTCACTTGACCCCCACTTCCCTCCTCCAAAGAGCAAAAAAAAAAAAATGATTCATGGACTCCTTGAGGTTTGGAGGACCCCAGGTCAAGAACTCCTACAATGTTTTCTAAAGCCCCTTCCAACTCTGAACATTCTGTGATCCTGTGTTTTTTATGATCTATATTTGACATTCAGGAAGAAAAATTTCTAGGTTAGGTGTGGGAAGTAAGGGAAATAAAGCAAATAGCTTAGAATGTTCCAGGGAAAAGTTTTGTCCTTAACCCAGGACTTCTGCCTGTCTAATCAGGTAGAAAATACCTTGTTTCCTCAAGGACCAGGGGCTTAGGGAGAATGCCTATCTGACCTAGAAAGTAAATCAGGGAAGGAACTAAGAGAACCTAGATTTAGCTGTTAATCTGGTGCCAAGATGATAATGAAATATTACACGCATGCCATTTAGCCCCAGTGTTCTGAGAGAGTCACTGTAGTGTACTGGATAGAGGAATGGCCTTGAAGTCAAGATCTGGGTTCAGATTCTGCCCATGACACATATTGACAATGTAAGCCTGGGTAAGTCACTTCAGATTTCAGTGTACTTGGGATATGAAGCTATTAAGTAGCAAAAAAGGTACTGACCTACATTGGTAGGATCTGGAAGTGTCACATGTTGATGAACTAATAGGTATGATCCCTATCCCAATTTCCACTCCTATCCTGAATTTAGTTAAATATTTGTACTAAGTGTACTTAGCTGAGGATGGGGTGATTTACACTTATAATGGAGGAGGGGTGCAAAGGAGAACAAAGGCAGTAGGACTTCATTCCCAAGATTGTTGCTTAAAAAAAATAGAGCAAAAAAATTACTTCTATTTTTCAGATGGTGGCAGCTAGAATGCTCAGTGGAGTCTTGTGTTGGGGAGTTTCCCAATTCCTACATCACTCGGGACTGTGTGTTTGCATAGGATAATGAATCTAGAGAGTTAAAGATAAAAAGAAAAAAAAAGAAAGTTGTAGAATAGGAGATAGCTTGACTCTTTGCAATGCATCCAAGGTGTATATATGTGCCTTGGGTGGGGGAGGTACATGACTAACTTGTAAACAAACACTCAGGCTAAGGAGTGGCATGATACATCATCTGGTTCATAGTCCCTTTGAAAATGTGTTTCCATGATTCCCTGCCTATTTTCTTGGCTTTTTAAAAATAGAATCTAAGTGCCTTGAGGTCAGAGACTTTTTTATCTTTGTTTTTGTATTGCCAGTTCCTGACAATGTAAATGGGATATTCTAGAATACTGTGGGATGTCATATATACCATCAGATATGATTAATGTATTAGCTGGTTTTATTGAACTGCTTTTTTCTCTTTCTTTTAAGAATAAGTTACACAGGGTGGCTCACTGTGTAGGGAAAGGAAAAGGGCATATGTGGAAATGAAGATGATATAAGAAAAAAGTTCTCAATAACAGCCTGATACAGTGTAGACTAGTGGATGGATAGTCTGCTTTGAAGCAAGGAATATCTAGATTTAACTACCTCTGGTACATACTGTACAGCCTTGTGTAACACAAGCAAGATAGCCTTTGCTCTCAGACAACACACAGCAGAATGGTGGCTGGGGAAGAGTGTTTTGGGTAGTTGGAAGAAGGGGGAGTTAGAGGAATCAACCAGGAAATTGTCTTTCCTCTATTCTTCTTTTTGGTGCCCATTTAGTCTTCATTTGCTTAACATCCTTGCCAGGTTTGTCTCCTTCAGGGTTCAAGCCATCAACCTCTGGATGACCACTAAGGCTATGCATATCTCCAACTGAATGCAAGTTCTTCAGCCCACTGGACCTGGCATCATCCATATTCCAGAGTCTGACCCCTTGAATGTGAAGTCTGACCCCCTTGAATAGGACCTAGAGAGGCAGGGACAGGTCTACACCCCTTGCAAGCAGGAAACACTTTCAGAAGCTGAGACCTTCGTCCTTTACCCCAAAGATATTTGGGTCCCATTTTTTGAGGGGGAATTGATGAGGTATGGGCTCTGGGAGCCCCCTTGAGCTCTCCTTGAATCTTTGAGGGACAGGCTCTGGGAATCCCCCCCACTCAAATCTGATTAAATCATCCTATTTGATGAGGCATTTGGATGAGGCCATAAGCCTTACATTGTGGCTGGGCCAAGACCTCTTTTACTAGTCTAGCCCTCCATTGTCCATCTATTTCCCACCCTTGAGTCTATCAAAATATCAATCTGCCCTTGAACTGGCTTAGCCCACCATTGTCTGTAGTCTCCAGGTAGCCTCCTGCAACTTCCCACCCTTAATCATTCATCGACCCTCCGCAAACTCCTCCTTTAGACCACCCCTAGATTCCTCCCACAACCTTCTGTATATAAGACCCCATTTGTCTCTATGTGTGTGAGAGCGTCATAGAATGACCTAGTACAGAATTACTGTGTCTAATACAAGCAAACTTTTAATAAACTTTACTTTTCTTTGGCTGAGAAGACTTGAGTCAAATTCATTCAGTAGGACCCAACATGTTGGTATTTTGGGGTCTGCAGAGCAACCCTAACCCTCAACCGTCTTTATGGGTAACCTCTTCAATTGCTAATTCTATTTTCCACTTAACTGGGCTAGTCTTGTCTTTAGTTTACTCCTCTCTCTATCTTTGTCTGTCTGTCCATCTGTCTGTCTCTGTTCACAACCGGATTCAGGTTCTCTGTTTCTTCCTAGGAAAGTTTTTTCCCCTTGAACCTATTAACTTCCCTTAACCAATGGTACACATAAGTATTCATTTCTTTATTCCTTTTGCTTATCTAAATTTTCTCTGAAATATATTCACTAGACCTATGTTAAGTTGGACTATGCCTTTCAGTTAATCTAGGTGGATTTTTTTGTTTGTTTTTTTACCCACACTCTGAGACTAATATCTAAGGTAAGTACATGTAATTTCTCTTATCAGCTGCCATCTCTATCTTAAGGTTTTCCACAAGGTGTCTGATTCCTTCCCCAGACAATGACAGAACTCCATTCTCCTCCCCCCCCCAACGCCATCCACAGCCCTCACTTCCTTCCTAATTGTACTATCTGAAGACAGTCTCTAGCCCTCCCCCCAACACTTCACACAACAGAAATAATCAATACAAATTTAAATACCTACTGTATGCGAGGACCTCTGCTAAGCACTTGGGATAGAAATATGAAAAAAAAAGATAGCCTTTAACCTCAAGAAGCTTACACTCTAATGAAGGAAGATAATGCAGAAAAGAAAGCTGTAAAGGATTAGGGGAAGGTATCTGTTGTGGGGGCATGGTGGAGAAGTCAAAGGAGACCAAATTTAGCACCTCTGGAGGATTCGAAGAGGTCCCAAAGAAGTGCTGCCAGAGACTCCAAGAAGTTCACTCTCCTTAAATGGAGATGACCTACATATCCTGAGTGCAGTGGGTAAGAAGGCTACTATTTCCATTCATTGCCTTTTTTTATTCTCCAACTTAATTTCTTCTGTCTTTCTCTCCTCTGTCCCCTCCCATTCTTCCTACCTCTCTTCCTATCTCTGTTCTCCCCCTCTAGTTTCTCTCTCTTTTTCCCTGTTTCTGTCTGTCTCTGTCTCTCTCTTTCCCTCCTCCCTCTTTCTTACTGTTTCTGTCCTTCCTTTCCAGTTTTTTTCTTTCTCTTTCTCTCTCTTCCATTTATTCTTGTTTTCTTGACTTGCTGCCCATGGCAAAGAAATATGTGATAATCAGCTAGAGAAACCACAATATAGAAGGTTCTTTCCTCCACAGGGGGATAAGGGATATTACAGAATTCTACCATTGCAGTTTTACAGGGCCAAAATACATCTATCATCAATTACTGTAAAAATAGCAGACATAATTCCCGCCAAAGGGCAAGGGGGTCCTTCAGACAAACTCTAAGATTTAGAAAAATTGAATTATTATGTGAACTAAGATATCACTAGCTTATCTTCGACACAGGGGCAAAGCAGGGCTCGACTCTTTTCAGAGGAATC
This sequence comes from Gymnobelideus leadbeateri, assembly GCA_011680675.1. Lineage (NCBI taxonomy): Eukaryota > Metazoa > Chordata > Mammalia > Diprotodontia > Petauridae > Gymnobelideus > Gymnobelideus leadbeateri. The sequence goes on from WOXC01008985.1 coordinate 43,602, forward strand.
CTTAGATCTTAGAAAGATAAATATGGAGCAGACCTTTTCAAGCATTTAACTTCTTGTTTGTCTACTGGGGATCACATAAGAGAGTTTGTTCAGTCAATCAGTCAAAGAGCATTTATTAAGCATTTACTAGCAGCTTGGTGATGCAGTGTATGATAGAGCACAGGATCTAGAGTTAGGAAGACATCAGTTCAAACCTGCATTCAGACACTTACTAGCTGTGTGACCCTGGGTAAGTCTTTTAACATTGTTTATCTCAGTTTTTTCAACTGTAAAATGGATTGTAGAAGGAATGGCAAACCATTCCAGTATCTTTGCCAAGAAAACCCCAAATGGGTCCATAAAAAGTTGAACACAGCCCCAGCACCCACAGAACAACACAGAAAAGCTAACCTCCCGCTGAGGACAGCCAAGCAGCCTTGCAGGAAGGACCAGCACAGCAGTCTGGGACCTGGCAGCGCACAGCGCACAGAGCGTGGGGAGCCGAGCGGAGCCCAGGTCCCCATGAGCCGAGGTTTTAGCCCCAAGGTGGCAGGGCCAGCAGCCGGCTGGAGGAACCCCAGAACACCAGGAGCTGTGGCGACTCCAGAATTATCAACATAGACATGCCTAGGACAAAGTAAGAGGTTAGTATCCTATGGACTTTGGGACCAGTATTTGGGGAATGCGTCAGCTCCCTCCCCTGGGGGCTAGAAGCCACTGAGGAGACACGCCTTTTTGTAGTTTTCAGAGGCAGCTCCAGCTCCCGGCCTGCAAATTGTAGGGAGATCCAGCGATCAGTCTTGCGGGGTAATCGCTCTTGCTTTAACCTCCCTGAATCTGGATTGTGATCTAGGGTGGAAGTTGTGGGTGGGTTTACAGCTTGCCAGAAACGGAAGTTGCCTCCCACACGTTCGGGACGAAAATTCCTCTATCTGGCCTTAAAGCCATAGCGTGGTAACAAGCCCAAAAGTCAAGCAATTAAGTGGCAACATGCCAAGGCAAAGGAAACAGAAAAATGCAACCCTAGACTCCTATTTTGGGGGCATAGAGCGGGAAAAGGACTGTGAGGTTAGAAGTCCTGCTCCAAAAGCCCCAGGGGAAAACATGAGTGGGTTGCAGGCCATAGAGGACCTTAAGGAGGAGTTTAAAAATCAAATAAGAGAAGTGGAGGAAAAATTAGAAAGAGAAATGAGAAGGATGCAGGAAAAGTATGAAATGAGGGTCAACAGCCTGACTGAACAACACCTTAAAAAATAGACTGACTCAAATGGCAAAAGAGGCCCAAAAGGGCAATGAGGAGAAGAATGCCTTAAAAAGTCGAATTTGCCAGATGGAAAAAGAATCTCAAAAGTTCACTGAGGAGATTCATTCCTTCAGAGTTAGACTGGAGCAAATGGAAGCTAATGACTTTATGAGAAATCAAGATGCTGTTAAGCAGATCCAAACAAATGAAAAGATTAGAAGGCAATGTGAAATATCTCATGGGAAAAACCACTGACCTGGAAAATAGATCCAGGAGAGACAATTTAAAAATTATTGGACTACCTGAAAGCCATGATCAAAGAAAGAACCTAGAAGTCACCCTTCAAGAAATTCTCAAGGAAAATTGCCCTGATGTTTTAGATCCAGAGGGTAAAATAGAGATTGAAAGAATCCATAGATCACCTCCTGAAAAAGATCCCAAAAAGAAAACTCCCAGGAATATTATAGCCAGGTTCCAGAATCCACAGATCAAGGAGAAAATACTACAAGCAGCCAGGAAGAAACAATTTCAATATTGTGGAAACACAATCAGAATAGCCCAGGACCTGGCAGCTTCTACACTGAGGGATTGAAGGGCATGGAATATGATATTCCAAAGGGCAAAAGAACTGGGAATGAACCCAAGGGTCACCTAGCCAGCAAAACTGAGTATTTTGTTTCAGGGGAAAATATGGTCATTCAGTGGAATAGAGGACTTTCAAGCATTCTTGAGGAAAAAACCAGAATTGAGTAGAAAATTTGACATCCAGACACAAGAAGCAAGAGATGCCTGAGAAGGTAATCAGGGAAAAGAAATCAAAAGGAACTTGTCAAAGTTGAACTATTTACATTCCTATATGGAAAAGCAATAACTGTGACTGATGATATCTTTCTCACTATGAAAATAATGGAAGAAGGGTGTGTGGTCATATGAACACATATGTGAATGTGTGTGTATATGGCTACAGTTATATATGGATAGAGGGCATAGGTTGATTTTGTTGGGAAGGGAGAGTACTCAAGGGATGAAATTATGAGGTGAGAGGAAAGTGGCAAGAGGAGACGGGGAGAGACATGGTAGGGTAAACTATCTCATGTAGGGGAAGTGGGTGCAAAGGAGGGGGAGAATAAGGAAGGCTAAAAAGGCAAAACCACATTCACATTGAATTTGGTTCAGGGAGAAAATGACATACATACTAAATGGGATATCTCAACCTGCAGCAGGATAGGGGGAAGGAGGATGAGAGGAGGGATGATGGATGGGAGGGCATCCTTGGGGTGAGGGGAGGTTGGAAGAACCCACTATAGAAGAGGGACAGGATCATGTAGGGAATGGACCAGGTGGGGGGTGGGATGAGTGGGAGGGAATTATAAGCAGCCTTGTACAATATATCTACTATGATAATGTTTTGCATAGCTAGACATGTACAACACGTACTGAATTACTTATCTCCCCAGAGGGAATGGGTGACAAGGGAGGAAGGAAATGGATCTGAAATTCGAGGTCTTAACATTAAATGTTTCAAATGTATATATATAAATACTATTATCAATACTCTTTTGCTTGTAATTGGGAGATAAGATGTGCAGGCATTGGGACACAAAGATTCACCTTCCTCCAATGGAAAAGTCGAAGGGGGTATGGGAGAAGGTATGGGAGAGAGCAGATTGGGGGAAGCGATATCTTGTGGGACTGCTTTTCTGGGAGGCTGGGTAGGGGAATAATGGGGGGAAAATGATTGTAACTCAAAATCTGGCAGAAATGAATGATGTAAAACAGAAGTTAATAAAGCATTTGTTTAAAAATAAAAAAAAAGTTGAACACAACTGAAACAATTGAACAAAAATGCATTTTCTACAGGTTAAGGACTCTGTTAAGTGCTAGGGATAAATAGAAAAGCAAAAGCAGCTATATTTCGTTGATATTTCTCTACTTTGTGCAAGTCGTCAAACACCAAGACTGTCCCTGAGAAACTAAGTCTCCTTATTGAATGTCCTTAGGAGAAAGGAGCAAAATTTTTAGTCTCTTTTAAGGAGGATAGCTATGTTTTTCTCTGGAAGAAAATAAAATATTGAACTTAGCAAACTGAAGGCAGGAGTACACTGATAGCCTTAATATATTGGGGCAGCTATGTTGCAGTAGATATGTTGCAGTAGGTAAATGCTGGACCTGGAATCAGGAAGACATGAATTCAAATCTTGCCTCAGATACTTACTGTGTGACCCTAGGTAAATCACTTAACCTCTGTTTGCCTTCATTTCCTCATCTATAAAATGGGGATAATAATAGCAACTACTTTCCAGGGTTTTTGTAAGGATAAAATGAGATAAATATTATAAGGCACTTAGCACAATACCTGGCATGTATTAAATGCTATATAAATGTTAGCTGTTATTATTGTTGTTATTATTATATTGTACATAAAAATTTATGAACCACCTTCATGCTTATCACAATTACAGGGTGTAATTAGTACAATTTTACCATGTATGTATGTGTGTGTGTGTGTGTGTATATATATATATATATATGTATATATATGATTTACCACATGTATATGCACATATGTGAAAATGTGACACAAAAAAGCTTATATAGATTGGTAGAAAAGATAATTATGGGGCAGGAATAGCTTTTAGAGAAGGCAATAATGAAATAGAAAAAATATATATTATAGCTAAAGGAAACAAATACTGATTCCCAATCCACCTTTATCATGAAAGAGAATTTCATTTATTTAGTCCTAATTCTTCTCTCCAGAATATAATAACAATGATGGTGATGGGTAATGATGATCTTACTTAGTCCTAAATAGAAAGAACCTTAGGTAAGAAAAGAGCATTCAATTTGGTAGATATCTTCATTATTTCACACTTGTTCAAAATAGTTGCAACTGTTCCGTGTGCAGGTTGGAAGGTCCAGAGCTCAGTGGCCGCTCAGTGTAACTATCAAGTGTGAGTCATGCTCGTGATGGTCCCTGTGGCTGATTAGACTTCTGAGGTCTGTTGTCTTTTGGGTGCATCTTGACATGATATGATTCAGGGACATTAAGGCTAACTCATCAGAGCATATGCACGAAGCAGGGAAAAGAAAGTCATTGGCAGTGTACACTGGATCAGATTAATTTTGATTCTTCTCTCAAGAAGGATCTATTACTTTGGATAGATCTATGATTCCATTGATGGGAAGCCCCTCACATGGAAACTCCCACTATTGATGTAGATAAGTGATTTCTCTTTAACCTTTGAAATAGGGGTTCCAAATCTAAAGTCTGTGGAGATTTCCACGGATCTTTACATTTGTATGGGAAAAAAACTTACATCTTCATTTTCTTTAACCACTAACAAATTTAGTATTTCTTTCAGTTATGAATTTTTAAAGTAACATTTTTTCCGGGAAAGGGGCCATAGGCTTTACTAAACTACCAGAGGGGTTCACATGATTTGTTTACTTGAAAAGATGATAATTTTATGATAAAACACTAATAATTATAACCATGCTCAAAAGAAGTCATGTGGTACAAATGCTATACCAGAAATTGAATTCCTTTGGGGTTAAATTCCACGGAGAAGATGTCTCCTGTGCCTGTTAAAAGCACTCTAAATACATTAAGCTTTCAACCTTTCTGTCAAGAAGGCTGAGTGCTTAATTATCCCCTTCACATCCCCAAGACTATATGGTAAAAGCTATTGGACATCTACTAGTGTCCCTTAATGATTTGTATAACTGAGAGCTTTAAAATAGGATTGTTACCACTCAAAAAGTACTTGCCCCATAGATCAGCTTCTCTGAAAAGGCCTGTAAGAATCCGTTTGTGTTGGAGGCTCAAGAGTGAAATACTCACAGTGATGAGAAGTGGAGAAATGGTGCCAATTCCTGGACCTCCCAGGCCCACAGGCATGTGAACGACTTCAAGCCTTCATATGATTTTCCTATAATGTCATGGCACTTATTCATGGGTGATGTGATTTGAGGGATACAGAATGATCTCTTGATCAAAGGAAGCATCAGCAGGCTGCTTGAGATTCTTGGCATTGGTATCTTTCCTTCAGGGTCTTCCTAAGAAGGAATTAGATGGTCTTGGGAGAACTCACATATTAGCAAAGATTAGTTGATTATATTAATCTATTATTGTTGCATAGCAGGCTTTTAAGAGAATTGAACCCAGGTCAGATTTTAATGAGAGGGGAAATCAAGTGCAGAGAACACCTGAAAAAGCAGCAGGGGGGGATTAGTTGTCTGAGGGAGGGAGGCACTGATGGATGTTCCTACTGAAAGCAATGGTGGAAGGATGCCAGCTTCACAGTATTATTTCTGTAACTCCAGTTCCAAAGTCCATTAATATGGCATTCTCTCCTGAAAAGTGGAGATGAATGCTCTGCCCTCTGTGAGGGCAGGATGGAGTTGGTGAGAGTGAGACAACTTTTATTCTCATCCAGTTTTCTTTGTTTTTTTAAACAAATGCTTTATTAACTTCTGTTTTACATCATTCATTTCTGCCAGATTTTGAGTTACAATCATTTTCCCCCCATTATTCCCCTACCCAGCCTCCCAGAAAAGCAGTCCCACAAGATATCGCTTCCCCCAATCTGCTCTCTCCCATACCTTCTCCCATACCCCCTTCGACTTTTCCATTGGAGGAAGGTGAATCTTTGTGTCCCAATGCCTGCACATCTTATCTCCCAATTACAAGCAAAAGAGTATTGATAATAGTATTTATATATATACATTTGAAACATTTAATGTTAAGACCTCGAATTTCAGATCCATTTCCTTCCTCCCTTGTCACCCATTCCCTCTGGGGAGATAAGTAATTCAGTACGTGTTGTACATGTCTAGCTATGCAAAACATTATCATAGTAGATATATTGTACAAGGCTGCTTATAATTCCCTCCCACTCATCCCACCCCCCACCTGGTCCATTCCCTACATGATCCTGTCCCTCTTCTATAGTGGGTACTTCCAACCTCCCTCCCCCCAAGGATGCCCTCCCATCCATCATCCCTCCTCTCATCCTCCTTCCCCCTATCCTGCTGCAGGTTGAGATATCCCATTTAGTATGTATGTCATTCTCTCCCTGAACCAAATTCAATGTGAATGTGGTTTTGCCTTTTTAGCCTTCCTATTCTCTCCCTCCCTTGCAACCACTTCCCCTTGCTTCTTCTACATGGGATAGTTTACCCTACCCTGTCTCTCCCTATCTCCTCTTGCCACTTTCCTCTCTCACCTCATAATTTCATCCCTTGAGTATCTTCCCTTCCCAACAAATTCAACCTATGCCCTCTATCCATATATAACTGTAACCATATACACACACATTCACATATGTATTCATATGACCACATACCCTTCTTCCATTATTTTCATAGTGAGAAAGATATCATCAGTCACAGTTATTGCTTTTCCATATAGGAATGTAAATAGTTCAACTTTGAGAAGTTCCTTTTGATTTCTTTTCCCTGATTACCTTCTCAGGCATCTCTTCCTTCTTGTGTCTGGATGTCCAATTTTCTATTCAATTCTGGTTTTTTCCTCAAGAATGCTTGAAAGTCCTCTATTCCACTGAATGACCATATTTTCCCCTGAAACAAAATACTCAGTTTTGCTGGCTAGGTGACCCTTGGGTTCATTCCCAGTTCTTTTGCCCTCTGGAATATCATATTCCATGCCCTTTGATCTCTCAGTGTAGAAGCTGCCAGGTCCTGGGCTACTCTGATTGTGTTTCCACAATATTGAAATTGTTTCTTCCTGGCTGCTTGTAGTATTTTCTCCTTGATCTGGGGATTCTGGAACCTGGCTATAACATTCCTGGGAGTTTTCTTTTTGGGATCTTTTTCAGGAGGTGATTGGTGGATTCTTTCAACCTCTATTTTGCCCTCTGGATCTAAAACATCAGGGCAGTTTTCCTTGAGAATTTCTTGAAGGGTGACTTCTAGGTTCTTTCCTTGATCATGGCTTTCAGGTAGTCCAATAATTTTTAAATTGTCTCTCCTGGATCTATTTTCCAGGTCAGTGGTTTTTCCCATGAGATATTTCACATTGCCTTCTAATCTTTCATTTGTTTGGATCTGTTTAATAGTATCTTGATTTCTCATAAAGTCACTAGCTTCCATTTGCTCCAGTCTAACTTTGAAGGAATGAATCTCCTCAGTGAACTTTTGAGATTCTTTTTCCATCTGGCAAATTCGGCTTTTTAAGGCATTCTTCTCCTCATTGCCCTTTTGGGCCTCCTTTGCCATTTGAGTTAGTCTATTTTTTAAGGTGTTGTTTTCCTCAGTCAGGCTGTTGACCCTCATTTCATACTTTTCCTGCATCCTTCTCATTTCCCTTTCCAATTTTTCCTCCACTTCTCTTATTTGATTTTTAAAGTCCTTCTCAAGGTCCTCTATGGCCTGCAACCCGCTCATGTTTTCCCCTGGGGCTTTTGGAGCAGGACTTTTGACCTCACTGTCCTTTTCCCGCTCTATGCCCCCAAAATAGGAGTCTAGGGTTGCATTTTTCTGTTTCCTTTGCCTTGGCATGTTGCCACTTAATTGCTTGACTTTTGGGCTTGTTACCACGCTATGGCTTTAAGGCCAGATAGAGGAATTTTCGTCCCGAACGTGTGGGAGGCAACTTCCGTTTCTGGCAAGCTGTAAACCCACCCACAACTTCCACCCTAGATCACAATCCAGATTCAGGGAGGTTAAAGCAAGAGCGATTACCCCGCAAGACTGATCGCTGGATCTCCCTACAATTTGCAGGCCGGGAGCTGGAGCTGCCTCTGAAAACTACAAAAAGGCGTGTCTCCTCAGTGGCTTCTAGCCCCCAGGGGAGGGAGCCGACGCATTCCCCAAATACTGGTCCCAAAGTCCATAGGATACTAACCTCTTACTTTGTCCTAGGCATGTCTATGTTGATAATTCTGGAGTCGCCACAGCTCCTGGTGTTCTGGGGTTCCTCCAGCCGGCTGCTGGCCCTGCCACCCTGGGGCTAAAACCTCGGCTCATGGGGACCTGGGTTCCGCTTGGCCGGCTCCCCGTGCTCTGCCAGGTCCCAGACCGCTGTGGTGGTCCTTCCTGCAGGGCTGCTGGGCTGTCCTCAGCGGGAGGTTAGCTTCTCTGTGTCGTTCTGTGGGTGCTGGGGCTCCAGAAGTTGTTCAGAGTCCCCTTTTACATAGTTTGGGGGGAATCTGGGGGCAGAGTGGCTTGGATGAGCTGTTTCTACTCCGCCATCTTGGCTCTGCCCCCCTCATCCAGTTTTCTTTAAGCATCAAGTCACTTCAGGTGCTTCTGACTTCCAACTTTGAGGAAAAAATGGGAGAGGCCAATGTTATTTAAGGTTGCTGGAGAAAAAGTCTCTGGGAAGACATGAGAGGAGCTAGCAGTCTCCATTATGTCCCTATCTCTAGCTGGTTACACTAGAGACTTTGCAGAGTTTCCCCTTTGACTGAGATCTGGAACTCTTGGTTGAGTTGAATTATCTTGCTTCTAATGGAGAGCTCCTTCACTCTGTCTTGTCTGGTATACTGTATCTCCTCCTGTGTATAATGACTTCTCTGATTTCTATTTTGTTATGATTTAGATAAATGGATTTCTTGGCTATTCATTATGTTTGCTCATTGTGGAACTGGTATTTGATGGGAAAGGAGTCAAGTGGGATCCTCCTCCCCTCGACCCCCAGTAATGACACAGCAATCAGAAGTTAGATTGAATCTGATCATTTCCCCTAGCCTAATAATATTTTAGGGAGAAGACAGATATAATTCTGGTCCAATACCCCTCCTCCCTAAGGAGAGCAGAATGTCTTTCAGCCCCAACCTCCTGTTTCACCTTGTAGGAATGACAGTCTCCCTTGGATAAGGGTAGGGTGAGAAGAGGCTAGAGATGTCTGTTGTGACTTCCTCACAGTCACACAACACCCCCATGTTACAGGTGGGGGAACAACCCTTGCTACACATGGGTTCCTCATCATATGTGAACCTTCATTATATGTGGGGCTCTCTCTACATTTAGGACTGATTTGAGAATGAGTCCATTTTGAAATTGATCTCACTAAGATTTCTTTATATAACTCATTGCAATGTCCACTGCTATGAGCTTTGATTAAAGAAATATAGATCCATAGAATTCTAGAGCTGGAAAGGATCTTAGAGGTCCTCTAAACCAATTTAATTTTGATTATGAGGAAACTGAGGCTCAAATAAGTTATATGGCTTGTTGGGAGTGAGTCCAGAGAAAAGTTTGAGTTACTAAAGGAATCTGATCAATCTATCTGTGATGTATCCATACTATTCTGATGGTAGCTTTTCAAAGGCTGGGCCCACAGTAGTCCAGCTGTAGCAGATACCACCAAATTAGAAACACTTTTAGTGGTCCTCAGTCAATCCATATTTATTAATCATTTCCTTGTTTAGCCTGGTTACTGTGTCTATTATCTCAGGATTAGAGATCTATATCAGGAGTGATCATTTTCCCCCCACCACAACAGGTAATAAAACTATTCACTAAGAGATTTGGAGGGGGTGATGATCTGATTGGAGACATCACAAATATCAGGGAAATCACATGTTCTTGAAGCACAATAAAATAATAATAAATTTCCCATAACACTGGAGGGTTTACAAAGCACTTTCCCTTATGATCCTGGGCTAGAATTGGAATGGTCAGTGCTAAATCTTTCATAGCATAGCCGTTTCTTCATGGTTGAAGGAGCATGAGCAGTTAGCAGAGAAACGTGCTTCTGGATTCAACAATATTTACAGTTTCCACAGTGAGGTCAGAGCCCCAACAAAATTCACCATATCTACTGAACCTCAGATAAATATGTCTTCTGTTCCAGTAGGTTCTTTCCCCTGCCTGGAATGTCCATTTCTCAATTCAACCTCTTAGAATCCCTGACTTCCTTCAAGACTAAGCTGATGTATCACCCTCCTACAGGAAGCCTTTCCTCATTCTCCTGTTAATACACTCTTTCTCCTCCAAATATCATATATATGCTTATCTATTTACATGGCTCCACTGCCCCTCCCCCTGCATAATGGTAAGGAGAGAATAGTTTTCTTTTTGTCTTTATGTCTCAAGCACTTAGCACAGAGTCTTGCACACATAGTAGGAAATTAATCCATGCATGGTGGATTGGATTGGATGAGATATTTGCAGACAACCTTGATGTGGAATACCTGCAAGAAATCACCTAGGTTCTAGGACTGATTCAGAAGTCCACTTTTGGTGAAACTCTCTGGGGACTCTATAGATCCCTACAGGGTGAACAGGAACTTCTTAAAGTATAAGTCTAGCTTAATTAACATTATAATTTAGTTCTTAGATAACTCTAAGGTAGAGAGTTAGTTCTGTACTGAAAGAGGTATAAATAGAAGGCAGTCAGAATTACAACAGTGTGAAAAAAATGAACTCTTGTAGAGATTTGAGACCAAAAGGCATGGCTAGGCAAGACCAGTTTGGGTGTGCTGAGAGACCAGAAGTATGAAGACCAGAGTAATCAATCAATCAATTAATTAACAAGCATTTATTATGTACTAAGTACTATTCTGGGCACCTAAGGATAATTGTGCACCATTACAATTTACAGAATAAGGTAGCTGTTGACATACTCAGATCTATGCTTTAGGAGTATAATTTTGGCAGCTGAGTGGAGATGGGTTGGGGCAGGGAAGAGATTTGAGGTAGGAAGATCAATTCAGAGGCTATGGCAATAGTCTAGGCAAGAAATAATTAGTCTTTAAAAGTGTGCTATCATGTGAGTAGAGAGAATGGTGTGGATGCAAGAGATTTTGTGGGATCAAAATGAAGAAGGTTTAGCACCTGACTAGACATGGGAGTAGAAGGAGACAGAGAGGGAAACACAGAGAGAGGAGTTAGGGACCACCCCAAGGGTTTTAAACCTGGAAGGATGGCAGTATACTTGACAGAAATAGAGAAGTTCAGAAGAGAAGGTTTTGGGGCAAGATAAAGAGTTAGTACTGATGCACTATGTTAGCAGGGGCCTCTGAGATTTGTAACTAATGGCTGGGAGAAACAAAGGGCACAGAAGGAGCTGGCCAGATAATTAGATACAAAAAATTCCATCATATCCTGGAAAGGAAGAGAGGATAACACTTTCTCAGAAATCCCCTAGCTTTCAGTTTAAGATATGGTTAGAGGAATTCAAAGGTTGATTTGAAAACAAAAACAAAACCAAGAAACTATCACCCACTTGTAAGAAGGGTGAAATTCTTCTTAGAGCCTCTGAGCCCTGGTGGAACATGTGGATTGGAGAAGGCGATTGATTAGAACTGGAATGTGATGTTTCAAGAGACTCTGAACTCCCCTCTTCAAGAGACCAAATGAGAGAGCAACCAAAGGGATAAGGTCATTGAACTTTTAGAACCTGTGTTAATTTCATATGCCCCCAAGAGCCTTTGTTCATATTTTCTTTTTCTCAGAGTTCCCAAAGCAGCAGATAGAGATGTTATAACTTGGTCCTTCTGAATAAAGCTGCAACCAATAATATCTTCCTTGGAATTTTGACCTGGACCTATGAATAGGATGTTATTACAAGTTAGAATCTTTCATCATTAGTTTTCCAAAATTACTTCAGACTTTTCAAATTTATGGTAGGGTTTAAATATGATGCATTCATGGCATTGTTGTTGATTACAGGCAATAGTATACAAAATACACCTATATTTATTCTCTAGACTAAGGTGGAGAGGAATTTGGAGCCCATCAACTTCTTTTTAAAAATTGAAATGGTTTCTCTGGTAATCCTTTTAAAAACAGTATTCTAAGAAGGGGTCTATAGATTTCACCAGACTGCCAAAAGAAGTTAAGAACACATGTTCTGGATTGAATTGAAGAGCCTGGGGCTGCTCCAGAACTTTTATTCTAAACTGAATTAAATAAATAAAATAAATAACTGGGGGTTGCTCCAGACAGGAAGGACTCAAGAGTCCTAGGGGTCAGGCTGCGGCCTTACTGACCATCAGAAATAGGTCAATAATCCTTCTCTTTATTATTCCCATTCCTTAACAGTTTTTAGTATTTTCTCAGAGATCTTTTTCACTAAGTTCAGTAGAAGCTTTTACCTACTTTTGATCAGAATCACATAAAATATGTTGCTTGTGACAAATGCTGGGGAACAGAAGAGAGAGGGAGAGTAACCATGAAAAAAAAAACATGGGTAGGTAATGAAACTAAGCCAATTCCTCACATACATGACAACCGGAAACAATTACTCTAAGAAAGAAATCACATTACTGGCATCATTAGCTGGGGAAAAAGTCCTTCTCTTCCTTCCACACTGATAAATATGGGGGTGGGAGGGAAGGTTGTCAATGCTATCAGCAAAACAAAAACAGCTTTGTAGATTAAGGTGGAGATATCCTAATGTTAGTGACAATACCCACACTCACATTAATGCAAATGCTTCCAATATCCTCCCACTATCTCCTGGTAGCCTTTGGAAATAGACAACAATGTTATTAACTCTATTCTCCAAGGGATAAAATAAGGCAAAGCGAGGGTAATGTTCTTGTCCAAGATCCCCAAGCCCCTTGCAGTCTAAAAATCCATGGCAGTGGTTAAGAGAAGGAAGAATGATCAAGGGACACAGGCCAATAGTATTAAAAGTTTTTCATGAGATAATTCCCCTAAGTTTTTTTTTAAATCTCAGACCAATACTTCTTTATACTGATATTTCTTCCTCACCATCATTGAAGTAACAGGACGAACATTTCTTGTTGAAAAGAGATTAATTTTCCCTTGTGACCTGTTTCAGAAATTAAGTTCTCATGGAATTTTAGTCATAGGATCATGGGATCATAGATTTAAAACTGGAAGAGGCCTCAGAGGTCCAGAGAGTTTAAGTGATCTGGCTATGGTCACATAGCTAGTAAATGTCTGATTCCAGTTCTTTCTGATTCAGAAGCAAGCACTCTATTCACTATAGTACAGTGCCTCAACATGCATCTAAAGACAGACTATATGGACAGAAGGGTTGATAGTGTGTACAGGGCCAAGAGTTTTGTTGAGGGGAGCCAATAGTGTTAATGGGTCTCACTTTGCTCCAACTTTGACTAGTCCCTTGGAATTTCCCTTTATTTCCCATTAGTAAAGTATTGACTTGGTTCAGTACCACAAAGTCAAAGACACTTTATTTAGCTGGGCTCTCTTTGGAGATTCATACAATCACAAGATCACTCTGCATGAATGCTAATGATGACAAAAATAATGATGACAGTAAATCACTGGGTGAATGATTTTTTCTCAGTCTTCATGTACCTCTTGATACTCTTGTGGAAGGAAATAGTCATGCTATCCCGGCATTCCAAGAAAACTTACTCATTTCTTGATCCAAATCAAATTTTCTAACATGTTTTTCACTCTCTTCTTCATGTCTATTTTTTTTCACAGAAGTCACCAAATATCAAGATATTTTTGATTTAGTTGAGAAAATCTTGTCAAATTATTCATAGACTTTCCTCTATCTCTCCTTCCACTGAAGCAAATCTTGCTATATGACCTATAGTTATCTTCATGCTTGAGCACTGAAAGGCAAGGTGATAATGTGTCTCATGAAATGGTGGTTCTTGTTGCCTTTGGGGACCTGATAAAACCAGATTTGCCTTTGTCTTCATTTGCTTCTCTGAGGAGAATCTGTGAACCACCCTTCCATTGAGTTATAATTTCTTCATGTCTCATGGTTTAATTTAGAGAAAATGTCAATATGGATGTGATTCACGTGCTCCAGTTATGAGCCAGAATGGCATAATAGCTGGAAAGCTCGCCTCCAAATCAGGAAGTCTGGGCTCATCTGACAGATCTAAGATAAATGACCCTAGACAAGTCACCTAACCTCTTAGTTCTCTAGCCAAATGCCTAAGACTATACATTTCAGAGAAGGTACTGACCTTCATTAATAGAGGGAGTTTCTTCATCTGCAATCAAATCTATTGATGAAATAGCTGATCAGAATTATAATGAATATTATTCTATAATTGCTCAAAATTATACACAGTAATATGGATGGATGTGTTTGCTATCTACATATCAGCTCTAAATCATTCATTTATTTTCCTAAGATAGTACTTTATACATAATGGGAAATTGTTAATTGTTTGAAGAGGAGTGGAGTGAAGGAAGGAAGAAGGAAGGAGGGTTAGAGGAAGAAAGGAAGGAAGAAAAGAAAGGAAAAAGGGAGGGAGAGGAGCTGAAGAATTTGGATGTTAATGGTTCACCAACCAAAGTGCTACCAGTTCTTTAGGCCATTCTCCCTCACCTCCAATCTCCAGTCCCCCAAAGAAATAACAGGATCATCAGTGAGTTCTCTAGGTAGGCTGCCACTGAACAGAAACCCAAGGGAGTTTGACAACAGTTTTCAGATGTGGGCAGATTTGGTTGTCTTTCCTATAGGGTCACCTTAACAAATCCATGCAACCCAGCAACTTTGCAGTTCTTCCTTTTCTTTTTTATTAACTAATAGTTTTCACTATGATTATCGCCTCAGGGGTCCTATCTAATCCTGTCAGCACCCATCTGATTACACATAATGCATGAAAGATAATAGAACCAACCAAATTACCCCCTAGTCTGATTGAGAGGACATAGAGGAGAATATGTACAAGAAGGTTGTTGAAATGCCTTCAGTGTGATTGATTTCATTCATTTCAGTCTTATTCCCAGGGTTAGGTGGGCCTGATGTGTACCAGCACAGAATTTAATAGAATTTGTGATGCAGCAGCTCCATCTATAAATATTATGGTGGGGAACATTTGTCTACTTTGGATTACCTGGAATTGGTTTGAAATAAGCGATCAGTCCATGAACCAACATTTGCTAAGTGCCTACAATGGGGCAGGACTGGACAAGGGCATTTTCTATAGAGAAGTAAAAAGCAGATCTGAATTATAAGCTCACCACTGAAGAAAAATTCCTATTTCTTTTTCAGAAATGAAACAATAAACATGTTTTAGTTGCAGAGAATTCTTGTCAGAGATGTGAGGAAAAAACCAATGACCATAGACAGAGCTTAATTGTGTTATGTTCTCTAGAAAGGACAAAACTCTTCAGGCACAATTGTCAATTCAACCTGTTGGCAGAGCAGGCCATTTGAAGTGGTTAATTTGAAATTAAATGTTAGAACAAGGCAAGAATGTTAAAGATCATACAGCAAATTAAAGTGTCTTTACTGAATATTCAACAAAAAAGTAACACAAAATAGTAGAATAAAGACTAGATTGAGAGAGTAATAAGACTTGCTTTCTTGTCTCAGCTCTGCCAGCAGCTAACTGAGTGATCTTGGATAAATCACTGACTTCACTGAGCTTCTATTTCCTCATCTGTAAATGAAATACCTTGTTCCAACAAACATTTACTGTGTGCTTACGATATATATGGAATACCTTCAGAATGAAAGAGTTGGACTAGATCATCTCTGAATTCCCTTTGTAGGGGTAACATGTCTTTTAAATCCCTATACCTAGCAGTTTATCATAAAAATTAATTTATCTTTTAATGATATCCAAAATATAGCTTATGGTTTGAATATAACAAAGGAAATATTACATATTTAAGCTTTATGTAAAAAAAAATCTACTGTTTTCAATGGTCCAGACAATTTTAGGGGCATTTATATTTCTCTTGTCTCCAGTCTCTACTCAGAGATCTGGGGAAATCTCTGGTGGACCACCTAGTGCCTGGTTCCCACTCTCCCCTTAGAAGAACACTAACCAAATTAGACCTAAAGAGAGTTTTAAAGTGAAGGACAATCCAGTAGCATTGTTATGTTACATGAAAAATAAAATCAAATGACCCCAAGTTTATACTGCATATTTTCTGTGATTTCATATTAAGGGTCTACACTGCATATTTCCTGTGATTACAGAATAGTTACAATCTTGTTGTGACTCTCTGTCCATACTGCCCCCTCCTGGTGTGACTGGAATAACATTTACTAATCTAGATGGTACATATGACATGAAGACAGTAAGGACTCTAGTTTTCCCTAAAAAGGAAAAGACAAAGCTTGATTGGTCCAGAGGACCAAGACTTTAACTGCTGACTTAGCTTCTAGGTTGCCTAAAGCATAAAAGCACAGCACACGAATAATTGGCACACTCTTCAGGTTTGATGGACATCCCACCCACATGTGAGTTAACATGCATTTTTTATTTGGAGGGGGGAAGGTAGGGCAATTAAAGTTGTGACTTGGCCCAAGGTCACATGGCTAGTGTGTGTGTGTGTGTGTGTGTGTGTGTGTGTGTGTGTGTGTGTGAAGTGTCTGAGGCTGGATTTGAACTTGGGTCCTCCTGACTCCAGGGCTGGTGCTCTATTCACTGCACCACCTAGCTGCCCCAACATACACTTTCAAATAGGTGAAACACCTCGGCCATGTGGCAGTGAGGGAGGCTCTACTCCATGGAACCAGCACTATATCTTTGATGAATACCTTCTTCATGCAATTGTTGAGCAAACTTTCTTTTGTTAAAGGTTATACGGCATTTCCTTCTACTTCCAAGCTTAAATCACCAGACCAACCTAAATCTGGCCTGTCATAGATCAATTAGTAATTTCTTCAGCTCACCATTTACTGCCCTTAATTTGGTTTTCAAGTCCTCAGGATGTCCCTTCTTGTTGCCCTAATACCATTAGATACTTAGCTGGAGCTAAAGGTCATGTGTCAACAGAAGCCACATCTCTCATTCCAGATACAATCTGCCCCCAGAAATGCATCTCCAAACCCTTATTCCCCCAGGGATAGGGTCACTGAAATCATCTCGGGTGAAGCTTGGCTCTCCAGTCAACAAAAAGTGCATCACACTGTAATAATGTCAGCTCAGAGAGGTGAGATCATAGGATCTCAGTACCTAGAACTGGAAGGGAACTTGGAATCATCTTATCCAACCCCTTATTTTGGATGAGAAGACAGAATTTTAGAGAAGTGAAAAGATTTGCACAAGATCACATAGGGCATTTGTAGAAGGAGTGACATTTAATGTTTGGGCAGCAACTTTCACTAAAATGAATTCAGAATGGAAAGATAGGGTAGAGCATCTTTTAGTGGCTCAGAAATCTTTAATTTACCTTAAAAGCAAAATCTTTTTGACAGTTAGGGCTGTCTCAAAGGAAATGAACTGTGTTTGAAATCATGAATTCCCAATACTGGACATCAAATGGAGGTAAGACCACCAATTGTTGGAGGAAACTGTGGAGGGAATTATTGTATAACAAATCAATAATCATTTATTTAACCCCTTCTATATGCTAGGCACTAGAGATACAGGTATAATTTAAGCCACATGACCAAGACCCTTTTCCAACTTTCAGATTCTATGATTATCAACATGATTTTCTCCATGATCTTGGTTAAAATCCTATACATAATAAAACCATGTTTCTTTCATAAAAATTAAAACGATCTGTTACTAGTTACTAGATTTATACATCTAGGGGACAAGTGAATGAATGAATGGAAAAGGACTTATTAAATATCTGCTATGTGCTAGGCATTGAGAGTGCAAATTCAAAAATGAGCAAATTCCATCTCTTCAAATAGATTATATCATAGTAGGGAAAAATGGGGAGAAAATTTGTAACTAAAAATCTTGTGGAAATGAATGATGTAAACTAAAAAATAAAAAGAGAGGAAAATAAAAAAAGATTATATCATAATATAAAGATTTGACACTTATAGGGGGCACTGGCCATGGAAAGGTGAAGAGAACTATTAGAGAGTTGATAATTATGATATTTTCAGAAGCTTTGATAGGTAGTATTGCTTTGATTATTATATCAAGAGTAGCAGGTAGAAATATGACAAAAGGCAGGAGGCACAGGGGCATGACTGGAAAGAATATGAAATGGGTTGGGCAAGATATAATGGGGAAGGCAAGTTTACACGCAGTAATTAGGACAGCTCACCCTAGTGCTAAATCAGTTAAGTCCTAGAGAGAGAGAGATTATGAGCTCTGGATGTCTACTCCAAAGAGAGAGAACAATGTAGCATCAGGACAGATGACAAAGGCCTGAGATCAGCTAATAAACCATCAAACTCTTACTATTTTTGAGAAATGCCACTTGAAACCCAGAAAGAGATCAGAAGCAGTAGAGAGAATTCATATATAGACCCTTCCATGTGGTAGGCACTCTCTAAATATTTGTTGAATTGTGTCAGATTACATCATTATTCTTTTCATATTTGGGAATAAAGATTTGATCCTTGTTAATCCATTCTGCCCATCTAGTTCAAATGCCTCTGGCAACAGGACAACCAGATGGTGTTCTCACACTGTGTACTCTCACCTTTCCTCTTCAGACTGTCTCAATTAGAATGTCCCTTCAAGAAGCATGGTTTGTTCTTTCAATCTTGCCTTGCCTATTTTGAGCATCATTTGACAGGAAGGAACTGTTGGACAGTCCATGCATCTTGTGATCATTTATTCGGCTCTGGTTTAACTTAGTGAGTCATTTTTTCATTTGCTTCTTTCCTGAAGCAGATGTTATGGTGAAGAGGGTCAGAAGCCTAGAGGTAATAACAGTATACTAGGAGAAGTATACAAATGAGCTCAATTACTGACTTACTAAAAGGGACAGAGGGGATTTATAAGGCAACAGTTGGTGTTTACAAACTTTAATATGATCCCAAGGACACTGGACCTATTCTCCCCAGGAGAATATAGGCTTATTGTGTATAGGTATTCTTTTATGTTTTTCTTTGTATCTTTAGCATCTAGCATTTAAAAAATACCCAGGAACTATCATTTCATTGATGTGGAGAAATAGTATAGACATTTCTACCACTGATTCAGATCAATGACCCTTCTGGAACCTATTGTCTTAGAGAGTTACCTTAACATTGAAAGGGTAGCTGATTTTCCCATAGTCACACAACTCATATGTGTTAAGAGTAGGACATGAACCCAGGTACTCTGTAAATTCTCTATGCCTTATGCTAAACTGCCTGTTACCTGGTGCCTACTTAGTGATTCAGTAATTGCTTTTTAATTGAATTGATATATCTGGATAGCTATAAACCATACCCTTCTTTACTTATTTCCTTTGGGGAACCTGCAGCCTCAAGACCACATGTAGCCCACTAGGTCCTCAAGAGCAGCCCTCTAGGTCCTCAAGTATGGCCCCTTGACTGAATCCAAACTTCATAGAACAAATCACCTTAAAAAGGAATTTGTTAGGGGTGGCTAGGTGGCACAGTGAGTAGAGCACCGGCCCTGGAGTCAGAAGGACCTGAGTTTGGATCTGGCCTCAGACACTTAACGCACACACAAAAAAACCTAGCCGTGTAACCTTGGGCAAGTTACTTAACCCCAATTGCCCTCAAAAAAAAAAAGGAATTTGTTCTGTAAAACTTGAACTCAGTCAAAAGACTTCATCCTAGACCTAGGATGCCACATGTGGCCTTGAGATAGCAGATTCCCCACCCCTGTCCTATACCATGATATACAAAAAATTACGGTGAAGGATTTTTGGTTTCTTCAAGGTGATGCATAAATGAAGAAGATGGATTTTCATTTTTCATAGGTGTTATTTATTTATGAGTCATGCATGATGAGAAAGTGCTGATGGATTGAATTTTGCACCTTCAGAGGGAAAAACCACACCATTGAAATCATGGAAATATCAAAGTCTTGTCAGCAAAGTATTTTTCACTTATAATGTGAAATTATAATATATTCTTATTATTATATCAATATTGACATATTATTTTGAATATTTTTCTGCAGAATAACACTGTCAACATTTTGTTCATGGCCTTCAAATAGTAAATTCACTTTAATTATTGAATCTTATTGGTTACTGTTACACATCTCAAGGTGATGTGACCGATTATGACTTCCCTAGAGCTTAACTAATTTTCATGAGCTCCTGGTAGACAGCCTTCCAGTAATTAACTTCTCTGAACATAACTAGACTGGATGTTGGACAACTAACATGTAGACTGTTGGTCACCAGGCCTATACTTTTCAAAACCTTTCCATTTTGACAAATCTAAAAAAGTTTATATTCTGTCCTGATTAAACCTCAAGAACCCAAGGTCATTTCCATATTACATGAACTATCAGAGTAGAACATTAATAGATTATTACTACTACGACTACGACTATGACTACTACTACTACTACTACTACTACCACCACTACTACTACTACTATGACGACGACGACAATGACGATGATGACAACGACTACTATGACTACTACTACTACTGGATAACCATAAACCATACCCTTTTTTCAGTTATTTCCTATGAGGAATCTGCAGCCTCTAGACCACAAGTGGCCCTCTAGGTTCTCAAGTGTGGCCCTTTGACTGAATCCAAACTTCACAGAACAAAACTCCTTAATAAAAGGATTTGATCTTTAAAACTTGAACTCAGTCAAAAGACCTCACCCAAGGACCTAGGAGGCCACATGTGGCCAATTAGTTTTACTATTATATACCCCCCACGACTGGATTTGTCAATATTACTGAAAGTGGTTAATTTCTGGATAGAGTCCATGAAAAAGCCAAGATCCAAGAATATTATCAAAAGGCCCTCATTGTATAACATTCATAAGAATTCAGCCAAAAATACATCAGCAAAGAAACAATTAATAGATGACTGAGTCATACAGCCTGATGGAAGTAGACAATGATTTACAATGTCAATTTAGGACTAGGTCATCACCACCAGAAATTATAAAAGGGTTATCTATCAAGGACATAGATTTACATTATATAAGTAAATGATAGAAATTATACAGCCCATTACTGAAGGCTGCAAAAAAATCAACACCCCAATGAAATACCCAGTAAAATGTGACTTTTTGGCTAGAATTATATAAGAAGCTTTCTATCTTTCATAGATAACAGATGATAAATCCTCATTCTCTAAACACACTATTTAAAATATTCTGGAGAACTTGATCAATAAACTGTATTGGAATCGAAGCATTATCACAGACCAAACTATTGTTCTCAATTACTTGGATCCATTTCTAATGGATCCATCAATCCATTAGAAAACCAACCCTTAAGAACAGTGTTTTTAATGAATGTTGCTTTTTCTCTAAGCTATATGGGATGAAAGGCTTTTTAAAGTGCAGAGACCTAGCAGAGGAGATAAAAATCAGTTGAAGCATACATCATCCTTGTCCTGCCTACTGCTGGGGGGTGTGCTGTGGAAGTTTTCAGCAAGCTGAGAGGGAACGAGCTCACATCTCAATACTTTTATTCAATTAAAAAAGCTATTATTTCATCCTCCTGTACTGTAGTTCAGTGAAAATAAAAGAATCACAGTAAGGGATTGTCATAGGACTATTTTTAGGTTAACCCTACTAAAAGGATGAGAAGAAAGAAGTGATGATGGTAAAAGATGTCAATGATATTGATATTACATGTTTATTGAATGATAACTGTCTTACAACATTGTAGAAGCACTTTTTAATATACCTTCATATTTAGCTTACTTGATGAAAGAGAAATCCATGTAATATTCCATGGTACTCACCAAGGGTTGTGAGCTTTGATTAAAGGAGTGCTGAGTTCCTGAGGAACGAATGGTTTAAGTTAGAAAATTATTGAAACAGCATATTTAAAATCTTTCATTTCTTACTTCAGTTTGTAGCCTTTGCTCACTGCCTAAATATTTCTTCAGCCTTTAAAGGTTATGCAGAAGGTTTATCCAGCTCTTGCCCTAAAAAAACAACAGACAAAAAGCATAAGCAACTGTTGCTGGTTGACATTTTAAATGAATCTTGGTCAGAAGTCTGATTAAAGATGGACTAAAATGGTACATATTGTTATCCACTAAGGCCAGAATAATATTGCCAAAGTGTGCTTGGAAGTGCATTTAGAAGCTAAAGGAAAATAATTTTTGACTTTCTGACCCTTAAGAGAGAAAAAAATGTCACTTTTAGCAATAAGACTTTTTAAGTGAGGTAAATTAATCTGTGGTTTTACCTATCTGGGGCTTGATGCTGCTTTGTGCTCTGTACTCATAGGATATTAATAGACAGGTTGAATGATACATGCTTGTTACAGCACCATTCACTGAAAATTCTCCTCCTTCTCTACCATCCCGTTATTTTGATGTGGATTTCTATTCCTAGAAGTTCTCAAATAAAGACAACTTAGATCTCTCTACTTATTCCTAGTACATATCTCTAGTACATTCCTAGTACGCATGGTAGCCACTTCTAAGGAAGGTCTCTGTTGGAGCACCCCAGGGATCTATGCTTGGTTCTATGCTATTTCATATTTTAATCACGCAGATCAAGGCATCGGCTTCAACATTACCAAATTTGTAGATGAAACAGAGCTAATAATAGCAACTGATAATGGAGTCAGGCTACAAAAAGGTTTTCCTGGGCTAGAATCTAATTAGATGAAGTTGACTAAGGGTAGCCATAAAATGATGGGATCATAGAATCATAACTTTCAAGCTGGAAGAGAACTTAGAATCTCTTTCTCTTAGCCCAGTCCTCTTATTTTACAGTTGAGAGGACTGAAGTCTAGAATGATAAAGTCACTTTCCCAGGGTCACACACATAGTAGCAGTCAGGATTTGGACTACCTCCTCTGATTAGGATTCCAGAATTTTATTCTGCTGCCTCACTTGGACTCATTAAATCAATTTCATGGATACAGAATGTGGGAAAGATGACTCAATAACAGTTTGTAGAGAATTATTTAGTGGCAGCTTGTAATGGGAATCTGAAGATCTTCCCTGACCCTTGGCCCCTTGATAGGCTTGAGTGAATCTGACAACCTTCCCTGATTTGAAAATGTACTCTGCCCCCTAATAGGCTGAATGTGGTCACATGGAGACTGTGGCAGGAGGCTTATTCTTCAGGAACACCCACACCTTGTTACTTTGTGATTAGGCAATGGGTCAAGAGGGTTGTGACATTCTCTGATCCAGGAGAAGGCTCTATATACCTTGATGTGAGGTTTTGCTTTGGGGCTCACTTTGGGAATAGATGTGTGATTTGGCCAGATGAGGCTCTGGGCAGCCATTGAACCCCCTGGCTTTGAAAACCCAGATGCTTCCCTCTCTGGTAACCAACTAGGTATAGATGTAATGGTCAGACAGCTGGAATCCCTGTCCACTGAATTGTGTTATTTTCTGTTGTAACTTCTGTTTGTATTCTCTGAAGTTCAGGGTGCTGACTTTCCCCCCCTGAACTAGGTAAATAATATATGTCTGATTGATTAAAGTAAGATTGTTAGCCCATTTTGAGAAGCTTTACTTTAGAAAAGCAAATCTAAGAACCTGTGCTAAAAGCCATCCTGTCTATGCTAGGGTGCTTGCCACTACACAGCTCAATACAATTTATCAGTATGACATGGCAGGCAAAAAACCCGAGAGGGATTAAGCTGTTTTGCAAAACTTAGTATATAGAATAAGGGAATTAATTGGCCTCAGTCTTCTGTCCTTACCAGACCAAATATGGAGTATTTATTTTCAGTTGGCATCATATTTTTTATTTTAAAAAATGCTTTATTAACTTCTGGTTTCCATCATTCACGTCCACCAGATTTTGAGTTACAATTTTTCCCCCATTTTCCCTTACCCATCACCCCAGAATACCAGTCCCACAAGATATCCTCTCATCCAATCTGCTCTCTCCCATATCTTCTCCCACACCCCCATTAACTTTGCCATTAGGGCAAGGTGAATCTCTATGCCCCAATGCCTGCATATCTTATCTCCCAATTACATACAAAATAGTATCAATAATAGTATTTATATACATTTGAAACATTTAATTTTAAAACTTAGAATTTCAGATCCATTCCCTTCCTCCCTTGTCACCCACTCCCTCTGGGAAGATAAGCAGTTCAGTATGTGTTGTACATGTATAGCTATGCAAAACATTACCATAGTAGATATATTGTAAAAGACTGCTTATATTTCCCTCCCACCCATCCCACTCCACACCTGGTCCATTCCCTATTTTGATCCTGTCCCTCTTCGAAAGTGGGACATCCAACATCCAACATCCCCTCCACCCAGAATGCCCTCCCCTCCATCATTCCCCCTCTCATCTCCCTTCCCCCTACTCTCATGCAGGGTGAGATATCCCATTTAGTATGTATGTCATTCTCTCCCTGAGCCAAATTCAATGAGAATATGGTTTTGTCTTTTTGCCTTCCTGTTCTTCCCCTCCCCTGCAACTACTTCCCCATGCCTCTTCTACATGAGATAGTTTACCGTACCCTGTCTCACCCCATCTCCTCTTGCCACTTTCCTCTCTCACCTCTTAACTTCACCCCTTAAGTATCATCACTTCGCACCAAATTCAAACTCTGCCCTCTATCCATGTATACCTGTAAACATATATACACACATTAACATATGTATTCATATTTCCATATACCCTTCTTCAATTATTTTCATATTGAGGAAAGTTTAATCAGTCACTGTTATTGTTTTTCCATGTAGGGATGTAAATAGTTCAACTTTGATAAGTTCCTTTTGATTTCTTTTCACTGATTACCTTCTCAGGCATCTCTTGCTTCTTGTGTCTGAATGTCAAATTTTCTATTCAACTTTGGTTTTTTCCTCAAGAATGCTTGAAAGTCCTCTACTCCACTGAATGACCATATTTTCCCCTGAAACAAGATACTCAGTTTTGCTGGGTAGGTGATTCTTGGTTTTAATCCTAGCTCTTTTGACCTCTGGAATATCATATTCCATGCCCTTCGATCTCTCAGTGTAGAAGCTGCCAGGTCCTGGGCTATTCTGATTGTGTTTCCACAATATTGAAATTGTTTCTTCCTGGCTGCTTGGAGTATTTTCTCCTTGATCTGGGAATTATGGAACCTGGCTATAATATTCCTGGGAGTTTTCTTTTTGGGATCTTTTTCAGGAGGTGATTGGTGGATTCTTTCAACCTCTATTTTGCCCTCTGGATCTAAAACATCAGGGCAATTTTTCTTGAGAATTTCTTGAAGGGTGATTTCTAGGTTCTTTCTTTGATCATGGCTTTCAGGTAGTCCAATAATTTTTAAATTATCTCTCCTGGATCTATTTTCCAGGTCAGTGGTTTTTCCCATGAGATATTTCACATTGCCTTCTATTCTTTCATTTGTTTGGCTCTGTTTAACAGCATCTTGATTTCTCATAAAGTCATTAGCTTCCATTTGCTCCAGTCTAACTCTGAAGGAATGAATCTCCTCAGTGAGCTTTTGAGATTCTTTTTCTATCTGGCAAATTTGGCTCTCTAAAGCATTCTTCTCCTCATTGCCCTTTTGGGCCTCCTTTGCCATTTGAGTCAGTCTATTATTTAAGGTGTTGTTTTCCTAGTCAGGCTGTTGACTCTCATTTCATACTTTTCCTGCATCCTTCTCATTTTTCTTCCCAATTTTTCCTCCACTTCTCTTATTTGGTTTTTAAAATCCTTCTTAAGGTCCTCTATGCCTTGTAACCTGCTCATATTTTCATTTGGGGCCTTTGGTGCAAGAGTTCTGACCTCACAGACCTCCTCCTGTTCCATGCTTCGATCCTCTTTGCCCCCAAAATAGGAGTGTAATGTTGCATTTTTCTGTTTAATTTGTTTCCTTTTCCTAGGCATGTTGCCACTTAATTACTTGACTTTTGGGCTTGTTGCCACAGTAGGACTCTGCCACCAGACAGGGGAGCTTCCTTCCCCAACGTCAGGGTCTTCACAACTTCCAGAGTTGGGTGGCCTCTGTAAAGCCTTCACATGCTCTGGCAAGTTGGATACCCACCCCAGACCTTCCCCCCAGACCACAATCCAGATCCAAGCAGGTTAAAGCAAGAGTGATTAACCCCCAGACTGATTGCTGGATCTCCCTACAGTTCGCAGACCAGGAGCTGAAGCTGCCACTGAAGCTGCAAAATGGCGTTTGTGCCATGTCTCCTCAGCCACTTCTTGCCCCCAGGGGAAGAAGTGGACGTGTTCCCCAAATACTGGTTCCAAAGTCCATAGGGCACTAACCTCTCGCTTTGTCCTAGGCATATCTGTGTTGATAATTCTGGAATCGCCACAGCTTCTGGTGTTCTGGGGTCCCTCCAACTGGCTGCTGGCCTGGCCACCCTGTGGCTAAAACCGTGGCTCATGTGGGCCTGGGCTTGGCTGCCAGAGTGCTATGCTGTGCAGTGCTGACCACTCCCTGCAGGGCTGCTCGGCTGTCCTCAGTGGGAGGTTAGCTTCTCTGTGTCATTCTGTGGGTGCTGGAGCTCCAGAAGTTGTTCAGAGTCCACCTTTTACATTGTTTGGAAGTGGTGTTGGGGGAGAGCACCTTGGAAGTGCTGTTTCTACTCCACCATCTTGGCTCCATCCCCCAGGGCATCATATTTTAACTAGGACATTGACAAACTGCAATATGTCCAAAGGAAGGTAACTGAAATGGTAAGGAAACTAGAAGCCATGTTATATGAGGGCTAAGTTAAAGAACTGGAGATATTTAGCCTCCATAAGAAAAGCAAGTGAGCCTGAGTTCTTTCATCGAGTATCTATTGCAATGTCATATGAGAGAACATAATTTGTTCTGCTCGGTTCCTGAAAGCAATATTATGAGCAGAATTAGGTTGGAAGTGGTAGAGGAAGAAAGTTAAGTTTGACATAAGGAAAATTTTCCTAATAATTTGAGCTATTCAAAAGTGAAGAGATGCTTCAGGAGGTAATGAATGTCCTGCCATGGGAAGCTTTCAAAAAAAGCTGGATGATCAGTTGTCTGGATATAGGATTCCTGTTATAAAGGGCAGCAGAAGATAGTAGACTATGGAGTGGAGAAGTCATAGCACTTTCCATAGAATCCATATTTTCTAATTTTATAAGCATATGCCATCAAGGGGGTAGCTAAATTGCACAGTGGGTAGTGTTGGTCCTGGAGTCAAGAAGATTTGTCTTCCTGAGTTCAAATCTGGCTTCAGACACTTACTAGGTGTGGGACCTTGGGCAAATCACTTAATCCTATTTGTCTGAGTTTCTTTATCTATAAAAAGAGCTGGACAAGGAAATGGCAAACCACTCCAGTCTTTTTATGAAGAAAACCCCAAGTGGGGTCACAAAGAGTCAGACATGCCTGAAGAACAACTACAATGCCATCAAAGCATCTAGGTGACACAGCAGAAAAAACACTCGGCTAGGAAATAGGAGGATCTGAGTTCAAATCCAGCCTGAGACACTGACTAGCTGTGTGACCCTAGGTAAGTCACTTACCTTTTGTTTGCCTCAGTTTCTTCAACTCTAAAATGGGAATGATAGCAACACTGGCACATAGTAGGTGCTATATAAATGCTTATTCTGTTCCTTTCCCCTCCCCATTTTCTCCAGTCTCCAAAAATCCTTCACAAAAATGGTTACTTCCCTCATACCACAAGTTTGTCCAAGTGCCCTGCTCTCCCAGGGTTTTCTCAAAAAGACAGATCCAGGATAAATCATAAAGGCCCTGCTTATATTCAACTTTCCTTTGAAACATTAAAACCTTTACTTTGATGGTTTCTATAGGCTTGTTCAGTTTTGTGGAGGTGTCCTACCTGTTGCTATTTTTGGGGGGAACAAATAGATGTGTCTCTGCCCAAGCAGTCTGTATAGTACAGCCACACCCATCTCCAAGGTACATAGTAGATGTAACAGAGATATTGAAATTGAAGCGATCTTAGAAATCATCACTCTTCACTCATTTTAAAATGAGAACTTTAAGACCCAGGAAAACGAAGCTAAAGAAGCTGGAGAGGGCCTTAGAAGTTTTCCTTAGAGAAAAATGCATGCTTTGACCACAAATGAGAGAAATGAAATCCCCAACACAAGTATAATACGACCCTAGGGATACTTATTAAGAGATAAGTGGACCGTGATACTAGACTGTAGGAATATGCAAATGAAAATCCCTTTTTGCTCTCAGGAAGGTTACAGTCTAGTGAGGAAGACAGAATATACCAAAAAACTAAGAAACATATGCAAGGAAAATGAATATTAAGGAACTAAAATAGATTTGGTTGAAATGAGGAAAACCAGCTTAATCATTCCATCAATTTCTTCATCATTAGCCTCAACAAACAATAATTGCATATCTCCAGTGTACAGAGCACGGTGCCAGGAATTTTAAAAGTAAATTGGAAAAACAGTCCATTAGTGGTAGATTTATTGCAACTGAATGAGGTAGACAGGTCAGCAGATGCAATAGCAACCTAGAACAGGTTGTGAAATGAAGACAGGAAGAATAGGAATAGAGAAAAATGAGAGAACTGTAATATAGATATGTGAAATGAGAAAAAAGGAAAGAAAATTATATTTTAAAGGAGTAGTGTAGCAATGAAGCCTTGCTATATATAATGTAAATATACAGATATAGACATTATTATAACTTTCATATTCAGGTTCTTGGCTCATTTTTCTGTTCTCCATATCCATTATTTATCTGTCTCTTATATTTTTTTATTTAGAAGTTTGAACCTGGTTAGTGGGGTGCAAGGTAGACTGTATTGCAGGCATTATTTAGTGAGCTATGATATAGACTGCCTTACCCCACATCTCCAGAGATAGTATGATTTCTACCTTCATGACGAGGAAGAGGAGGACTTCAGCTGAGTTTAACTTCACTTTCTCATGTTCAAGAAGTGTTGGGATAGATTTATTTGTATCTCTTAACACAACAAATTTTGCTATAGAGGGATATGATCGATTTGGGGGAATTTAGAACAAGTGTCATTTTTTAAAATTGCTTCAGATAGAACATAGTCCTGACTTAGACTGGTAGGGTAACAGTTAACTTGTTCTCAGCCAGCTTAACTCTCACTTGTTACACGAAGGACCATCATAGATAGTGAAGAAAATACATATGCAAACAATAAGACAGTAATCATAGGCATTTTTCAGATTAGTCTAGAATCTAAACTAGACAATAGAATACATGAGTCAAAGGGTTCTGTGACTCAGGAGCAAGATAAAATCTTAGCTTAGCCATGGAAAGAATGATCTCATCCAACGAGACCATTTTTAGCATTCTCTGGGAAATATAGGTCCTGAAAACCAAGGGACATGTTGGGGTATAAAGATTTCTCCATATCCTTGGGTTTCAGAGCTCTCATTAGTCACTCAAAATTTGTTTCTCTTTTCCTTGTCCTATCTATTCACTCTCATCAACCTGAATTTTTGTGAAGTCATTTAATGGTCATTTATCAATCCTGGCTAATTTGCCCCTACCTAAGTCCAAAACAGAGAACTTCCAAAATTAACTCATACCTATATTTCAGTTACTAATCACACAGAAGATTCATATAAAGAACAGTATTGAAAAGTAAAAATTTAATTGGAACAGAAATGAATATCAAAGTAACAAAAATAAAATCAGTGTTGCACCTAATAAATTTTCTTCTACTTCCTTCCAAAAGCAATTTGAGACTAAGGTTTTTCCAAACTCAAGCTTCTGGAGCAAAAGCATAAGCTTGGCTCATTCTCTGTCTAGAGAGTACTTCTGGATGGTTTGGGAGTTCAAGACTTCAGAGAAGGATCAACTCTGTGTTGGGAATTTCTATTTTCCCTTCCAATTTCTGTGGGACTAGTCTGTAACCTATCTCTCTTCAGGTGTCTCCCATTATGCTATTTCCATTAGGGTTCCTTGTTCAACTCGGGTTTCCATGTTGTTTATTCATGTGGCAGAGGAACAAACTTTCTCAACCCCAATGTGGTGAACATTAGCACAAAATCTTCTCAGTTTTGATAGGAAAACCCATTCAACTCCTCACTTCCTCAAGCATATACAATGAACCTCCTTCTCTTTGGGTGGAAAAAGTTGTGGGTGGGAAGTGTACCTAAGCCATGTTTGCATTCTAAGGAGCCACTAACAAGAAAAAAAGAGAGAGAAAATAATCAAACTTTTCAGAAGGAACTAAACTTAGTTAGAAGTCACAGTGTCCAATAATTCACTGGTTTAGCTAATGGTCTCTGCCAATGCAGGAACCTTAGAAATCTTTTTTGTAAAGCTCCTTCATTTTATGATTTGGGAAACTGAGGCCCAGAGAAATGATGTTCATAATCACAACAGTTAATCAGAAGCAGAACTGGGATTC
This sequence comes from Gymnobelideus leadbeateri, assembly GCA_011680675.1. Classification (NCBI taxonomy): domain Eukaryota; kingdom Metazoa; phylum Chordata; class Mammalia; order Diprotodontia; family Petauridae; genus Gymnobelideus; species Gymnobelideus leadbeateri. The sequence continues at coordinate 73,844 of WOXC01008985.1, forward strand.
AAAGTTACATCCTTTTCTACCAAATCCAATGCCTTTCCCACCACACCAGGCTGGAGTAAGAAGAAAAAAATAAAGCAAAGCAGAAGGAAAGGGGTGTTCAGTGAATGGCAGACTCAATATGATTTGATAGGGTGACATGGCAACCCCAAATGCTAAAATAACTAGCTTAAGAGATAGATCATTAAGAGAGGTCCCAACAAGGAAGGTGATATTTCTAATGTACTCTGACAACATCAAAAATATTGTGCTCACTTCTGGGTGCCACATTTTCAGAAAGATTTGAATAAGCGACATTGTCTGTAGAGTAGAGGGACCTGAATGACTTGGAACCTTAAGGCCATGCCTTTAAAAATATGCTTAAAAAGAACTAGGTATTTTTAGCTTGGAGAAAAAAGGAAAGAGAGATATAATAACTGTATTCAAGTATTTGAAGGCCTGTCATGTACAGGAGGAATTGATCTTGTTCTACTTGGTCCTAGGAGGATACAACCAGTAGGAACAAGTAGAAGTTGCAGAGATGTTGGTTCTAGTGTCATGTAAGGAAAACTTTCCTAAGAATGAAAATTATTCAAAAGTATAATGCACTGCTCCAAGGAACCAGTGGGATCACCCTAAGTAAATCTTTTTAACCAATGGATGACTATTTGTTGTATATGTTGTAGGGTGGATTTTTGTTTAGATATGGGTTGGACAGGAAGACTAATGAGTTTCTTTTCAACTGTGATTTTCTGTGATTTTATGAATATGGAAGAATACAAGTGGGAGTAAGGAGTCAAAGAGGTTTGCTAAATAGTGACAAGAACCAAGGAGATGAAACTTCCTACTGTATATGTATGTGTTTGAGAGGGGACTGGGCTTGTGATGGCAATACCTCTTCTGGGCTACTTCCCCAATTCCTGATCACATGAATAGTCTGGATGCTAGAGGGCAGTTGATTATTTTCCCCCTCGAGTTCTGAGGACCTGGTTTATTCTAGCCATGTTGCTTTTGAGCCCCCATCCAATATGCTTTCCAATATCGATGGACTGGTTCACATCAGCTAGCTTTTACAAGAAGATGCTTTTTGAGAAAGTATAGCAAGAATAGAAGTTATAAAAACACCCCCCAAACTAAGGACATGTAATATTTCCTCTTCATAACCAGAGTTCCTGGATGGAGGTGGAGGGTTGGCTTAAATTTAAAATACAAAAGTAAGGTAGGAAAAATGAGGAACTGAAAAATATCTTGTGACCCTTGTCCTTGGAGTCCAGATCTCCCTTCACAGAGTCCACACAAAGTTTTTTTTAGAGGAAAAGACCACCTTTGCTCAGCTTGTCTGGTTCCCTACAGAGTATGGTACATATAAGCTAATCAACTATTCCACTGCTGATCTGGATCAAGCAGGTTACTAAGTGCTGCACTGGCTATTCATACACCTCAGCTTCTGTGGCAACTGACTAGAAGACACCAAGCTGCTGGAAGACAGCAATAACTTTGATGGATTTTCCCATCAAATTCCTGTCAGATTTTCTCTGATCTCATCTGGTTCCTCCTTTCTCAGGATACTCATTCACTTAAGATAAGGAAAAAATAAACACAAAAGAAAAGAAGTACCACGCATTCATGGATTCATGGTCTCTGGGTCTAAGAGCTTGTTACAGCTCCTTCCTAACCCAGAGGTTCAAAGTACTTTTATCATAATGTATTTTCCTTGATTGTCTCTTTTAATTGGGCCTATTTTTTTGCTTTGTCTTAGATCATGATTACCATTTTAACTTCAACTAAAGCATGTTAAATCTTCTCCAGCCCTTTATTTTAAATTTGTATGTGTCTTTCTCTTTCAACTATGACTCATAAATAACATATTGTTGGATTTTGCTTTCTAATTTATTCTGCTATCTGCTTCCACCTTATGGGTGAGTTATCCCATTCACATTCACAGTTATGATTACTATTGCTTTCCTCCCCATTTTCTTTGGTTCCTCTTCCTCTCTCTCTCACCTGTCCTTCCTCAAAAGTATATTTTGCTTCAAACCAGTGTTTCCTTTAATCTACCTTCCCATTTGTCATCTCCCTTTTTATTATCCTCTTCCTCTCTTATTTCCTTATTATGTTATAATTCTATACACAACTGAGTGTGTATATATATATTCTTCCTTCTTTGAATATATATACATTCTTCCTTCTTTGAAGCAATGCTTATGAGAGTGAGATTAAAACATTCCTTGCTACATAAACCCCCATATTTCCCTCCTCTATAAAAGCTCTTCCTTATATACTTTATGTGATAAAATTCTCCCAATTCTACCCCCTCCTCCCTTCTTTCAGTGCATCTTTTTTTTCTCATCCCTTTATTATTTTTGGAGATTATTCCAACAAAGTTGACTCACATTCATGCCTCCTGTCTATGTAAATTCCTTTCAACTGTCCTAATAAGGGTAAAGTTTTAAGGAGTTACATGTATCATCTTCCTGAATAGGAATGTAAGTCATTTAACCTTATTGAATTTCTTACCAGTACTCGCTCATGTTTACCTTTTTATGCTTCTCTTGAATCTTTTGTTTAATTATTAAAGTTTCTATTTATCTCTGGTCTTTCTATTGGGAATGTTTGAAATCCTTCTATTTCTTTAATATCAGTTTTTCCCCTGAAGGATTATACTCAGCTTTCCTGAGTAGGTTATTCTTGGTTACAGCCATAGCTCCTTTGCATTCTGGAATATCATATTCCAAGCCCTCTGTTCCTTTTATTTGAAAACTGCTAAATGTCATGTGATCCTGACTGTGATTCCATGATGTTTCAATTGTTTCTTTTTGGAGGCTTGAAGTTTTTCTCTTTGATTTGGGACCTCTGGAATTTATAATATTCCTGGAAGTTTTCATTTTGGGAATCTCTTCCAGAAGGTGATCATTGGACATTTTCAATTTCTTGTTTATCCTCTGGATCTAAGATATCAGAGCAATTTGACCTTATAATTTCTTAAAATATTATGTCTAGATGCTTTTTTTGATCATGGCTTTAATGTAGTGCAATAATTCTTAAATAGATCCTTGATCTATTTTCTAGATCAATTGTTTATCCAAAGAGATATTTCATATTTTCTTCTATTATTTTCATTCTCTTGATTTGTTTTATAATTTCTTTAAGTCACATGGAGTAATTAGATTCCGTTTGCCCAATTCTAACTTTTAAGGAATTATTTTCTTCAATGAGTTTTTGTACCTCCTTTTCCATTTGGTCAATTCTACTTCTTAAAGAGTTCTTTTCTTCAATGAATTTTTGTACCTCCTTTTCAACTTGGTGTATTTTACCTTTAAAGGTCTTTATTTTTCAATGAATTATTGTGCTTTTTTTTTAACACTAGAACAATTTTGTTTTTTAAAGTGTTATTTTCTTTGGTATTTTTTATATCTCTTTTACTCAAGCTGTTAATTCTTTTTATAATTTTCTTGCATTGCTCTCATTTCTTTTCCCAGTTTTTCCTCTACCACTCATCTCTTTCTTCAATTTTTCCAGGAATTCTTGTTGACCTTGGGTTCAATTAGTATTTTTCTTTGAGACTTTGTTTGGAGACCTCTAATAAAAAGGAATCCATCATCTCCTTAGATAACCTATTTCACATTTGTATAATTTTAATTAAGAGAAGAAAATGGGGAGCCACTACAGGAAATTTGTCAAGAAAACCCCATTGACAGTATTGGTGTGCTATGGTCCACGAAGTAATGAAGAGTTGGACATAACAGTTGTTAAGAAGGTTTTGGTTTATTATTCCTGACAACAAAACTGACTTTGTCTCTTTGTCATTTCTCACAATCTCATTTTCTTTAGAAGATTCACACAACCTACTGAAGACCTTCCTTTAATTTTTATGGTATCTCAGAAGTTCCAGTGTAGTATTTGAGATGACTGCTTAGGAACAGGAAAGAAAACTTAAACCATAAAGGGGAAAAGTTAATGAGGAAAATGTGGTAAAGGTCTGAATTCCTGTAGTTTTAATGCCTTTTCTGGCTCTACATAATACTGGTGATTTTTTTTCAGCCTAGGGAATGCTGACTGACTAATTCTCATGGCTGATTACAGGATAAATCCATTGTCATTTTCTATTTTCACTACATTTTCAAAGAGCAAAAAGTTCATCTTTTTTAAAAGGCCAAAAGCAGTGCACACCAAATGTCTATAACACAATAATGAAAAGGACAAAACCAAAATATTTTTGAAACAGGGAGAAACTAAGTTAACAAGGATTTGAAATTGCTCTATTAAAACTCCAGGACATCTGCTTGTCAGTTAAGAAAAGCGATGAAGACTGACCTCCTTCCATCACTGTCTCCACTCCTAGAACAGAAAGCTTGTGTCATCAGTCAGGTTGCCAACACAGGAGAGAAAAATTGGGGGGAAAGGGAGTGTGAGGGTGTATAGAGAGTACATAAAAATAGAGTGGTTGTGGAGAAAGCGAAGAGATGTTTTTGTAGGGGATTTCACACACAGAGAACTTGCAGACACATAGACAACCCAGCATGCCCATGTCTCTTCCAGCAGAGCCTCTTGTTTCTCCTGAAGGCTTCCAACACAAGTTGTTTTGGAATTGCTTTCTAGCTTCCCCTCCATTTCCCACCATTTTGTCTCCTTAAGCTGATCTGTAACAAGAGATTCTGTAATCTGAGACAAAAACATTTGAATGAGGGAAAGAGGAAAAGGAACTGAGGAGCCAGTGATGATGGCACAGAAGACATACTGACTCTAATGGACTTTATACTAAAAGAAAGACTGCATTATCACATGCTTAGTCTGACTGTGCCCCCTTGCATATTTAAAGTGAGGCAAATCCTGTGAGATATCATTGTAATGATACTGTAGAATGGAGTGATAACTGACAGTGAAGAAATCAAGGTCATTCTAGGTGGCATAAGCCACTCAAGGACCACAAGGAAAAGGAGCAAAAATAGCAAGATTGCCACAGAGAGGAAGCACAAACCTCCCCATTTCAGCCCATGTTAGCACCCCAGGGGATAATTCTTATCACCTCACCTTTCTTATGACTCTGTTTATTTTTTAAAAATATTTAATATTTTGTTTTCACAGTGTTTTTTTTTTCAAATTTTAAGTTGCAAATTCTCTCTCCCTTCACCCCCCCATTAGAAGGTAAATAATTTAAACATAGTTTATACATGTGTAATTATGCAATGCACATATCCACATAAGTCATTCTGTATAAGAAAACACATACAAAAAAACCCAAAGCCAAGAAAAATAAAGAAACAGTATCTTCAATCTGCATTCAGGTTCTACAAGTCTTTCTCTGGATATGTATAGCACCTTTCATCATAAGTCCTTCAGAATTGTCTTAGATCATTGTCTTCCTGACCATTGCTAAGTTATTCATAGTAGATCATACAATATTGCTGTTACTGTGTACAATGCTCTCCTGGTTTTGCTCATTTCACTTTGCATCAGTTTATATGTCTTTCCAGGCTTTCCTGAAAGCATCCTGATCATCACTTCTTAAACTTATGGCTATACATATAATCTTTTCAGAAGCAGAGAGAAGAAAGGGTGGATGGGATATTGACTTACTTCCTTCAGATTTCTCCTAGCCTAGTAATAGTTGCTCAATAGTTCTTAGTGAATTGTTGAGTTGCATTTATCTAATTCTTGTTTCCAAACTAGAGTACTCAGTCAACCAATAAGTATTTATTAAATACTTACAATGTTCCAGGCACTATAATAGTGATAGGATTACAAATACAAATAATGGCACATTTCTTACTCTAAACAAGCTTATATTTTAATACAGGAGGCAACAAGTATGTTTATAAGTATATATGGCATCACTATAAATAAATGCAAATAAGCATAAAGTGGTTAATTATAAAGTATCTGGGAGAGAGGAACTAATGGTTAGGAAGAATTATAAAAGACTTTGTATAGAAGGTGATATTTTAGCTGCATCACTTCAGTCAGATAAGAGGGATTCTATAAGATGGAAGTGCATTCCAGGGAGAGGGGTATGATTAATGTCAAGGCATAGACATAAGACGTGGAAGAAGAGACAGATGGATGGTTTGACTGGACTGAAAGTTCCAAGAGAGGGACTAGAAGCCAATTAAGGAAGAAATATGGGCTGGTGCCAAGTTATAAAGGGCTTTAAAAATTAACAATAGAGTTTATATTTGATCCTAGGGGCAATAGGGAGCCACCAGAATTGATGGAATATTTGAGTTACATGTTCAGAAAGGGTTTAATGAAAGTCATTTTGGTTAGTGTATAAGTTGTACTGGAGTGAGTAGTGAGAGATTCAAGCAGGGAGAAGAAATAGAATAACCACCTCATTGTACCACAGCTATGCACAGGGCTGTGGTCCTTCCCAAGGACTTCAAATAAGTGAAATATTGGCTCAGTTCAGATGTGCTTGCTCAGGAGTATTTAAGGATGTTTGGTTCTAGTCTGATTTAGATTTAAGCCTCTCTAAGATCTACTGTGTGCATTCAATGAAAAAATATGAAATTCTGTCCAAAGATATATTTCTTAAGTTGTTTTCTTTTTGTCACTTAAAAATGTGTGGAATGGGAGAAGAGAGGATGGGAGAAGAAACGGTTTTAAATTAGGATAGGATTTAGTGTTCTTAACTCCACTTTGGATATGATAAATTCCAGAGCAACTTGAAACCCTCTTCCATCCTCTCCTCCTCTCTTCTTCTCCCCATTTCCACACTTTTTTTTGGAGGGGAAGGGCAGGGAAATTTGGTGTTAAGTGACTTGCTCAAGGTCACATGGCTAGTAAGTGTTAAGTGTGACCCTGGGTTTGAACTCAGGTCCTCCTGATTCCAGGGCCGGTGCCCTATTCACTGTTCCACCTAGCTACCCCTGTTTTTTTGTTTTGTTTTGTTTGTTTGTTTTTGAGAAAACAAAAGTAAAAAGCATCCCTGTCTTCAAGGAATTTATCCCTAAGTTAAAATTAAGTTGCTGCAGACAGATTTTGTCCCTTTCTTCTCTTTCATGTTCTACTACTCCTGACCTAGCCCAATCAACCCTGCCACTTCCCTATTTCCCCCCAATTCTTTGGGCTGCTAGTGTACTCCCACTCCAGGCTTTATTGTAGTTATTCCATTTATGTTTTTAACTTGCTTGACTATCAGGCAGAATAGAAGCCATCAAGGGAAATGGGAAGCAGTGTGATTAAAAACCTAAAATTGTTCTGCCTTCCTATAGTTTCTTTACCATGTAATAAGTACTATTCCAGGCAGCTCTGAAGCCTGTTTTATACTCATCATTATTTATAGACTGTGTTGTGGCTATTGGGACAGCCAACCGATTTCTGTTCAAGGTCCTGACTGAGGGCGGAGAGAGAAAAGGCTTTTTCTGATGCACTGGGCTCTGAAATTGGCCCAAGACCAAAAGCAACAGTTATTCCAAAGACACTGCAGAACCCCAGGTGATAACAAATGGGACAGCCCAGTTCAAAGTACAGCACTAAACAGAATAAAAATTCTAAATTTCTAGTTAAAGATGATAAAGGAAGCAAACCATCTAAGATAAGTGGTCATATAAGAAAATTGGGAACAAGTGTAATCATGGCATGTTTAAGTGGATAAAGAATGTTAGTCTCAGAATCAAGAAAAATATGGGATTGAAAGGTACTAATTCAAGGTGAACCTGAGCAAGTGTGGGACTCAAATAAAAGAGCTGCAAGGGGCCAACTTAGATAACCCAGAGATGTGCAATATTTGAATATTTCATTGAATATTATATGGATATGCCATATAACTATGTAAGTTACAATATAACTATAGATGATCCAAGCATATACTTGCTTGCAAATCTCCATTCCATACGGAAATTATGAAAGCTTTCCTGACTGCTCCTTCTTATTCTTCTTTGCTAAGGCTTCATCCAGGTTATACCCACTAACCATGAGTATTAGAACTTTATTGCCTTTGTGGATGAAGGGCCACATACCTACAGGCAACTTTAAAGATCTAGTGCACATGTCTCCTGGGGAACTGAATTGGTTCATAACTGGGGGGATCAAAGACAGTTATATCTTGACCTTAACGCCATCTGGCTATGTAACATATATCATTCTGAGTATCAGCTCCTTGCAAAAAGGGATTGTTCCATCCTTTGTACTTGTACTTCCAGCACAGTACTTGACACATAGTAGGTCTTAATAAACACTAGTTGAGTAATTATTAAAATTGGAACCAAGGATATGTACATGTGTGTATGCATGTGCGTGTGCATGTGTGTATGGCACCATTTCTCTGCCAAAGGTAGCACAATGTTTTACTAGTGAAAAAATCTCAGGAAAGACTAGGGGGGAATAATGGTCCCTATTTATCTTGGTCAAGCTACTTCCAAGGTACAATGAATTAGACTCTCCCCACCCCAAAATGGGGTCATGCCTCACAACCTTGTGAGGGAAACCTTTTGTAACCTTTAAAGAGCAATACACAGACACACACACATACATATATACACACATATGTGTATATAACGTATACATGTGTGCATATACATATATGTGTATGTATACATGCATACATATGAATTATTGCAGTAGAAGAGGAAACATTGTGCTCTTAGATATATTACTATTATACTTCCTCTCTATTTCTGTAGACAATTCTCAGAGAGGTCAAAATTTCTATTGAAAAATGTGTAAATGGCTCTCCGGGCGGGCGGGCGGGTGGCGGTGGCGGAGGAGGAGGAGGCTGTGCGGCAAGCGCTCTCTCTCACTCAGTCCCTCCTCCCTCCCTCCCCCGGCCCCCAGCACCCTCGCCCCTCGCGGCGCCTCAGACGCCGGACTGTCCCAGCCCCGATATGGCTCGTGGACAGCAGAAGATTCAGTCTCAGCAGAAAAATGCCAAAAAACAAGCTGGACAGAAAAAGAAACAAGGACATGATCAAAAGGCTGCTGCTAAGGCTGCCTTGATATATACCTGCACTGTCTGTAGGACACAAATGCCGGACCCCAAGACCTTCAAACAGCACTTTGAGAGCAAACATCATAAGACTCCACTTCCTCCAGAATTGGCTGATGTTCAGGCATAAAGTTGTTTACAGGTGAATTCATGGCACCTATTGACTCTTCTACTATCTCAGACCTTAGGTAACAAACCTGCAGCTGCTTTTCTAACAAACTGTTGATCAGCAAAAATAAGGGGGCTACAGAAACACTCATTTTTATGCTGTTCCCTTTTGGGCTTCATGCAAAGACAATTCTATGTAAATGTACAGTTGGATTTGGAAATCTGAAAATCAGTCCATCCTTGTTATAAACATTTTTTTTACAATTGTAATTGTATTGATGTTCATATTGTGTAAAATAACTCATTTAATAAAGTAGTACTTTGATTTTTCAACATCACAGGAAAAAAAAAAAAGAAAAATGTGTAAATGAATAACCAGATTTTCCCCACCAGAACCTGGTATCATCTGTGTTTCTTTGTAAATGTATATTGGGCCAAGTTTGAAAGCATATGGGAGAAGGAGCTTGGAAAATACAAGGGCATTATGTAACACTCAGGCAGCATCCCAATAAAGTCTTCAGTATCCTTGAACCAGAAAGACATCCCAAGAGCTCTAGAAGGAAGATGAAAGCTTATTGTAATGAAGATGGTGGGGGGGTGATGATGATGATGATGACGACGACAGGTCCAAGGTGTCTATAAATGGAGGGGCCCAAATGCTAGGCCTACGAAATAAGTTAAAACCAACAGAAATTTGGGATGGGGCAATAAGGGAGAGCTTCAAGGACCAGGTGGAGATAAGAAGGGATAGAGACAGGATGACGTTGGGAGAGGAAGCATTTTTGGCAAGGAACAGCAAAGTCAGTGTCATTGGATCATAGAGAAAATGGAGAGGGTAAGGTATAAGTAGACTGGAAAGATAGAAGAAAGGTTGTGATGTTTTCAAAGTCAAGCAGGCTATCATATTTGAATCTAGAGGTAATAGAGAGCCATGGAAGCTTATTGAATGGATGATGTGGTCAGACCTGAGCTTTAGGAAAATCAATTTGACATCTGTATGGAGGATGAATTGTAATGAGAAGAAACTTGGGAGACCAAGCAGAAGGCTATTACAATAGACCAGGCATGAGGTGCAAGAGCCTGCGCCAGGGTGGGGCAGTATCAGAGGAGAGAAGGAAGTTGAATCAAGAGATGTTACAAAGATAGAATTTCCTCCCCTGTAAAATTTTGCCAACAAGACCTTAATAACTCTCCCAAGGATTGTTGTGATGATGAATTAACACATGTAAAGGGCCTTGCAAAATCTATAGCACTATATGAATAAGTATATCTTTGCAGGCCCAGTTCATTGTTAATTTTATTTTTAATTTTTTAAAGTGTTCTTTAGATAAACATTTTGGTGGGCTTGCCTCCTTTCTAAGGATGTTTGACAAGTGGTACCCTAGGTAACACCCCCTAATGGCCACAACCCTGGAAATAATAAAATTGTTAATGAATTTTCCAACTGATTTGAAGGAGCCTCCCTAAGAGAGAAAGAATCTCAAAATGAGCCTATGTAGGCATGTGATATGGATGGAGGAATTGTACTAATGGGTAGATTTCCTTCAGATACTTGTTTCTGCAAAAGAACTTTTTTTGATGTGCATAGTTCTATTTGTGTTATTTAATTATCCAACTCACGCTTCCTCTTGCTTCTAGCAGAGCATGGTCTCCTACTCACTCCTCCAATTAGTCTTTCTGTCTTCCTCAATGAATCAAATTCCATTTGACAGCTCAGAATTGAACCAAACCACAGCAGGGTGGGGACAGGGGGTGGTCCTCAGTTAAATTTTTAATTGGATTTTTTCTATGGTGTGATCTTTTATTGAAATAACTGCCTCCAGCATTTGCCACATCTAGAGAACAAATATGATAAATGTTCTCTTTGAAATGTTTCCACTCAATCTAGTATCCCCAGACCTGTCTATAAGTCTTGCTGCTGGTGGGGGATGATGTTTCTTTTGTGCTATCTTTTCTCCCAGGGAAGGTCAGTAAGTATACTTTTAGGTGAATTGAATTAATTTCCCCTATCACCCCCCACTGTGGGAGAATATATGAATTAATCTTCATTGACTTTCATACAACCTATTTCAAATGAAAAGGACTAGCAATTAAATACAGATTCCTCCCAAAACAAAACACCACAAAAAATAGTAAGGCAGAGACTAGGGCCAAAGACATTAAGTTACTTTTAAATTTTTCTTGAAAACAACATATTCAGGGATAACTAGAGTGTTAATACAGTAAGACACTGTTTAAAGTTGAACATATAAGATATCAAATTTGGCCAGAGAGAGGGTGTTATGGGAATGGGAATTTAAAATATTCCCTGCCCCTAGGCTCTTTGATAGGCTTAAGTGACTCTGAGAACCTTCCTTGATTTGAAAATATACTCTGCCCCTTAATAGGTTGAATGTGGTCACATGGAGCCTATGGCAGGAGGCTTGGTTTTCAGGAATGCCCACATCTTGGTGCTGTGTGATTGGGCAGTGGGTCAAGAGGGTTGTGACATTCTCTGAGTTAGGAGAAGGCTATATATACCCTGATACATGAGATTTTTTTTGGGGGGGGGGGCTCACTTTGAGAAGAGTTGTATGATTTGACCAGACAAGACTCTGGGTGGCAATTGAGCCCCCCTGCTTTGAAAACCCAGATGTTGGTGCTTCCCTCTCTGGTAACTGACTAGGTATGGATGTAATGGTTGGACAGTTGGAAGCCTGTCTGCTGATTTGTTTCTCTGTCTGTATTTTTTGGTCTGCTTGTAACCTCTGTATTCTCTGAAGTTCTGGATGCTGACCTTTTCCCCCTGAATTAGGTAAATGACATATGTTTGATTAAAGCAAGATTGTTAACCCATTTTGAGTTGCTTTCCTTTAGAAAAGCAGATCTAAGAACCTGTGTTGGCAGCCATCCTGGAGATGCTAGAGTGCTTGCTGCTACAGAGAGGTTGGTGAAGATGTGGGGAGAGAAGACTGCTTTAGATTTGGAATGAGAAAATTGAGTTTTAGGAAATTCTTGGGTATTCTTTTGTTGAAACTACCCCAGGCATACTGGGTTAAGAAAGACTACAAGAGATTGGAAATGTGCCATGGCCAGCACACCTATTAGCTGATAAGAAGACAGTATATCCCATCATCCCTCCTGATTCATTTTGACCCCCTGTGTTACTTAATTCAAAGCACAGACTGTTTGATAAGAATAATTACATCATGGATTAATCTTGAATAAGGACTTGCAAAGGGCATAAACCACAGGTATTGAGGTCACCAACTCACAATCCTTCCCATTCATGGATAATGGTCTAACAGACATTTATACACCACTTTGAGGTTTTCAAAAACTTTGAGCTTTGCAAACAGTCTCTGTAAGATATCAGGAGTCTCATTTTAGAGATAAAGAACTAAAGCTCACAAAAGTTACATGACTTGTGTATGGTCACAAAGCTGGTAAGTATCAGAGGCAGGTCATTCTGACTCCAAGTCCCTTTCCCTGTCTACTACACAATGCTGCCATTTATAAATTGTGTGAGTTGGACTATATTCTCTCTAAAGCCTCTTCCAGGGGTAATTCCTAAAAGGTCTATCTTCATATGTTTTTTAGTAACAACTAGTTGGTTTTTCAGGGTTTTTCTTGCTCATGCAATAAATTGTCAGGCTCCTTACACCAGAGTCCAAGGAGAAGGGTGACCTGTGAACGAGGATTTAAATGTGATTCATTAAACACTTATGAATCACCCACTGATCCTCTGAGGTCAGAAACCCCATTCTCTAGCTTTGCTGAAAAAATTACATTTGAATACCTTCACTAATAAAACACTTTTTGTTCTGGGTATTGAACTTATTTAAAAGGAAATAAACAAAAAATCTCATATGTATTTGTGTGCAACTTGTTAATGCAAAAGTATTAGCTCATTTTTCTTTCCCTTACTTACTCCCAGTTCTCATCCTAAATGCCAAAATTTCAAATCACATAATCAAATGCTTTGAGCATATATACACCAGACTAGCACTAAGTGATCCTGAGAGGGATGGTAGTAGAAAGGGAGAGCATTTTATTTCATAGAATTTTAAGGATAAAATGACATTTGATGGAGGAAAGAGGCCTTGTCTGACAATAACTATATCACAAGGTGAAGTTACCCTGGAGAGCAGTAGGTCCTAGTATAGAAGGTTACAGAACATTTTGATCTCATTTAGCCCTCCAATACTACTAATAATAGCAGTTCACTTTCTTTTAAAAATAGAATTTATTGATATCTTTTGCTTTTACATGACCTAGATTTCTGCCTATAGCCTTCTCTGTCACCCCTCCCAGATAGCCATCTCTTAGAACAAAAAAATTTAAAAAGAAAGAAAAGGAGCTAGAAGATAAATCAGTTAAACCAATTAATAATAACAATAATAGTAATAATACCATAGTGCTTACAATGTGCTAAGATCTTTAAACTTAGTGATATAGTTTTATATTTATGAATATTAACATATATTTTTAAAATATGACATTATACTCAATGTTCTATATTTGTGGCCTCCTCAGTTCAATAGTAAAATGAAATGAGATGTCTTCTCATTTCTTTGGGGCCATGCCTGTTCTTTGTTATTTCACAATGTTAATTTTCAATTTTTTGTGGTGGTTCTTTTGATTTATGCTGTTATACTCATGATGTATATGGTTTTCCTGTTTAACATACTTCATTTTGCATCAGTTCATTTACAGTTTTTCATGTTTCTCCATATTCATCATGTTTGTCATTTCTTGTAGCATAGTAATATCCTCTTACATTCATGTACCACAATTTGTTTATCCATCCCCCAATTTCTTTGTTGTCATAGACAAGTGAGCAGTACAAATTTCTATTACTAAATACTTTCCTCACAAAACCCCATGATGTAGGCATGTCATAGGCATATTACTATTCCTATTTAGGCACAGAGAGATTATCCATGGTTATATGACTGATTAGTAACAAAATAGGGATTCAAACCCAAGTCTTTTGTACCTAAGACCATTTCATTATACTTTGACGTCCTTCTAGTCAAGCAACAAACATTTATGTAGATCTAATAGAACCTCTTTGTTACATGCTATAAAAAGCACCAAGAAGCTAGTTTTGTCTCTCCATCAAGTAGATTAGAGCCTAGTTAATTGAGGCAACTTGCCTATACCCATAGAAGCATAATTAGCAATATCAACCTGTGAGTGAAAAGTGTCAAAAAAAAAAGTGATATTACAGTAAGTGTCCTGCAGGTCCAAGAGGAGGGGAGACTACTTCTATCTAAGGTTTACAAGAAAGTCTCCAGGTGAGGATGTGAGCTTTGAACTGGACTCAGAAGGATAAATAGGATTGGGAGAGGTGAAAAGGAAAGGGAGGACAAGAGCACAGCAAGGACCCCAATGTGAATGGCATTTTTGAGGTGATAGTGAATATAGTTGTAGCACTATAAAAGATGGTGTGGTGGGCGGCTAGGTGGCGCAGTGAATAGAGCGCCGGCCCTGGAGTCAGAAGGACCTGAGTTCGGATCCAGCCTCAAACACTTAACCCACACAAACAAAAACCTAGCCGTGTGAACTTGGGCAAATTACTTAACCCCAATTGCCCTAAAGGGGCAGCTAGGTGGCACAGTGAGTAAGAGCGCTGGCCTCGGAGTTGGGATGACCCGAGATCAAATCCGGCCTCAGAAAATGAGCACCCACACATAAATAATGACTAGCCGTGTAACCTTGAGCAAGTTACTTAACCCCAATTGCTTAATAAAAAAAAAAAAAAAAAAGATGGTGTGGTGATCTGGGTTGTTCCATTTCTCCTCTTTTACCTTCCTACTGACTCATTGCCCAGGTGAGTTTCCCAGTGTAAATGCTACATTTCCATTCTGGAAAATAGTTACCAAATGATCTATAACTAATTATTTTGTTGCTAACTTTAAGACTCTAGCCATTGACAGTACTTCTGGCAAAACAGTAAAGATTTCCACATTAGTCATGTTGTGAAAGAAGAATCAGAACAAAAGGGAAAAACCATGAGAAAGAAAAAAACCAACAACAAAAGAAGATAGTATACTTTGATCTACATTCAAACTCCACAGCTCTTTCTCTGGAAATGGATAGCATTTTCCATCACAACTCTTTTGGAATTGTTTCAGTTCCTTGTATTGCTGAGAAGAACTAAATCTATCAAAGTTGGTCATTGCACAATTTTGCTGTTACTGTGTACAATATTCTTCTGATTCTGTTCACTTCACTCCACATCAGTTCATCTAAGTCTTTTCAGTTTTTTTTTTCTCTGAAATCCACCTGTTAGCCATTTCTTATGGAACAGTAATATTCCATTACATTCATATACCACAACTTGTTCAGTAATTCCCCCAATTGATGGGCATCCCTTCAATTTGCAATTCTTTGCCACCACAAAAAGAGCCGCTATAAATATGTTTGTCCTTTCCCTTTTTTATGATCTCTTTAGGATGCAGCCCTAGTAGTGGAATTGCTGGGTAAAAGGGTATGCACAGTTTTATAGCCCCTTGGGCATAGTTCCAAATTGCTCTTCAGAGTGGTTGGATCAGTTCACAACTTCACTGACAATGCACTAGTGTTTCAATTTTCTAGCATCTTCTCCAACACGTATCATTTTCCTTTTTTGTCATGTTAGCCAATCTGATACGTGTGATGTGGTACCTCAGAGTTGCTTTAATTTGCATTTTTCTAACCAGTAGTGATTTAGAGCATTTTTTCATATGATTATAGATAGTTCAATTTCTTCATCTAAAAACTGTCTGTTCACTTCCTTTTTGCATTTATCAATTAGGGAATGTCTGGTATTCTTTTAAATTTGATTCAGTTCTCTATTTATTTTAGCAATGAGATCGTTATCAGAGACTCTGGCTGTAAAAACTGCTTCCCAGCTTTCCACTTCTTTTCTAATCTTGGTTGCATTGGCTTTGTTTTTGCAAATCCTTTTTAATTTAATGTAATCAAAATTACCAATTCTGTACTTCATAATGTTCTCTCTCTCCTGTTTGTTTATAAATTCTTCTATTCTCCATAGATCTGACAGGTAAGCTACTCCATGCTCTCTAATTTGCTTATAATAGCATCCTTTATGTCTAAATTGTGTACCCATTTTTGACCTTATCTTGGTATAGGGTGTAAGATATTGGTCTATGCCTAGTTTCTGCAGCACTATTTTCTAGTTTTCCCAGCAGCTTTTGTCCAATAGTAAGAACTTATCCCAGAAACAGCAGTCTTTGGATTTATCAAACAGGAGATGACTATAGTCATTGACTACTCTGTCTTGTATACCTAACTTATTCCACTGATCCACCACTCTGTTTCTCAGCCAGAACCAAGCAGTTTTGGTCATTGCTATTTTATAATACAGTTTGAGATCTGGTATAATCTGTACTTCTTCAAGAGATCACCTAGTGTGGTCTCATATTTTATAGTTTATTTAGCACTTTGTTGTTGGTCTCTTGATTAGGGTTGGAGTTTTCAAAGATTGCTACCTTCCAGAGGGCTCAAGTTGAAAAAAAAAGGGGAAGGTAAAACTAGAAAGGTAGACCGTAGAGAAACTTGAAATAAGCTTGGGAAAACTTTCATCTTGCTCAAAAGATTGATGCTACAGTAGGGTCCCTCCCATTAGATATGGACCAAGTGCTGGTTCTCAGTGTCTCAGCTGCTTGCACTAGTATTGGGAACACCATACACTCTTCATATATATTTAGTTTTTATAATTATATAATTTTTAAAAATATTTTTATAATTATAATTACATATATGTATATATAATTGTGGCTTTCTCCATTACTGTAAGATTGGAATAAGTTTTACTAATGCTAAAGGGTATAGGTATCCTTCCAGGTGTAAGGAAGTTGATATCTTCCCTTGTATTCTGGGGAAGAAGACTGGTTTTAAATGTAATCAAAAATGAGTTTTCCTGATTTGGCAGATGTGAATAAAGCCCTTTGGGTCTCCTCTTTTATACTCACCATTCTATCATATTCTTTTTTTTAAAGAATAAAATAAATAAAGGAATAAAACAAGCATTTCCATAACAGCATAAAAAAGAAAATTTCACACGAAACTTCAAATCTACTATGTACAACTTGCTATTCCTTTTAAATATATAATAAAGTTATAATATTTTTTCTTTTTTCTTCCCTCCCTCACCATTGCCCTAGAGATGGTTACCATTAGACATAAATAACTAAGTATATGTAAAATCATTCTATGCATTCTTCTACTTATTAGTTCTTTCTCTGGATGCAGATAGCATTTTCATTCATATGTCCTTTGTAGTTAATTTGGGTATTTATAATAGTTAAAATGACTTATTCACTCAAAGTCATTCTTAAAACATTATTGCTGTTACTGTATACAATGTTCTCTTGGTTCTGCTCATTTCGCTCTTCATTATTTCATGTAAGTCTTTCCATGTTTTTCTAAGATCATTGAGCTCATCATTTCTTATAGCACAGTAAAATTCCATCACAATCATATACCATAACTTGTTCAACCATTCCCTGATTAATATTCTCTTTAAAATAATGACCTGGGGTGGGGGAGGTAGATGGCACAGTGAATAGAGAACCAGTCCTGGAGTCAGGAGGACCTGAGTCCAAATCCGACCTCAGGCATTTAACTAGCCATGTGACCTTGGGCAAGTCACTTAACCCCAACTGCCCTGCCCTCCTCCCTCCAAACAAAGCAAAAAAAAAAAAAACAGAACAAAAAGAATGACTTAGTGGGAAGAGCACTTATGAATCTGAAGCCCTGGTTCTAGCCCCTACTTTATGTTTGATAAAAGTTGTGTGACCTTAATCAAAGCACTTAACTTCTTTGAAACTCAATTTACTCATCTAGAAAAATGTAGGCTCTCTAAGATCCCTTCTAGTTCTTGGTCCATTGTTAATTCTTACCACTAGAGCTATTTCTATATCCCTATAACATCTACATGACATTTTCCTCATTAAAACTTTGTGAGGTAGATAGTATATATATATATATATATTGCTTTTTGGAGGTGATTGGGGTTAAGTAACTTGCCCAAGGTCACACGGCTAGGTTTTTGTTTGTGTGTGTGTTAAGCGTCTGAGGCCGGATCCGAACTCAGGTCCTTCTGACTCCAGGGCCAGCACTCTACTCACTGCGCCACCTAGCCACCCGATAGTATAAATATTATTTTCTCTATTTTTCTGATGAGGAAAATCAAGACTCATAGAGAATGTAATTTACCAATAAAGTTCAAATCCAGGTTTTCAGAATTTAAAAAATGAATAACCTAGTGCTTTTTCCATTATACTAAAGTTTTCTTACAACATTGCTCCCTGATCTGGTTCCCTCTCTTCCTTAGGAAGTTCTCCTGGGGGGAGGGGTATAAATTTATACAACTTCCAATCACTCATTCATTCATTCAGCCATAATTTCTTGAGTATATTGGGGTTGGACTTAATGAGTACTTTTCTAATCTAAATAATCTCCTCCTGCTATACACAGAACAATGCATTCATTCAGGGACTCACACACATTGTAGGAGACACAAAGGCATATCCCACATACCCAGGAGATTTTTGGTTCCTTGAATACAGTGATTATTTCACTTTTTAAATTACTGTCCCCAGCACTAACACAGTGCCTTGCATGAAGTTGGCGTTTAACAAACAGTTGTCAAATTTAATCGAATGGCTGTGGTTCTTTGCATATATTAGCACTATGTCATGCCAATAAAGTTGGCCCCAATGTCAGAACATGTCAGTTTGCTGTGCTTGGTTTTTTAAAAAAACCCTATGTAATTTAGTTCCTTTCAAAAATGTGATATCACTACAGAAAATCAGTTGTATAGGACATACAGATCCCATAGTGGTGCTTTTTGATCACTCTTGGGGTGTCTTCTTTGTCTTATCTCCAATGATCACAAAACAGGAATTTCAGAGATTCTTCCTTTGAGTTATTAAGGAAGAGACCCAGAAGATAAACAAAAGGCCAAAAGACATCTAGCCAGACCCCTGGTTCATCTCTGTGTCCCCCATGTAGTGCACAGTGTCTTGTGCAATGTGTCTACTTAATAGGTGATTATCGCTGAATTGACAGGAGTGAAAAAACAAGAGAAAACCTATGGCAAAGAACCTATTCAGAGATATTCTTCTTTCTTCAAGTCTAATCTCTCTATCCACCTATTAGAAGCTGTCAAGTTAAGAGCAAATGCTCTTTGTGTGGCTTTTTCAAGTTGGATCTGTCTGATCTTGAGTCCTGGAAAATGGCAAACCAGTTCATGAGATGTATTCTAAAATAGCCTTTAAAATGTCAGATTTAGTTCAAGACATATGGTGAGATGTCTTATAGACTAGAAGGGTGGAGTTAGAATGAATATCTGATGCTTCCCTACTGAGAATCCTGGTTTGGGGGAGGGGCAAAAGAAGGTGGTACTGAAATCCAAAGACAAGGGGGTAGGAATGGCAGCTTTGTCTAGATCACAGAAATGCAGAAGTTCAGGCTTTGAATTGGAACACAATGAAATTTATGAGCCATAAATACTTAACAGAGAGAAATTTACTCAACCATAAAAGAATCAGCAAAGATACAACATTGATTCAAGATTGACCAAGTCATAAGGATGTCTTCCTTGCTTCTTTAAACAAATGCTTTATTAACTTCTGGTTTACATCATTCATTTCCGCCAGATTTGGAGTTACAATTTTTTCCCCATTTTCCCCCTACCTACCACCCTAGAATAGCAGTCCCACAAGATATCCCCTCATCCAATCTGCTCTCTCCCATATCTTCTCCCATACCACCTTGAATTTTCCATTAGAGCAAGGTGAGTCGCTGTGTCCCAATACCTGCACATCTTATCTCCCAATTACATGCAAAATAGTATTAATAATAGTGTATATATATATATATATATATATATATATATATATATATATATATATATATATATATATAATGAAACATTTAATTTTAAAACTTCGAATTTCAGATCCATTCCCTTCCTCCCTGGTTACCCATTTCCTCTGGGAAGATAAGTAATTCAGTATGTGTTGTACATGTATAGCTATGCAAAACATTACCATAGTAGATATATTGTAAAAGGCTGCTTATAATTCCCTCCCACCCATCCCACCCCCCACCTGGTCCATTCCCTACTTTGATCCTGTCCTCTTTGATAGTGGGTACTTCCAACCTCCCCTCCCAGAATGCTCTCCCCTCCATCATCCCCCCTCTCATCCCCCTTCCCCCTACTCTGCTGCAGGGTGAGATATCCCATTTAGTATGTATGTGATTCTCTCCCTGAGCCAAATTCAATGAGAATATGGTTTTGCCTTTTTGCCTTCCTGTTCTTCCCCTCCCTGCAGCCACTTTCCCTTGCTTCTTCTACATGAGATAGTTTACACTACCCTGTCTCTACCCATCTCCTCTTGACACTTTCCTCTCTCACCTCATAATTTCACCCCTTGAGTATCCTCCCTTCCCAACAAATTCAACCTATGCCCTCTATCCATGTATAACTGTAAACATATATACACACATACACCCTTCTTCCATTATTTTCATACTGAGAAAGGTTTCATCAGTCACAGTTATTTTTTTTCCATGTAGGAATGTAAATAGTTCAACCTTGATGAGTTCCTTTTGATTTCTTTTCCCTCATTACCTTCTCGGGCATCTCTTGCTTCTTGTGTCTGGATGCCAAATTTTCTATTCAACTATGGTTTTTTCTTCAAGAATGCTTGAAAGTCCTCTATTCTACTGAATGACCATATTTTCCCCTGAAACAAAATACTCAGTTTTGCTGGGTAGGTGACCCTTGGCTTCAATCCCAGCTCTTTTGCCCTCTGGAATATCATATTCCATGCCCTTAGATCCCTCAGTGTAGAAGCTGCCAGGTCCTGGGCTATTCTGATTGTGTTTCCACAATATTGAAATTGTTTCTTCCTGGCTGCTTGTAGTATTTTCTCCTTGATCTGGGGATTCTGGAACCTGGCTATAATATTCCTGGGAGTTTTCTTTTGGGGATCTTTTTCAGGAGGTGATCGGTGGATTCTTTCAACCTCTATTTTGCCCTCTGGATCTAAAACATCAGGGCAATTTTCCTTGAGAATTTCTTGAAGGGTGATTTCTAGGTTCTTTCTTTGATCATGGCTTTCAGGTAGTCCAATAATTTTTAAATTGTCTCTCCTGGATCTATTTTCCAGGTCAGTGGTTTTTCCCATGAGATATTTCACATTGCCTTTTATTCTTTCATTTGTTTGGATCTGTTTAACAGCATCTTGATTTCTCATAAAGTCATTAGCTTCCATTTGCTCCAGTCTAACTCTGAAGGAATGAATCTCCTCAGTGAGCTTTTGAGATTCTTTTTCCATCTGGCAAATTCGACTTTTTAAGGCATTCTTCTCCTCATTGCCCTTTTTGGGTCTCCTTTGCCAGTCTATTTTTTTTTTTTAAACAAATACTTTATTAACTTCTGTTTTACATCATTCATTTCCGCCAGATTTTGAGTTACAATCATTTTCCCCCCATTATTCCCCTACCCAACCTCCCAGAATAGCAGTCCCACAAGATATCGCTTCCTCCAATCTGCTCTCTCCCATACTTTCTCCCATACCCCCATTGACTTTTCCATTAGAGGAAGATGAGTCTTTGTGTCCCAATGCCTGCACATCTTATCTCCCAATTATAAGCAAAAGAGTATTAATAATAGTATTTATATATATTTGAAACATTTAATGTTACGACCTTGAATTTCAGATCCATTTCCTTCCTCCCTTGTCACCCATTCCTTCTTGGGAGATAAGTAATTCAGTATATGTTGTACATGTCTAGCTATGCAAAACATTGTCATAGTAGATATATTGTACAAGGCTGCTTATAATTCCCTCCCACTCATCCCACCCCCCACCCGGTCCATTACCTACATGATCCTGTCCCTCTTCTATAGTGGGTACTTCCAACCTCCCCTCACCCCAAGGATACCCTCCCATCCATCATCTCTCCTCTCATCCCCCTTCCCCCTATCCTGCTGCAGGTTGAGATATCCCATTTAGTATGTATGTCATTTTCTCCCTGAACCAAATTCAATGTGAATGTGGTTTTGCCTTTTTAGCCTTCCTTATTCTCCCCCTCCTTTGCACCCACTTCCCTACATGAGATAGTTTACCCTACCATGTCTCTCCCCATCTCCTCTTGCCACTTTCCTCTCTCACCTCATAATTTCATCCCTTGAGTACTCTCCCTTCCCAACAAAATCAACCTATGCCCTCTATCCATATATAACTGTGACCATATACACACACATTCACATATGTATTCGTATGACCACACCCCCTTCTTCCATTATTTTCATAGTGGGAAAGATATCATCAGTCACAGCTATTGCTTTTCCATATAGGAATGTAAATAGTTCAACTTTGATAAGTTCCTTTTGATTTCTTTTCCCTGATTACCTTCTCAGGCATCTCTTGCTTCTTGTGTCTGGATGTCAAATTTTCTATTCAACTCTGGTTTTTTCCTCAAGAATGCTTGAAAGTCCTCTATTCCACTGAATGACCATATTTTCCCCTGAAACAAAATACTCAGTTTTGCTGGGTAGGTGACCCTTGGGTTCATTCCCAGTACTTTTGCCCTCTGGAATATCATATTCCATGCCCTTCGATCCCTCAGTGTAGAAGCTGCCAGGTCCTGGGCTATTCTGATTGTGTTTCCACAATATTGAAATTGTTTCTTCCTGGCTGCTTGTAGTATTTTCTCCTTGATCTGGGGATTCTGGAACCTGGCTATAATATTCCTGGGAGTTTTCTTTTTGGGATCTTTTTCAGGAGGTGATCTGTGGATTCTTTCAACCTCTATTTTGCCCTCTGGATCTAAAACATCAGGGCAATTTTCCTTGAGAATTTCTTGAAGGGTGATTTCTAGGTTCTTTCTTTGATCATGGCTTTCAGGTAGTCCAATAATTTTTAAATTGTCTCTCCTGGATCTATTTTCCAGGTCAGTGGTTTTTCCCATGAGATATTTCACATTGCCTTCTAATCTTTCATTTGTTTGGATCTGCTTAACAGCATCTTGATTTCTCATAAAGTCACTAGCTTCCATTTGCTCCAGTCTAACTCTGAAGGAATGAATCTCCTCAGTGAACTTTTGAGATTCTTTTTCCATCTGGCAAATTCGACTTTTTAAGGCATTCTTCTCCTCAATGCCCTTTTGGGCCTCCTTTGCCATTTGAGCTAGTCTATTTTTTAAGGTGTTGTTTTCCTCAGTCAGGCTGTTGACCCTCATTTCATACTTTTCCTGCATCCTTCTCATTTCTCTTTCTAATTTTTCCTCCACTTCTCTTATTTGATTTTTAAAGTCCTCTTTAAGGTCCTCTATGGCCTGCAACCCACTCATGTTTTCCCCTGGGGCTTTTGGAGCAGGACTTCTGACCTCACAGTCCTTTTCCCGCTCTATGCCCCCAAAATAGGAGTCTAGGGTTGCATTTTTCTGTTTCCTTTGCCTTGGCATGTTGCCACTTAATTGCTTGACTTTTGGGCTTGTTGCCACACTATGGCTTTAAGGCCAGATAGAGGAATTTTCGTCCCGAACGTGTGGGGGGCAACTTCCGTTTCTGGCAAGCTATAAACCCACCCACAACTTCCACCCTAGATCACAATCCAGATCCAGGGAGGTTAAAGCAAGAGCGATTACCCCCCAAGACTGATCGCTGGATCTCCCCACGATTTGTAGGCTGGGAGCCGGAAATGCCTCTGAAAACTACAAAATGGCGTGTCTCCTCAGCAGCTTCTAGCCCCCAGGGGAGGGAGCTGACGCATTCCCCAAATACAGGTCCCAAAGTCCATAGGACACTAACCTCTTACTTTGTCCTAGGCAAGTCTATGTTGATAATTCTGGCATCTCCACAGTTCCTGGTGTTCTGGGGTTCCTCCAGCCGGCTGCTGGCCCTGCCGCCCTGGGGCTAAAACCTCGGCTCAGGTGGACCTGGGCTCGGCTCGGCTCCTGCGCTGTGCGCGCTGCCGGCTCCCAGACCACTGCGCTGGTCCTTCCTGCAGGGTGCTGGGCTGTCCTCAGCGGGAGGTTAGCTTCTCTGTGTCGTTCTGTGGGTGCTGGGGCTCCAGAAGATTTTCAGAGTCCTTTTTTACATAGTTTGTGGAGAATCTGGGGGCAGAGAGGCTTGGAAGAGCTGTTTCTACTCCGCCATCTTGGCTCCGCCCCCCCGCCAGTCTATTTTTTAAGGTGTTATTTTCCTCAGTCAGGTTGTTGACCCTCATTTCATACTTTTCCTGCATCCTTCTCATTTCTCTTCCTAATTTTTCCTCCACTTCTCTTATTTGATTTTTAAAGTCCTTCTTAAGGTCCTCTGTTGCCTGTAACCTGCTCATATTTTCCTTTGCGGCTTTTGGAGCAGGATTTCTGACCTCACAGTCCTCCTCCTGTTCCATGCTTCCATCCTCTTTGCCCCCAAAATAGGAGTCTAATGTTGCATTTTTCTGTTTATTTTGTTTCCTTTTGCTAGGCATGTTGCCAATTAATTACTTGACTTTTGGGCTTTTTGCCACAGTAGGACTCTGTCACAAGACAGAGGGGAGCTTCCGTCCTGAATGTTGGGGTCTTCACAACTTCCAGTTCTGGCAAGTTGGATGCCCACCCCAGACCTCCCCCCCCAGATCACAATCCAGATCCAAGTAGGTTAAAGCCAGAGTGATTAACCTCGAAGACTTATCGCTGGATCTCCCTATAGTTAGTAGGCCAGGGGCTGGAGCTGCCACTGAAACTGCAAAATGGCTTGTCTCCCTAGCGGCTTCTAGCCCCCATGAGAGGAAGCCGATGCTTTCCCCAAATACTGGTCCCACAGTCCATAGGGCACTAACCTTTCACTTTGTCCTAGGCATGTCTGTGTTAATAATTCTGGAATCGCCACAGCTGCTGGTGTTCTGGGGTCCCTCTAGCCAGCTAATGGCCCGGCTACTCTGGGGCTAAAACTGCAGCTCACACAGGCCTGGGCTCGGCTCCCAGAGTGCTGCGCTGGCCGCTCCCTGTAGGGCTGCTGGGCTGTCCTCAGCGGGAGGTTAGCTTCTCTGTTTCATTCTGTGGGTGCTGGGGCTCCAGAAGTTGTTCAGAGTCCCCTTTCACATGATTTGGAGGTGATCTAGGGGGAGAGCACCTTGGACGTGCTGTTTCTACTCCACTATCTTGGCTCCTTCCTTGCTTCTTTAAAAAGAATGCAGTCTAACTTATGTACAAAGAATGTTATAGATGTATATGTTGTCCTCTCCACCCCATTAGAATGTAAGCTCCTTGAGGGAAGGAAGTGATTTTTTTTTCTTTTTTGTATTCTCAGTGCTTAGCACAGTGCATAGCACTTAATAAATTTGTATTGACCCACTGACAGACTCTTACCACAAACTCCTACCACTTCCTTTTTTAAATAGTGGGTTATGTGGTTCAGCTAGGTGGCTCAGTGAATAAATTACCAGCCCTGGAGTCAGGAGGACCTGAGTTCAAATCCGGCCTCAGACACTTAACACAAAAACTAGCCACGTGACCTTGGGCAAGTCACAACCCCAATTGCCCTCCAAAAAGCAAGCAAACAAATAAATAAATAGTGGGTTATGTATATGCTCACATGATTTTGTGTAACTGTATTTCATGGGAAACATCTTTAGGTACCTGAGGAATATCGACTAGTCTCCTCCAAGGGAGCCTTTATTTGGTTTCTGCCTAGTGGAAGACTTCAAACAGAAGACTCAAGAGAATCATAGAAAGGTAAACATGAAAGATAAATTATATGGAACTCAGTAAGGTTAAACTCTTTACATTCCTATATGGGAAGATGCTTCATGTAACTCCTAAGAACTTCCTGCATCCTCAAGACTGAGAACTTTTAGAAAGGTGCTCTTCTTGTCCCTGGTCCATCAGATGCAGGGATATATTCAGTCACTTCTGCCTTCTCTAATCAAGGTCCTACAGGTATGACCAAGATTCTACCTATGTGGAACCTATCCTCTATGGCTGCTCAGCATGACTTCTTGATCCTTCTCACACATGACCCTAGTCAAATATTCTGAAACCTTTGATATCTGTAGATGTATCTTTTCATCCCTTCATTCAGGCAACCAGTATATTCCTGGTGTCTAGAAGTGTCCTACCCTAATCAAAATTAGCAAAAAGAAACTGTGATCAATTACCCCACTTTAGTTTGAATTTAAGTCAGTATATTACCTCTCCCAGGTATACTTGTATTTGCTATATTTGTAGGGGAGCAATAAAACATTTTTCTTTCTCCGTCAAAGGAATTTCATGCATCATTGAACGAAACAAGCATTTATTAGGGGTTTGCTTCATTTCAGGCACTTTACAAATATTATCTTATTTGTTCCTCACAACAACCCTGGAAAGTAGGTGCTATTATGACCTCCAGTTTACAGTTGAGGAGTATAAGACAGAGATCAAATGACTTGTCCAGGATCACACAACTAGTAAGTGTCAGAGACCAGCTGAATAAAGGAACTTTGGAGGATGGTGTCAGTCTTTCCAAATGTCTTTAAAATCTACTCTGCTTGCCCCAGGAACAATTTGACTTATAATGCTGATACATGAGAGTTGACTGTTATGTTATACATAAGTAGGATCCATCCTGAAGGAGAAAATTCTGACATTTTTAATATTAGAAGCCCAACTCTAAAACTAGCTGTGAGCTACTCCAAAGGGATGGGGTAGGGGAACATGAGGTTCAACATTAAATCAGCAATTATTCTACAAATTATCTAGTTATATATGAATTGGCTGGATTTAATTACATATCTCTTTCTTTAGGTGCCCAAAGTCTATCCTGATAAATAGAGAATAGCCATCTCATCACCTGCCAAGGTAGTAGGCACTGAAGATTGACATTGTCAACATATTTGAAAACATAAGGAAGGAAAAAGGAGAGGCAGGAGAGAATATGCTTAACAGATGTGAAATGGGGCTTTGAGTGGACCACAAATTATTTCCCACTTAAACTCCTTTTGAAAAGGGAGGGAGGTAAACACATATTTTAGTAGCTTGGCAAGTATCTTGGCTACAAATAGGTGTCTTTCCTTGGTACAAGTTTATCATGCTCCTAGCAAAGAAGGCTTGTGGAGAGGAATTTTGTTACTGACACTGAGACAAATTTGATGGTAACACCTTTAAACAGCCTTAAGGCTATTGATAAGTAAAAAGACAAAAGAATCTGTGTCTTTGCTCCCTGTGAATGACATCACTATCATTCCCTGTGACAGATGTTAACACCACTTGTGCTAGGTTTTCTCATGGTGGACATAGTGATAAACACAATGAAAAAGCAAGACACAGGTATTTTTATCCTCTAATATAAAGTGAAAATCTGGAAAAAAGCCCAAAAGTGAGAGGAAAAATTAATAGTTTGGGGGTGGGTTGAGGAGGAAGGAAAGGTGGAACTAGTTTTAAACCTGTTAAATTGGAAATTAATAATAATAATAGCTAAATATGTATATACCACTTTAGGGTTTGTGATGCACTTAATGCATCATTGGAGGGAACAAGTATTTATTAAGTGTTTTATTTTTAAGATGCAAAAAAATTATCTCATTTGATCCTCACAGCTAGATGATACAGTGGATAGAAAAGTGGACGCAAAGTCAGGATGATTCGAGTTTGTTGTTTACTTTTGTCTGATTCTTTGTGACCCCCTTGGGGTTTTCCTAGCAAAGTTACTGGAGTGGTTTGCCATTTCCTTCTCCAGCTCATTTTATAAATGGAGAAATTGAGGCAAATGACGAAGTGATTTGCCCAAGGTCACCCAGTGTCTGAGGCCATATTGGAACTTACAAAGATGGGTCTTCCTGATTCCAGGCCCTACCTCTATCCACTGTGCCACCTAGTTGCCTCTGCCTTGAGTTTGAATCCTGTCTTAAAGACTTTCTTAGCTGTGTGACCCTTAGCAAATCATTTCACCTTTCTCAGCCTCAGTTTCTCTAACTATAAAATAGAGGCAATAACAGCCCTTACCTCACAGGATAGCTTTGAGGATCAAATGAGATAACAATCTTTGCAATCTTCGAAGCAGCATAGAAATACTATAAAAATATATATGTATATATTATATATACAATATGACACATTATATAATATATATATATATATAGTAATATGGAAATACTATAGAAATACTACCCTGTCAGGCAGGTAGAAGCTAATATTATTTCCATTTGACAGATGAGGGTAGTTAAGTGATTTGCTCAGGACCACACATCTAGTAAATGTCTGAGGCAAGATTCAAATGGAGTTCATTCGGTCACCAGGAGAAGTACTCTGCCCTCAGAGTCATCCAGAATGAGCCATCCAAGGTAGAGAAAGAAGAGAGGTCTTAAATCTGCAAATGTCATGAATCCAGAAAAAATTATGCCATGGAAGAAAATTCTCCCAATGACTCCTTGTAATTCTGAAAGAACGTAGTAGTGTTATTAGTGAGAAACCAGGTGGCCCAAAATATCAACTTAAATCTGATGTGAGGGATAGAATTAAAGATAGGATGCTGAAGGAGGAACAGGCCAGACCACAGAAAATCATTACATGGGCAAAACTGACCCATTTCTCTTTGCTTTTGCTGCCTGCTGTTACTCACCTCAGTCTCCTTACCTTTCTTTGCAGTCGCTCAGCTTAGTTGTATATCCACCTTAGTAGGTATAGATGCACATATGTATACATACATAAATGCATATATATTTGTATCTATATCTATAACGTAGGCCCATGTGGGGTTGTTGATGGTGTTGTTATTTAGCTGTGCTACAGTGTGAGTCAGAGAAGTAGTTGGATGCAGTTCATTGTAAATATAGTTCCTCGAAGATTGAGTTCCAACACACAACCAGTTGTGTTAGACCACTAAAGCATCAATTAATCAGAAAATATTTAAAGGCCTACCTGCTGTGTGTCAGGCATTGTACTAAGCACTAGATATACAAAATCAACATGAAACAGAACCTGACTTGGAAAGCATACACTCTAATGCGAAAGATAATACGTATATAACTAAAAACAGAATATGTCAATATCAATATGATAAATTCAAAGTAGTTTGGGGACAAAGGGCATACCAGCAACTGTGGAACCAGGAAAGTCTTCACAGCATCATATTCTAGATCTTTCCTCCTCTTTAATTATTTCCCTTTCAAACTTTAACTATCTCAGGTTCCATTCTTTCAAGATTTTGGTAGGTAATGACTTTGGGTTGGTGTGTTAGTGGATGCTAATACTCTAGTTTACTGCCCCTTACAGAATGTATTTGTTTGTTCATGATAGCTTCCCCCTAAAGAAGTCGTTTTAATGATGGGTACCTAACTGTCAACAAACATCAGGCCAGTCTGCAGTTGTTTTCATTGGCTGTCACATTGTTGTTGGTTGACCTAATGCCAATTGACAGCTTATTCAGCCTGTGACAAGGTGTTTGACAATGAAGATGCCATGGGGATATTCTCTAGATCAAGAATAGTTGTGCACCCATGGTTGCAATAGAACATAGCTGAGAAAGATTTCCCATTAAGAAGGGAATCAAGTGGCCCAAGGGTTTGTATTTTGGTCATAAAGTGAAGGGAAAAGAGTCTGGGAAGGAAAGAACATAGATTTAGAGTTAGTGTTATGCTGAGGGAGCATTTGATTTGAGAGAATTCAATAGAGGAAGTTCAGAAAAAATGATTAGGGAAGGAGTATGGTTAAGAAGGGGGCAGCTAGGTGGTATAGTAGTCTGAGTGCCAACCTGGAGTTAGGAAGATGAGTCTTCCTGAGTTCAAATCTGGTCTCAGACACTTAGTTGTGTGACTCTAGGCAAGCCACTTTACTTTGTTGACCTCAGTTTCTTCATCTGTAAAATGAACTGGAGAAGGAAATGGCAAGCCACTCCAGTATCTTTGCCAAAAAAACCCCAAGTGGGGTCATAAAGAGTTGGACATGACTGGAAAACAGCAACAAACAGTTAGGAAAATTCAGTGTTTGGAGGAGAAGTCATGAATAGCAGGGTCAGCTAGGTGCTGGTAAACCCTGACTGTGTGTTGAAGCTTAATCTGCAAGAAACCATATTTAAAGTGAACTGAATTCAAGTACTACTCAGATTCACGTCCCACCACAGCCTAAATTATAGCTGTAAATACACATACATATGTGTATATGTATGTGCATATATATATATATATCAGCATAAAAAGGAATGATGAAAACTTGCTAAATTGTCTAATCTAAAATATCTGAATTGGTCATTTACTAAATTCCTCCTTGTCTGACTTGGGAAAAGAGTTAGGAGGGATATAAATGGGGGAAGTGACATCTTGACAAAGGGCACTGGTACACAAGATCATCAATGACAATGAGTACAATGATCAAGTATTAAAACACTGGAGATGCAGAATGCTGGAAACCATTGAAGGTATCTTTCCCTTGACTGATGTAGTATCAAAAGAATGTATAGAGAAGCAAGCTAAAAATGTGGTATCAATTTCTTTTGCTGCTCAAACATTTGTGGACACTGCCTAATCCTTCATATTATCTCTCTTTATTTGCTATTCAGTTGTTTCAGTTGTGTCCAACTCTTCCTGATCCCATTTGGGGTTTTCTTCTTGGCAAAGACACTGAAGTGGTTTGCTATTTCCTTCTGAAGCTCATTCAGTGTTAAGTGACTTGCCCAGGGTCACACAACAAGTAAGTGTCTGAGGCTGGATTTAAACTCCAAAAGAGGAGTCTCTGATTCCAAGCCCAATGCTCTATGCACTATGGTGCCACCTAGTTGATCCTATCTCCCTCTATACATCAAAGTATTTGAGATTGAGGGAAGGAACCTCCACATTGGAGCTCAGATATCTCCAGCTGGAGAAATGTTCTCAAATAGGCAGGACTCACCATGGTTTTGATACATGCCCTAGAAGTGAGGGATCCTATGGTACCTGTTCTCTAGTCTCACAGCCCAACATTCAATCAATAGACATCAGTAAAAAAGAGGAATTGTTTTATTTATGTGCTTTTATGGTATTTGCATGCATGGAAACTCTATTTGCTTCATGTCCAGTATTATAAAACATACACAATAATCTTTCATGTACATCTTTTCAAAATTTATATAGTTTTGGATTTGTATATAGACATTTTGTTTTGACACAACTGAAGTTTGTCAACAAACATCAGAATGATCTCATTGGAAAATAGTTTTCTGAGAACTGTTCAGCAAAACTGATGGTATTTAAATCACATTTTTGCCAAGCTATTTCTGGTTGCTGCTTTTTCATGATTATTATGAGTAGATTAAAGAGATTGAAAAATTTATGGAGTTAATCTGAGATTCTCTTTTCCCCATTTTATCACTATAGAATTTGCAAAACAAAATAATGATAAGCAGAGAGGCATTATGTTTTGGAGAAGCTGTCAATGAATTTGAAAATTATTTTTCCATACTCAAAAACTGCGCAATACTAATTGATAAGGTGAAGCTCAGATATAACTCGGCATTAAACATTTGCAGCATGTTTATGGCCAAGAGAATGTCTTTAGGAGGCTGAATCAGATGAGAAATTGTTTAATTCACTGACTTAGCCAATAAAATATAATAGTTCCAGGATAAATCTCACACTGCAGAATAGCAAGGCAGTGAATTAAAAAAAAAATAAATAAATTGGTTTTTTTTAAGTATGAAATCAGTTCAAGATAAAGTTTTTTAGCCAAGACATTCTGATTGGGTCACATGAATTACTTGTTCATTATTAATTTTTTTATGACACAGAGTGCTACCTCTATTCGAGGAGAAAAATTCTAGATCACTCAATTAAATCCCCTCCCTTAACCATCAATACTGATTGAAAATCCAGTAGAGATGGAGGTGGCTAGGTGGCACAGTGAGTAGAGCGCTGGCCCTGGAGTCAGAAGGACCTGAGTTCGGATCCGGCCTCAGATACTTCACACACACAAACAAAAACTTAGCCATGTGACCTTGGGCAAGTTACTTACCCCCAGTTGCCCTCCAAAAAGAAAATCCAGTAGAGAGCAAGTTTATTGAGGGCAGGCATCGTTTTTCATTTTGTATCTATATTCCTATCACCTAATTCAGTGCTTTACTCATAGTAAGCTTTTAATAAATGCTTGTTGAATTAAATTTATTATCATTATTAAAACATCTTTCTCACCTGTTAATAACTAACAAACGTTAACAATCACCTCCCTTTAGCTAATGAAGAGAGAGAGAGAGAGAGAGAGAGAGAGAGAGAGAGAGACAGAGACAGAGAGACAGAGAGACAGAGAGAGACAGAGAGAGAGACAGAGAGAGAGAGAGAAAGGCAGAGACAGACAGAGACAGACAGAGACAGAGAGAGAGACTCAGATTGGCCACAATTTGTGACTTCTTCAAACACAAAAACCATCATAATTTAAACCATCTAAGTTTATTATACAAAAATTCAACCAAAGTCCTTCATTTCTTTATCTTCAATCAAGATAGTTTTTCCATTCATTATTCCCACTCTGTTCTTTATCACTAACACCCTTATTCATTTTATTGTTGTTCTTATTCCGTTGTTTTAGTCTTGTCTGATTCTTTGTGACCCTCTATGAGGTTTTTTTGGCAAACATATCAGAGTGGTTTACCATTTTCTTTTCCAGCTCATTTTACAGATGAGGAAACTGAGGCAAACCAGGGTGAAGTGACTTGCCCAAGGTTACCCAGCTAGTGAGTGTCTCAGTTTGAATTTGGACTCAGGTCTTCCTGACTCCAGACATGGTACTTTATCCACTGTGCTAGCTAGTTTATTTATTTGTTTGCTTTAACACTGGGCAAATACTAGTTTGAGTGACAAATATTGGTAGTAGATGTCAGGCTATCATCAATGAGTCAATATTTTAAAGGTAGTTGGACCAAATATTAAACTGAGATATTAGGTTCTGAGCTCTTGGATGAAAACATCTAACTTTGTTGTTACCAGACACAAAACACCAATGGAAGAAAAGTTCCTTGCTATTGAACTATCATAGACACTTAATATCAAAGCACCATATATTAGAGTATTGGCTGTGTTGGCCAAAAGATGATGATGGATCATTTGGCCACAGGAGTTAACAAAGACATTCCACTCAGTCACAGAGTAGTTGAGAATACCCCCGCTAATGGAGTCACTGGTCCTTGGAGTATCAAAGATACTAAAATAAAATTTGCTCTTTAAAAGTTCTCTTGTAGAGAACTTGGGGGGAAGGGGGAGGAGAGGTTACGTGTTGTCTCAGAAGCATATACCTACATTATTCAATTTCTAAGCAGATAGTCCTATCATCCACTGATAAAGGGATAATTATAGTCAAAAGTTGATTCAGGACAAAGAGAAAAGATTATTCATATCATCAATTATTCACTCTTTGACAAAATGTGTGAGTACTATGCTTTCATAGGGCATAGAGATGACCTTTGTTTCTTAAAGGCTATTGTTGCAGCTGGACATACACTTGGGAAGGCCCTCCTAGTCTTTTAAGACTTAGAACACTGCTGTAGTGATGGACCACGTTTCTGTTGTCGAGTGACTGAATTCTTCATCCAAAGGGTAGACAATACCTGGCTTTTTTTGTGAAGATGGGAGACATAGCATCTCATGATGGATGATGTGGTGGGCTTGTGTTCTGTCTCTGTGGGGGAAACATGCATATTACCAAAACCATGGCTCTTTTAAAGAACTGCAATCATCACAATAAAAACTAGCATTTTGCTAGGGCTTTGATGTTAGCTCATCTGTGATGGGGGTGTTACAATCAGCCCCATTTTATAGAGGAGGAAATTGTGTCAGAGAAAGGTTAAATTAATTGACCAAGGTCACATAGCGAATGAGTGTCTGAGGGAGGATTCAAACTCAGGTCTTCCTGATTACAAGACAGACACTCTCAATCAATCCTCTTACCTGTTTCATCATTATGATGATTGAGATTCCAAATAGTCTGTTTTGTCCTTTGCTCAACATCATAGCAAATGCAGATGAGCTACTTTAACATGATTGGGGAAATGTCAAGCTTCATGTGGTCATCACCAATTTAATTATAACAACCTCCTCAGTAACTACATTCAATTAGAATCATAACAAGAGTCAGGTGGAAGTGTTAATGTCTTTTTGACCACGTGTGTGAGTCACCAGCCCAATAATTACAGCAAATAAACTGAACTTTCCATCAGGGCTGTCTTAACTGGATCCAATTGACACAAGTCCTTTGGATAGTTCTCCAAATGAGCTACAGAAATTAAATGAAATGAGTGTTGTCAGTGCCATTTCTACCTCAAGAGGAATTAGAAAATGATGGCAGCTTCCTTTGTATTTTCCCAGTGGAGTGTCATTTAAATATGAGAACTGAGAGTCCAGGTTTTTAACTAGAAAAGAGGAGGAAGGGGCAATTTTCCAAATCACGTAGGCAAAATGCTTTTGACTGAATAATGCAACTAATTTCTTCAGCATCCTACTTCACCAAGTGAAGCCATCACCTCATCAGGAGGTACTCAGTAAGGAATTTGTGGTCCAGGAAAATGAAAATGAAATCCACAATTTCCTAGAGTAGGAAGGCTTATATGTCAATATTCTTCTTTCATAGGTGTAGATATAAGGAAAGGAAAGGGACGAGAGAAAAACCAGAGAGAGAAAATGAGGGAGATGGGCAGTCAAAGATAGACATGGAAATAGATAAGTAAAAACAGACACAGAGATAGAGTATACACAGATTAAAAAAAAAGAAAGGAAAGGAAAGGGGTAGGAAGGAAGAAAAGGGAAGAAGAATAAAGGCAAGAAAAATTAAGGAAAGAGAGAGGAGCAGTATTTATATTGTCAGCTAATTAAAACTGGAGCTGTGTAAATATAGATACATATATATTTTTATCTTGCATCTGAAATATTTATGAATATATGTTTATGCATACAAACACATGATAGGCAAGAAAAGAAGTAAAAGTGATTATATTGAAGAACAAATTGGATATGGTAACTTTTTTTCTGTTTTAGGGTTTTTGAGCTTCACTGACGAAGACTACCTTTAAAAACTGGTAATCATGATTTTCTCTATCTCTTGAATTTCTCCCTTCCAATTCTGAGATCACAAGAATTCTCAAGATATAACACTGCCAAAGAATCTGCTACCAGAATAGTGTTATGTGAAATTAGAATATAATAATTTGATTTAGTACCAGTTGAAGAAATGGCCTTTCATACCACATTGAAAAACAAGAATGAAATCTTTAAAATGTGTCCAAGGAATAGGGAAACATCTTCAATCCAAGTCCAATTTGCCACTCCACTCAGTAATCAGCCTTATCTATTCATAAAGATGA
Organism: Gymnobelideus leadbeateri; assembly: GCA_011680675.1. NCBI lineage: Eukaryota > Metazoa > Chordata > Mammalia > Diprotodontia > Petauridae > Gymnobelideus > Gymnobelideus leadbeateri. Next base: position 109,141 of record WOXC01008985.1, read on the forward strand.
TTCTTCATCCAACTCTGTCTCCTAAATCATTTCATCAGCTTTCATCTTCCCTTTCCAAAGCAAGGAATCATTCACAAGTCCCTTGATATCCATTACCATGCTGGCCTTGCTAGAGACTTTGCAGATGCTGATTGAATCAATGACTGAATTATTTCTTAGATATTTTCTCCTTAAGAGGAAAATACTATTTATTTTTGTTCTTTAAAAAACAAGCAGCCCATAATATTTTATTTACTATTTATTTATGAGTTGTTATTGATGAGATGTCATCATTAATGGCCTAGCACCATTAATAACATCTCTCTAATTTGCTTCAGATATTAACATTTGGTCTAAAAGTGACATTTATACATTTCAACATGTTGAAAATTAAATGTCTAACACTGCTTCCCAGGCAAATTCATGTCATTTTCTCTGTTTAGAAGGAGATATATGATTTGGGAAGTCAACTTTATTGATGAAAAAGAATACCAGACTGGGGATCAGGATTACTACGTCCAAGACCTAGTTCTACTTCTGATAAGACATAAAATTGAAGAAAAATCTAAACTCTTTTAGCCCCCAATTCTGGGTCATTTGTATACAACATGAATAATAGGTAAAATTTCCCAGGAATTCCCTAAGCATTTGCTTGATTTATCTTAATCATAATCTGCTTCCTTTGCTTGTAAAGAATAGCCTTGCATAAACTCCTGATAATATTTATTTTATACCTACGTTATGATTAAAAATGGAACAAAGGTTCTATACTTTTTTCCTCCTTTTCTTTTCCCATACCCAAATTCTCTATTTTTACCTTTGTGCTGTTGTTCAGTCATGTCCAAATCTTCAGGATTCTGTTTAGGTTTTTCTTGGCATGGCATAATTGAATAGCTTTCCATTTCCTTTTCCAGCTCATTTTATAGATGAAGAACTGAGGTAAACAGGATTAAGGGACTAGTCTAGGGTCACACAGCTATTAAGTGTGAGGCCAGATTTGAACTAAGGTCTTCCTGACTGCAGGTCTAGCCTTGACCCATTAGGCCACCTAACTGCCTTTTTCCCTTTGTAGCACCTCTGAAATCCACATTTTGTGCTCCTTCTCCACAGGTAAGTTCCCCAAACCATCATTTAAAGGGAGGCAGAAGCCTAAGTAACTCCATTTCTCACCAGCTGCACTGCTTTGTCTTGACTCCACCATCATTATCCCCGCTTTCTCACTCCCCAATCCGCCCCCCACCAAAAGCTCATCACCTGAAAACTTATCATTACGGAGATTTTGTCATCTTTGATACTCATACCTCATTAAGACTCTCTTTTGTCTCTGCTCCTCTGACTGGGGGGCTAGAGATGTTAGCTACAATATAATAAACATTTCTTAAGCACCTGCCATGTACCAGGAACTGAACTGAATGCTGGGAATACAAATAAGAAAAAGAAAACCCCAAATGGGGTCATGAAGAGTTGGAGACAAAAAAAACCCTAAAAAAAAAAAAACCATGAGGAGTTGGAGATGAAAAACAACTAAACAACAATATTCAAGCATTTCTATCTAGCCTAGAGAGAGATGTCCAGACTGGCACAGTATCCCAAGCCTTCACACGTGATTTTCTGTCCCAGGGTGATTTCAGATACTATTTGTAAGGAGAATTCTTTCTTTTTGCTTTTTGGACGGCAATTGGGGTTAAGTGACTTGCCCAAGGTCACATGGCGTGTGTGTGTGTGTGTGTGTGTGTGTGTGTGTGTGTGTGTGTGTGTGTGAAGCTGGATTTGAACTCACGTTCTCCTGACTCCAGGGTCGGTGCTCTACTCACTATGCCACCTAGCCACCCCTTTAAGGAGAATTCTTGAACAAGAGAAAGATAATCTTTAAAAACTCTTTCCCAAAAATAATTGAGCCACCAAGTCATTATTCTATGATTCCATTCCTCTGGGTCTCTTCTCTTTGGAGAAATTAATGGGGCTCCTTCCAGAGATCTTTACTGAGAATCTAAAATGACTGGGAGGAACTTCTTTTCAGTGGAAGAGAGCACTTCCCTTGGGTGAGTTCAATGCCAATCATTTGAAGGGTGGGAAAGGCAATGGTGTACACAAGACTGGAGTTAAGTTTGGTTATCACCCTTAATCCATTCCCCTAAAGAAAATCTTTTTGTCTTTGACTTCTTACTCCAAGGGAATTTTCTGAGGAGACTGAAAAGGAAGTTAGAAGAAAATGCTTCTTAATAGTTTTGGTTTTATTGAAAAGGAGGTTTTAAATATACTTTCACAACTTCTTTCCCTAAATAACTACTTCTTGCTCTTGTCCCTTCCGGAATAAATTCTTGAACTGAAATCACCCCTTGTAACTTCTGGCCCCTGACCTTTCCTTTTTGTTCTATTATTCTTCATGTTATATGTTTTACGCACATACCAATAGTTTACTTTTAGCACAGCATCATAACCATGGCTTCTCCATATCTCTATGTATTTAGACCTCTTGTGATGCTGTGTCTGGCTACAAGAAAGGAGAGAGCTACGAGCTACAAGGATACTCCTCCTTCTCCCCACCGCATTATTCCATGTACCCATTTGGACCTCAGCAAGGTTTCTCATGGACATGAACACTTTTTCCCTATCCTTCTATGTCTGCATTTCTTCATACTCTACATGTTGCTTATTTCCATTTCCATCTTTTCAACCTCCCAATGGTGTTTTCTGAATGCTGTGAACTCTCACTCAACGTCAAATACAGTAAAACTAATGATTCTGATAGCAAGGGGAATGTCATTCTATGATCATCAAGACTGCCTTGTAAGAAATATTATCTCTGTGGGAAACACTTGGAATTTTTCTCTTCCTTATAAACATTAAGTTGGTTGATGATGAGTAATCACAGAAAATCAAGTCTCTAAAGGACCTGATACTCTTTAACATCATTTCTTTAGCCCTAGCTGCCTGAAAGAGGAAAGTTTTTAACTGAGCTCAATTACCATGTGGAGGCAGGCAGAGGACATGTGGGTTTGAATCCAGGCTCTGCCTCTTAACTTTCTCTATGACCTTGGGTAACTCACTTGGCCTCTTTTTCAATTTCTTAATCTAGAAAACGAGGAGGTTGGATTAGACAGTGATCTCTAAATTCCCCGATAGCTATAAATCTGATCCCGTAATTCATTTTGGAAAGCAGATGCCATCCTTCTCAGCTTTCCATTCCTTTACCACACAGTCTTAGTTACAAAAACAATCCCTTTGGTGAGAAAGTTTTAGACATGCTGAACTGTTCCACGAGAATTCCAAATTAAGCATTATCATTGGACCTTGAGTCATGAGATTGGATGGGGGTTCTCACAGTGGGGCAAGCCATTAGGAAATTGAGTCTGTTCCATTTCCTTTCTAGAATGATTAACCTTCCCCCTAGGTAGCTTCAGTCCTCAATTAACATGCTGTCTGCATACCCCATTTATCTCTTACAGAAGTGTATAAACTTTTAAAAATTAGCTTTGGGGGATTTCTGAAGGCTAGTCCACAGCTAGACAGCCTTCTCCTTTCTGACCCCTATTCCTCTCCTTTAAAAATAAGGAGGGGAAATATTTTCAGTAGGATAGATAGCTTTTGAAAATTCACAAGCCCCAGCGAGCCAATTTTCACTTGCTTAGAAAGTGTTGACCTGTGATTTAAGAGTACTTGACTGCAGCTTGAGAAATTCCCACATTTCCCAAGTCCTGTACAGAAAATAATTGGGACACCATCATGAAAGTGCATTCTAGTGCTCTGCCTAAGGGCAAAATTTGTCTCAAGTTGTCACCATTGGGGATAAATAGATTTATCATGAAGATGGAGATAGCCTAGCACAAAGGAGGGCAGCTGGGTGTGCAGTGGATAGTGCACCCAGCCTGGAGTCAGCAAAACCTGAGTTCAAATCCACCCTCATACACTTACTAGCTGGGTGACTCTGGGCAAGTCACTTCACCCTGTTTACCTCAATTTCCTCACCTGTAAAATAAACTGGAGAAGGAAGTGGCAAACCACTCCAGTATCTCTGCAAAGAAAACCCCAGAGTCACACAGAGTGGGACATGACTGAAAACCACTAAAGAACAATGACATCATAAAACACCCTGGAAAAGTTCAATTCTTCCTCTGCAGCTACTTATGGCTATGTGATTTTATCTCTCAGTTTTGTGTCAACTTTCCAGGATTTATTTAATCTAAGTCATAGACAGCTTAGATCAGCTGATCTGGAAAGGAGTTCCCTATACTAATCCCTCTTGTATTTGAATATCATTTAAAGCCGCATACATAATAAAACGATATTGTCACTCAAATAGAAACACAAGCCACCAAACTGTATACAAGGATCCCTGTGGGCTGCATGTTGATTTAGAAAACCACTTATTAATATTATCTCTATTTCACTGTATTTTTTATTTAGTATGTTAAATATTTCCCAGTTACATTTAATCTGGTTAAGGCACACTTGGGAGTGTGGTAGGCTACATATGACTGAGATATTTGACACCTCTGTTGAAGAAGACATTGGCTTGAATTTTTTTTGAGTGGTGAAGGGGAGGAGGAAATTGGAATTTTTATTTAATCAGTGTAGAGAATTTCCAATGTGGAAACTACATCCACCAATGTAGACCAACATCTTGGGATGAGTAAATGACTTGTTCAAAGTCAAAATAACTAGTTTTGATTAGAGGCAGAATTTTAATTCAGCTTTTTTTTTTTTTAAGATTTCTTTAAAGCCCAAATAAGGTATTCACTTCTTCATGAAGCCTGCCCTGATCCTTCACTTGGGCTTCTCATAGGACTCTACTTATATCTCCCTGTGTAGTTCTATAATTTTTGTGGTTGTCTTTGTTTATACTTGTGATTTCATCACCATAAGTATGGAAACCTCTATTGCTAATGTAGTAACTTTTAACTAGAGTCCTGGAGATTATGTTTGATAGAACTTAGAGATTGTATCTTATCCAAACACTGTCTCACCAGTGAATATGGTAGAAGCATGGAATAGGTGAATTTATTAATAAAGTAGTTGTTTTAATGTAATTTGGAGTAGCTAGGTGGCACAGTGAATAAAGCACCCACCCTGGAGTTAAGAGGACCTGAGATCAAATCTGGATTTAGACACTGAACACTTAACTAGCCATGTAACCTTAGGCAAGTCACTTAACCCCAATTACCCTGCCTTTCCCCCTCCAAAAAGTAAAATAATAATAATAATAATAATAATAATAATAATAATAATAATAATTCAGTATTTGAAAAAATATAATTGAATTTTTGGACCTGTAATATGAAGGTACATTAATTTCAGCTTTATTAATGACATGATTAAGTTGGATTAAGTTGAATAAACCCAGGGATGGGGGACACAGAAGCCTTAACTCTACTTCTAATTCTGCCTCTAATTTGCTGTGACAAGTCATTTCACTGTTTTTGGCCTCAATACCCTCATCTATAAAAAGAGGATTCTGAGCTACATATTCTTGGTACCTTCCAGCTATAAATCTATGCCTTTATGGCCCTTCCAACTGAAGAATTCTATGATTCCAAACACATTCAGTATCTGGAAGAAGACTAACTAACAATTGCCTAGTGGGACCTTAAGGGACTTGTTTGTAAGTGGTACTAATAGCTAATATTTGGATAGCAGCTAATGGTTTGCACTTAACATGCTTTATCTCATTTTATGCTCTCACCAGCTTTGGGAGGTAATTCCACTTTCTGTGGGAGAGGTTGTGGGAGAGGAACAGAAAAAGAGAAAATACCTTGAGTGTAATAAGGAGAAAAGTCATGTAGATGATTCACAGTAGAAGTGGGTGCGTTTCAGTTGCAACTCTCCCTAATAACTGAACCAAATTAAAATGTAATTGTAAAACATTTAACAAACTAATTAAAAATACAACAGAACACAGAGAAAGTTAATGTGTAGTTTTCTAAGTCAATAAGCAGCCAGCAGGGACCTTTTTATATGATTATTTCTATTTGAGTTTGACACCACTGATTTAAATTTATAAAGAAGTACAAATTGAATCTGGGGTGGAGAAATTTGAGAAAAGGTTTTTAAAATATATTTTTTAAATTTATTTTAAACTTAAATACAAAACAAGAAAAAAAAAGAACATTTCTATATACACAGCAGAATATAAGAGAAGATTCAATATACAACTATAAATTTCCATTTCATAAAAACATATGTAATAGATCATATGCATAGTTTTCAAAGCAACCTAGGTTTTCTTTGCTTCCATTTAGGCTTTCTTTTGCTCTCTGCTGTGTACATTTTATTTTAATTTTTTTTCTCCCTCTCTCCCTACCTACCCAGCCTAGAGAATGGTACAATTAAACACACACACACACACATATACACACAAATATACACATATACATATATGTAAGACCATACTATGCACATTTCTATTTGTTCATTCTTTCTCTGGAGATGGATAGCATCTTCCTCCATAGGTCCAAGTCTCTCCATGTTTTCCTAAACCAACAAGCTCATCATTTCTTCTATCACAATAGTATTTTATTACAATCATATCTTATCTGAGAGATTGTCTATGAAAGTTTTTTTTTCCTCCCAACTTTCTGCTTTCTAGCCTTGGCCACATTGGTTTTATTTGTTCAAGAAAAATTTAATTTAAAATAATTGAAATTATCCATTTAACACTTCAACAATGGTCTGGCACTACTGCATCTCCTTTCTTTGCATTTTTGAAACTTGAGAAAAGTTGACTGTAAGTTGAAGGTGCCCTGTAGACAAACACCAATCCCAGTATGGAATGGGAGCCAATTATTACTTTATGTCATTTCTTCCTCAGTTTCTATTAGCTGTTCTAGAAGACCTTGCTCTTCTATAAGACCAGTCCATTTGCTCCTAATAATATTTCCTTACCTTTGTCTCCTGCTTGGCATACTGTATTGTGAACAAAGAGGGAAATTGTATTTCTACAGTTTGCAAAAGGCTTTGGTAAACTAAAAACTTACAGTATATCACCACCATACCTGCCTTATCTGCCAGAAACATATTAGTAAACTAAGCCAAAAAAAAGAAGCAAACATGGTGGGTCTTTTTCTTTCTTTTGTTAACATGTTCAATTGTTTGTTGTTGTTGAGTTGTTGTTCAGTTATGTCTGACTCTTCATGATCCCATTTGGGGATTTCTTGGCAAAGATATTGGAGTGATTTGCCATTTCCTTTCCAAGCTCATTTTACAAATAAGGAAACTGAGTTTAAGTGACTTGTCCAGGGTCACCCAGCTAGTAAGTGTTTGAGGAAGGATTTGAACTCATTAAGATGTATCTTCCTGTCTGCTCATGTATCCCATTATAAATAAATGTTTGCACCTATGGAAGAGGAAACAAGAGAACAAGGTGACTTTGATAGTGGCCATATCTCTTGTCCTAAAGAAGTAGGTGTCCCACTCCAGAACAGAGATTATTGCTTATGGTATCTGTTGGGGATATATATTGACATCCAATATTACTATTAGTATTAATGTATAAATTGTTACATAGTATGACCATATCATTCTTTACAATCATATTTTTGCATTTTGGAAGAGAATAGCCACTGTCCCTAATGTGAGTTGTCTGACTGGAATAGGGCCATCTGGCTAACTTACTACAGAATCTAAAATTTGGAAAGAAGAATAGAGAAAGTTGTCCATGCAGTGCTAGATGCTTTTTTAAAACCTCTTGTTTCCCTCTCATTCTCATCCAAGAGGACAAATATTTTAGTGGCACAACTTAGAGACCTGACTGGTACCTAAACATCCTTATTGCTTAAGAGATAATCAAGATTTAATGGGGCACTTTTGGGATAACCAGTTTTAGTAGGGCATGTACATAAGAGACCTAGAAAGAGACTACTAGCTGATACAAGAATAAGCCACTGTCCTTATGATAAGCACCTAAATGAATCCACTCCAGTGAGACTTCCACATTGCTACAGGCCTAGGCAACTACATGAGAACACTCTTTTCCTAATTAAAAAGTAAGACAGTCCAACAGGGTGAGAAACTCCAGTGATAACAGATCATTTTCTTTTTTTTTCATTTATTTTTTAAAATTAATTTATTAGTTTAGTTTCAGTTAACAAGATACAATTCCATAGTTCCTTAATTTTCAAATTTCCTTTACTTCCCTCCCTTCTCCCCCCATGACAGCATATAGTCCAGTATAGGATCTGCAAAGGCATTCATATTAGATATTATTCCAATTACAAAGGAGTATTGTACTAGGTGGGATGAAAGATGGTAAGGAAGAAATAAAACCAAACAATGAAAAGAAAAATATCATTTAGTTTGTTTCCATCAGGATTCTGACTCAGTTCTTTCTAGTTATATCTCTGGATGGCGCTTTTCTCACTTTCTTGAGTCTTTCGGGATTGACTTATATCACTGCATTGCTGAAAAGAGTCCAGTCTGTCATAGTTGGTCATCACAGATATGGTATGTCTGTGATTGTATGCAAATTTCTTCTGATTCTACTCTTCTCGCTCAGCATCAGTTTGTATAAATCTCTCCAGGTAATTATGAAATCTGTCACCTCCTCGTTTCTTATAGCACAATAATATTCCATTACATTCATATACCACAACTTGTTTAGCCATTCCCCAATTGATGGGCACCCCTTTAGTTTCCAGTTCTTTGCAACCACAAAAAGGGCTGCTAAAAATATTTTTGTACATATGGGTCTTCCTCCCACTTCTATGATCTCTTTGGGATATAACCCTAGAAGTGGTATGGCTGGGTCAAAGGGTATGAAATTATTTATAATCCTTTGGGCATAATTCCAGATTGCTCTCCAGAATGGTTGGATAAGTTCACAACTCCACTAGCAATGTATTAGTGTTCCAATTTGTCCACATCCTCTCCAGCATTTGTCACTTTGTTGTTTTGTCATCTTAGTCAATCTGACTGGAGAGGTATGGTATCTCAGAGTTGTTTTGATTTGCATTTCTCTAATTAATAGTGATTTAGAGCATTTCTTCATATGCTTATAGATATCTTTAATTTCTGTCTCTAAAAACTGCCTGTTCATATCTTTGACCATTTATCAATTGGGGAATGACTTGTATTCATATAGATTTGACTCAATTCTCTATAAATTTTAGAAATGAGTCCTTTATCAGAGACATAAGTTGTAAAAATTCTTTCCCAATTTCCCACCTTCCTCTTGATCTTGGTTACATTGGCTTTGTTTGTACAGAAGCTTTTCAATTTAATGTAATCAAAATTATCCATTTTGCATTTTATAAAGCTCTCTAATTCTTGTTTGGTCCTAAAATCTTCCCCTCTCCATAAATCTGTCAGGTAAACTATTCCTTGCTTTCCCAAATTGCTTACAGTATCATGCTTTACACCTAGATCATGCACCCATTTAGACTTGATTTTGGTAAATGGTGTTAGATAGTGATCTATGCCCACTTTCTGCCATACTGTATAACAGATCATTTTCTGAGGTCTGGAATTTCTTGAAACACCAGTTCTGGGCCATATGAGATAACCTCACTCATCAATAGTGACCTGACATTTTAAAATAAGGAACCAAAAATCCTTTCCTACATTTTAGAATTATGAATTAAGCCTATTCCTTTATTCCCATTAAGGGAGTGTGGGCCATGACACAGGGATCCTGGCAAGGATGCATGTGGGATTGGGTGAGATGTGTATGAGATCCAGTCACTATGAGAGTCCCATCAATTCATTAGCTCTCCTGAAATTATGGCAGATATTTGGTGTTGCATGCAAAATGGGAATTATATTGCTTACCTTCTTGATGGATGGGGAAGGGATTGGTGAGAAGGAGAGAATTTGGCATTGAAAAGTAAATGTTAAAAAATATTAAAAAGAGAAAAAAACTTGTAGAATGGATAATTAATGGATTTACTGAATACTTTATAAGTATTCTGTCTTAGAGAGCTTAAAATTTTGAGACAAAGATATAGTTGCAGTACACGGATACATTTATTGTGTTGAAAAAAATACTAGGAAGCATTTTTTCCAGAATTATACCTATATTGGAAAAATCATTATATAAATTTGGAATATTAATTTTAATACCCATGTCAAAGATGAACAGATTTTCTGCTGACCAGATGGTTAATAGAAGAATGTTACTTCTAAATCCCAAATGCCTTCACATTAGACAACATTGAGCTCAGATAGTTCTAATAACATTTATTGCCTTCAGGAGATTAAAAGGCTAGAGATTGAAGTGTAGCTGAACACTAGACTTTTGTCTCCTCTCATTACATTGCTTTCTCTACCCCAACTAATGAAACCTACTTCATAGTCAAGATAATGCCTTCAACCATTCTATGTGTGGCATTTAATATACTGTTATCACATCAGGAATACTTCTATTCATTTCATTATTTTGCTGTATTGTCTTTATTAAAGTAAGATGCAGAGTGTTCTGTATTTATAATGGACCAACCAAAATAATTTTATCTTGTTACTGATTAAAGGTACAAAAGGAAATCTTGAAAATAATGAATATAGATGGTACTTCAGATTGTGTTGAGCTGGGAACAGTGGGGGATGTGGAAGCATAGGGTTCTTCCCAACATATTACAAAATAATATTACAGTAATACGTTTATTTGAAGTCTTTCATAACACCTGAATTAGAAACCTTGATAAGCCTTTGACTATCAATTCCCTGTGTCCCTGCCCTGTAATATTTATGCATCATTCTTAACAAAGGTCTGGGAATTTTTTGAGAGGAAACTGGTCAAAGTTCAAGAAGAAACTATACTCTGGAAAATGGATTAGGATGGTAATCACATTTATTAAAGCAAGAACATCTTTCTCTAATTAAGGTTGTGACCTATTTCTACTCCTGACCATATTGCATAGTTCAGAAAAATGATTCTCTAGGATATGCTGGAATTTTAAATGGCTATTATTCTGTTGAATCAAAACTGTTAACTGCTTTCACTTGAACTCTAGAATGTTTTACCTTTTTGTGGAACTTTGTCTTTGTTTAGGAATACTAGAAATTATTCTCTCTAAATGACTTGTGACAGAGAGATTTTTAAAGACGTGGAAGAATTCTACCCTTCCAATTTCTCTCTGAGCAGAATTTCTTAGAATTAGAATAGCAATAATAAATTTTCTCTGGTCAAAGTGTGCCCCAAATGTACGATACTTTTTTCTTTCATAAAAGAAAGCCAACTCCATATCTAGATTCTACTTCTGAATTGTAGATGAGAAATTTGCAGGAGATAAGAAGAACTGGATAGAAAGGAGAAAGAAAATGTGAAGGTGATTTTTATAAACTGACCTCCTTCTCTCTTCTCTGATTGGTGAGTTCCTCCTGGAGCCTTCATTTTATGAAAGTGTCCTAGGCCAGTCAACTTTTGTTCCCTTAAATCTGGCTTTTCAGACATCATCCCCATGCCACTGGCAGTAGATAAACCTCCCCACCCCACCTCGATGCACCCTCCCCACTCCTTTTCATCTCTCTTTCGTGTATTGTCTTCCTACATTAAAATATAAGCTCCTTGAGGGCAAGGAACTTTCTTTTTGCTTGTATTTGTTTCCCCAGTACTTATCACATACCTGACACATAGTAAGTGGTTAAATGCTTATTACCTCCTCTTCCTTGCCTTTTTGGGAGAGAAGTGGAGGGTTGAATTGATGGAAAAAAAAACCCTAGGAATTGAATTTGATGGAAGGGGAATCTGGAAGGACTTGGGGATTAACTGAAGAAAGATAACTGGAGATGAAGTGGTTGAAAGACTCAGTCTGAAGTAGGACTCAATATATAGAAAGAAAAGGACTGAAAGTAAGATAGGGAGGACTGAAAGTAGTGGGAAAGGCAAGGTTGGTTAAAAAAAAGGCAGGTAAAACAAATTGTCAAGTAAAAACAGATTGGTGGGACATACAAGAGTTATTGAGATAAAAGAAATAGAAATTGTATAAGTATAATATTTATATAAAACAATTTATATATATATATACATATATATATATAAATAGAAAAGAAATATAAAAATAAAAGTAGCATATGACTGGGTTTTAGTTGAAGAGTAAGAAAGGAAGTTGGATGTGATTGTCAGTGTGTTAAGAGGCCTTAATAGACTACTGAGGCCTTAGCAGGTATTTATCAGGTAAGGTATAAATACCCAGAAGGAGTTCCAAAACAAACAACCAAACAAACAAACCCAAGACAGAGAAAAGATTAGAAACTATACTTCTCTCCCTTTGTGGAACTCTGAACTGCCTCTACTGTCAGACTTGATTGATATGTCCCTTAGTTTTTTTATTAAACAAATGCTTTATTAACTTCTGTTTTACATCATTCATTTCCACAAGATTTTGAGTTACAATCATTCCCGCCCCCCCTGTTTTTCCCTTACCCACCCTTCCAGAATAGCAGTCCCGCAAGATATCGCTTCCTCCAATCTGCTCTCTCCCATACCTTCTCCCATACCCCCTTCGACTTTTCCATTAGAGGTAGGTGAATCTTTGTGTCCCAATGCCTGCATATCTTATCTCCCAATTACAAACAAAACACTATTAATAATAGTATTTATATATATTTGAAACATTTAATCTTAAGACCTCGAATTTCAGATCCATTTCCTTCCTCCCTTGTCACCCATTCCCTCTAGGAAGATAAGTAATTCAGTATATGTTGTACATATCTAGCTATGCAAAACATTATCATAGTAGATATATTGTACAAGGCTGCTTATAATTCCCTCCTACTCATCCCACCCCCCAACTGGTCCATTCCCCACATGATCCTGTCCCTCTTCTATAGTGGGTACTTCCAACCTCCCCTCCCCCCAAGGATGCCCTCCCATCCATCATCCCTCCTCTCATCCCCCTACCCCCTATTCTGCTGCAGGTTGAGATATCCCATTTAGTATGTATGTCATTCTCTCCCTGAACCAAATTCAATGAGAATGTGGTTTTGCCTTTTTGCCTTCCTATTCTCCCCCTCCCTTGCAACCACTTCCCCTTGCTTCTTCTACATGGGATAGTTTACCCTACCCTATCTCTCCCCATCTCCTCTTGCTACTTTCCTCTCTCACCTCATAATTTCATCCCTTGAGTATTCTCCCTTCCCAACAAATTCAACTTATGCCCTCTATCCATATATAACTCTAACCATATACACACACATTCACATATGTATTCATATGACCACACACCTTCTTCCATTATTTTCATAGTGAGAAAGATATCATCAGTCACAGTTATTGCTTTTCCATATAGGAATGTAAATAGTTCAACTTTGATAAGTTCCTTTTGATTTCTTTTCCCTGACTACCTTCTCAGGCATCTCTTGCTTCTTGTGTCTGGATGTCAAATTTTCTATTCAACTCTGGTTTTTTCCTCAAGAATGCTTGAAAGTCCTCTATTCCACTGAATGACCATATTTTCCCCTGAAACAAAATACTCAGTTTTGCTGGGTGGGTGACCCTTGGGTTCATTCCCAGCTCTTTTGCCCTCTGGAATATCATATTCCATGCCCTTCGATCCCTCAGTGTAGAAGCTGCCAGGCTCTGGGCTATTCTGATTGTGTTTCCACAATATTGAAATTGTTTCTTCCTGGCTGCTTGGAGTATTTTCTCCTTGATCTGGGGATTCTAGAACCTGGCTATAATATTCCTGGGAGTTTTCTTTTTGGGGTCTTTTTCAGGAGGTGATCTGTGGATTCTTTCAACCTCTATTTTGCCCTCTGGATCGGGTGACTTCTAGGTTCTTTCTTTGATCATGGCTTTCTGGTAGTCCAATAATTTTTAAATTGTCTCTCCTGGATCTATTTTCCAGGTCAGTGGTTTTTCCCATGAGATATTTCACATTGCCTTCTAATCTTTCTTTTGTTTGGATCTGCTTAACAGCATCTTGATTTCTCATAAAGGCATTAGCTTCCATTTGCTCCAGTCTAACTCTGAAGGAATGAATCTCCTCAGTGAACTTTTGAGATTCTTTTTCCATCTGGCAAATTCGACTTTTTAAGGCATTCTTCTCCTCATTGCCCTTTTGGGCCTCCTTTGCCATTTGAGTTAGTCTATTTTTTAAGGTGTTGTTTTCCTCAGTCAGGCTGTTGACCCTCATTTCATACTTTTCCTGCATCCTTCTCATTTCTCTTTTCAATTTTTCCTCCACTTCTCTTATTTGGTTTTTAAAGTCCTTCTTAAGTTCCTCTATGGCCTGCAACCCGCTCGTGTTTTCCCCTGGGGCTTTTGGAGCAGGACTTCTGACCTCACAGACCTTTTCCTGCTCCATGCCCCCAAAATAGTAGTCTAGGGTTGCATTTTTCTGTTTCCTTTGCCTTGGCATGTTGCCACTTAATTACTTGACTTTTGGGCTTGTTGCCACACTATGGCTTTTGCTGCCAGATAGGGAAATTTTGGTCCCGAATGTGTGGGAGGGCAACTTCTGTTTCTGGCAAGCTGTAAACCCACCCACAGCTTCCACCCCAGATCACAATCCAGATCCAGGGAGGTTATAGCAAGAGCGATTACCCCCCAAGACTGATCACTGGATCTCCCTACAGTTTGCAGGCCAGGAGCTGGAGCTGGCTCTGAAAACTACAAAATGGCATGTCTCCTCAGCGGCTTCTAGCCCCCAGGGGAGAAAGCCGACGCATTCCCCAAATACTGGTCCCAAAGTCCATAGGGCACTAACCTCTCACTTTGTCCTAGGCATGTCTATGTTGATAATTCTGGAGTTGCCACAGCTGCTGGTGTTCTGGGGTCTTGGCTGGGCTCGGCTTCCCGCGCTCTGCGTGCTGCCAGCCCCCAGACCGCTGCGCTGGTCCTTCCTGCAGGGCTGCTGGGCTGTCCTCAGCGGGAAGTTAGCTCCTCTGTGTCATTCTGTGGGTGCTGGGGCTCCAGAAGTTGTTCAGAGTTCCCTTTTACATAGTTTGGAGGGAATCTGGGGGCAGAGTGGCTTGGATGAGCTGTTTCTACTCTGCCATCTTGGCTCCTCCCCCTTGTCCCTTAGTTTTGATAAACTTTTTTGTCTTCCTGTTTTTTTCCTTTATTACAAGAGTTAGATGCTGTGTTGGTATAGGGAAGAGGAGGGATCTATCCCTAACTGAAGAAAGTTTAGTCTAAGGATATCAATTTTCTAATGCCTTGCACTAAGTTTATGATGCTTGTATTTCTGCCACAGTCAAGTAATTACTATCTATATTCTAAGTGTAGCTTGGCCTCCCTCCTAGAAATACAGGTAAAGGGACTTGAAAAATGTCTTTACATACTCCAGGTTATAAGGGCAGGTTAGCAACAGTTCCTTTTGAAAAATGGAAGCAAAGCTTCAATGGGGAATATGGGGAGGGCTTAAGTGGTGAAAGGAAAACTTGACCTACATTTAGCAAGAGATAGGAGAGTCAAAGAATGCCATGGGAGGAATAGAAGAAAAAAGAGAATTGTATACCTGGAGGAAAAAACATTAAGGCTCTTCATTAAGAGGGTGGAGCTTGAGGCTCCAAGGATGATGGGAAAAGAAAGGGGAGTCTGGAAGATCATCCAGAAAGGTAAAAGAAAGAAGAGTAGTGATAATTGGTAATGCACTAATGGAGAATACTCGACCAGTTATTTGTTGACTTCATACAAACAACAGAGAACTCTGCTCTCTTTCTTGGAAACATATGCAAGATATAAGAGACTTGTCTCCCAAGATTTGTTCAAAATGGATGATTTATACCCACTTCTTATGATTCACATGGGCATGCATGATACTGACAGAAGAGACCTAAAAGGTATTGCCAAAGATTATAAAGTCTTGGGCAAGAAACTGGAGACCATATGAGTATAAGTTATTTATTGAAAACCAGGGATACAGAAAAGGAAAAAAATTGTTTTGATATGTGAACAGCTGTCTAAGACAATGATGCCTGAGTGAGGAATTTATATTTTTGGAACAAAGCTTAAACCACAGTAATGACAGCCTCTTGGCAACCAGTCAAGGGCACCTAACAAAATCTGTTAAGATTGGATTTGTCTTGTGTTTTATAAATCTAAAAAATTTAATTAAAAAAGGGCTTGAAAATAAAAAGTATGGGCAGGGGAAGAAATTGCTTTTGTATGTGCCCAAGCTAGGTATCATTTGGAGTAGTTATTACTCACTGGTGCAAAAACCCATCTCTTTGCCCTATAGATTGTTGGTCAAAGCAATTTTCAAATAAAAAAAATTCAAGCTATCAAGGAGTATATTTTTTAAAGAAATATTCCAAATTACTAATAAGAGAAATGTAAATGAAAATAATTTGGGGATTCCACCTCACACTTACTAGTTTAACAACGATGGGAAAAATGAAAATGGCAATTGTTGGAGTTTCTGTCAGAATACAGGCACAGTTATGCACTGTTGATGATGTGAAATGGTCCATGCATTCTGGAGAGCAATTTGGGAATAACCCCCTAAAGCCCCTAAACTATGCATACATTTTGACACATCAATACTACTATTAGGCATATACACACAAAGAGATCAAATGCAGAGGGAAAGAACTGATAGGTATAAATATTCATAACTTTGCTTTTTGATGCAGCATCCAATTGAAAACAAAGTGAGTACCCTTTATTTTGTGAATGGCTGATTAAGTTTCAGTATATGAATATAATGGAATATTATTGTGCCATAAAAAGTAATGAATATGATAGATTTGTAAAAACCTGGGAAGACTTGTATAAACTGATAACAGAATGAAAAGAATCAGTAGAATAATTTACACAATGACCACAATTACCTAATAGAAAACAACCCATTGGACCCTGATAAACAAAGTGAAAAATCATGACTTCAGAAGGATGAAGAATAAATACTACCCACCAAAGAGGTGATGAACTACAGATGACAAATGAGACAAACATTTTCTGACATGGAAAATGTGTTGATTTGTGCTGCTTAATGACACCTATAGTATTTGTTATAAGGAAATATTTCTATGGGGCATGGGAGAATTATTGGGAAATGACAAAGATACAAAGAAGGGAGGAAAAATTAATAAAACATTAAAAGATATACAACAGAAAAGAAAAAGGAACACAAATAGAAATTTTGGTACTACTATATTAAAATTAATGTACACTTTAAAAAATGAACTATACATTGCAAAAGTTCATAATTTAATACCTAGTCTTCTTTCTTATTCTTTTTAGATTGAACTGTTCATGTTTGGGGATAATCTTTTAAGTTCACAATAGAAAAAGCAAATTAAGAAAAGTATCCCATTAATGCTAATATTCTCTTATTGATGCTTAAGGGCTATAAATCATGGAACACCAGTATCTCAGAGGAATCAGAATTGCAAGGGATACAAAGGGCAAGGAAAGTAGGTATATAATGATGACACAAGAAATGGTATAGAATCAAGTAGAAGCCTGGACAGAAAAGGAGTTGGGCTGATTGTGCTGTGAGAGTGACAGCTTGTAGATAGACAGGTTGATTGTAATTTATGTAGGGATTTAGAGGAGAATTTTCACCACATTGGATGATTCCTCTGTGTTGTTGTTCAGTCATTTCAGTCATGCCTTATGCTTCATGACCCCATTTGGAGTTTTCTTGAAAAAGATACTGGAGTGATTTGACATTTCCTTCTCCAGTTCATTTTGCAGATGAGGAAACTGAGGCAAAGAGTTAAATGACAGGCCACACAGCTTGCATCTGAGACCAGGATTGAACTCAGGAAGAGGAATCTTCCTGATTGAAGGCATGGTCCTCTCTTTATTCACTGTACCTCCTAGCTGCCCAATGACTCCTCTATGGAGAATTTAAGGACTTGGAAGAAAATTGGCCAGAAGGAGATATGAAGTGGTTGTTAGTTGTCCTGACAGAGAGAGTATCCATATTGATAAGATTCATGGATTCATCTTGGATTTATTAGATATGGACACTAGAGTACCATGTTTGTGTGTGTGTGTGTGTGTGTGTGTGTGTGTGTGTGTGTGTGTGTGCATGTAGGAAAGGGTTGAGTGGTTAGGTGGGTTAAAATGACATGACATTTTTTTTCAGTTCTTTTATGTGATATAACTACATAAAGGAATAAGGAAGTTTCCTTAAAAGTAAAATATTTCAGAAATATGAAAGGAACTGTAATGTATCTAATGCAATTCATAAAATCAACTAAATATACAGTACAAGACTAGAGGGAAGGATCCTTCTTAAATATTTCTGTTCTAATCATAGAAACTCAAGGGCATGTTTAATAACATTTGCAGGAAGCTACTTGGAAAGGATCTAGCACAAAAACTCATAAAGAAAAATCAATCTGGAAACCAATAAACCTGAGGACAAAGGGCAAAAAGAAATGTCAATGGGAAATGGAGAGTTACACATTTTCCCCCAATTTGGAAAGATGTGCAGTAGATAGATATCAAAAACTTAGTTTGATTCATTGTGGACTGAAAGTCTCCTTATCTCCATAGAAGTACAACAAAACTCTTTATGGATCATAGCATCATATGGCCCTAGTCAATCTGGCATTTCAAAATGTCTCTTATTCCAATTAAGGATCATTGGGTTTGTGTACCTGACATTTCCATCTCAACTTAGAAAATTTCAGAAATTTTTCACCTGAAGAACCACAGAAATTTTATTTCACTTTGGTTCCACTTTGGTGGCATTGTCACTAAGGAATCGCCAATACAGTCCTCAATGGGAAAGAAATGTACCTGAGGAAAACTAAGATGGGGGTTGGGACTAGAACTAGGGAGAATGACAGAGAAGCCTGGAGGACAATATAAGGGGCACACAGCAATAATTCAAGGGGGTTGTATGTAAGGATGCACGGGATGGACACAGAGTATTTCAGTGACTAGTCATAGCCATTTCCCCTCCAATGCACATGCTGTCCCCACCCCCCCACACACACACACACCAGAAAAGTGGTCATCTTGCCCTTTCTGGAAGTCTTACAACAAGGGGGAAAAGCATTACCTCAAAAAAACTCATTCCACTTTTTGATAGTTCTAATTATGAATTTTTCCTTATGCTCAAGTGCATATTTGTCTCTTTTCAGCTTCTTTACTTTGTTCCTCGTTCTGTCCTCTGAGATCAAGCAGAAAAATGAAAATCTGATTTTTCTTTGTAATATGGAAATCACTCGGAAGCCTTTAATTTTTTGAAAATATCAATCATGTCCCCACCTTCCCTTTTACTCCTCTTCCTTTTCTAAGCTTTGACTTATGAACTAGAGGCATTTCACCCTTCTAATTGACCTCTTCTGGATGGCCTCCAGCTTATCATGACTCTTGTTAAATTAGGAATATAATACATTGATTATGACTTAACCAGAGCAGAACACAGTAGGACTCTAATCTTTTTAATACTGGAGGCCATGACTCTTCTTATGCAGCCCAAGGTTGAATTAGGTTATTTGACTGCCATTTCATAGTGCTTACTCACATTAATATAGTAGTCCACTAAAACCCCAAGATCTTTTTCAGATTTTTTTTCTTTTACTTTTTTTACTTTACTGTGTTACCATGTCTAGAAATCCCATTGCAGGACTCCCCAGGGAGCACCTTATAGACTGCCTTATGCCCAAGGAGGACAAAGAGGAAAGGCATAGGGTCAGGTTGCACTGGAGAGGAAGCAGCCACGTCATCACTCTCTGTCCTCCCCCACCCCATGTCAGCACCTAGGGCAAAGCCTGGTCTGTCCCCTTAAGCTTAGTCCCTTCATTTCAAGGTAATTTGGTTGCTCCATAGCTCATTCTGGGATTTTAAACCAACCCCCCGGCCTCATAGAAGCTAGAGTAGCCATTCCCAAACTCTTAGGGTGTGTGTCACCCTGTCATTATTTGGTTGATTTTGCCAACCCACTCTCACCCCCAGACCACCACACAGACACAGACACAGGCACAGACACACACACACACACACACACACACACACAGACACACACAGACACACACAGACACACACACCACAAGAACCCATCTGATTTTTCTAGTCAATCTATGCCTTTTCTTGTCTTAGCTCCTCTGTTCCTGTCACTTGGATGCTTTCCTCATTCCTTTCGGTCGAAATCTTATTCATCTGTCAAGATCCATCTGAACTCCATCCTTTTCAGTTGTGGGGTTGAGCTCAAATAGGAGAATGGTAGCCTATGCCATTGACTGTTCCTGTTGTGGCAAAATGACAAAGTTTATAATGGTCACCCTCCAACCTTTGGGTATTGTTGCTGAACCATTGACTGCCTTGCTGCTGAGCCTTCAGAAACCCTGAGAGTTGTTTCTCCCCCTGTCCCTTTACCCTAAGAACCCACAGACCTTGCCATTGGTCCTTCAGGCTGCATCCTCCATATACCTTTGAGAAATAATCTGCACTACATGGCATTACTAGCCTCTCTGGTAGATGCTCTGCTTCTGGTCTTTATTGCTCTCCTGATAAGCAAATAAGATCCTCTTCTGCTGTTGAATCGATGAGATAGCAATGAGTTTTTTTTTCTCTTTTAAACTGACAATAACATTTAAAGGGAGACTGAAAAAGGATTTTGCTATTATACTGGCAACAATTACCCTAAACCAGAGATTCACAACGCTACTCTGGTTGGCTTCCTGGACAATGCAGACAAACAGTTAGTCTTCATTTGTCATGATTCTGCACTGTCCAACCAGTTTTCAACTAATCAAGCCAATTTCCACAGGAAAACAGTCACACAGCATTTCCCCTTTTGTTTTTACTTTTAAAGCCAGAGGGAAAACAAAGATCAATAATTCAAGTTGAGGCAGAGTCCAGTTTTCTTCCACTGACCAGACTCTCAGCTTAAAAAAAAAGAAACAATCCAGAAAGCAACACCTCTCTTTTGATCAACAGGTTTTCAGCAAAGCAGTGGAACTTTTCTCAGTTCACCCTCCTGATAAATTGTTAATTTAGCTCTACCACAGCTAGATTTTCCATTCATTTCAAAGCCTCTGGGTGGATATTGACTCATGTTTCCCTTCTAAGGTAAAACACAAGAACTTTAGTTACATGTTTGTTATGAAATCAACAGTTATTTTAAAAAATCTTCCACTTGTCTCCAAAGTTATTTGATTTGCCACTTTGTGAGTTTCAAATTTTGAGACTCTAAAAACCCAGAAATGAAAATTATCTGAGAAACTACAATGTCCTGATGTCTGTTATCCCCTTGCTTTCGATCAGTCCTTTCAGTCCAAGTATCCAAGGGTTCATTCTTTATCCCGTCCTCTTCATTATCAATTTTTCTTATTTATACTTTATCCAAGAAACTGTATTTCTTCATATATATATATTTTTATCAATTTGGGGGGCACAAAAATTATTTTTGTTCCTTTTGGTAACCAGGCTGTTTGTGTATGAAAAGGGTTTATGTTACATCCTTCATACAATAATTCCATCCTTTATCTTTACACAAAAATTATTTTTTCCTGTTCCTTCCAGCAACAAACCTTCTCATGTGTACAAAAGGGCAGTGACTTATAGCTATGTCTTAGCTCTTCAACATGACAAATTTCAAGTCCTGTAAGGGTTGTATCTGTGACATATGTGTCTTATAGTGCTTACCATAGTGCCCTGTTTATAGTAGTCTCTCATTTATATCTCCTGATTTAATATGATGTGTATGTATACTCATGTAGAGAATTATAAATGTATTTCTCACCTTCTCTTGAGAATTTCTCAAATATGCTTTGAGATAATTAGAGATAAGCTTGAGAATCAGAAAACTGAGTTGGAATAATGTTGGAGAGATATGGATGAAACACATAAAGAGAGGAATTTCAGGCAATGTTAACTCTCCAGAACCCATATTAACATCAAAGTGAGTCACTCGTCTGAAGCTCTCATCTTGCCTATGCTGAACTTGTCTGGCCATTTCTGCAATTAACAGGATTTTTCTATTTTAAAACAAAATCTCCAATGGCCCTTGCTGAGTAATGAAAGGCAAATAGGCAAATATGAGAAATACCTTTCCAGCCAAGGCCCCAAATGTAACTGCAATTATTTCATAATAGGATGTTATTGACCCAGCTTACAAGGGCTGGCATCGATATAGGTTTTTGGATTGCATTTTTAAAGAGCCTGGTTAACAAAGGTATTTGAGGATGTACATTAAACTGGGAGGAATAGCATCTGGGTTTAGCATAGCAGAGCCTCTTCAGTAGCCATTTGATATAGTGGAATGAATGCTGGATTTGGAGTCAAAGGACTTGGGGTTCAAATTCAGACTCTGTCTCTTATTAACTGTGTGATGTTGGACAAGACACTTCACCTCTCACCTCTCAGTTCAATTTCCTTGCAAAATGAAAGAGCTGAGTCATATGACCTTGGCCATTCTAGCTTTAACACAGACATAAAGCATCTGTTACATATGAATATGTTGCATATGTAATGGATGTATATATGTATATATATACATATGCATATACACATATAGATATGCATAAATATTTGCATATCTATTACATATACTAAGTGTTGCGAATACAAATATAAGTAAAAGAAAAAATAGACCTTGCCCTCAAGAGGTTTATATTTTAGTAGTATAAGATGACACATAAAAGAGAGTAGAAAACCAGGGGAAAGAAAACACCCTGATGTGAAGCAAGGAAGAGAAGTAGTTTGAGGAGCCATGGCTTGGTGGGGTTTAAAGAAAGCATAGCTGATAGTATATGAACACTTCTTCAAATGGTGATGCAGGGAGGAAAGATCCAAAAAGTTAAATGCTACTGAGAGATCAAGGAATATAAAGAAAGAAAAAAGGTCATTGTGTTTGACCAAAGGTAGGGTCATTAGTGATATTGGAGAGATACATTTCAGCATAATGGTGGGGACAGAAGCCAGACTGCAAAGTGTTTAGTGGGAGGTCAGTGAAGACAAAGGTCTACATTACTCTTCCTAGAGGTTTGGCAATGAAGGGGAAGAAAGTGATAGCATGATAAATTGAGGGGATGGTGAGGCCGAGGTGAGGTCTTTTCTTTGTTGTAGATTGGGGATGACCTGAGCAGTTTAAAAACTGACAGAAAGAAACCAATCAATAGTGGAAGACTAACAGTATGTGAAAAATGGTAGGTTGATAGAGCAAGGTCACAGAAGAGAAAGGAATGAGACCAAGGGGCCGGAGGGAGAGGTTACTTTGAAAATGAGAAGGATCAGCTCTTTGCCTGAAATTATGGGGAAGGAAGAGAGAGCAGGTGTTTAGAGGGGTGAAAGAAAGAAGTCAATTCACGTTGGATAACTTCAGTCTCAGTAGAGGAAAAGCAAGGTTATCTGATGAGCATTGCAAAGAAGAACTGGCTTTGACGGTTTGAGGGGAAAAGAGAAGATTGAATTGATTGCTGTAAAGAGTATGCTAGTCAGTCAATTAGGAATGAATGCAATGATGATGGGCAACAGTGAGGTCCCAGCAGAGATTAGATGACATACATTTGTAATGGACTTTTGGATTAGCAGTGGAGGAGATGAATGTTGGGAATTCCTTAAAACTGAAGATTAGCAGGGAATGAATGATGGGAGGTCAAGGTTGAGGAGAGGGCATTATTGAGATGCCTGACTACAGAGTCAGGACAGTCCAGGGAGGGAAGTGAAGCCAGCACAGGTCATATGATCCTAAATTTAGGGTCAGAAGTCACCTGAGATGCCATACAGCCCAACTCCCCTCAAATTACAGGTGAGGGTATTGAGGCAGAGAAGTTAAATAACTTTTCCAAACTGATATAGGTAGTATGCACCAGAGACAAGATTTGAACATAGAAAGTTAAGTGATTTCCCAGAGTCATATAATATCAGAGATAAAATTTGAAACCCAATCCTCTCATTCTAGAGGCAATAACTCTTTCCAAACTCCACTGGAAGGTGCCTGACTAATCAATCTAATCAACAAAAGGGAGCTGAAGTATTAATTATTCCTAATGATTTAGTCTATTTCCCATCTCAAGTCTGAAAACTGAGAGAAGTCTTCAATGATTCAATCCAAAGGAGTGAAAGTATAGAAATGCCAGGCATTGCAGGAAAATGATTTTTGGGAAGAGGAGGCTTTGGTGAGGGGGCCCTTCAAATACAGTATTAGTAAATGAGTTTAAGAACAGTAACTGTGCTGTAGGTTTGAATTTCATCTCCAAGGATATTCTAATCCATTCTAATAACTCTTATCAATGACAAGCAGTAAGTGACACGTAGAAGAATTTGGGAGATAAAGTATACCCGGATCAAATTATTCCTCTCAACATATCAGAAATGAATGAGAAAGTATAATATCCCCAATTCTTTATCCCTGTTTTGAAAGTCATCTTGGTTCAAAGTTGTATGCAAAGGCCTGGAAGACTTTGAGAATAGATTTTTGGTGAGAATTATTTTTTTTCTAAAGCAGTTTTTCAGATTTACTAGACTTGGAAATTTTATTACTATATATGCAATGGAAGACACAAATTCCAAACAATCAGAAGGCCATGATGATGAAGTAATTTTTTATTCTTATACCCCAAAGGCGCCTGTGAGGTTTCTTCATTTTATAAGCTTGGGTTTGCAAGGCAATTCATCAAGATTGTTTATTTCTCCTAAGTGCTTTTCTGGCAATTCAGATATGCTACCCTCAGGTGAACAGCAGATCTTGCTTGGGTTCTTTCTACCCAGACTACATTCCTGAATTCCTGACCTAGGGCCCATTTAACCCTAGTACCTTGATTCTTGCTTTGAGTTGTGCACTGCCTGACCACCTACATTCTTTATTGAATTAATCTTTAAAAAAAACCCTAAAGGACCATGTAAACTGAAAGGATTACCACTGATTTCTTCCATTCTATAGAAGGTTTCTCTTTATTTAACAAATTATTTTATTAAATTTTTAAAATTTATTTTTAGTTTATAACATTCAATTCCACAATCCCTTGATTTCCAAATTTTCTTCCCTTCCCTCTCCTCCCCACTCCCCCCATGGAGGTATGCAATCCCATATAGATTCTACAAATACCTTCACATTAAACATCAATCAAGTTGTAAAGGAGAATTATAACTAATGGAATGAACAAGAGAGAAGGAACAAAACAAAACAAAAAAGAGAGAGAGAGAGCAAGTAGTTTTCTTCAATCTGCATTCAGCCTCTGTAGTTCTTTCTCTGGATATGGATAGCCTTTTCCATCATGAGACTGTTAGAGTTGTCTTATAACCTTGCATTGCTGAGAGGAGTCTAGTCTATCAAAGTTAGTCATCACAGATACAATGTGTCTGTAACTGTGTGCAATGTCCTCCTGGTTCTGCTCTCCTCACTCAGCATCAGTTTATATAAGTCTGTCCAGGTTATTACAAAGTCCGTCTGCTCCTCATTTTTTATAGCAAAATAGTATTCCATTACATTCATATACCACAACTTGTTTAGCCATTCCCCAACTGATGGGCATCCCCTTGATTTCCAGTTCTTTGCCACCACAAAAAGAGCTGCTAGAAATATTTTTGTTCATACAGGTCTTTTTCCCACCTGCATAATCTCTTTGGGATACAGGCCTAGAAGTGATACTGCATTCAAGGTTTCTTTAAATATGAAGAGCAAGAAGGTAGTTATTTATAATAAGAGCAAGAAGCAAGCTATTT
The DNA here is from genome assembly GCA_011680675.1 of Gymnobelideus leadbeateri. Classification (NCBI taxonomy): domain Eukaryota; kingdom Metazoa; phylum Chordata; class Mammalia; order Diprotodontia; family Petauridae; genus Gymnobelideus; species Gymnobelideus leadbeateri. Next base: position 134,627 of record WOXC01008985.1, read on the forward strand.
ATAATAACTGCTAATTTTGTCATGAAGAAAAATGTTTTAATGAGTCAGGTAATGTAAAGATTGGAATACCAAAGATCAGAAGTTCATTTTTATTGATGAAATTCCTTTTTTCACTCAAGACTATACCAAAACTGTTGTCAGAAGTCCAGATGAGGCTGTGCAAAGCCTAGGCATTTTCATTAGACTACAAAAAAAATCCATTCTCCCGCCCCCCAAAAACAGTTTTGACTATTTCTTACTTTTAACATACCTGAAAGTCTTGTCTCCACTGATGGAATAATAAAGTCTGATAAATATATTGCTGTACTGAGAAACATAATTTTTCAATATTTCACAGCCATAGTTTGTCATTTCTTGATTTTTTTTTGTTTTTGACTGTACTTTTTGGTATTCATTATGTTCCTAAATAAAGGGAGGAAAACTAAGTCCATCTGGTTTCATCTTATTAAGGCAAGGCATTCTGAATTAGTTAGCCCAGTGGCAGTGTTAGCACATGTACAATGACTACTGATGTCACAAAATAAAACCCTACCAAAATTATTGTTTGTCCCACACGGCTAGTACACAATTTGTCAGCTAATCCTATTAAAGTGGAGTGTAGAATGATTTCCTGGACTGTGACTGTGGCCCATAAGAAAAAATAAAATACCTAAATCAAAATTTGCCTACTTCACAATTTTGTGTGTGGAATACCATTACTTTAGCTCCTCTCACCAAAGCATCTTCCTCATATCTGTTTATATCCCAGACAACTAAGTAGAACACAAAATAGAGGGCTGGACCTGGAATCAAAAAGACCTGAATTTGAAACCTACCTCAGATACTTAGCTAAGCAACTTCCTTAACTTCTTACAGGCTCAGCTTTCTTAAGTATGAAATGGGGATAATAATAGCCCTTATATCACAGGATTGTTTTGAGAAACAAATAAGACACGTGTGTGTGTATGTGCGTGTGTGCGTGTGTGTGTGTGTGTGTGTGTGTGTGTGTGTGTGTGTGTGTGTGTGTGTACTTAGTGAATCTTCTTGTGTTTGTCTTTTGGTCTTGAAGAGGACCATGATATCAGGGAGATGATGACATGACTTGCAGTTGACTTTGATTTGAGTAAGGGAGGGCTTTGTTAGGTCATCAACCTCACTTTCTCCTCAAGAGCCATTTGGGTCCAGTGGCCAGACATTCATCAGGATGACTGGAGATGACCCAGGATGCAATGGGAGACCCTGACTCTTTTAGGTTAAGGCCTTTTCAGGTTCTTACTTTGAGTGAGACAACACCCATTCAATGAATAGGCCACTTTAAGAAGTGAGTCAAGGGATGACCCCTTTAATTAAAAAAAAAAAAAAGAATCTTAAGGCACTATATAAAGGACAATCACTATTATAATCACATTCATTTCATCATTCTCTAATAAATCTGACCAGGGAGATACAATTTTCCTCCCAGTGATCTGATGAGGATCATCCTTAATCAAATCAGTAAATATCTAAGTTTCTGCAGCTGTTTTTCAGTCCTGGAAGATGCCCTAACAAAATCCAAGTAGAAGAGAGCTTTCTTATAAAGGACTAGCTTCTGTTTGTGGATGACATTTTCTTTGCATAAAGCCTTAGGATTACATTGGAATCCTTCAGTGAGGTGTATGGCAATGTTAAAAGACACTGGCTTTACCTGCTGGAAGCACACTCTTCAGTCAAAACCAACCAATTTTTTGGCTATTCATCATCTACAATATTCTATCTCCCATATCTGTGTCTTGGCTATATAGACTTTGCTTGGAATATCTCCTTCCTCAACTTTGCCTTTTGGAATTTTCACTTCCTTTAAGACTCAGCTCAAGGACCCTCTTCATCAAGACTTTGCTGGTGCTTGGTGCCTTATTCTCCAAGGTTATTTGGTATCTGTTGGATTTGTACTTTCTAGATACCTAAATATATACATGTTGTCTCTTCATTAGAAGTTTAGCTTCTGAGGACAGGGACTGTTTTGCTTATGCCTTTGTTATCTCCAGGGGCCTACACAGAGTGTGGTATATATTTTGTATTTAATAAATGCTTATTGATTGATTTCAAATGATGCAAAACCATAGATCACTAAGAAGATAGAGTTAGGATCCAAAAAGATCTCCCAAGGCTATTTCACTGCATAGAATCTAACAGGATGAAATTTAAGGCTGGATTCAAGAAGACAACTTCATAATATGGTGGTGACCAGGCTAGATAGCAGATTGACTGAAAAAATTTCATGTGGTTTATTGGACTGTAAGTTCAATACAAATCAGTAGCATTCTACAGCAACCAAAAACAAAGAAACAGAAAACAAAACAGAATAAAACAAAACCCCAAATGCAATATCAGCCTAGATAAAGAACCAAATTGTCTAACACTGGAGAGTTCATAGTACCATTGTACCTTTCCCTGGTCCAAAGATGCCCAAAGTATTGTGTTCCATTCTGTGCACCACAATTTAGAAAGGGCATTGATAAGCTAGAGAATGTCCAAAGGAGGTTTGGGAAGGCACTAGAGGCCCTATTATGTGACGACTGCTTGAAGGAACTGGAATTTTTAACCTGGCAATAAGAAAATTTATAGGAAAATCAATGTTTTCAAAGATTTGAAGGACTATTGTATAAAATAGGGATCACACTTTGTTCTAATCAAACAAGATCATATTTGTAAAAAAAAAAAACCCACTTGATCTAATGCCTAATGCATAGTAGGCATTATATAAATGCTTATTCTCTTCCCTTCTCTGGCTTGCTCTTGTTAGTCCATAGAGGATAGAACTAGGATCAATGAGTGACATCTACAGAGACAAATTTGGGTTTGATGTAAAGAAAAACTTTCTAACAATTAGAGCTAGACAAAAGGGAAACAAGTTGCTTCAACAATCGGGCAATATACATTTGTTAAATACCTATCATGTGCCAGGCACTGGTTAGTAGATTGTTAGGTAATGTTTGTCACTTATTAGGGTTTTTCAAGAAGGGTTCTATAATCACCTATCAGGTCCTTTAAAGTGCATTCTCTTTCGGCTGCTGGTTGGACTTGTTGTTTGTTCTTCATTCTTGAAGGGGACCAACCACAGTATCAGGAAGATGATACCATAATTTACAAGTTCATCAGACTTTGGTAAGGGAGGGCTGTACAAAATCATCAGCTTCCCCTTTCTCCTTTGGAGTCATGTGGGTCCAGTGGCAAGATACAGATCAGGATAACTGGAGATAGCCCCATGCTGTTTGGACCAGAGCACCTTTCAGCACCTTTCCAACTCAGATTCCATAAGGCTGAATTCAGTCAGACTGCATTAAGAATACTTATTATTATTAAATAGGTATTGATTAGAAATATATAATTACATATAAATTATAATCACACCTGGTTTATTACATATGCCAATTGTTATATAGCATGATGAGAATTAATACCTGGGTTCAGAGTCCCATAAAGAAGGAAGAATTGGAATGTCTCAGTGGTGACCTGGAAGAGATTTTGTGAGAGTTTACTCCTTCTTATCTTTCCTTCTCTGTTCCTAAATATTATAACTTCCTCCACTCCTAGACAGACCCCAGGATATTGTCTCTGCAATGAAAAAGTTCTGGCTGTAAAGTTACAGAAGTTGGTTACTGCCACAAAAGGTCTCAATTTGCATTTGGGAAGGTGTGCTTACCCACATCAATCTTAGCTTTGCTTTAAAAAAAAAAAACTCTTGGGGTGGCTAGGTGGCGCAGTGAATAGAGCGTCAGCCCTGGAGTCAGAAGGACCTAAGTTCTGATCCGCCCTCAGACACTTAACGCACACACAAACAAAAACCTAGCCCTGTGACCTTGGGCAAGTTACTTAAAAACCCAATTGCCCTCCAAAAAGCAAAACAACAACAACAACAACAAAACAAAACCTCTTAATATGACTATTTACTTAAGAGGAATAAAAAATCTATGAGATGACTGGTGCTGACCTGGACTTTACCTTTCAGCCATCTAAGCTAAGAACATAATTTTCAAAACTGTCTCTCACTGCTTTTGTTTTTCAGGTCTGTTGATAATTTCATTCTGTCAAGAATCTTTATACATTATACAAATCACGTGGTCAGCCAGAGCTGAGGGAAAATGGGAAGGGCCACCTGAGCAGTGATCTTGGGTTCTTCTTTTTTTGATTTTGTGTAATAGACTCTGAAAGGATAGCTAGGTGGCTTAGTGATAGAGGGCCAGGAGGCAGGAAGACCTGAGTTCAAATGTGACCTTGGGCACTTATTAGCTGTGTGACCCTGGGCAAGTTACTTAACCCTGTTTACCTCAGTTTCCTCATCTGTAAAATGTCAAACCACTCCAATACTTTGCCAAGACAACCCCAAATGGGGCCATGAAGAGTCAAACATGACTGAACAACAACCACCTCTGTGTAGGAGTTCTTAACTACTTTAAAGATGAAGCCAGGTGGCTCAATGGATAGAGCACTGAGTCTGGAATCAGAAAGACTCATTTATATGAGTTCAAATCTAACCTCATTTAGTTGTATGACTCTGGCCAAGTCACTTAACCTTGTTTGCCTCAGTTTCCTCATCTATAAAATGAGCTGGAGAAGGAAATGGCAAACCTCCCCAGTATTTTTTGCTAAGAAAACCCTGAATGGGGTCACAAATAGTTAGACATGACTGAAATGACCAAACAACAACAAAAAGGAAAGACTAACAATTAGTTATCCAAAAGAAGAATGGTTTCCCCAATCATTGGAGATACTCAAGTGAAAGTTAGATAATCACTTATTGGTATGGTATAGACAGGATCAAATATGGGTTGGAATAGACATCCCCTTAGATTCCTTCCAAGTATGAGATAATGTGATTCTATGATATCTGAAGGAAAAAGACATCTTTAGTCACATGATATTACTAAAAACTCATCTTAAGAGAACAGAAATCCATGTGTGACCACTATTTTTTCCCCTGTAGACTTAATTGAAACTCCATTCAAATGCTGGAGTAAAATACCCAAATAATTTAAGTTTCTTTCTTCTTCCTTAATACAAAGACACACATAATTGGCATCAGATATTACAGCATGATGGACAAGAGAATTAGTTTTTTTTTTTCCCATTGTGGTTCCATTGGTAGAATTTACCCTAACTGAAAAACAAAAATGGAAACATTCCTACCTTGTAACAAACAGAACTCAAGACCTTTTCCTGTTCTGTTTTGTTGTAAAACCATAGGATTCTAGATTTAGAGTGAGAAGGGACAGTAAAATCCATTTATGCCAACCACTTTATTTTACAGGTGAAAAATCTGAGGTCCTCATAGTCGACTCCACCAAGGCTACAGAGATAGTAAGTATCAGAGAGAAGAGTTGAATTCAGGTCCTCTGATGTCTGAGTCAGCACAAATCTCATATTGCTTCAAGTAAAACAAAGAACTCATTTGGATTCTAAATGTTTTTTTTTTCCACTCCAATGATTGACAAAAACATTGCTTTTCCACTGCCAGACTAATAAAACAGAATCAATAAAATATATTGCTTCAGCACACAGTGAGTTCTCCAAGGCTTTCGGCTGCCCTTTACCTAGCTCATTCTGATTCATTTCAAATGAACTAAGTCAAGTGAAAATTTCAGACTCTACATACTAAATCTGGGAGTTTAAGGAAGGGAAAATGATCTAGGTTAGTGATGCTGGACTGTTCTGGAGACTTATCCCCATGGCTTGCATCATGGAACCCTTCCCCTCTTTGAGCCTTCTCCTCCCACCAACCCCACCCCTTGCCTGACTGAAAATGTATCCTAGCAGCACAATTCAGGTTTCCAGACTGTTTTAAGGTTTATGAAAAGCTTTCCTTAAAACAAACCCATGAAGAAAAGGGTTTATTGTATATATGTAAACGTGTTTGCATACCCTTTTTTGTATTGGTTTTTTGATTGTGATTTCAGTGTGGTAGAAATTCTCTTTCCCAATGCAGATCAGCAACATCTCTTCAACCAAGGGTCTTAGAGAGTTGTCTGGGATATCAAGAGGTTAAATGACTTGCCCGGGGTCACATAGGTCACATGTGCTACAATTAGGACTTTTTGATTCTGAAATCTGCTTTCTATTTACTATACCACACTGTGTGTGTGCATATATGTTGAATGGTGTAGTGTCTGGGCTGTTTATGTGTTCATATATGTACATATATATATACATAACTATATGCCATGCAGACACATATAAATATATTCATATTCATTTATACTATATATTTTAAATAAAATTGTATTACCAAGTCGTACGAAAAAGCACTTACTGTGTGCCAGGCACTGTGATAAGTAAGTACTTGGGCTACAAATACAAACAGAAAGAAAGATGGTTCCTGCCCCAAAGTTACATTCTAATGGGGGGAAGACAGTATAAAAGGGAGTTGAAAAGTTGAGTATTTGGAGGATGAGGGTGGGGTACCTAGTGCAGGGGGCATTGTAGAGAAAGTGCAGGAGAGTCAGGAGACAAATCTGGAGGGGAAGGAAGACACTTGGGTGTCTTGGCTTGGGTGTCATCCTTAGAAGTTCTGAAAGGAACCAGGAAATTGAAGAGAGAAGCTGTCGAGGTGGAGGGTAAAGGCACATAGTAAATGCTTATTGAATAACTTGTAGATCTTACAGATCGAAATTGATGTTTCAGGGGGGAAATGAAGATATTCTAAGGGGTTGTCTATAATAATAAAACTATATAATCTAGCAAGAACAAGGAATGCTATCTTTAGTTTCCTTTAAGTGTTTAATTGACTAACAATTAGCTTAATTAAGGACTTGTCTCATACCTTGATGGCTGGGAAAGAGGATAGTGCATTGAACTTGGAATCAGGAAGACTTAACTTTGTGAGTCCAAATCTGACCTCAGACACTTCCTAGCTGTGTGGCCCTGGGCAAGTCACTTATCCCTGTTTATCTCAGTTTCCTCATCTGTAAAATGGGCAGGAGAAGGAAATGGCAAACCACCCCAGTATCTTTGCCAAGAAAACATCAAATGTGGTCATGAAAAGTCAACATGACTGACTTAACAACTCACACCTCAGGAAACCTAATGACAGGTAAATTTAGAATTAACCCTCTATGAAATTCTGTTAAGACCCTTCATATCCTGGATACTGTCCTCTTAACATTCCACAACTTATCAATGTCTTTCCTAAAATGTGATGCTCAGAGCTGAACACAATACTCTATTGTCTGACCAAGGAGGAGTACAGGGGAATAATCTTTCCACATAAATGTAGTTATCCCTTCCATACTGCTAGGGTTTGGGATGTGGCACCTCCACAATTCGGAAAATCTGCATAAAATGTTTTGGCCCTCCCTTTGTACCAGAGAAGGTCTGAATTTTTCCTTTTTTTATGGGGTATTTACAATACCTTACAGTAAACTTTGGTTTAAGTATTTGGTTATAGGCTCTTTTTCATCTACTGGACTTTGCATGTAATCTGCAACTTCTGCAAAACTCCCCCCAAATTACTTTTATACTGACCTGCAAACAAGCAATGGGAAAGTCACAATGTGGAAGGGATAACTGTATTAGATATAGTAGCTTGGCCTGAATCCATCCTGACTCCATGACATGTTCCAGGGAAGCACTTGTTTTATTTTAAATCAATTCTCCACACGAGATGCTTTTGCTTAAGGATGACCCTTGGAATATTCTATGGACCCCCTTTGTTGGCTTTATAGACAACTATGGGTAAGAGTTACACAGAATGTAGAGGCATGAATAAGTTAGAATCTGCAATTTTGGAGGGAGGACTCCCATTGAGGAGAACATATATCCATTTAATTCAACAAATGTTCATTTATCACCTACTCTATAGAAGGCCCTATGATAAGCTAGCTATATAAAAACAAAAATAAAAACATCCTGCCCACAAGTGATAATAATAGCTAGCATTTATATAGTACTTTAACGTTTACAAAGTGGTTTACAAATGTTATCTCATTTGATCCTCAACCATCCCAAGAGGTAGGCACTACTATTACCCCTATTTTGCAGATAAGAAACCTAAAGCAAATAGGGGTTAAGTGACTTAAACAGGGTCATAAAGATCATAAGTATCTGAGGCTGGATTTAAACTCACATCTATCCTGACCTGAGGTCTAATCCTCTATCCTCTAAATCACCCAGCTACATCTAGGCAAACCCACAAGAGGCTTCATTCCTCTGAGAAAACACTATATATATACACAGATGAGTAAAAACACTGAATTTCCAAAGTTTTTTTTCAAAAAGTAAAGTGTGTAAGAGATGTGTCCTAAGCTCTGCTTTAAAGAAAGCTGGAGCATGGTGCATTGAGTAGAGCACTGGCCCTGGAGTCAGGAGGACCTGAGTTCAAATCTGGCCTCAGACACTTAACACTTACTAGCTGTGTGACCTTGGGCAAGTCATTTAATCCCAACTGCCCTCCTTACCTCCTCCGAAAAGCAAAAAAAAAAAAAAAAAGCTGGAATACCAGTGAGACAGAAGTTAGGAAGGAGCATGAACCAGATGTGGGGAGCCAGCTAATGAAAACCATAAAGATAAAGAGTGGAATGTCAATAGAAGGGCTAGCAAGGAGTTCCAATGGGAACAGAGAGAATATGTGAGGAGAATAACCTAATATATGATTAGAAAGATAGGTGGAAGTCAAATTGAGGAAGATCATATGCTTTAAAAATAAAAGAAAAATTAAATTCTCGCTAATTGAAAATTAGCTTCTAGTTAATTAAGTTTTTTTAAACTATATTTAGCCTATTTCTTGAATAATCTGTAGACATATAATATAAACCACAATTTATGACCAGGATAAAGTGCAATTGGGCCTCTAGCTAAAACAATCATTTAACCATGAAGCAATAAAATGTTAACATCTTACATGAGGTGAAAGGTCAGCAATGAAAATTGTTCATAAGAAACGTGTATATGTGTTTTGCAGTTCTGAAAATTACTGCATGTCATTTGGAGGGTCAGGAGGTTCTGCTTGTCCTATTCCATATGGAATTCACATCCCTACAGCAAGAACTAAGTGCATAAAATAGATGGGGGGAGAGAGAGAGAGAGAGAGACAGAGACAGAGACAGAGACAGAGAGACAGAGAGAGACAGAGAGACAGAGGGAGAGACAGACAGAGAGAAATAACTAAAGTAATTTGAAACATCCGGTCATATTGGCCCATCATATAAGGATATAGCTTGTAACCTTCCTCACTCAAAGGGGGACAATTAGCATCATGTCCTTGTGGAGGTAATAGCACATTATGCCTTTTTCTCCAATATCCAGCAACTGCTGAGAAATCCCCCCAGCTGCATCTTTGATTTCTTCTCAGCACTGTAATTTTGCCAGCTGGAACAACTCTGCCAGCATTCCTGAAGACCTACAGTGGCTTCTTCCCCCTGTGGGGATGCTGGCTATTTAAGGGTCTGCTAGTACGCCATGATCCAGTTTCTTGTAAAAGTTCTCTCATTAGGATCCCTTTCCCACCGACTGCTGCTGTCCAGGCCATGCCTGGAGTGTCAGGGAACCCAGCATTATTACAATGACACGGCAGGCAAGCTGCCCAGCAGCCCCAAAGCCATGTCCTGCTCCAGTCTACAAAAGCAATTCCATTCTCCTTTCACAGACTCCAGTGACAGTGTTGTACAGTACATTAGGTATAGTGTGGGATATGAGCACTTGACTGTGATGGTTTTTTGCCCCTGGCTGGGACCAGAAATGCTGCAAAGACAGATTTCTACCCTGTAGCATTTCATCCAAGGCAGGAACAGAGAACCAGCCAGTTCCCTGGGTGGGGGGAAGGAAGGGCTAGGAGGTGGGAGAGCCAGAGGGAGAGGAGAAACACTGTAGCACTTCAATTTGGCTTATTCTGCATGCTAAGAATGTATCCATAAATATACATTTATATCATTTTTGTGTATATGTTTTTAAACACTGGTCGATCTGTATTTAATGATAATTAATATGATCTATATTTAACAATAACTTACATTTCTTTTTTTTTTTTGCTTTTTTTTGGGAGGCAATTGGGGTTAAGTAACTTGCCCAAGGTCACACAGCTAGGTTTTTTTGTTTGTGTGTGTTAAGTGTCTGAGGCCGGATCCAAACTCAGGTCCTTCTGACTCCAGGGCCAGCACTCTATTCACTGCGCCACCTAGCTGCCCCCGATAACTTACATTTCTATAGCACCATATGAATACCAAAGACTTTTATATACATTGGGAGGCAGCAGGATAAAATAGCAAAAGCTTCGATTCTGAAGTCCAGGGATCTGGGTGTTTGAATCTCACCTCTGCTGCTTACTGCCTGTGTGATCTTACACATGACACTAATCCTCCCTATCTGTAAAATAAAGGGGTAAACTGGGTCCCGTGGGTCTCTCCCATCCCTAAAGTGATGATCCTGTGATCTCACTTGATCCTGCCTGTACAAAGGCCTGCCATGAAATCTCATCACGGCATGAAGGGAATCTTAGTTCCCAAAAGGCTATTGCAGTAGTCTCCAAGTTCTAAGTTATCTCGTGCTGGAAAGGTTTCAAGCACAAACCTAGCAACAGAAAAATGCTATACAAGGATCAGTCGACTGAAGTTCAAAGAAGCTCATCACCACTTGATGATGAATTCTTTGGTCACAAAAAAATAAAAACACAAAATGATTGCTAGTTCTTTAATGTCTCCTCTCTGTTCCTGCAGTGATGATGGAAGATTGAAAGGAAATGGACAGGGGATGTTTAGAATCACACAAATTTGGGGCCATCTATACATTTTAACTTGACTGTTAGTACTTTAAATGTTAGAATTTTGCCAGTGACCAACAACTGACTTACTCCTAGGTGTGTTCTATTACATAGCCATTGACATTTTTATAATAAATAAAAACAGAAAATAAGTGGCTATTGCAGTTAAATTGGTGGGGGGGAAGGCTCAGATGTTCTCCTCAGAGAAACAAATAGAAGGACTTTATCACAAATATAAGAACCGTCATTTAATGCAAGAATTCTTAATCTGGGTCCATGTGCCCCTGACGGGCATGTATATAGATTTCAAGGGGTCTGTGAATTTGGAAGAAATCCCATCTTTAGTTTCACTAGCCTCTTTAGTGAGAGTGTGAAAGAAATTGAGCAATTTTATTTCAATTAAGAATGGCAACAAACCACAGTAATGTGAGGTTTCACTGGATTGGGGAAAGAGTCCATCACACACACACACACACACACACACACACACACACACAAACACACACACACACTGTATTCTATTTTAATAGACAGAAAATAACTGGTTAGTGATGTGGGAGTAATTTCTGAATCAGTTGTCTACATATGGTCAGACCATCATTTTGTTAGATTAGTCTTTTTACACCTTACCCACCCTCACATACATACTCATCACTGGCCATTCCTAATACAAAATATTCCATCTTCCAATTCTAGACATTCTTTTTTTAAATTTAGAAATGTCTTTATTTCTGTGAAAAATGTTTTGCTATTCTGTTCATATAGTTCCTGGGCTAATCCTTTTTATAAATTTATTTTATTTTTAACTTACGAAATAAAAGAAGCATCTCTGTAATATACTATGATAAAAATGTGGTTGTACAAGAAACTGCAAATCAGCTATGTACAACTTGCTATTACTTTTAAATATACAATTAAATTATCATGTAAATTTCTTCTTTTTCTTGTATCCACCCCACTCCAGAGATGGTGACCAATAAACACAAAGAGGTACATATACACACATATGTAAAATTATTCTATACATACTTTTACTTATTACTTCTTTCTCTGGATGCAGATATCTTTCTTTATATGTTCTTTATATGTATTTAGGTGGGAGTATTTATAATAGTCAGAATATCTTAGTCGCTCAAAGTTATTCTTTTTGCTCTTCATTATTTCATGAAAGTCTGTCCATGTTTTTTAGAGATCATTGGCCCGTACTATTCCATCATGATAATATGCCACAACTTGTTCAGCCATTCTCCAGTTGGTGGACATCCCTCTAATTTCCAATTCTTTGCCACCACAAAGAGAGCTGCTATAAATATTTTAGAACATATAGGTTCTTTTAGAACTCTAGATATTCTTAATGGCTATCCCCTTACTAGTTGTGGGAAGTTTCAGTATTTATTGAATGAGGAGCTTGGACCAGGTGGCCTCTCAGCTTTCTTCTAGCTCGAAATCTGTGATGCTATGATACTCGATCTTTCCAAGATTGAGTTTCCTCATCTGGAATTTGTAGTGGCTGGACTAAAGTATTTCTAAGGCCCTTTGCCATCCTCAAGCCTATGAGCATAAGGTCTATAAAAGCTGATAGCCCACATAACTTAACTTAATCACTCTTTGATATTTTTATTGTGCAAGGCCTTCTTAAACTCATCATGGCATTAAAACCATCCCTACAGCTTGAAATAAACTCCCTCTAGATTTGTAATTAATCTGTTTGGTGTTTTCTATCTATACGCTAAAAGTTATCTGAATATTTGTTTTATCTGGGGTTTTCACTGATTAATCCATAAAGATGAATTAATATAGCCCACCTAAGGGAAAGAGTTGTTAAATTTTGTTTTCTTTACTGACAGAGGGAGTAAAGCATTCTTCCCAATTGCTTGGTAAGAACAAAATGGTCAACAAGATTGTGCAAATGGATAAAGTAAATGACTTTTAATTAGAAAAAAAAATTTGAGAAAAATAAGGTACTGGTTTACCCTGAGTGATTCTCATCATTTAAATAGGGGCAAGTTTCACCAGCCCTAAGAAGGGAAATTATAAATGCTATGTGTAAAAGGGGCAAAAGCAGGAGATGATATGATTTTTTTTTGTTTCTCTAAATGTAAATAACTAATTTGGCTGTTAATTCATTAATTCACTTCCTGGAAAGACTTTCCCCTCCTTTGTCAACTCTTGAAGTCTCCATCACACCCCTCTCTTCAAATTCCTTTGATGCTCACCTTTTCATTTATTCATTTGGCTTTTAATTTGAAGGTTATGAAAGGTGGGGAGGGCTTAAGAAAAATTTGGAAAGGATAAGAAAAAATATAAGGAAAACAGAGAGGAGAATAAAGCAGGGAGATAATGAATAGCAGCTCTCTTGTTGGTACATTGGAAAGTGCACACTTTCACTAAAGAGGCTAGTGAAACTAAAGATGGGTTTTCTTCCAAATTCACAAACCCCTTAAAATCTATATACATGCCTGTCAGGGGCACATGGACCCAGAATAAGAACTCTTGCATTAAAGGATGTTTCTTATCTTTGTGATAAAGTCCTTTCATTTGTGGGCTTAAAATCAGGAAGACTCATCTTCACTAGTTCAAATTCAGTCTCAGACACTTTGCTTTGTGACCCTGGGCAAGTCACTTAACCCTGTTTGCCTCAGTTCCTTACCTTTAAAATGAACTGGAGAAGAAAATGGCAAACCATTTTAGTATCTTTGTCAAGCAAACACCCGATGGGGTTACAAAGAGTCAGACACAACTAAAAAATGACTCATAAACAGCAAGTTATATAAAACACTATCCTTGGTGTTGAAGATTCTAAAGGGAAAAAAGACCACAGGTCCCTGGAGTTGTGGAGAAAGGGCTGAAAAGCTTTAAAGTTATATTGTCCTAAATAAACTTCATATGTCTAATTCATTCCTGTTTATCTGCCTCTTTCTCAGTAGCCCTGAAAAATGGGAAATGGATAAAAGCAATGGCTGCTGCCATGAGGGTCAGCCATTGCCATGGAAAAAAAGTTTGCAAAGCACTTTGTAAACATTTTCCCATTTTGTCCTCACAACAATCCTAAGAAGTAGGTTCTCTTAGTATCCCCATTTTACAGGAAACTGAAACAGTCAGAGGTTAAACCATTTATCCAGGGTCACAAATAACAAGTGTATGAGGCAAGATTTGAACTCCGGTCCTCCTGCCTCCAGGAGGAGGCTTACTGACCTTGCAGGTAGGAGTGGCTAATTTATTATTAGAACAATACCTGACTAGAGGCTCCAGGAAGTATAGTTTTAGGTAACCCAGAGAGGAATTAGGAAAATGAGTTAAGGCTAGAATAGGAAATATTAAGGGGTCAAAAATAAGAAGATTTCCAAAAGAGCTGGAATGTATTAGTCCAGAAATCTTGAGGAAATATAATAGGATGCTAATTAGAGAAGAAATTTTCCCACCTGGACCATATGCTTTAGAGTTGAAAGTGACCTTAGACATTACCCAGTCCAAACTTCAGGCTAAGTAATCAACACTCTATCCATTGCAGCTATATAGAAAATATAGCAATGACACAGAACTGTTCTCAAGATGTGTCACCCTAGGCAAGTCACTTAACCTCTATCAGCCTCAGATTATGGTCAAATGAGAAGGAACACGTAACTAAATAATGATGCAAGAGTTTGGAGGCAATGAATATATCCTGCAAGGGAGGAACAGAAGAAATTATTTTACTTTTCCGATTCCAGTTATCCCACATCTGTAAAAATATATATTACATATTGTTGGTTAGAATATGAAGAATTTCTCATATTGGCAAATACCACATTCTGGGTAAGTCATTTTCAAGAGTTGGAAAAAATATGAAAATAAGTCTTCAAACAAAATGCAGTGCTTTTGACTGTCCCCAAAACAAAATTTATCAGTTGAGATTGGGCAGCGTTTGAAACAATCTTGTGATGGTCCAATTTGGATCACTACAAAGATCATTTCTATAGTGTAGCCAATTCTAATCATAAAGCATAGACTATCTCTAAAGTAGCCAACAACCAAATTGCAATTTGAGCTGATGGCATTCTTTTTTTTTTTTTTTTGTAAAACAACTATGTGGTGAAATAACAGGACAGCCCATCTGATTTAGAAATGATTCTATTTTGTAAGAATTTAGACTGTGGACCAACACCAGAAAAGAGAATATTCCTGTAATTTATTATCTTCAAACAGTTATGCAGAAATTCAGAAGGAATAAAATAGATTCAACTACAGTTCATTTGGGGACTATCTGGTTCTTCTTTTAAAGAAAAAGCAGGAATACAATAGGACGTCATGCCCCCTCCCAAAGAAAAGAAGGAAATTTACTCCTTTCCCCCAATTATACCCAAATTTGAGGTTGATTCTATCTGGCTATGGGAGTAGGGATGATAAAATGAATTAGATTTACAATACTGTGATGTTTTGCATTAACTTTGAAAATGGCCCAGTCAGAGCCTCATTGGTGACTTGTGAAGTAGGGGTTAGAGATTATGAATTAAAGGAAATCAGAGAAGCCTTGTAGAGATGCTGGAAGTCAGTAAGGGGTGTATAGCAAAGAACTGCACCTGGTTTATTCAGGGAAGGAGACATAATAAAATATTTTGATATTATTGAATGTCTTTTTGTGTTAATTTTGGCAAAATCATGTATTCCTAGGGATTCAATCCTGGGGAGGTCAGTAGAAGGATTGGTTCAAGCTTGGGCCATGATTCATCAAACCATGATGGGGAAAGAAATGGAGCCAGGAGTTAAGAATAGAGACAGATGTCCAATATTTATCAGTCCTGGCGTCTATCAACATTATTTCTACAATAAACAGGGAAAACAAATGAGAGACTGAGCCTAGGAAAAGAGGTCAGGCCAGGAACTAACTACAGCAGGAAGCTCAAGCTCACAGATGCTGTATGAAAGCAGCTGTGGGGCTTACTGACCTTGCAGGTAGAAGTGGCTAATTTATTATCAGAACAATACCTGACTAGAGGCTCCAGGTGGTATAATCAGTTTCAGGTAACCCAGAGAGGAATTAGGAAAATGGGTTAAAGCTAGAATAAGAAATATCAAGGGGTCAAAAATATGAAAATTTCCAAAAAAGCTGGAATGTATTAGTCCAGAAACCTTGAGGAAATATTACAGGATGCTAATTAGAGAAGAAATTTTCCCACCTGGAGCATATGCTTGAGAGTTAAAAGTGACCTTAGAGATTACCCAATCCAAACCTCAGGCTAAGTAATTTCCTGAAGGTCATACAGGAAGTTAAGGAGAGACAGACTTCCACAGACCACAGTTCATTGGTCTAGGGGGAGATATCCCCTGAAAATGATTCAGTTAGAGAGACCATAGGAGAGATATTCCCGTCCTGAACCCTAGATTTGCATATCCATAATTTAAGGATTAGAAAAGCATATTAAAGAAAGTAGAAACAGCACAGCCTCACTCACCAAATTCACAGCAAAAGAGTTGGAGCTGAGCTAGTAAGAGCAAGAGCTAAAGCAGGTGTTCATGGCACTGCTAGAGGGGTTCATCACACGTACACACACACACACACACTCACACACACACTAAGAATTACCCATCTAATCCATTATTTCTCTGACAAAAGGTGGAAATCGCAGTTCATCATCTATCCTTCAAATTCATGATTGATCTTTGCATCAATCAAAGCTCTTTAATCTTTGAAAATTGTTTTCCATCATGTTATTGTGTCACTGCATAAATCGTTCTGATTCTCTTCAGCATGAATTCATATGTCTTTCCCAGTATCTATGAAACTATCATGTTCATCATTTCTTAGGTTGCAATAGTATTCTATTACATTTGTTCAGCCATCCCCCAACTGATGGGCATCTGCTTTGTTTCTAATTCTTTGCAACAACAAAAAGTGCTTATATAAATATTTTTGCATATATAGGTCCTCTTTTCTATCTTTGACTTCATTAGGGGTATAGGTGTCACCAGTCCTTACTGAGGAGATAAGCAATTCAATATAGGTTGTACATGTGTAGCTAATGCAAAACATTACTATAGTAGATGTATTGTAGAAGACTGATTATGTTTCCCTCCCTCCTATCCCACCTCCCACTTGTTCTATTCTCTACTTTGGTCCTGCCCCTTTTCAAAAGTGTGTGCTTCCTATTTCCCTCCCACCCAGCCTGCCCTCCCTTCCATCATCCCCCCTTTCATCCCCTATCCCCCCTGAGATACCCTGTTTCATGCGTATGTCATTCCCTCCCTGAGCCAAATTCAATAATTGTAAGGTTGACCCATTCCCTTATGCCTTCCTGTTCTTCCCCTCCATTGTACCCATTTTCCCTTGCTTCTACTATATGAGATAGTTTGCCCCATTCTGTCTCTCCCCATCTCCTCTCATTATATTCCTTTCTCACCTCTTGATTTCACCTTTTAAGTATCACCCCTTCCTATTAAATTGGTCCTGTGCCCTCTATCTATGTATACCTGTAAACATATATATATATATATATATATATATACACATGTATATATGTATATATATATATATACATTCACATATGTATTCTTACACCTATATACCCTCCAATAAAAACTACATATATATACATATATAAATATACATACATATATTTCTATTCCCTTCAACTATTTTCATACTGAGAAAAGTTTCCTCAGTTTCAATGATTGTTTTTTCATGTAGGAATGTAAGTAATTCAACTTTGATAAGTTCATTATGATTTCTTTTCCCTGTTTACCTTCTCATGCTTCTCTTGCTTCTTGTATCTGAATGTCAAATTTCCTACTCAAGTCTTTTTTTTTTCCCTTCAAGAATGCCTGAAAGTTCTCTAATCCACTGAATGACCATATTTTCCCCTGAAAGATGATACTCAGTTTTGCTGGGTAGGTGATTCTTGGTTTTAATCCCAGCTACTTTGACCAGCAGAATATCGTATTCCAGGCCCTTCGATCCATCAGTGTAGAACCTGCCAGATCCTGTGTTATCCTGATTGTGTTTCCACAATATTAAAATTGTTTCTTCCTGGCTGCTTGTAATATTCTCTCCTTGATCTGGGAATTCTGGAACCTGGCTATAATATTCCTAGGAGTTTTCTTTTTGGGATCTTTTTCAGGAGGTGATTGGTGGATTCTTTCAACCTCTATTTTGCCCTCTGGTTCTAAAACATCAGGGCAGTTTTCCTTGAGAATTTCTTAAAGGATGATTTCTAGGTTCTTTCTTTGATCATGGCTTTCAGGTAGTCCAATAATTTTTAAATTATCTCTCCTGGATCTATTTTCCAGGTCAGTGGTTTTTCCCATGAGATATTTCACATTGCCTTCTATTATTTCATTTGTTTGGCTCTGTTTAACAGCATCTTGATTTCTCACAAAGTCACTAGCTTCCCTTTGGTCCATTCTAAATCTGAAGGAAAGATTCTCCTCAGTGAGACTTTGAGATTCTTTTTCCATCTGGCAAATTTGGCTTTTTAAGGCATTCCTCTCCTCATTGACTTTTTCAGCCTCTTTTGCCATTTGAGTTAGTCTATTTTTTAGGGTGTTATCTTCCCCACTTAGGCTGTTGAATCTCCTTTCATAATTTTCTTGAATCATTTTCATTTTTCTTCCCAATTTTTCTTCCACTTCTCCTATCTGCTTCTTAAGGTCATCTATGGCCTGTAACCAGCTCATATTTTCATTTGAAGCTTTTTGGTGCAGAGGTTCTGACCCCACAGTCCTCCTATTCCATACTTCGATCCTCTTTGCCCCCAAAATAGGAGTCTAATGTTGAATTTTTCTGTTTATTTTCTTTCCTTTGCCTAGGCATGTTGCCACTCAATTACTTGACTTTTGGGCTTGTTGCCACAGTAGGACTCTGCCACCAGACAGGGAAGTTTCTATCCCAAATGCTAGGGTTTTCTCAGCTGCCAGAGGTAGCTCTGAAGCCTCCACATGTTCTGGCAAGCTGGTCACCCACCCCAGGACCTCCACCCCAGACTGCAATCCAGATCCAAGAAGGTTAAAGCAAGAGCAATTACCCCTCAAACTGGTAGCTTGGACCCCTACAGTCTGCAGGCCAGGAGCTAAAGCTGCAATGTGGCCACGTCTGTGCCAAGGCAGCTTAGCAGCTTCTTGCCCTGGGGGCAAAAGCCAACACTCTCCCCGCTACTGGTCCCAAAGTCCATACTTCACTGACTTCTCACTTTGTCCTTGGCATCTATGTTGATAATTCTGGAAACAGCTATAGCTTCTGGTGTTCTGAAGTCCCTCCACCTGGCTGTTGATCAGGCAGCCCTTGGGCTAAAACCTCTGGCTCACACAGGACTGAGGTTGGCTCCCAGAGTGCTGCCCTGGCTGCTCCCTGCCAGGCTGCCAGGCCGTCCTCAGTGGGAGGTTAGCTTCTCTGTGTGATTTTGTGGGTTCTGTAGCTCCAAAGTTTATTCAGAGTCCTCTTTTACGTGGATTGGTGAATGTGGAAGCTGGAGCCATACAGAAGTCCTGTTGCTACTCCGCCATCTTGACTCCTAGAAAGTTCTTTAAAAAAGGTGATCCACTGCAGAAGGAAATGGCAAACTACTCCAGTATCTTTGCCAAGAAAACCCCATGGACAGTATTAAAATGATAAAAGAGATGACCTTGGAAGATGAATCCTTCAGGCTATCCAATATGCTACTGGGGAAGAGTGAAGGACAACTACCAATAGCTCCAGTACAAACAGAGTGGCTGAGCCAAAACCAAAAGGAACTTCAACTGCATCCTCTGTGAAAATCCAGGAGTCTTAATTGTGCTCTTGCCTAGATGAAAGGCCATCTCATGTTTTAACAGAGTTGCTGTGTCTGAGGGTCTGGCTGGCTTTGGATATGCTCAAGCACTCAGGCAAATACTTGAGTGAGACCTCAGAATTCTGCATCATGAGATATGAACGGAAAATGCTTCGAATATAAAATATTTTAAAGGGGAGGCATTACCAATTGGCTGCCTTTAATCATAAAAGTCTCAGCATGACTCATTTTGAATGGACCTTCATCTTGATGGGTCCACCATGATAAATAACCTGCCAAACCTGCCTCACCTAAGAAACTAAATATACTCCCCTGATGAATGAAATTATTTAGTATTGTTCATTTAAAGATAGGAGAATGCCTTGCCAATATTAGGATTTTAATCATAACATAATTGCTGGTAACCTGCTTTTTTCTGTTGATACTAAAACAATGTCATTTAAAGCCATTTCAAATTTGAAATTATTAAACCATGTTATTAGGATTGAGAAAGACCTTTCTATTTCTGTAGGCTATGGCTAGAAGGTATATATCAATCAACCAACCAACCAATCATTTTTCAAGCATTTGTTGAGAGCCCATCACATTCTAGACATGATAGGAGGTGATGGAGAGACAAATACAAAGAATGAAACAATCACTGGCCTCAAGGAGTTTATATTCTAATAGAAGCATACAACATACAGAGGGGTGGTGGCCTTGGAATACAAAATTGATATAGGCATAAGAATTGTGGGAAAAGAGCTTGTTATATGTTTTCCTGTAGCAACAACAATATTAATTTGATTATTGTTCCTAGAGCAAGAACAAAAAAGAAGTTGAAAGCAGGGTTGGGGTTTAGGGAAAGTGCATGCTCCAGGCCAATGGCAAGATGCTCAAACTGGGTAAGCAACAAATCAAATAACTATCAATTTCTTTTAAATTTAAGGCAGAAAGAAGTAGGAGTTAGGGAAAGCAATTGGTATATAGCCATATTTCCTACCACTTAAAATCAGAATTTAATCTGTCAAAGTGCCATTCCTGGATGCTCCGATTCTGACAGTAGTACTAGGATTCGGATTGGGTAGTGTGATTTAATTAAAAGAATCCTGAATATTTAAAGCATAGGACCACAGTTCAAAACCTAGATCTTCTACTTAATACCTCTGTAACTTTTGCTAGACCACTTAGCTTCTCTGGGGCTCAGTTTCATCATGTATCAACGGATTGGACTAGATGTTCTTCCAAGCTGTAAGGATTCTGTACTAGCATATAGAAGTAGCTGGATGGTACAATAGAAAGAGTACTGAACCTGGAGTCAAGAAGACCTGAGTCCAAATCTGACCTTGAACCCTTACTAGCTATGTGACCCTGTTCAAATCACTTAACCCCCATTTACCTCAGTTTCCTCATCTGTGAAATGGGGATAATAATAGCACCTATCTCTTAGAGTTGTTGTAAGGATCAAATGAGATAATAGCGATTGTAAAGTGCTTAGGAAGATTTTGATAAATGACTCTTACCTTCCCCTAATATGGGATTCATGCTGAGGTGATGCAGTTTTGTCCATTTCCTATCTATGAAATTCATGACTGGTGAGAAATAGATCCGCAATTAAAAATATCTTATATTCTTAATTGTTTTCATGGTCAGATAAAACAAAGTATGATGATGGCCAGTGGTGTCTTTGCTTACAGCCCTATTCAATCAATATTTGTTGACTTGAATTATGTCTAAAATCTCATTCTTTATCCATGATATTAGTTCTAATTAAGCAAGCATTTTCTAAATACCTACTATTTCCAATGTAGTAGAGATCCAGAGACAAATTTCAAATAGCCTTGCTCTTAAGGAATTTGTGTTCTACTTGGAAAGGCTGAGAAGCCCAGTTCCATAATTTCTTAAGAAAGCTGACATGGAATGTTGAAGATATATTCAGCAGACTTATGCATCTTTAAGTTTGAGATAATAGAAGATTTCCATTTATTAAGATAGAAGCTACCTTGATCCCATCACATAAGGAACTATACTTTTTGGATTTAATAAAAGGCAAATAATTTGCTAAGCAGTGGAACCCAACAATCAAGAGGGAACCTCAATGATTTTGGTAGCCAGAGATCTTCTGGAGGAAGTTTTTGATTTCAGATGGTTAAAAAGAAGGATTGAGATGTAATCAATTACGGGAATCCCAATGGATTTACTTACTGGATGCCAGCTAAGAATCATGGAATCTACAAAATGCATGGAGTGTGGGGATAGGACTATAAAACTGAGTGAAATAACTTTCCAAGTCATGAAGAAGGATTTATGCTTCTATAAACTCCTCTTACAGAAACCGTGCCACAGGCAATAATGTCCCTAGATTCGTATCTGTTATTTGCCCTTATGTCGAACCCAAAGTCTCCCACAGGGAACTATTAAGCTGAAGTTTCCAAGAGGAGAAATTGCTTGCAAAAAATAGAGACTTTAGCTGAGTTCTGTTTGAGATGCTGTCTTGATAACTTGGTCAATAATTTTTCAGCATATCCATAATTTTTTGTACAAGAAATGGAAAATATGGCTACTCTAGTGGCCCCTGTGCAGGGTAATGAAGGATGGCTTTAACTTTTGTATGACCTATTGAAATACATATAGTTAGAAGTAGGCATACACATTTACAGAAGGTGCTTGTAATTACAATGGAGACTATACTACACAAAATCCAAACTAAAAAGAGATTCCTGATTAACAATGAGGTTTACCTATTCCTGTTCAAAGGTAATATTGTACTGATTGCATCAAACACCCCCCCCCAATACTACAGCATTTCTTCAATGAGGTATATTATCTCTCAAAAGAGATCAGCCTAACCATCCACACCAAAAAAACAAAGTGGATGAAAAACTTATATGTCCTAGGTGTATGAATATTTCACCTAGTCTATTAGTGTGTCTGTGTACATTATCATGTATCTTGGATGGGCACTCATTGCACATAGACAATGAATTCAGACTGAAATAGGAGAGTGTGCTAGGTAACATAAGAAAATTATGTAGCATTTGTAATTATCCTAAGCTGTCATAAGGATAAACTATCTGTATTTCCCCAGTGATCTGCAAAGAATTAAAATTATAGGGCCCAAAGGATAATAGGAAAACCCACAATAGGTATAGGTATGCTAGAGCATACAATCAGTTATATTTTTCATATAAGAAATGAATTTTAAAAAGCATTTTCAAGGGCATGTATGTGTCCCAAAAGACATGTAGCAAGAATGTAGGATAACAGATAGCTGATGTTTATACAGCAATGTGCTTTGCACACACAATCTTATTTGATCCTCAAAACAACCCTGGAAGGTAAGTGGCACATTGTTTCTGTAAGTGCTGTTATCTGCATTTTGTTGTTGCTGTTTTTGTTTTTGTTGTTGTTGTTATTCAGTTGTGTCCTACTCTTCATGACTCCATTTGGGGTTTTCTTGGCAAAGACACTGGAGTGGTTTGCTACTTCCTTCTCAAGCTCCTTTTTCAGATGAGGAAATTGAGGCAAATAGATTTAAGTGACTTGCCCAGGGACACACAGCTGGTAAGTATCTGAGACCAGATTTGAACTCGTGAAGATAAGTCTTCCTGACTCCAGATCCAGTGCTCTATCCACTGCACCACTTAGTTGCCCTATCCACATTTTGCAGATGACTCATAGGATCTCAGATTTACAGCTAGGGAAGATCATAGACACTGCCTAGTTCAACCTATCATTTTACAGATGAGAAAACTAAGTTCTATGGAGGTTAAGTTACTTGCCCAAGGTCACATAGGTAATATCTGAGGTAGAATTTGAACCCCAGGCTTACCAGGTCTCAAGTACATTCAGTATTCTACCCACCACTCTGGATTATCTCACTGATATCCACGAAAAGTGAAAGCACTTGGGTAGACTTCCAGTATATTGAAGAGCTTCCCTCCAAAGGGTGTATAGGAAGACATGAAGAAGAAACTCCTAGTAGAGCAGGCATAACGGGGTTACATTATACATTAGTGAAGAAATATTTAAAGAGAGGAGATCATGGATCTATAGAAATATAGTGGAAATGGCTCCCAGAAGACTGTGAGCAAGTACTACAAATTCATTAGACTTCAGCAGATTTCTCACAAAATTAGATCCTGGCATTGCTTTAACCTTTAGTCCCATAAATCATCCCTGTTTTGTGTTTTCTATACCTATATCTCTATGAAAAAACATCTATATACCTTTCTCTATCATTTGTTTATTTACATCTATCTAGCCTCCTGTAGCATCCCTCTGTATTTATGTGTGCATGTGAGTGTGTGTGTGTGTGTGTGTGTGTGTGTGTGTGTGTGTGTGTGTGTGTGTGTGTAATCTCCCCTGGTAGATTGTAAACCCCTCAAGGGCAGGCACTGTTCTTATCTTTGTATCTCCAGTACCTAGCACAGTGCATGAAACATAGTTGGCCTTTTTTGACAGATGTTTATAATGAGATTCAGGTTCAGCAATATCGAGGGTTGTAATACATTTAAACAAGAAAACAATTGCTTTCAACCCAAATGCAAACGCAAGTCTGAGGGATGGAAGTAAAATATTGCTAATTAAATAATCCACAAAAGCTGACTATTTAACTAGAGATGTCAATAACTCTCTCCCTGGCCTTATCCCATGAGCAATTATGCTTATGTACTATTCTTTAGCAGTATTAATTAGTAATGGAATATTACTTTGATAAGGTATTTTTCTCTTTGTTTCAGGTGACTAAAACTGAAGAAATAGTCTGTTCAGAAATAATCTTCCTAGTCCAGATTTCCTCCCAGTGAAGCTTAAACAGAATTATTGTCAATCATGGCACCCAAGTCTCCTGAAATGACACTAGATAATGAATAGAAAGAGAATATATAGGTAATAAGGAGCACAAATTGGTTCTATTCATCTTAAAGTTCTGCAACTATTGATTGCCGAAGGATTTAGCAAGCCAGACTTCATGGATAGGAAAATTTTTCAATTAAGTGAGAACTCAAGAGAAGATTGGGACAAGGGAACTGATTGATTCTGGAAGTTTGGCAAAAGTGTGATCAGATGAGGGTCAAAGCTCAGAGAATGTAAATTGAGACCCAGCCTAGTATGGTAGATAATTTGTCATCAAGTGTCTTAGGCCTAGTTTTACTAGGTCCCTTTTCATCCTTAATGAGATGTGAAGATTGATTCAAGAAAGCTTCCTCAATTTAGTCTTAATATTTAAAAATCTCCTTCAGAGAAGGCTTAGTCTATCCACAGTAGGTTACTGATTCACTGGACTGGGGAGCTCTGTAATGCTTATTGGGTTAAGGAAGCTGACATATCTAGTAAAAGCAAATACTAATAAATGGCTCTGCAGTGATGTGTCTTTCAAGGTTCTGCCTTTCTTCCCAATAATCCCAGAGAGGCTAATAAGTGATAATAATAGCTAACCTTTACATAGCCCTTTAATGTTTGCAAAGCTTTTTATAAATATTATCTCATTGAATCTCATAATAATCCTGGGAGGTAGATGATGCTATCATCCCTATTTTCTAGATGAGGAAACTAAGGTAGAGGATTAGTGACCTGTTCAAGGTCAGATAGCTAGTCAGTGTCTGAAGCTAGGTTTGAAGTCAGTTCTTCCTAACTCAAGGTCTAGCACTTGAGAGGAAGCTAGATGTAGCAACTGATAGTGTGCTGGATCTGGAGTCAAGAAGACCTAAGTTCAAATCCAACCACAGACACTAGCTTTGTGATCATGGGAAAGTCACTTAACCTCTATTTGCCTCCGTTTCCTCAACTGTAAAATGGGGTTAATAACAGCACCTTCTTCATAGGGTTTTTGTAAGGATCAAATGACTTGATATTTATAAAGTCCTCAGCCCAGTACCTGGTATATAGTAAGTACTATATAAACACTTATCCACTTTTGGCCCCCCTTCTAGCTACTGTGCCATCGTTTGGTCCCTGAGGACATCTGGGAGTCACTGCTATAGACAGTCAGGTTTGCTCAAACACCTACATCAGGTTAATATTCAGATTAGATGTGTGCAGCTAGTTCCAAAGCTCTTTGGCCCAAATCTGGCCCTTGAGTACCAACCACTGTTTTTTCTATCACATGCAGGAGGAATTGGGTCATATTCTATAATTAGAAGCTTCCCCAACCTCTTGGATGTATTTTTGTGATTCTATTCATGTAAGAGGCTGATTTACTCCTGATTCTTTTAAATACTGAATGAGTCCAACAGCAAAGGCATGTTACAGAGGATGGCTTAAATCATTGCTATATCTTAATTCCCTTAACATACATTTGTGGCATGTGCAAATATTATGTTAGTAAAAATAATAGTACTTCATTTATAATAAAGTGTGAACAAGTTCACTGTTGTATATTTATCATCATGAAAACACTGATCAGAAAACCATTCTCATCCTCCCCAAGTGAGCACTAATTTTTCTTGGAAAGTCTGAATAATGTAACCATAGGTCTTCAAGGAAAGACTAAGGGGTCATTTGTTGGGTTACATTGTAGAGGGAAGTCTTGTTCAAGCTCTGATAGGACTTGGTACCTTCTGAGGCCCCTTCCAAGTCTGAGATTCCATGATTCTGCAATCAAACATAATCAATAGGATAAAAACACAAAAAATCTTGACCTTTGATACCTCTTTATGATGTTGAAGTAAACCTGGGATCTCCAAGGAAAACACAAGGTCAACAGATCCTTCCAATCTAAAAAGACTTCGAGTTCAACCTGGTGATAGGATATATATGTAAGATCAGAGAGGATCAGCACCAGGTAGACCACAGGGGATAAATTTTTTGGCCATTGGAACAGTCAAAATCTCTCTATTACAGTTGTAGAAGCTGGGATCCTTGGTGGTGGTGGTAGTATCTATACTCATCATTATTATCACCATCACCACCATCATCATATATAATTCTTTAAAGTTTTTTTTTGACTTTTTTTTTAAACAAATACTTTATTAACTTCTGTTTTACATCATTCATTTCCGCCAGATTTTGAGTTACAATCATTTTCCCCCCATTATTCCCCTACCCAACCTCCCAGAATAGCAGTCCCACAAGATATCGCTTCCTCCAATCTGCTCTCTCCCATACCTTCTCCCATACCCCCATCGACTTTTCCATTAGAGGAAGATGAATCTTTGTGTCCCAATGCCTGCACATCTTATCAATTCTTTAAAGTTTTCAAAGTGCTTTTCACACATTATTTCATTTGATCCTCACAAAACCCTTTGATGTAGGTACCATTACTCTCTCCATTTCACAGGTGAGGAAATAGAGACTCTACCCCTACCTTCCTACTTAGAGTAAAAGTAATATTATTCTCCAAATCTACTTTCCTTGGATAAATTTCCCACAAAGCTCTAGTTACCCCACCCTGATCTCAGCTCTGCTTTTACCTTTCAATGGGAACTGAATGATGCTGCCATGACTCCAATTGATTGAAAAGATAATTAAAGCTGGTATATTCTTTCAAGAACTGTCCATGTTATTCTGCAGGTTGCAGAGAGCTTATACTGAAAAAGAAAGGAGGAAGAAAGGATTTATGGGGGGTTAGGAGAGTATCTGAGCAGCAAATACCAAGCAGTATTCCCCCAGGGGAACATCCCTAATGTGTAATTTATGTGTTCTCCTTATGGCTGTCCTTTCCAAATGGGATCATAGGAGTTGTGACATCTGTGTGCCTGAGGTATTGTGGGTATATTCCCCTGTCTAGGCTATCCACTATCTGGAGAAGAAGCTATGTTGGAAAGATTTGCCCAGGGCCAGCAGATGCTGTATTCCTGAGAACAGTCTCTTGGAACCACTCAACCCTTCTCTAAGGGCATGTCTTTGCCAAAGTCAACCCCAGTCATCAGAGTTTGCAGAACCACACACAGAATCGACAAGAAATTTCAAATCTACAATATACACACTGACAAAGAGTTTACAGAATGCACTGTAGGCTGCTTAAGATGACCTCAGAATGAGAGCTTTTCTATGAAATCATTCTTTTCTTTCATATATGTATTCTTTTAGTCTTTTTGATAGACTGGCAATGTCCTTTTCAGACTCTTCTTTGAAAGAGCCCCTTTATTCTTTTGTTACATAATTTATGCTGTGCCTTTATTCTGAAGACTCAAATGTGCCATAATTTTAGGTTGCACAAATAACTTGTTGACAATGATTGGCTTAAAATTTGGCAATTATTTTTAAAACTCACAGCCATAAATGAGGACAATAGGGACAAGGTCAGGAGAGTGAAATTGGAAGAGGGGCAACAGCACTGGCCTGGTTCTAACCAAAATTCTCAAGTGGGCAAAGTTTGTCTCTGGGCATTACTTGGCTCCCTTTCTATACTTCTCCTCATTCTGGTATAGCTTCTTTATGCCTGCATAGCAGTGTTCTTATGCTAACTACCAGTTGTCCAGAGATCCCCACTGAGCATCCACATATCTCAAGCATTCCACCCAAGTCTACACTCCTCAATCTCCTCCCCAGGCACTAAGATATCACACTACCCTACTGATACCCTACTGATTCCCAATGGTGGCTGGGCGTCACCTAATTATTGAGAGGACAGCAGTCTGAATAAACTAGTTCCAGTCAAGAGATGCCTAGAGGCTGTCTTAATATGTTAACTCTCCCAGGAACATCTATGTTCTAAAAACTAAGCTTATTTCTCCAAATTAAGGACTCTCTGGGTCCAGGGCATGGTGGCAGATTCCTATAACTACTGGGGGAGGCTGAGACTAGCATAGTAATTGAGTTCAGAAAACTGGAGCTGCCGTAAGGCTAAGCTGATCATGTATCCACACAATGTCTGCCACAGATGTAGGAAAGGGGACCATGAGGATGCCTAGGGAAAGGTGAACCAGGCTAGTTGGGGAAAAAAAACCAGAACAAATTAAAACTCTTGTACTGATGGGTATTTGGATTAGGCCATGAATGGCCACTGTACTCTTAGTCAGTCTCAATCTCCCCTCAAAAAAAGGCCCCTCTAAAGTAGGGGTTCTTAACATGAAGTCCATGAATTTTTTTTAAGAAATGTATTTGTTGGGGCAGGTAGGTGATGCAGTGAATAGAGCACTGGCCCTGGAATCAGGAGGACCTGAGTTCAGATGCGACCTCAGACACTTAACATTTACTAGCTGTAAGACCTTGGGCAAGTCACTTAACCCTAATTTCCCTGTTCCCCCCCCCCAGAAAAAAAAGAAATGTACTTGTTAACCATGTTTCAATAAGGTTGCTTTCCTTTGTAATCCTATGTATTTTATGTTATGCTCTTAAACATATTATTCTGAGAAAGAACCAACCATAGGTTTCCTCAGATCACCATCACCAAAAAGATACTATGATAAAAAAAAAAGTTGAGTCCCTACTCCAGGAAGAATTTCATCAAAGATAGTTCAGGGATTAGTGGGGGCTTCCTGATGTCCTTTAAATTGCATCTCAGTGAAATTCTTTCTCCTCCAACTAACCATCCTGTGAGAAGGCGGGCTTGGTAAAGAGGAGGGGGAAATGGTGAGTTCAGGCAGATCTGTAGATTCTGAGCTTCACAGAGAGCTAGAGATTTTTGTTCCTTTAGATTCAGACTTTGTAAGTGAAAAGCAGTGCTTCAGTGCCTCTGTCTATATTCACAATATAACGATAATAATGATATTTTATATTTAGACATCACTTTACAATGTACAGAGATAGAAAATACTTCATATAGTCTATCTCCTTTGAGCCTCGCAACGAGCCTGATTGTTATGCAGAGAAAATCATATTGCATCCATGTTTTCAGATGAAGAAACTGATGCTCATAGAAGGTTAAATGAACTTTTCTAAGTGATAAAGCTCAGAGTTATAAGTCTAGGACTATAATTCAGATTTCCTGTCCCCCAAAAAACAAACAAACTAGGGTCTTCTTTTTCACCACAATATAAAAAATTGGGGGGTCAGAAAATATCTATGATGCAGAAAAACTTGTGGCAGCAACAAATATAGAAATGTTATATTATATCTCACGAGATACATATATCTATGGAACATTGGCCATCCCTATATGTCATATGTGACCCCTCTCTGAATGCTACTCCAAATTTAAGGACTTTTGTGAGTATGAGTTAGAATATAATAAAAACCATATATCACAAGCCCCCCCACTGAGGTCTTTCTTTTAGCAGAAAACCAGAGAGATAGTACATTGGTTAAAAGCAAAAGACATTTAAGTCAATAGCCAAAACAATCTAAAAAGATTCATCCCATACTGATTGGAATACACTCTCTCACAAGCCAACACAGCATCAGTAGAGGAGGGACATAAGGAAAATGAATGACAAAGGAACACACATGGTACAATTCAGGTGTAGGGCATTCATAAGGCTTGGGCAACTTCAAGACTCTAATACTACAAAGCTTCTAATTCCCTCTGGACAAAAAACCCCAGGAAATTTACCTCCCCAGCTGAGCTAAGACCCTGTTCGGATCTGTTCTCTATTGTACTTTTCACTAGTGGATATTTCAAATGAGGTGTTTTGCTGCTCCATCTTTCCTGGGAGTCCCCCTCCCCACCCCCCATCTACTAAGCTTCAGCTTTTTTCAGGAAAAAAAAAATTGTACACTCTTTAGACTTATGGGCCATTTAAATTTGTGTGTTTGTGTTATAAACTCTGGTTCTGTGAAGTTTGTATTCAGTCAAAGGACCACACACGAGGATCTAGAGAACCACATGTGGCCTCGACATCACAGGTTACCCACCCCTGGGTTAGCCCTTTGTCCTACTTCCCACCAGCAACTACAATTACTAAGCTCCCTATGCACCAAAACCTCACACATGGGAGCCTCTATTGCATACATGTAAATGTTCCATCACTATTAGAAGTTAAATCTTTAACAGAGAATGGTATTATTTATAGATATTGTTTCAAATTCATTTTATCTTTTGACCTTGGAAGGAAGGAAAAATTAAAAGCACCACATTCTTGGTTATTCACAATAAGGGATGCTCAGAGGATCTTTTTGTTTCCCTTTATGATACTTATGCTAGGCTTTAACAATTCCTCCAGAGCCACATCTCCATGAAATATGAGGGCATTCTGGCTACAACATCTGCCACGCCCCCCCATCATCTTCAGGATAGACTCAACTGGCAAAACTAAGCAAGTGTCCCTCCCTTCCTCACCCTCCCTTCAGGTCATAGAGACAGAGAATGAACTTGGGTAGAATAATGCTGTTCTTCAATCGAGTGTGTCCCCAAATGGCTACACACCACTGCAATAATCCCTTATAGGTTTAAATATAACACTAAGTACATTGGAACTTTTCAGGATATTATTCTCAGGCATTTCAATATTTTATTTTATTTTTTTTCATTTCCTTTGGCCAGTGATCTCTCATCACAGAATTTCTTGCATTGTCATCACACACAACTTATTTTTCTCTAGGATCCTCTTCGGTTTAAAATATGTCATTGTTATTTTCTAAAGTCTTTCTGTTTAAATTTTGGACTTTACTTATGTAAATCATATATGACCTGGTTCTTAATAGTATTTTATTCATGACGCTTTCATTCTCTATTTTATTTTCACTTTTGGGGGGGGAGGGTTCTTTACTAAATGCATTGTGATAGTAGCAAAATGTAGTAAATTAATCATCTCAGAGAAAGGGAAGGAATTCAATCTTTTGCCATCCTTAAATTGCTTTATATGGAAACAAGACAATAGAATTAAAGCACAAATAATTTTTAGCTCATAAGTTAAGATTAGAAGAAGGGAAATGCCCTTAAACACTGATCTTTGACTTGTCTAGTCCCTGTTCTGTTTTAATCACTCATCAATTCCTATGCCTTGCACCTGGACAGTGGGGAGGCATCCAAGCATTCCTAGGATCCCATCTCATCATGCTGCTACTCCCTGGGGTCAGGTAGTCTGGGCTCTGCCTTGCTAGTGTTGTCCACTGGACTCTAGCTGTCACCACCTTCCCCCTGTTCCTAGGGTCCCCATTCTCATCTGGCTGTGGGAAAGGACCCATCTTTGTCATCCCTTCTTTCTGTATTTTTCCCTGCTCCCTCAAAATATGACAAAGCAAATTTTTGGTATTTTTGAAAGGAGATTTCCTACAAAGAACTAAGGGGAAATCAACAAGGCATGAGTAGGAGGAGGATAGGGGAATAGAGGAATAATTCCAGATGAAAAAGCTATCTGTGACAAAGGAAGTGACTTATTCTTAGTTCTCTTCCCTTTGCTATTCTTCTGCCAAATCTTTGCCTTCCTTTTAACTTAGTTCTAGCTCTCCTCCTGTGGATGGGTAGATGGGACCATGTTATCTCAGCCTTCCAAGATCTACCTCTCAAGTCTTCGGTGTAATTACTGGAGTCTAGAGTCTAGGACAAGTATTTCCTTGTGATAGCTGCCCAACTTAATCATTTTTACAGGTTCCCTCACCCTAGACCATTGACTCATTATGACCTAGAGAACTCCTTGACTCCTGGAACAGGAAAGCTCTTCCCAAACTGACTTCTAGTACTCTTTCCCTTTGAGATTATGCTTTAGGACACTTTTGTTCTCTGGAAGGCTCGATGCCCTGGCCATTAGAATTTGATTTTTTCTCTTTTTCTTTAACCTGCCCTCTCTAGTTCCGGCTGAGCCATCCAAATCAGATTCTAATAGCCAAACTTCTCACTGTTGCCTCCATCCATCAAAGTGAAATTTCCTCTTTTACTAGAATCTAACCTGGTAACAGACTCATGGCCTTGCCATTTATGGGGCCTGGCTCCAATCTTTCCTCTCTTGGAGCCTTGGCCCCCAAGCTGCCACTAGATGGGACTCTTCTGCCAGACCAAACTTCAGTCTCTTGCTCACGGTGGGTCCCCTAGTTCCCCCTGAATTGGCAGAGATAAGTGGATAAAGCCCCTGGCAAAGCAGTGTGGTACAGTGGACAATGAGTTGTATTGGGTGTCATAAGAGATGGATTTACCTTTGAGCTCTGTCATTAACGAGATTTGTGACTGTGGATAAGTCACATGACCTCTCAGAGCCTCATTCTCATCATTTATAAAAGAGAGATAAATAATAACTGAAGAACCATGTCCATAGAGCTGTTGTGAGGTTCAAAAGGAGATAATGGGTGCAAAGCTTTTGGTCAGTCATAAAGCACTATATAAATGCCATCAGTTATTAAAAAGAATGAATGGTAGGTAGCTTTCCTTGATTTTCCACTGCTAGCCCTACCTACTTCAAGTCAAGGGGCTGAATCATAGCCCATGTTCTTTCCCTTCTTAGGGACTGGATCCCAAAGTTTTTATGACACTTAGACATAAAAATACATAGAAAACAGCAATATTTGTGTATTCTTATCCCCTTTATCCTCAATAATTGGTCAGGGCTATGGAGTCACAGTTTCAAGATTTTTTAAATGGAAATTTAATAGGGCATGCGATACTTTATAGGTTAATATAATGAACTTAAAAATCCACAAATGAAAGGTATTTTATATTAAATATTCCTTCAAAAATTCTAAGTGAACTCTAACCCCCAAATCAGATGCTGTAGGCAACCCTGACACAAGGGTTAAATATATAATAGCACTAAAACCATATTGAACATAATTTAATCTTTTTTTGATGACTCAGAAGCTACTTCAGCATCTTGTGTTTCAGACATATCATTATAAACTTCAAATATTATACCATATCTCCATAAAAGAGGTCAAAGGAAATGAATACTGAGAGAAAGCTATTGGATTCAGTGTACATGAATAGGTGCGTGCATGTGCACAGACACACACACATACACATACACACACACACACACACAGAGCTCATTGAAAGCCTTAGAGAAAGGAGCTTTATCAGAATGGCAGAGTGAAAGTTAAAAAAAGAGAGAATTAGGAACAGAGTGGGTGATTTGTAACTGAAGGCAGCAGATGTGTAGACTAGGTCTTTGAAATATTTGTAGTAGGAAGAAGAGAGAGAGAGAGAAATAGAATCAAATAAACTTGATTGATTTTTGTTTTCTTTTTTTTTGAGACATGTCAGTTAGTCAACTAGCATTTTTTGAGGACCTAATATGTGCCAGATACTGTGCTAAGCTCTAGGGATACAGTGCTTAATTTCAAGGAGCTCATAGGCTGATGGGGGATAATAGCACATGCGGAAGAGGTCTAGCTATAGAGTAGATGGGAAGGGCCCATGGTCCTCAAGGGATAGACAGTTTAATGCTACCTCTCAATGCTTTGATAATATTTTTTAGAATTTTAATTTATTTTTTAAAGGTAAAATAATTTTCATTTGCATTCATGTGATGAGTAAAACATTTATAAGTTTGATAAATATTGTATATAGTCTATTTTGGTAAAAAAAACAAAATAATGTTCAGACCTAGAATCCAGAAAGAACTGGTCCCACCTCTGACATATACTGTCCATGTGACCCTGGGCAAATCACTCAATATCCTAGACAACACTCTAATTTTATAAATGGAAGAGAAGTTATGACCTGAATTGGTAAAAGGAGCTTCTCCTGGAAATTCCCTATACAAATGAATTCTAGGTTCAGTTCTTTGCTCAATGGAGAAGAAAAATGGAAAATCCATTTAAATAATTAAAATCTGCCAGAGAGCTAGCTGGACCTTGTTATAAATTCCAAACTACCTGGGAAATTAAAGGATAATTTTTTAGCCGTTCTGTGCAAAATCAATATACCCATGTAGAGGCCAGTTAGGAAAATGAGTGACTAATGGTATGGTAATGGTAAAACCAAATTGAACTGATACCCAGTGTTTTAGCACCACTCCTACAAATGGTCCTGTGAAGTTGCATTATCATCCTAGTCCAGTTTTACTAGGGAAAACTTACACACAGGAAATTAAAAAGCTGGCTGCATGTGGTACAGAGTTTGTATAAGAATCAGGATTAGAATCCTTCTCTTTTGACTTTAGAGCCTTTATGGCAGCCCAACAACTTATGTCAACTTTTTCAAGGAACAGTTGAAACAGC
Source organism: Gymnobelideus leadbeateri (assembly GCA_011680675.1). NCBI lineage: Eukaryota > Metazoa > Chordata > Mammalia > Diprotodontia > Petauridae > Gymnobelideus > Gymnobelideus leadbeateri. Next base: position 169,025 of record WOXC01008985.1, read on the forward strand.
TTGAAATTTCATGTCTTAACAGAACCTAGCAGTCTACTTTGTGGCTATTCTTAATGAATATGAAAGTCATTCTTTCAAATGACCTTGCCTCACGTGGTGTTCCCTTGTACTGTCTCCTAATACAGATTTCCTATTATAGCCAAGTTTTGAAAGAAAATGTGCAATAAAAAGTTTAATTAAATTTCAGTTCTTCATGTTTATCCTTCCAAAGTGTGTGTACTACATAGCTGCAATTGGCTGATTTAAGCTGAGCTTTTAAAAATAGAATCTGTTTCAGTCTATTAGGACTGTTTATAACATGTATATCTAATCGGCTATAGAACCATATAAGGCATAAAAGTCATGCCTTTACTACCATATTGAGGGAGACAACTTTATGTCTCACTGTAACAGTTTTAGAATTTGTTTTGATGGAAATAGATTTATTTTAAACATTAATCTCACAAACATTTCTCACCAATTAAGAATAGAATTGCATTTAAATGAACATAGACTATTATTTTAGTTTGTTTGTTTTGAATTATATATGAAGGTTATAATGAAATTTAAACTGAATGTCAAGGACTTAGAAAAGATTTCTTTAAGCTGAGTGGAAATTGAAAGCTGTGTAATTATAATGACCAAGCTTGGCCCAAGAGAACAGTTGAGAAAATGTGCATCCTTTCCTTATTTGCAGAGGTGGGAAATTATAAACAGGGAACATTGCATATCATTAGACTCAGTTGATGCCTTGTTTAATTTTGCTGAAATGCTTTTCCCTCTTTCATTCTTATTCTTTGTTAGATGGGATGGGTAAAAGAGAGGGAAGGGATATATTCAAAAACGTAGGTGATACAAAAATGAAAAATATAAATAATTTTAAATTGAATTAAAATAGAGGGAGTATATTGAAAGAAGGAGGTAAAATTACTTAGCATTGGTAGAAAAATTGAAGATTGGAACTGGGACTGGACAAAATTATCAGGAATAACCTGAGTTAATTAAGCTGGTCCCAGTTTTCAAAACCCTCTGGTCATGGACTTAAGTTTATCAGGGAGAGACAGAGGATGAAAAGATTTTATACTGCTTTGACACATAACTAAACATAAACTTACCTATGACAACAAAACCCTGATATTGACCAAAAGTCAAAGATCAATTTGGTTGGGACTGAGAGTTTGCTGAAGCTGCTCTAGCACCCTTGGGGTAGCACTAAAATGCCCAAAGGAACACCTAGAAATGAGTAACCTGGAGTCTGAGGGGGGATTGATCTCCCGCTCTTTTTTTTTGTTTTGTTTTTTGGGATGCTATGTGGTAAATCAATAGCTATGGCATGGAAGATAAAAGAATACTGAACTTAAGTAAAATTCAAATAGTCTGATAAACTTTTTTCGAAGATTTTGTATAATCCATTGGGTCCTGAGATGAATTAAAGGCATAATAATGGTGCTGACTAATGGCCCCTGATGGGTATTGACTCCTTCCTCTCTCCATGAGGGGAACAGTCTATCCAGGCATGTCCTATCTTGACAACTTAGACATAACAATGTCTAATATCTATGATCTTTAAGCACTGCACACTTAGTTGTCTATTTCTGTTATTGTATACTCTCTTCTGGAAGGTTGTTCCTGAACATTACTTCTCAGGCTACACAACAGACTTTCTAATATTTTAATTGGTGGAGAGGTGAGGTGCCAACTTTGACTCCACTGATCTCTTCTTTGGAATCTTTGGGCATTACAATTGGTTGAGGGAATGAAAAGGGAGGTGGGCTTAGTTCATGGTTAGCTTCAAAGACTTATCTTATTTCTCATAGTCTGGAGCCCTGCTTATATGACATTGCAGATGGATGTTATCTCAATGAGATCTCTAATGGAATTCAGGAATGTAAAAATAAACAAAAAGTGAAATACATAGCTCTAGATGTGTATTCATAATCTATTAATCTTTCCCTTAATTCTCCTATATATTTTTATAATGGTATTACACAAATGTCATCAGAACCCATGACTGATTTCACCCTTCCCCCAATACAGACAGACCTCCAGATCCTTTTCTGGTCATAAACATGCTGCCTGGACCTTTCCTGTCCTCATCTTTTTTTTGCCAACTAAAACCTTGGACAAGTTATTGAACCTATCAGGGCAATGGTACAGCACCTTCCTGAGATGATAAACTAGATTAGTTTCTAGGCTAAGTATAAGAATCTTCTGTATTCTGGGAGTTTCCCACACCAATAAAATCACAGGTCTGGACCAAAACAATGGGAATTAGAAAGAGACAGACAGATACACAGAGAGAAAAACAGCAAGGCAGAAAAACACATGCTTAAGATAAGCTTAATTAATATATAAGATTTCATTTATATATTATAATGTAATGCACATAAGTCTAGTGCCTTCCTTCTGTTGATTCTCTCCTGCCTATATCTTGTTTGTACGCAATTGTTTGTATATTGTCTCCTCCATTAGATTCATTAGACTGTGAAGTCCTTGAAAATACAACTCTTTTTACTTTTTTTGTATTCCCAGTGTATAGCATATGGCCTCGAACATGCTTATTTACTAATTGACAAGGAATTTCAATTAACAATTGTAATATATGTGTATATGTACATGTATATACAGGGAATATATTTGTATATGTACATATGTAGCAGCTAGGTTGCACAGTGGATAGAGCTCTAGGCCTAGAACCAGGAAGATTCATCTTCGTGAATTCAAATCCAATCTCAGATACTTACTAGCTGTGTGACCTTGGGCAAGTCCCTTAATCTTGTTTGCCTCAGTTGCTCATCTGCAAAATGAGCCAGAGAAGGAAATAGCAAATCACTTCAGTATCTTTGTCAAGAAAACCCTAAATGGGGTCATGAAGACTGAGACATGACAGAAAAGATTGAATAATAACAACAATGGTGCCTGGCATTTATATAGTACTTAAGGTTGGCAATTCACACACACTGTCTTATATTACTATGGGTATACAGCTTGGCATTTGTGTCAGGCTTAGAGTCAGAAAGACCTTGATTTCCAATCTTGTCTCAAACATTAGTGCAGTCAACACTCTTGTCCTCAGTTTCCTCATCAACAAAATAGGAATGATAATAACTAAATCCTATCTCACAGTGTTTTGAGAATCCCAAATGAAATGATATATGAAAAGCACTTTGTAAGTCTTAAAGAGCTATGTAAATATTAGCTATTATTACTCCTACTAAACTTAACTGTAAATGAAGGATTTAGAGGACAAATCTATCTCTATCTCTTATTGTTCATCTGTGGGTTTTACTCCCAAGGTCTTCAGAATATGATCTAATCTGTTTAGCAAAGGGTCTAGTAAGACGTGAACTCCAGAAGTAAAGAGGGAATCACTTGGTGACAGCCTCTCATGTAGGGTAAACAAATACTTGCCTACTACTTGGGGTGATCTGAAGACATTTATTCTCCTGTTTGTCAAACTTTACAATCAGAAATGCATTCCTTTGAGTTTCCAAGGCTTTATTTTTCCTACTGAAATATAAATATTCCTGGTATGGGTAGTAAATTAATTCCTTAGAAATTAGCTTAAGTGGATCATAGGACCACAAAATTTAAAGGGACTTCAACAGCTGTCTAGTCTAAATCATACACAAAAGAACTCTTTTCCCTTCATTACCATCATTCACCACCAGTGTAACAGAGGTGTCAAAAATAGATAAGTGGGAACCAAGTCAGATTGTGATGTAAAATGTAATTGGGAAATGTTGATCAAAATTTTAAAAAATGCAATATGACATAGGTAATGTTAATTTGTGGTTTTCTAAGTCAATATTGAGTGAGAGAAAGCCAGTTCTATTTAAGTTTGACATGACTTCACTAAAACATGTCCAACAAGTATAGCTACTCAAGATGACTCATCCAAATGAATATGAAGGAAGGGCTTCCAAGCCTTTTGTGAGGCTGTGAATTTCCTGAGAAAATGTCCCACTTGGACATTTTAAAAATTTCAACATTTCAAAGGGAAGAAACCCCAATCAACAGATTAATAGGTTGCCTCTTCTATTTGTTGGTTTCCTGGCTGTTATTTGTTTGCAACAGTGAGGAAGCCTTAGGATGGCTGGAATGCACAAAGAAAAAGTGGAAAACTTTGTAGTTTCACTGGCCTTACACTGATCTTTCAGAAAAATAATGCAGCATGGATCCCATGCAACTTTGGAGCTTCTACCTACCTCATTTTCAGAGTAGCTCTTTTGGGTAATTCAGTCATTCATGTCATGGCTGGAATCACCATCCAGTGCAAGTCTATTTTCTGAGTCTAAAGAAAAACATAAATTGAAAAGCAAAAGCATCTAATTAATGCAAGATTGAAATAGAGATTTCAAGAATGAAGTCAAGCAATAGAATCATTTTCTAGGAGATGGGATAAAAGCCTTCTGGGTAAAATCTGTAAGAGTGTGAAAAAGTTGTACTATATAAATATATATATATATATGTAATTAGATGGGTATGAGGACACTGTTGATTAGCCACAGGGTTTCCAAATTCTGTGATGATAGCTTTTCATTTCTGCCCACTCCAATGGCTTACCTCTATATAATAAGTTCAGCTCTCAGATCATAGATGTTCAGAAATATTGTGAGCTTTCTTTAATGCCAAATTCACTTGCTTTTCCATCTCTTCTCTCCATGTAGTTCTTCTTTCTTTTTCACCTTCAAGCTACCTGACTCAATCCCTGCATCCAGATGCAAGGTTTCACAGAAGTCTTATATCCTTAAACTTCCTTGGAGAAAAGTTTCTGTCTTATATTGTGAGCAACTGAAGCCATGTTGAAAAGGTTACATTAAGGGCAGTGGCAATTCTTACTCACATTACTGTTTCCTCCTCCCCCTCCTCTTCCTCCTCCTCCTTCATACTCTGAATCAAAATCTAGAAAAGCTGACTTATCCACGAAACAGTCATAAGGTTTATACCTACACACGTTGTTTTAAATGTTTTAAAATTTATAAAATGTTGAGTACAAAATGTACTCACTACATCTTGTAAGTTTTTTTTTAAAAGAGGAGAGGGAAAGAAAGGGGAGGTAAATAAAATTGAAAATAAATATTGTTGCCTTTTACAGCAGAAAAACAAAGGTGGGTAAATAAATGATTGGGCTTGTCAAAAAACACACAGTGGATCTACTAAAATTAGCAGTCAAATTTAAACCACTGCCTTTCCAGGACAATGCTTTCACATTGTATTTTGCTAGACCCAACCCTGCAAAATGAATTCCTGTGTGAAGGGAAGGTGCCTTCTAAGATTGTCTCCACCTTCAGTTCTAGGACACACTCCCCTCAAAAGCCCAGATCCTTTTATTTTGCTAAATGAAGCAATCTTCAACACATAATGGAGTAGCTCTTCACCAGGTGCCTTCTGCCTGATGCTTCTAGTGCCAAGAGCTACAGCGTGGTAAGGGTAATCTCTTGAGTAAGTAGTTATGGAAATTCATTTAAAAATAAGAATCCATGTTTGTAAGGTGTTTTCCATGCCATGCTATGAAATAGGCAGTGTTGGAATTATTATTCCCACTTTACAAAAGAGTAAATTGAGGTTAGGTGAGATAATGTAACTATTTCCCAATTAACACAAGACAGAATCTGGACATGATCCTAGGTCTTCTGGGGTAGGCATATGCTTGGGAACAAAGGCAGTGTGGGCTCCACTGCAGTCCCTGGCCTCTCAAACAATGGCCCTGGGATCAATAAAGCTCCATTAGAGTTGGAAAGAAGAGAAATTATACATAAATCAATGCAAGAGTCTAATGTAAGAGATGTCACAAGGTACTTAATGATTAATTGTCAAGTCAGTGGCAAGTTTTCATGCAGAAGGAAAAACTTCATCTTCACATAGATGAATAAGTAGGATTTAAGTAGTAGTTTAAGACAGGATTCAATTCAGCCAAGATTTATTAAGTATCTATTATCTGGAAGGACCCAGGAATCAGGTTAGGCAGTGAGGAGAGAGACAAAGAGAGAAAGAGGGGGGTGGAGGGAGGGATTAGAGGAAGGGAGAGACAGAGATGGATGGAAAGAGGGGGAAATGGGAAGAGGGAAGCAGAGAGACAGAAAGAGACAAATGGAAGGGGAGAAAGAGAGAGAGAGAGAGAGAGTCAGAGACAGCGAGGGAGAGAGACGGAGGAAACAGAGACAGAGGGTGACAGATAGGGGAAAGAGGGAAAGTGGGAGGGGAGAAAGACAGAAACAGAGATGACAAGAGAATGAGAAAGAGAGGGAGACAGATGAATAAGGGGGAAAGAGGGAGAGAGGGAAAGGGAGGGAGAGAGATAGTGGGGGAGAGAGACAAAGAAAGAGAGAGATGGAGAGGGAGGAAGAGGAAAAGTGAGAGGGGAACAAGAGAGACAGAGACAGACAAAGAAAGACAGACACAAAGAAAGAGACTGCTGGAGAGGGGGGAAAGAAGGAGAGAGAGCGGGAGAGGAAAGGAAGAGAGACAGAGACAAAGAGAGAGATAGAGAAAGCTCCATAGGATCATAGATTTGGAGTCCGAAGGGACCTTAAAGGTCACCTAGCCTGAGCCGTCTATTTTACAGATGAGGAAACTGAGGCCTAGGCAGTTTAGGTGACATGCCCCAAGACCTAGTGAGCAGTGGAGCTAAGCATCCAGAGCTTTCGGGCTGATCCAAGCCTAGCTTGCTCTCTGCTGCACCAAACTCCCTGCCATCTTAGAGCTTTTATTCTGCTGAATGTATAAACTGACGCATAGGCTAGGAGCAGACTTGGGATTTCATTCATTGGTGTAGGGAACTCCTCATTGAGGGAACTCCTTCTATCAGAGCTGATTGACACCTTTTTCCTCAATACAGAATCTCAGAGAATTGTCTAGCGGCACTGAGAGAGAGGCCCTCTGACCAATGCGCGGGTCAGGAATGTAACCCAGCCCTTCCTGGCCTCGAGGCTGCCTCTTTCCATCTACTCTCCTCAAATTAATAACTGTGGTGACGGTGGGAAAGCAGACAGGAACTGCTCGTTAAATAATTTTATTTTCCTCCAACGAGCTAGACAGTGCCAAGAACAAAAACAACCAAAAAAAAAAAAATCACAAAACAGAAGAAGAGAGAAACTGTTTCTTTCAGGGTTTAAAAGACCCTGGAGAGATGAGAAAAGGCTTCCCCTAGGAGGTGGTACCTGAAATGAAGGAAGCTCAAGATTCTACGAGCCCTTGTAAAGAGTTCCCACAGGAAAGTCTGGGGGAAGGTGAGAGATGAAGATTAGACAGGAAAGAGGCCTTGAGTGTCAGCCTAAGGTGGTTTATGGGGCATCCCTTTTGCTCCTGCCAGAAGAGCACACGCACACCCGGGAGCCATTTGCTCTCAATCGGAAGCAAGGTCCATCAATAGGAATCCGTCGAAATGAATGCTTTGAAATTCCCATGGTCTGTGTGGGCAGACGCGGCTGGGCACCTTCCTCCTCCGCAGCCACTGGGGACCTCGAGGCTCCCCAAGTTTCCTGCAGTTTATGTTCTGCTCACGATGAGCTGGAACGTTTTCAAAATGACTAAGAACCTGCAGCTGCCTGACTCACAGATTTCCGGAACTTTGCATCTGGACAGAAAGGATGGTGCCATATTTCATCAGAATGGGGCCACTAGGCCCAATATTTTATTTGAATGAGGAAAATCCTCTGAGGGGAGCTCTATGAAGCATATCAAACATGCTGATGGAGGGAAATAATTATATTAAGTCTAACACCAAGAAGGACTATATTATAAGGCTGTAGACCGTGAAATATCTTTTCATCAAAATTGTTCTTTGAGGAAGTGGAGTATGTGCTTCCAAATTAAGCCACCACCATTATGAACCTGCTTCGTGTTGTGAATAAAAATGTATAGAATCTCATCTCCCCAAAACTAATTATTCTTATGAGCCATAAATGTCACAATAGGCACTGGAATTTATTTGAGCTAGCTTGGGATGGATATGCACCAAGTTATGGACATTAATAAAAGCTAACCTACTCAGAGGACTCTTTTGAGAATGACACATTCCTGGGGATCAGGAGGAAGGAGAACAGTTTAAATATGACTTCAAAGACTTACTAGCTGTGTGACCCTGAGCAAACCACTTAATCTCCATCTGCCTCAGTTTCCTTATCTGTAACACAGGAATAATAGCAATACTTACCTCCTAGTATTGTTAATAGGATAAATTGAAAAAGTATCTATAAAGTGCTTGCAAACCTTAAAGCATTATACAAATGTTTATCATCATCATCATCCTGAATACACCAAGGGAAATTCTTCATGTCAAAGGTACTCACAACAAAGTTATTGGTAAGTCCAGAAAAAAATGTTATGGTTGGAAGGCAGCAGCATTGGTGAGAAAAAAAAATCCAGGGCACCTGGGTTCTAATCCTAATACTTTTACAACTGACCTGAATAACTTTGGGCAAGTCATTTAACTTTCTGGGTTTTATTTTACATTTGAGGAATGTAACAACTGTGGGGTGGTGGGAAAGCAGGCATGAACCACTCATTAAATAATTTCATTTTCTTCTAAGGAGCTAGACGGTGCCAAGAACAAAGAAATCACAAAATGAAGGAAGAGAGACAATGTTTCTTTATGGTTTAAAAGATCCTGGGGAGATTAGGAAAGTCTTCCCCTAGAAGGTGGTACTTGAAATGTACCTTCAAGGAAGGTAGAGATTCATTTTACAAATGAGGAAGTTTGACTAGAATTCAAAGGTTCTTCATCTTTTTTTTTTCATCATGGATTTTAGCAGTTGGGTGAAAGCTATGAATCCCCTTCTGAGAATAGTGTTTTTAATGCATAAAATAAAATATATAGAATTTCAAAAGAAAACAATTATATTGAAATACAGTTATTGAAAGCCTTCTCTTCCTTCAAAATCCAACTCAGAGACCACCTTCTCCACATGGTTTTCCCTGATGCCCCCAGTTGACTGTCCTCTCTCCTGTTTCCCAATTTCCTACATCATTTTGTCAGGGAATCTTTTTTTTGTACCTCTCCCCACTTCCCCTACATTCTACCTTTTATCATACTTATTTGTGTTTGTTGTTGTTGAGTCATTTCAGTCATGTCCTACTTTTCTAGACCCCATTTGGGGTATACTCAGCAAAGATACTGGAGGGGTTTGCCTTTTCCTTCTCCAGATCACTTTGCCAATGAAGAAATTGAGGCAAACAGGGTTAATTAACGTGCCCAGGGTCACACAGCTAGTAAGTGTCTAAGGTCAGATTTGAACTCAACTTCCTCAATTCTTCCCACCAGGCTGGGTGGTCTATCCACCAAACCACCTAGCTACCCAGCATCTTTCTGTTCTTAAAAGTCTAAAACTGTATTAAGACTTTTGGGACATGATGTATATTAAATCAGTGTACCACTTATCTGTGGAGTCACAGAGATTAGGATTCAATGTGGAAGAGCTCTGTATAACAATCTATCTCACCTGACTCATGTGCCCCGCTTAGTTTGATACTAGGAATATGTCTAAAGTCAGTCAGAATCAGGGATTCAGTTTTCCACTGTAGAAAGACCTAAGCAAAAGATAGCATTGAATCAGCAAAATATTTGACTAGCATATAAAGCTTTAAAAAGATAGATATATATACATATATATATATATATATATATATATATATATATATATATATATATATATATATATATATATATATATCAGTACTACCTAGAATAACCACTTAGGAATTCAGGAATGCTAATGAAAAAGTGTTAAGATGTAATTAATTTCAAAGTTAATTAATTTTAAGATTCAGTTTTGTCAAGATATTAGGAGACACCCTCTTTTCCAGAGCTAAGGCCCAGCAAATAGGCTGTGCCCTGAGCTTGGCATAACAACCATCCTTTGTGCTCACCCTCTGGATGATCTCCCCCTCTGGCAAAATCACATAATTATTGCATTACTTTGACCAGTACCAATGTTCTCTGAGCTTGGACAAGCACAGGACAAGTACCTATACGCTGGTCATGATTGATTGTTGCTGTTACCCCTTATTATCAGGGCTATAGCTGACTGTACAGCCACAAGTATATAAATCCAGGTTCAGCCACACTAAAGTAGGTCTCCTCCAACCCCACTAGGGGTGGGGCTTCGGCACATGTGTCCTTGTTGCAAGCCATTTCCCTCAATTTGAAATTAAACTTCTGTTTGATTCCTGATTCTCTAGCCTGCTGTGTTCAGCTCTGGTCATCCACAGGTTAGAAGCCAGTTCAACCCAGCTGACCCCTTCTTGGTTTTAACATAACCTGATTGAATAAAATCTTGCCCACACACTTTATTTGTTTACATGCTTAATGTGAATACTGAAGACACTATATTCAGATAACCCTGAATACAGCATGAGAAAGATCATTATTTTTGCAAATAAAAGTAAAATGAACTTGCCATGATGTAATTTTTAATGATAAATGCTGAATAAATGAATTGCAAATAGACTAAAAACACCTGAAATAACTCTGAAATGGGAAATGGGGCTAAATAACACCAAATATCCAGAAGAAAAAAATTTAAAAACCCAGAAATCTAAATGTTTCTGACTACCTAGATGAAACGATAAGTAAGATATGTAGTGCGTTTGCTGATTTCTTCCCCCTATTTTCTTAGGCTATTTGTCACTCTGTAGGTGCTATGGTTTACAGGCATTAGGAGAGGGGCCATCAATATCCAGGATCAATACAAGTGGGGCTCAGCTTGGGTCTTACTCTTAAAAATTCTCCAACTAAAGGTTGTTGGTTCCATGTAAGGCTGCTGCTTTAGCCAGGGCCTTTCATACATCAAAGTCTCTCGAGCTGACAGATGAATTAGCTTTTGTTTACTCTTTCATTTCCAATTCTACTATTCTTTATTATTTTCCCCAACATACTTCCCCCAAAACTAAAGAAGTCCATTTTTTTAAAACAACTATCATCAATACAGTCCCTGATTTTTTTATTTACTGGTAGACTTTAACCTTGATTTAGATTTAATCAAGTAATAGTGCTTTGCTTCATCCCCTTTTGGAATATTTCATATTTATAGGAAATATTTTAGGGGACCATCTCCAGTTATCCTGATCTGTATCTTGTCATTGGAACCAGATGGCTCTGGAGGAAAAAGTGAGGCTGGAGACTGCATAGCCTTCCCTCACTTAAATCCAATTCATTTTCAAATTATGTTATCACCTCCCTGATATCACGGTCCTCTTAGACAATGAAGAACAAACATTTCATATTTATGTTTGTAGAGGAAAAGATAGTTGTTGTTTTTTTTAAATCGACATTCACATAGCAGGTGTTTGTAAAGAACTTGACTCAGATATTCTCACTTGGTCCCGGAAGTGGGACAACCCCATGAGTCAGATGTTATAGGTGTTATCATAGAAACTGGCTTAGGGAAATAAAATGGCTTACCCCCAGCAAATAAGCAAGTGCTAGAAAGAATCTAGGTCTTCCTGTCACCAGTTCTAATGGCCTACCCACTGTGTGACCCTACTTCTCATAGCAGAGGCAAAAGATGTCAGGCTTCTTTGGGGGGGGGGGGGAAGGGGAAGTGGGATGTTGTTGTTTTTTTAACTTCTTGTCCTCTTGTCACTACCACAAGGAACTTCCCACTTCAGATCTCAGCCCAGCTCCTGCCTGCAGCCCAATTCCCCCAATGGGCCCTCAAAGTGACCCAACTGTTTCATAGCTCACTTGCCTTCAGGACTTCTCAGACAGGGTGGCTAGGTGGCATAGTGAATAGAGCACCAGCCCTGGAGTCAGGATGACCTGAGTTCAAATCTGGCCTCAGACACTTAACACAAAAACTAGCTATGTGTGACTTTGGGCAAGTCACTTAACCCCAAATGCCCTCCAAAAAGAAAAAAAAAAAAACTTCTGACATCCTTGCCTTGGCTGCATCTTGTGCAGTCAGAGAAAATATGTACATTTATACACACTGGGCCTGGAAGGCCTCTTAAATAACAAAAGAAACATTTCCTCTGTTTCTATTTTGCGATTTCTTTGCTCTTGGCAAAATCTGGCTCATTGGAGGGAAATGAAGTCACTTAACCAGCAAGCCCATTTCTGTTTCCTGCCAGGTAGAGCCTGTATCATCCATCTTGAGGTTATTCCAGCCACTAAGACTTCTTGTTTTAATGAAACTTATTTCAACAAGGGGCTACTATGTTCCAGGCTTCCAAATCACATGTGTTCCCTTCCTCATGTGTATTCTCCAATATTATTTCTATCACTCACATGGTTTCTAATCCCTGCAACAAATCTAGTATTTGTCAAGTCATGCTTTTAATCATATTTCTTTGGCACATGTTGATGCCACTGGCCCATAACAAATACCAGGTCCCCTAGTCACATTAAAATAGATGAAAAAAGCCCAACCAATCATGGCATGACCATTAATGCATCAAAACCAAAACAAATAAGAAAAATGGAGTAGTAGCAATATCTGGGAACATGTCTTGGAGAGTAAAATGTTTATTGCCTGTTTTTAGGTGAAAGCTTTCCTGACTCCACCACTTGTCATTTCCACATAAATCTCTCCTGCCAAATCATGCTGATTTAGATATATACTTAAGTTGGAAGGGACTTTTGAGGCAGAGTCCAGACCCCTCATTTTACAGATGAGACAAAGGAGATGCATTGTTTCAGCCAGAGTCACACCCTACTAAGTATCAGAGACAAGATTTAAATCTTGTTCTTTGCCACACCATGGTCCAGCCTTCCTAAGGATGAAAAGAGTATGTTAACTTCCTTTATGTGCAGAGATCTTCCTAAATTTGAGGGGAGCTTCCACAGGTTAACTATGATGACCAGGCACATTTTGAGGGAGGGGGGAGAGGAAAGAATGTATAGAGGAAAGAGACCATGAAAAGAATAAATTCATTGGCATCATTCTTAATACCCAAAGTGGAAAATAACCAGAAACAACTCAGGGCTGAACTATGTAGTCCTTTCTCTGGAAATCCCTCAATATTGGCCACACTTCTGACCCTTTATATTTAGAAGCCTCAATTCAAAAAGTTTCCAATGTAGTGGAACCCCTTTGTGAAGCTTTTGTAGAAGAAGGGAAAGAACTATGGCCATGAGGCAGTCCCTAGCTAGACAAGAACAGAGGGAAGCTTTGCCTTTGGTGTCCTCAGAAAGACTGTCTAAACCATTCCCACCTGCCTTAGAGTAACAGCCCCTCTTTAGCCTACCCAGGGTCCCAAGGTTTTCTCGTTGATTCCTCTAATAAAACACTCTCAAAAATATTAAAATCATTCACTTTAAGGTAAATATAACCTAACTTTTTCCTTTACTTTCTCCCTTCTTCCTTCCTTCCTTCCTTTCTTTCTCTTTTTCTTTCTTTTTAACTTCCTTCCTTTTTCCCTGCTCCCTTCCTTTTCTTCTTTTCTCTTTTTCTCTCTCTTTTTCTTTCTTACTTCTTTCCTTCCTTCCTGTTTCTCTTCCTTCCTTCGTTCCTTTCACTCTTTTTTATTCCCTCCTGACTTTCTCTCTTCTTTCCTTTCTTTCTTGAGTTGGATCTCTCTATTTCACCAAGCCAGAAGCGCAGTGGTACAGTAAACACTCATGGACCCAATACCAACTCTGAGCATCACAGTTTTGACCAATTTTTTTCTGACCTGGACCAGTTTGCTCTTCCTTTGGCAGCCTGGTGTCCTTGTGCTACCTCCCAGAGGCTTACCATATTCATGTGGAGATACACAATTCGACTGGAAAACTCAAGCAATCCACCAGCTTCAGCCTTCCCAGTGGCAGAGACTATAACCTTGTACTATCCCTCTGAGCTAAGTTGACTAACTTGAATCTTAATGTTTCTTTGCTCTTATTTGTATTTTAATAGGGGAAAAAATTAAGTCAAAGAGATAAATTCTAAGTGATGGCATTTCAGAAATCAGTAAGTTATGTAGACACATTTTTGGTCAGATAATAGTATTTTGGGGCAGGGATAAAAAGGGAACCATCCCTCTGTCTATGACATAATAAGCATAAGAGAATGTAAATTCTTTGAGAGCTGGTACTAATTTATTTTATTCGGTGTAACTAGCAGAGTGCTTGACAGTCAGTAGGTTTTTAACAAATGCTTGTAGATTGATACAAAACTAGTAGATTGCCATGGAATCTACCTAACTCATAGGTTCAATATTATATAGACTAACAATATTGCATATAACAATGTGTTTTTTTTCTGTTGTAGTTGGGGAAGGGGTAGCAAGAGGATTAGACTTGTGATTTCATTGGTATAGAATACTCCCAGATGAGCAGAATTCCTCTAGGAATGAAGATCTGTACCCCCTCTGCAATTTATAATTTTTTTTTGCTTTTTGGAGGGGGGAAGGCAGAGCAGTTGGGGTTAAGTGACTTGCCCAAGGTCACATGGCTAGTAAGTGTTAAGTGTCTGAGGCTGGATTTCAACTCAAATCCTTGTAACTCCAGGGATGGCGCTCTATTTACTGTGTCACCTACCTGCCCCCTGCAATTTATAATTTTAAAAGAACTGCCCAGAGCCTTTAGAAGTTAAGTGACTTGCCCAGGGTCATATGTCTGGTATGTGTCAGAGGCAGAATGTGAACCCAGATCTTTATGAATCCAGGGCCAGATTTCTATCTATTATACCAGGCTCCCTCAAACAAACTGTTATTATCTTCTATGCAACAGAGTTTTACTGATTATAATATAAGAGGATGATTTATATGAGAAATTGCTTTCATTAAGTTATAATCATGCCTTCTACAGTAGGATTTGGGGAAGAAGGTAGCAAAAAAATTAACCAAAAATGAAGAAGAATGTGACATTTGGGACTGTTACTTACCAAGGTTCTACATCATTAGCCTTTCCTCAGAAATTACTACCTGTGTGACCCTGGGTAAGTGACATAATTTTGGGGGGCCTTGGTTCTTCATATGCAAAATTAGCATTGGGAGTTGGGGATTGGACTAAATGATGTCTGAGGCCTCTTAAAGCTTTAGATCAGGGTCCTTACGCTCTCATGGAGGGAGAGAGGTATGTTTGGGGTAGAGGGGTGGGGTTAGGGCTGGGAAGGCAAGGATAAAGGTCAGAAGTAGGATGGACAGTTCCATTTTCAAAATGACTAGACATCTGTCCTTTATTCTGAAAGACAAAAACAAAACAAACAAAAATCCAATATTGTCTGTCTTCCAGGTGTCAGGACAGCCATTAAGGCAGTTGGGTTCCATGGTTGATGAAAAGATTTCCCCCAAAGTAAATAGCACATTTAAAACTGACAAAAACAAAAACAAAACCCTACCTATAAGCTCTGGGTATGTGTATCCCACTCTCCTTATCAAGAAAGTCAGTAAAATGTGGAGCTCTCAGCTCTAGCAAAGAAAAATATCTCTTGAAAATGGAGCACTATTTGGCAGGTCATTTCTATACATGGACAAAACATGCCTGAGGCTTCAGGAGGGTGTCTGAGTTTCATCAGTTCAGCCAAATTGAAAGCATTCTCTCAGACGCTCCTTTCCCTTTTTCTACATTCCCTCCAAGTGCTAACTGCTTGGCAACAAAGAACTGCGACCATTCATCTAATATTGATGAGCCCTTGGCTTCCAAAAGGAAGGATTGATGAGAGAAAGAGAAGTTTTGAAGTCAGTTCTAACTGTATTTTGAAAGGAAAGCATTGCTGATAAAAGAGTGGAGATTGGACCTTAATACTGAATAGCTAAGCCTTGGAGTGAGGGCTGTTTTGTGATCCTCCAAAGGCATACTTTTATAGGGGTGGGAGCAAGACTTGTGATTCCATCCATATAGGGATCTATGAGGGCTCCCATTACAAATGAAAGGAACTACTTTCTCTTTGACTTATACTTTTTCAAAAGTCCAAAGCATTAAATGTCCTGCCCAGGGTTACACAGCAAGGTATATGTTGGGAAACAAGACTTGAACCCAGATCTTTTTGGTTTCAAGGATATGTCCCTATCTATTGCACCACACTATCTCTCATTAAAATACTCTTAAATCCCTTCCACCCTCTCATCCCCATTAGCTAGGAGAATTGAGCAAGGTGCTTAGGATACAAGGTTAAAGTTTGGGGTGGGGGTAGGAATGAAGGTAGGACACTTGGAAATAAAGGATGGATGGGACCTTAGGCCAGCCCTGGATACCCTATGCAATAACCATTTTGAGGAAGCCTATGCTTATCATAGCTTAATAGTATTTAGAGTTGTAAGGGGCACTCATAAAGTACAACTCCCTCATTTTATAGAGGAGGAAACTAAGGCATATTAATATCCCTCCCCTGCTTGCATGACAAAGAACATATAAATGTTAAGTAGGAGGGCAGAATTTAAACCCATGCCCACTGAATCAAAATAAAGTTTCTGTTCCCATCTCTCCACTCACACAACCATGAATTTAGCTCAGGCTGACATCACCACTCACCTAGATTAGTGTAAGAAACTTGCAAATTTTCTGCCTGCCTCAGGTCTCCCCTCATTCTAATCTCTATGCTTAGTTACCAATGTGATTTTTCTAAGGCATAGATCTGACCAGACCACTCTCTGCTCATTGAGCTCTAATGGTTCAAATAGAATCAAATCAAAATATCAGAATCAAATATAAACTCCATTGTCTGGTATTTAAAGCTGTTCCCAACCTAACCTCTTCCCACATTTCTAGTCTTTCTAGTTTTATATTTACAATGTCTACATTCCAGTAATAACCTTCCTATCTTCCATCTCCAAACCTTTGTACTAGCTGTCAAACCACTCCTCAAAAGGTCTTGGACCCCCACCCCTGCCCAGCCCCTTGTTTTCTTTAATGTCCATCAAAGATCAGCTCAAATCCTACTTACTCCAAAGGAACTTTCTTGGTGGTCCAGGACCCTCATGTCTTCCACTGTAAGAGTGCCTTCTGTCTATCCTGCATGTATCTCATCTACCTACTTATTTCCAAGTTGTCTCCCATATTAGAATATGAGCTTCTTGAAGAGAAGGGCAATCTTTTCAACCTTTGTTTATATCCCCAATGCTAATCACAATGCATGGGACATGCTTAGGGTTTCATAAATGCTTGATTAATTCGCTGACTTATATGACATTGCTGTACTTCAAGGATTGTTCATATCTCTATGGATATTCCCTTTACCCATGTAGATCAAAATCCTAGTGTGCCTTATTTACACAATTATGAGTTTTCATGGGCAAAAATCTTCATCTCCTCATGGCCAGCCCTTTGGCAAGGGGCCTCTCTTCACTTAACTACATGAGTACTGTGACAAGAGAGAAATACCGTTACACCTAGTCTATATTCAAAGACTACAGGGAAACTTTCAGGAAAAACCTAGTGTCAGGCTTTATTGATTGGCCACATAAACTGCATGGCTAACTTCTGTCCTCCAGGAAGTAGAGAGAGGAAAAAACCTTAAATATGTACTGAGAGAGAAAGAACTAGAAAGAACTAAGTTTGAATCCTGATGGAAGCAAACTACTTGATCTTTTTCTTTTCATGGTTTGGTTTTATTTCCTCTTTACCATTTTTCATTCCACCTAGTACATTATGCCTCTGTAATCTGACTGATGTCTAATGTGAAAATAATTGCAGATCCTATACTGAATTATATGCTGTCATGGGGGGTGGGGAGAAGGAGGGAAGGGAAATTTGAAACTCAAGGAACTATGGAACTGAATCTTGTAAACTAAAAATAAACAAAGAAATTTTAAAAATATGTACTGGAGATAGATAGATAGATCTATAGACTGATAGATTGACAGATGATAGAATGATAGAGGGCAGACAGATATACAGACAGACCTAAGCAGAGACAGATAATAGACAGAAAATGATAGATGATAGATAACTAAGTAGCTAGTGAGAAAGAGAGGAGAGGAGAGGAGAGAGAGAGAGAGAGAGAGAGAGAGAGAGAGAGAGAGAGAGAGAGAGAGAACGTGCACATTTATTAAGCATTTACTACGTACTAGTTACAGTGCTGAGAATACAAATACAAGTGGAATGGCAGTCCTTACTTTCAAAAAGCTTCTATTCTAAAGGAGGAAGTTGGACGTAAAGAAAAGAACTTTAAAAGGCATTAGAGAGGGGCCAGTCCCCACATGCGGCAGAGCTGCTAGGCAAGAGAAGAACGTGGTAGTAGGAAGGTAGCTCTTTTGTCGGAATAGGCAGTGGGAAGAAAGGAGCGAGACCTTGAGAATTTAAGAGATAGCAACTAACTTTCTCCCTGCAAAAAGTCTTTATTCAATGGTGATGCATTATCTTCTGCCTCGAAGATTTATTCAAAGTCCAGTTATGTGTCTTCCTAAGACGTTGTCTCTTGGTTCCCAAAGTAACTGCCTGTGAAAAGTGGTTTTTGTACATCCTTTCCCTGTGGTCTCGCTTACATAACATGTCATTCATTCGAGGCAGTCATGATTCCCAAATTCCAGGACCCAGCAGGATACTGTGTGAAATGTACTGCCCAAGGAAACAGGGATTCAGAACAGGATACTGTTGGTCTGCAGGGAGTTTTGAGCTGTCAATGACCTGGACTGAACCATTTATACAGGCAAGTTCCTCCAGTAACTTACTCTAGGGCACTACATATCTCTATAATTCAGACTTATGGGGATGTCAAGATGGGGAGAAAAGAATAGGTTCTTTCATAGATTATAGCATCACAGATCAAGAGCTAGAAGGGGCCATCTTGCTCAACTCCCTCATTTTATGTTGAGAAACAGGCCAAGAGGCAGTGACTTATGCATGGCCATATTGGTATTAAGTGTCCAAATTAGAATTTAAACCCAAGTCCCCTGGCTTCATAGCCAAGGCTCTCTCCACTGTACCATGATGCCTCTCCTAAATCAAAAATGGACATTTATTAAATGCCTACTGTGCATAGAATATGATACTATTCTTCAGGCAGAAACAAAGATGAATATGATTTGTTTTTTCCCTATTAGGAGGATGAAAAAGTAAACACATATGATACTGTACATAAGAATGATAAATGAATGAAAGTCAAGTCAATAAGCATTTATTAAGTGCCTACTGTGAGTGCCAGGCAGTGAACTAAGTACTTGGTATACAATGAAAAGCAAAAATGGTACCTGCTCTCAAGGAGCTCACAATCTAATCATAAAAAACGAGTGGAAACAAAGTGTCACTGGGGATAAAGTATTATTAATATTACACAATGTTTAAATAACTTCTTTTATGCATTTGAAATGCAGAAAAATGCAGTTATCTGAAACTCTTGGAAAATGAATCATTCTAGACAGTCAATTTTTCTGGATAGTTGAGAAATACCCTTTTCAACATCTAGTCTAATCTATCTTCAGCATTTTACCTAAATTTAGTCTTTTTTGCCTTAATTTGTAATTCTTTTTTATTCTGTATGGAAATTTTGCTTAAATTTTTATAAATAATTTTATAATTTGGAATTTTGCTGATTCTAGCAAATAAACTCTCATCTACGAGAGTTTGGGAGGAATTGTCTTTGTGTCTTCTTGCTGTCACATGTTGCA
This sequence comes from Gymnobelideus leadbeateri, assembly GCA_011680675.1. Lineage (NCBI taxonomy): Eukaryota > Metazoa > Chordata > Mammalia > Diprotodontia > Petauridae > Gymnobelideus > Gymnobelideus leadbeateri. The sequence continues at coordinate 188,471 of WOXC01008985.1, forward strand.
TCTCGCTTTGGCCAGTGTACCTTTCCATGATGACTTCTCTTCCTTTTTGATACGCTATTTTTAATTTTTAAAGAGTTTGAAAAGTTGATGTTGTTCCATCATCTCCAATATTTTGTGACCCCATTTGCAATTTTCTTGGCAAAGATACTGGAATAATTTGCCATTTCCTTCTCTAGCTCATTTTACAGATAAGGAAACAGGCAAACAGGATTAAATGACACACAGCTAGTAAGTGTCTCAAGTCAAATTTGAACTCAGGTCTTCCTGATTGCAGGTCCAGAGCTCTATCCCCTGTGCCACCTCACTGCCCCAGAAAATTAGATAACCAAAGCTTGCTAGAATTGTCCACAAAATAAGAGTAAATAGACTCTTCATGAGGGTCCCAGAGGCTTTCCTAAGGGTCAAGTACATGAGGTTTGTGTGTGAAATTTTCAGCATTTACTTTGGCTTCTCACAGTTCTTTTTAGATAATAATAACCAATATTTATATTGTGCTTTCAAGTTTGCAATGTGTTTTTATACATTATCTCATTTGAATGTCATTTAATATTTGTTTTGTAAGCATTTTGTATTTACTTGTCTACATACATGTTCTTGTATCTCCAGTGCCTCGTGCAATATCTGGCACAGATACTTAGTCAATGCTTGTTTTGTCTTTGTATCGTTGATTGATTTTTGTCTTTGTATCATTCCTCTCCCTCCCCCCGCCAGTGCCTAGATTGTGCATGATGCAAAGCAGGAATTTAATAAATGCTGTTGAATAAAGGAATGCAGAATAAACAAAGGTTTCCATAACCCCAGGTAGAGAACACACTGCTACAAAATGGAACTAAACAAAATTCCCATGACCAGCTATTCTTGTGAGCAATGTCAGAATTAAAGGAGAGTGATTGAGAAATAAAGTATCCAGGACTTCCTGGACCTTTCAAGTATGGTAATCATCTGATAACTTTTAAAATAAATTCACTTAAGGTTCCCCCAGTAAATAACATCCAATTCTACAATTCTACATTCAATTCACATTGCTTGTGTATGACCGATTAAATTTATAATGTCAGCATCCATAAAAGAACCACTAGGAGGGCAGAGTCAGACTAGTGCAAAGACCAGCTGGGCATTTGTCCAGTGGCCTGTAAGATTCCTTGGTTCCTTCCTCCCCTGCAGCCCCAAAGACACATACACACACACACACACACACACACACACACACACACACACACACACAAGAAATGATCTTTCCCATCTCAAATGCCACTTTCCTGGTACATCTCTTAAGCACTTCTCATCAGGAACAGGGAATGTTTTCACTTTTTCTTTATATCTGCAGGGCTTAGCACAATGCCTGGCAGATAGACAGCACTTAATAAATGCTTGTCAATCAATTATCATGTACTATTTTTTATCATACTTGCTTATCTGTGTCTGTTACTGCTTCCCTCTCCCCGCTAAATTATAAACACTCTGAGGATTGGAAAAATGTGTTTCTTAATCTTTGATTTCTCATCCTCTGGCAGAGAATGCTGCATACAGTAAGCACTTAATGATATTGTGTTGATATGGATTTTACCAAGGGTCACAGCAGTGACAACTTGACGTCATGGCAGTTTACCTGACTGATTTTGTGAAGATCATTTATCCTTGTTATTAAGATGACCAAAACAGTCTGACATTTGACTTAGTTCCAGTCCAAATAAAGGCTAGATCATTCTCTAAAGTCACCTTCCCATAGTACGTGAAAATTCTCCTAACACTTGGGAATTTGAAGTTAGAAAACTCCCTGCTTGAACCAATGTATTTAGTATTTGTTAGCAAGTTTTCTCGTTCATACAACTTGGCCTTAGGTACAGACAGGAAGGTTTCTTTGGTTACTTCCAGCTCTAATAGTCTATGAATCTATGAGCCCTAACAACATCTGTGCCCCTTGGAAATTTTTTTAAGTGTATTCCTATTTACTGAAGACTTTACATCTTTGATGGCTATAAATAAGTATCTATATAATATGGAGAGTAGAATTTTCTGGATTTAAAATTGGAGAATTTTTTTTAAAGACAATATTAAGAAGTATTCCTTCTTATGTCACCTGTTAGTTGGACCTGAGGCATCTGGCTCCCTCACTTACCCTTATTCCCAGACCAGTTCACAATTTCTTACCTCTCAGAAGTTTGAACTAGAAAGTCAAAAACTAGTAGAATCTCATAGTTGGAAGAAACTTTATAAATTATCCAGGTGTAACAGTAATGGGAATTTGAAAATCTTCCCTGTCCCTTAATAAGCCTAAGGGAATTTGAAGACCTTCCCTGCTTTAAAAATATACTCTGTCCCCTAATAGGCTGAATGTAATCACATGGAGCCTATGGTGGGGGGAGTTTGCAGAAGGGTAGAGCAGAGCCCACAGGAAGCTGGGAGTCAGAACAGGTAAACAGTGGAAGGAGAGAGGATGGCAGGCAAGCAGAGTGTTAGACTTTTGAGTAAATGTTGGTTTGTGCCAAGGCTAAAGGATGGTGTGGTTCTCTGTGCTGTTGTGGTATATTAACTTCTCTGCTACAATGATGTAATTAACTTACTGGTTTGGGGATTCAGTTTTCTGGTGTCTGAATAAATGTTTTGCTTCTGTCTTCTATATGGAGAATCTGCTATATTTTACAATTGAGCAACATGCAGATATATTTATAGTGAGCATGGGCATTATGAATATTGCATTGGAACTACCCCAGGCCAACCTAATTTTAGAGAGGAGGCAACCTGAGTCCCAGAGAACTGATGTAATGATTTGCCTAAGGTTATGTTATTATTTAGTAAAAGAGTATGAATTTTCTAGGTTTACTACATATTACTACACATTATGACTTTTCTGCCATGCTTTGTTCCATGAATTTAGCTCTGTCTATCTATCTACTAATTTTAATAGTCATCTATATATAGAAATACACACATATCATGCACATATATACTACATGCACCTAGTATATACTATATATATATATATACACATATATATGTACATGTTTATGTATGTATATGATGTATACACATTGTTCATAAACCCCAGGTTAAGAAACACTGCCCTAGGGAAAACCTTTCCTATTTCTTTAAATGATAAGGGCTTCCCCTGTCATCTTCACATTGTTGTTGTTGTTCAGTCATCTTTCAGTCATGTCTGACTCTTCATGACCCCATTTGGGGTTTTCTCAGCAAAGATACGGGTGTGGTTTGCCATTTCCTTCCCCAGCTCATTTGACAGATGAGGAAACTGAGGCAAACAGGGTGAGGTGACCTGCCCAGGATCACACAGTTAGTAAGTGTCTGAGACCAGATTTGAACTAACAAAGAGAAGCTTCCTGGCTCAAGGCCTGGCACTGCATTACCTAGCTACCTTCTTCACATGACAATGTAGGTTTTTGTCTTTTTACATGTTGTATCCCCCAGCGAGAGGTAAGTTCTTTGAAAGAAAGGGGTTAATTTAAAAAAAAAATGTGCTTATGGTAAGCCCAGTGCTTGGCACTCTCCCTTACATATGGAAGGTGCTTAATAAGAGGCTGTCTAATTATACTATTAGATTAGATTGGATCTAATTAGACTAGTTGAAAGTCCGATCTCCAATGCTCTTTCCACCACAGGACTCTGGCAGTGGCGGGCTTGCTGAGAGAGAAGGCAGAGCCAACAACAGCTTTTGTAAACAACGTCAGCTTGTGTATCTTTTCCTTCCAAGTTTCTCCATGTGAGCTCCCAGGGGCCAACACTTATAAAGACCTAAACAAGCACCAACCCATCTCAGGACAAGTTCTAGTGACACTCCACCCATCATCCACAACTCCCCTTGTCCCACTGCACACAGACACAAACACAAACCCAACATCGGGACCATCCCAGAAATAGCTGGAGAGAAACAGTTCATTAATCAGAGGTGCCTCTGAATTTACCTTAAAAACATCAAAGCAGCTACTGACACTTCAACATTTTTAATATAGAAAAGTTTCATATAATATGAGCAATTTCTCTCAATTCCAAGCAGCTACAGATTGTAAAGAAAACAAACCTGCCCAAATCTCTTTACTGATGAACATATATAATTATGAGAGAAATGTCAATTTAATGAGTTCTATCACAGAGTGTTTGTTCAGGAGTGACTGCCAGTGAAGCAATTAGTGTAAATAGCATTTTATTTTTTATAATTTGGAGCGTGTTATTGGGAGGAGTAAACAAAACATCTTCTGAGATTAAAAGAAAGCTAAGACAGAAATGCAGCTAGGAAATAATTAAAAAATCAATAGATATGAGCATAAATTTAAAATTTTCCATTCTCTCTACTGCTGCCTGCATCAGGGAAAGAGAGAGAGAGAGAGACAGAGACAGAGAGAGACAGAGAGACAGAGAGAGAGAGAGAAACAGACAGACAGAGAGACAGAGAGAGACAGAGAGAGAGACAGAGAGACAGAGACAGACAGAGACAGAGACAGACAGAGACAGAGAGACAGAGACAGACAGAGACAGAGACAGAGAGACAGAGAGAGAGACAGAGGGAGACTAGGAAGGTGGTAAACAGAGGTTTCCATGGGGCCATAAAGTAACTCTAGGTATGGTATATGGCCAGGGGGAAGGGGAAGAGAAGATGGCATTTTCAATTTGCTATTCAGTAATCCCAAGACAAAATGTATATACTAAATAATCAATACACATTTATTAAGTACTCCCTGTGTCCCAAACACTGGGGATGCAAAAACATCCTGTCCTCAAGGAACTTACATTTTACATGATGTCCACTAAAGATTCATTGCTTTGGTTAATCAAAGTGTCTTGGGACCATAAGATCATATATTGAGGACGGAAAGAGACATTTTATGCTTTTTTTTTTTCTTTTGGAGGGCAATTAGGGTTAAGTGACTTGCCCAAGGTCACATGGCTAATAAGTGTGTCAAGTGTCTGAGGCTGGATTTGAACTCAGGTCCTCCTTACTCCAGAGCCGGTGCTATTCACTGCGCCACCTAGCCGCCCCTGGAAAGAGATATTTTCCATCCCTTTGTTTTAACAGACAAGGAAACTGAGTCACACAGAGCTCAGAAAACTTGCCCAAGTTCACACAGGTAGTAAGCTTCAGAGATTTAAACCCAAGTCCTTACTCCAAAGTCAGTATTCTTCTTACACTTCTTACTATTTTCTTTTCCCAGCAGCATCTATGTTCAGGGAGGAGGGAAGGGATGATATCTATATCTGTCCTCATAAAGATTCAAAGAGCAAACACCAGGTGATATCTCCTTATTTATTTGAGATCCTGATTTATCTATCTTAATATACTGTGGTATTTAAAAGAGACAATATTAGAAGTCCTGCTCCAAAAGCCCCAGGGGAAAACATGAGCAGGTTGCAGGCCATAGAGGACCTTAAGAAGGACTTTAAAAATCAAATAAGAGAAGTGGAGGAAAAATTGGAAAGAGAAATGAGAAGGATGCAGGAAAAGTATGAAATGAGGGTCAACAGCCTGACTGAGGAAAACAACACCTTAAAAAATAGACTAACTCAAATGGCAAAGGAGGCCCAAAAGGGCAATGAGGAGAAGAATGCCTTAAAAAGTCGAATTTGCCAGATGGAAAAAGAATCTCAAAAGTTCACTGAGGAGATTCATTCCTTCAGAGTTAGACTGGAGCAAATGGAAGCTAATGACTTTATGAGAAATCAAGATGCTGTTAAGCAGATCCAAACAAATGAAAGATTAGAAGGCAATGTGAAATATCTCATGGGAAAAACCACTGACCTGGAAAATAGATCCAGGAGAGACAATTTAAAAATTATTGGACTACCTGAAAGCCATGATCAAAGAAAGAACCTAGAAATCACCCTTCAAGAAATTCTCAAGGAAAATTGCCCTGATGTTTTAGATCCAGAGGGCAAAATAGAGGTTGAAAGAATCCACTGACCACCTCCTGAAAAAGATCCCAAAAAGAAAACTCCCAGGAATATTATAGCCAGGTTCCAGAATCCCCAGATCAAGGAGAAAATACTACAAGCAGCCAGGAAGAAACAATTTCAATATTGTGGAAACACAATCAGAATAGCACAAGACCTGGCAGCTTCTACACTGAGGGATCGAAGGGCATGGAATATGATATTCCAGAGGGCAAAAGAACTGGGAATGAACCCAAGGGTCACCTACCCAGCAAAACTGAGTATTTTGTTTCAGGGGAAAATATGGTCATTCAGTGGAATAGAGGACTTTCAAGCATTCTTGAGGAAAAAAACCGAATTGAATAGAAAATTTGACATCCAGACACAAGAAGCAAGAGATGCCTGAGAAGGTAATCAGGGAAAAGAAATCAAAAGGAACTTATCAAAGTTGAACTATTTACATTCCTATATGGAAAAGCAATAACTGTGCCTGATGATATCTTTCTCACTATGAAAATAATGGAAGAAGGGGGTGTGGTCATATGAGCACATATGTGAATGTGTGTGTAGATGGTTACAGTTATATATGGATAGAGGGCATAGGTTGAATTTGTTGGGAAGGGAGAATACTCAAGGGATGAAATTATGAGGTGAGAGAGGAAAGTGGCAAGAGGAGATGGGGAGAGACAGGGTAGGGCAAACTATCTTATGTAGAAGAAGCAAGGGGAAGTGATTGCAAAGGGAGGGGAAGAATAGGAAGGCAAAAAAGACAAAACCACATTCTCATTGAATTTGGTTCACGGAGAGAATGACATGCATACTAAATGGGATATCTCAACCTGCAGCAGAATAGGGGGAAGGGGGATGAGAGGAAGGAAGATGGATGGGAGGGCATCCTTGGGGGGAGGGGTGGTTGGAAGTACCCACTATAGAAGAGGGACAGGATCATGTGGGGAATGGACCAGGTGGGGGGTGGGATGAGTGGGAGGGAATTGTAAGCAGCCTTGTACAATATATCTACTATGATAATGTTTTGCATAGCTAGACATGTACAACATATACTGAATTACTTATCTCCCCAGAGGGAATGGGTGACAGGGGAAGAAGGAAATGGATCTGAAAGTCGAGGTCTTAACATTAAATGTTTCAAATACATATAAATACTATTATTAATACTCTTTTGCTTATAATTGGGAGATAAGATGTGTAGGCATTGGGACACAAAGATTCACCTTCCTCTAATGGAAAAGTCGAAGGGGGTATGGGAGAAGGTATGGGAGAGAGCAGATTGGAGGAAGCGATATCTTGTGGGACTGCTATTCTGGGAGGTTGGGTAGGGGAATAACGGGGGGAAAATGATTGTAACTCAAAATCTGGCGGAAATGAATGATGTAAAACAGAAGTTAATAAAGCATTTGTTTAAATAAATAAATAAATAAATAAAAGAATCATGTATGCAAAAAAAAAGAGAGAGACAATAGTTCAAGTGACATAGTTACTGGGTAACTTAATACTTTTATTAATAAGGCCAGCAGTTTATTAATAAAAAAAGATGTTCACCTGGCCATCTCTCTTAGACCAAAGACAATCATGGCAGTGGACTCACAGTTTATATACCCTTCAAAACAATAGGTGGTCCATCAAACAGCAATCAAATCTAATTGGTTAATGTGATTGGAGGTGGGCTATATTAAAATGAAGGGCTGAGTATCTCTTGGAGAGGGAAAGTGTCTCTGTACCAAAATGAGGAATTTCAAAGAGGAGAGCCTCTAAATCTCCCCCAAGATATTGGTTATTAATAATCATTTCTCACAATACTATAGTTTCCTTGCGGCCAGAGACAACATCTAATACATCTACTGACCAGCCCATAATTCTCCATCCTCTCTCCCAATGAATTGCTCCAGAATATGCAACTACTAAATAGCAGAGACAAAATTCAAACCCAAGTCTTCTGAGCCCAACTCCAGTGATCACTCTTCTATACTGGGACCTGAAAGAGTCAGTGGTCAATGTGTGTGATTAGTGAATTCATCCACTAACATAGTACAGTGGGTAGACCATTTGATTTGGATTCAGGAAGGATGGAGTTTCAAGCCCATTAAAGTTACTAGTCTTGTGACCTTGGACAAATCACTTAACCCATTAAGTGACAATCAAAACTCATAATAAATATGCAAAATCTAGAATAACCAGTTTTCATAGTGGCTGGATCATGTTTCTCATGTGTAAAATGAAGGATTTGGACTCAGTAGTCTCTAGGTCCCTTGAATCTATGTTTTAATGAATGTATGGATTGTATGGAAAGGAGGAAAGTTCTGTAAGATGTCCCCTCGCCTGTAATTCCCTCCCAATGTTAGTGAAATGAGACAGACTGACTTGGCATTCTCTCTTGCCATGCCTGAGATCAATGAAACTCAGCAGCTCATATCCCCTAACAGTTGTTATTTTTCTAACTTGCCTCTGGGCTTTAAGCACTATAAGGCCACTGCTGATCACAGAGAACAACAAGATAGAAAACCACATCAAATCGATGTGGGAGTTAAAGAGCTTCAAAAAATCATCAGAGAGCAATCTTGGTTCCTCCCGCTTCAAAGGTCAAGCAGAAGTATTCTCCTAACCCAGCATGAGAAGAACAAATCCAGGCAGCAGACATAGTGCAAGGAACACTGGACCTGAGTTTAAAAGCCACATTCCAGTTCTGTGGCTCCTTTGCACTGTGACCTCAGGGTAATCACTGACCCTCTCTGGGTCTCAGTTTCTCCATTTGTATAATAAAGACTTGAAGAAAGATGCAATCTGAATCCTCCCCCCAAAAAGCTGATAAATAGAAGTATGGATACAAGTTCACACACACAAATATACACACATATACACACCACATATATGCATGTATGTATGTATATTTGTGTCTAATGGTAGTCATCTCTAGGATGGGAAGAGGGGAAGGGAAAAAAGGGGAAAAAACAAATTTCCATGGTAATTTGAAAGGAACCTGTGTTTTTGGATACTGGTTCTGCTACCTTGGCTGGACAATCACTTCTCCTCTCTGGGACTCAGTTTCTCATATATAAAATGAGGGGGTTACACTAGATGATCTCTTAGATTGCTTCCAACCCTCAATCTATGATCCTATGTCCTTAGACACAGGGCAGCTAGGTGGTGCAGTGAACAGAGTGCCAGGCCTGGAGTCAGGAAGATGTGTCTTCTTGAGTTTAAATCTGGCCTCAAATGCTTACTATCTGTGTGACCCTGGGCAAATCACTTAACCCTATTTACTCAGTTTCTCATCTCTAGAATGAACCGGAGAAGGAAATGGCAAATTACTCCAGCATCTTTGCCAAGAAAATCCCAAATGGGGTCACAAAGAGTCAGACATAACTGAAAATGACTGAACAACAATAACATGTCCTTAGAGGTCCTTTCCAACTCTGATATTCTCTGACAGGAGGGAACATAATAAGTACATTGATGTGACGTAAAAGTTTGTACTTTTCCCTCCTAGATAATGAACTTTTGATGTTCTATAGTCCATAACTCATAAACCCTAGGCTTCATGGGGACTCATCTGTAGGACTGCAAATAATATAGAAGCAATTTACCTGAAGGAAGGACCAACCATAAGAAGAATTTCCTAAATTATTTTTAATTAACAAGTATTTATTTTCTCTCCCTTCTCCCTATCTTCTCCTGAAAAACAAAATAGGAAAATGAAAAATAAAATCCTTATACCAAAAATGCATAGTTAGCAAAACAAATTTTACATTGGTTGTTTGGAAATGTGTCTCATCCTACACATTTAGCCCACTACCTCTCCGTCAGGAAGTGGACCCAATGGTGAAGTTGGTAAAGTTTGTCTTCGGCTAAGCTCTTCCTGAACTTCCTGGTCTCTCTTGTCTCTTCTCATAGTACCCATACAATCTCTTCATGTTTTATCTGATTCCTTTGGTCAGGGAAGAAATCATCTGATAGATAGCAGGCATAGTAAGTGATGTTTACATAGTGCTTTATAATTAACAAAGTATTTTTTTGAGGTAGATAATGCAACTCAGAGGCAAAAAGAAAGACTTGCCCAATGTTATTTTGGGGGCAGCTAGATGGATAGAGTGCCAGACTGGAGTCAAGAAGACTCATCTTCCTAAGTTCAAATCTGGCTTCAGACACTTACTAGCTGTGTGACCCTGGGCAAATCACTTAACTCTAACTCAATTTTCTCAACAATTAGGTGGCACAATGGCTAGAATGCCAGGCCTGGAATCAGGAAGATTCATCTTCATGAGTTCAAATCTGGCCTTGGGCCACTTACTAGGTTTGTGACTCTGAGCTAATCATGTAATCCTGTTTGCCTCAGTTTCCTCATTTATAAAATGAGCTGGAGAAGGAAATGGCAAACAACTCCAGTATCTCTACCAAGAAAACACCAAATTGGGTCATGAAGAGTTAGACATGGCTGAAATGTCTAAACAATAAAAGTTATCCAGCCAGAAAGTGGCAGAGCTGGTATTCAGATCTAGCAGCACACTGCCCCACCCTAGTCCCAACACCCCACCAGCATCTACCTTCCAGCATTCTGAAAAACATGTGTTTTATAATGCTTCCAGAGGCATAATGGTGAGGTATACAGAAAGCTTGCTTGAAATCCTGGAAGACCTGAGGTAGAATACTGTCTGACACATATTAGTTTTGTGCCCTTAAACAACTCTTTGCCTCCCTTTTGTCCCCTAACTCTCTAAGACTATAAGTTATAGAAAAGGTAGTGAACTACTTGGTAGAGGGAGCTTATCCCTTGGTAAGGCCCTTCTCCCTTTCCCCTTCAGTTATAAAGTACCTTCCATTCATTATCTCAGTTGATCTCAGCATAATGAAATAAGAAAAGTGTTCTAATACCCATTTGACAGAGGAAGAAACTGAGACTCAGAGGGATTTGTCCACCTCTCAAAAGATCACATTTCAATTTTAAATGACCAACAATGACCACAAATGAATCGCTATTGAGACACACATAAGCATCAGTGGTCCTCTATCTATGAAGCTCTAATCATCTTCTAAAGCAAAACTTAATGCTCCATGAAGGCTTCACTAGCTCTAAGCAGACTCTGAGACAACACATAAGACTTAGTCTTACAATTCCATCATGTAATAGTGTGTATTATAGTAACTAGAATTGGCATATTATCCCCTCCTAAACTGTATGCCCTGAAGGATGGGGTGGGAACTTTTATTATCTGGACTTCCTACCTCTCTGTGTCCATGAAAACATTGATTAAGCACCTACTATGTGCTGAGTCCAGGGTCCCCCCAGCAGATTCCAATTTCCTGTAGGAGGAGAATGAGGAGGGTGACTAGAGTGTAGGCAACATGGCTTGAACATAATGAGGAAGGGCTCTGCACACAGTAGGTGCATAATAAATATTTATTGTTAATCCTTGTTCAGGAAGGATAAAAGCTGTATAAAGAATAAAACTCTGTTAGAGTTTTCTCTAACTAGAAGACAAATTGGCCCCTCCTGGGGCCAATTATGGGTTGATTATGATTTCAGAACCTTCCCTTCTGATTCAACTGTGAGGAGAAAATGATATAGCAAATTTCTCTGAAATCTTAAAAGAAATAGAGAAACCCAACTATTATTAATACAATGAAACTTAGTATTATTGTAATTCAGAGCTAAGCATTCTATTTGAATGTCAAATGAAAAGCATTACTAGTGCAAAAAAGACAAAAACTAATGTATGTGGCTTTAATTGAAATTTTAAGTGTCTTCTTTTAGTAGCTAACAATGTGATTTATCAATTGGTCACTTTTCAGAACCCCTCCTCCCTAATTTCTCCACTGCTTTTCCCACATTCTAAAGACTGTAGGGAATGTAAAATTCATTCAGACCAACCCTCTCAACCATAGAGATGAGATTTGGGAGAGCTGGTCGTTAAAATTTCAATGTGAACATTTACACTTTAAAAGCCAGCAAATGTTACAAATAGGAGGTTGATCATTTTGTTGAATGTCCAGGCTTAAGAAAGTGACTGGATGAAATGTTAATAATGCAGATTAAATTAAAAAAAAAAACAGGACCTGTGAGCATCCCCTGCGCCTCACCAAGTGCTGGTTATTAAACATTTATCAGCACACCCTCACAGAGATGTCAAGTGACTTGCCCAAGCAATGTTGCTTAGGTGGTATGCAGCAAAGCCAAGATTAAAATGATTCCAGATCTAAGCTATTGCCACTATGCCACACTGCCTGTTACTGTCCTCTCCTTTGAAAACTTGTTTCCTCTTCTGGTGGTTATAGGGTTATTATGGGCTGAAAGAGACCTTAGAGATCATCTAGCTCAACCCCCATCATTTTTTAGATGCAGAAATTCAGACTCAAAGAAGTGAAGTGATTTTTGCCAGAAATAGCAAGGTGCATCCTCTGACTCCAAATTTAAAGCTATCCTTTCCCCTCTGCCTTGATCTCTCTCTCTCTCTCTCTCTCTCTCTCTCTCTCTCTCTCTCTCTCTCTCTCTCTCTCTCTCCCCAAGAGGTCTTTTCCATTTCTCCAGTTTCAACTATAAGCTTTCTATTCTCTTTCTTTCAACTATTCTCAATTATTGCTCCAACATGTCCTCCAACCATCAGTCCTTAAGAAATCCCTGATGCTTACTGGATATTTCCAAATGGATATCCCACTCATTCACACTCAATATCTCTGAAATTGAACTCTTATCTTCACACTAAAACAGTTCTTTCTGGCTTTCCCATTCTATTTATTGCCCTCCTTCACTCATGTTCAAAACTTCGACCTTGCTAAATGTCTCATAGTTCATCCCCAGTCACCAAGCCCCTATTAATTTGTCCTTCATGTTTTCTTTTATATATTTTGTTTCTTTGATAATCACTTTGATGATTACTCTTCACCAGTGGGGAAATCCCAACTCTTCCATTCTTTCCTGCCCTGTGTAACACTTTTCCATGTTCTCTCATAAAGCCTTTGCAGGGAGTCCAGTCAATGTGCTGAATGGTGAAGATGAGGGGGGGGAAGGCAATTTCTCTAGATTTCTTAACACTACTTGCATACCACAGGGACAGATTGTTTGTTCATATGTGGTACATAACTAGTGTTCCTTTTTTTCAGTCATACATTTATTTAGTGGCATCACTTATATTGCTTCTTGCATACATTTCTCTAATGGTACTTCAGCCTCATCGCACCTACCGTACAGCTCTTTGTTGCTCTTTTTGTGAAGTGAAAATTTGATTCTTTGGAGAGTAAAGCAGTCCTGTAGTTACAGACAATATCGCATCTTTGAAAGAATATTGGCATTAAAAAGTATCTTTTTTTACTTCAGGAAGAAATTTGGGGTGCTTTTACACTATAGAATTTGTCAAATTCAATGCAATTTGTTCTTTTCCTTTTATGCAAATCTAGATTTATCCATCTGCAGCATCCTCCCAGGATATACAGTTTGCATTAATGGAGTGTTTGAATGGGTAGTACAATCAACTGGAGTTTGTAGTTTAGACAATAGGCATTTTTCATCCACTTAGTTTTTCTTGTATAGGTAATTAGACCAAATTATTTTGTATGATTCTGTATCTCATTAAGGAACTTTCCCAGGCATCAAGTTAATAAGCATTTATTAAACACCTAAGTTGTACCAGGCACTGTGTTAAGTATTTGGGATACAAAAAAAGTTAGAAAAATCCAGTCACTAACCCTCAAGGAGGTCACAGTATAATGGGGCTCAACACAATCAAGCTGCTGCCACTTACAAATAGCAACATCTGTAGTCTTGCAATTGATGATGATGAAGATGATGTCTGGATCTGTGATTTCATCTGTGTAGTTTCATCAGTTTCTATACCTTTCATGTAGAAACTCATCATAGAAGATATCACCTATGCAGAACGGCAACACCTCTGTAACTTACTAATTTTAGAGTTTTGCTTGGCACAAAGGTGTTAAGTGACTTATTTAGAGTAACACAGCCAGTATGTTTTAGAATCAGGGCTTAAATTTAAATCTTTCTGACTGACTCCCAAGTTGACCACCATATCCGCTATGCTATGGTAGAGACAGTAGGAAGAATGCTGGATCTGGAGTCAGAGAAGCCTTGTCTATAGTAAGCATTAAATATATGTTGAATTCATAATGTCTCTTACTTTTGTTTCCTTCATTCCATTTCTGTCCCGCACGAGGCTGGTCTAGTCCTTCCAAAACAACACTACCAGGTTAGTTTTCCAAAAATGTGACTTTCATGTCATCCCTTTGCTCAGAAACATTCAATGGCTCGTTCTTGCCAATTACTAGTGACCCCTGACATTTATATAGCCATTTAAAGTTGAGAAAGCATTTTCTCCATAATTTTCTCCATATCCTATGATAAATGCAATATAAACATTAGAATTCTCCATATAAAGATGAGAAAAATGGGGCATGATGAAATAAAGTGACCATGGTCCCATAGCTAGTTATCAGCAAAGTTGAGATTAAAACCTATGTCTCCCAGTACCATTCCAGTTCTACCATACTTTCTTTTTAATTTAACATTTAAGTCAAGGTACAATGAAAAGAGAGTTAGGAAAATGCCCACATGGATTCCACTCCCATCTTATCTTTGCTTTTGTAATCCTATTTATCATTCAAACATCTTCCTCCATGAGATTTACCTAAGTAACTATAAATTGGGGGGGGGGGATAACCTTTGTATGCCCAGTATTTATATCTAATGATCCAATAGATTTGGGTTGAATAGAATTCATGATAAGTTAGCATTTGCTCTTACATGTCAAAGCAGGCAGACAGATGATTACAGAATTTATTAAGTACTTACCATGTGCCAGGCACTGGACTAAGCATAGAAGATACAAATAAAAGCATATAAAACTGGCCTTCAAGGAGTTTACATTTTAAACAGGGAAGACAATACATTAATATATGAGGAGAGGACATCCACATATGCACCATGGCAAGAAGACTGAAGAAAATGTTGTGGAAGCCTGGTTTCTTTGGAAGATAATGCAAGATGCTTATCTATGGTGACAGGGGGAGGGAGGCAGGGTCAAAATCAAGTTTCTTATTGGGTCAAGATGCTCTAAGAGTGGGAAAAAAACAAACAAGAGATAGAGTGCATTACAAAATTTAAAATGAATGATTTTGATTATATTAAATTTATATTTATATTATATTAAAACCTTTTGGTTTTCATGAACAAAATCAATGCAATCATGATTAGAAGGAAAGCAGAAAGCTGAGGAAGAATTTTTACATCAAATATCTCTGGAAAAGGTGTCATTTTTCAAATATATAGAGAACTGAGATAAATTTATAAGAATACAAGTCATTCAGCAATTGAGAGATGACCAAAGGATATGAAAAGGCAGTTTTTAGATGAAGAAATCAAAGCTATCTATAGTCATATGAAGAGAAGCTCTAAACCAATATTGATGAGAGAGATACAAATTAAAACAATTCTGAAGCTCTCACATCTATTAGATTGGCTAATATGACAGAAAAGGAAAATGATAAATGTTGGAGGGGATATGGGAAAATTGGGACACTAACACACTATTGGTAGAATTGTGAACTGATCCAATCATTCTGGAGAACAATTTGGAAATATGCCTAGAAGGCTATAGATCTGTGCATACCATTTGATCCAAAAATACTATATTAGGTCTGTATCCCAAAGAGTTTTAAAAAGGAAAAGGATCTATTTGTTAAAGAATATTTATAACAACTCTTTTTGTGGTGGAAAAGAATTGGAAATTGAGGGGATGTCCATCAAATGGGTAATAGAAGAACAAGTTGTGGTATATAATTGTGATGGAATACTTTTGTGCTATAAGAAATGACAACCAGGATGTTTTCCAAAAAACCTAGATAGACTTACATGAACTGATGTGAAGTGAAGTAAGCAGGACCAGGAGAACATTGTACACAGTAGCAACAATACTGTAGAATGATTCACTGTGATTGATTTAGATATTCTCAGCAATATAGTGATCCAAGACAATTCCAAGGGACTAATGATGAAAAATGTTATCCACATCCAGGAAAAGAACTAATGGAGTCTGAGTACAGATTGAAACACATCATTTTTCACTTTATTTTTTTCATGGATTTTTTTGGGCCTGTGTTTTCTTTTACATGACTAATATGGATATATATTTTGCATGATTGCACATGTATAACCTATATCAAATTGCTTATTATCTCAGGGAGAGGAGAGGGGAGAGAGGAGAGAATTTGGAAATCAAATTTTAAAAAAGAACATTAAAAATTGTCTTTACATGCAATTAGGAAAACATATAACATTCAAAAGAAAAAAAGAGTGGGGTGATAATGGGAATTGCTGATGCCATCACTCTCTATATAACCAAAGAAAAGTCTGACTGATCATGCTGAACTTTAGACACTGGAGCATAGATTTAGAACAAAAACAGGGTATTGGCACTTACATAATTCAATTTCCAGATTTACAATTTATGGAAAATGGAGAGTCAGAGAGGGGAAGGACTAGATATTAAGATTATTTTTGTTATTATTAATAATACATAATAATTCACAGAAGCATAGATTTAGATGTGAAAGGGACTTTGGAGGTCATCCAGTCCACCTCCCCCTTTTGAAGTTGAGGAAATTAAGACCTAGTAAGATTAAGTAGTTTATCTACAGACCACACAATATGGTAATTAGCAAAACTAAATTCCACACTTTTGAAATAAATAAGTCCAAACTAGAATTCCCTTTCAGAACAGAAACTGTCTTCGGATAGAAACAAGGCTTGGGAGAAGCTATGTGGTTTGGGAAACATAAGGCTACCCTAAAATGAAGCCATATTAAGTAGACAGACTATGGGCCGGTATTTATTCTTCCTGAGCCAAACCTCAAACATGATTTGCTCAGCTGAGCAGTCAGGGCTTAAAAAAGACTAAGATAAATAGGAAAACGGTTCCGACCTCTTGGTTTAAAACGCCAGTGACTTTAGAAAATACTTGGAAAAAGTGTTTGAAATCAGTGATGAAGAGTGGTCTTAAGATTTTGATTTAGGATTCCTATTAACAAGGCTACGTCTTTCAAAACTGAAAAGACTGGTCTTTTCCCCATTTCCTTCCCAGAGTATCTTCTCTTTTCTTTTTTTCCTCAGTCAAGTTAATTTTATCTTACTTTTTAAAAAACATTTTTATTTTAAGTTTTGAGTTCCAAATTCTACTCTTCCTTCTCTCTCTCCTTCCCTTCCCCCCTCCCTGAGATGATAAGCAATCAGATATAGGTTATACATGTTTAATCATGTAAAACATTTCCATATTGGTCATTTTGTACAAGAAGACCCAAATAAAAGAAAAAATGAAAGAAAGAAAGTGAAAATAGCATGCTTCAGTCTGTATTCAAACAATATCAGTTCTTTCTCTGGAGGCAGATAATATGTTTCATCATTAGTCCTTTGGGACTGTCCTAGGTCATTGTATTGCTGAGAATAGCTAAGTCATTCACAGTTCTTCATCTAACAATGTTGCTGTTACTGTGTATATTGTTCTTCTGCTTCTATTCACTTCACTATGCATCAGTTCATATAAGTCTTAGCCACCACAAAAGGAACTGCTTTAAATATTTTTGTACAAATAGGTCCTTTTCCCTTTTTTGGATATCTTTGAGATTTAGACCTAGCAGTGGTATTGCTGAATCAAAGGGTATGCAGTTTTATAGGCCTTTGGGCATATTTCCAAATTGCTCTCCAGAATGGTTGGATCAGTTCACAATTCCAGCAACAGTGCATTAGTGCCCCAGTCTTCCCACATTCCCTCCAACATCCAACATTTCCCTTTTTTGTCATATTAGCTAATCTGACATCTTCTCTTTTCTATCCTCTTTAAGACCCACTCAGAGTATTCCTTTCTCTTAGTGTTTGTCCTTCCTGGCTCTGCCCTTATTCTGTCTCCCATTTTCAAAGATGCCCACTGGGACATTCCACTTCACTTTCCTAGCTTTCTTCAAAGCTTAGCTCAAAAGCCACCTCCAAAATCATGGCTTATGTATGCTTTGCCTTCTTCTTCTCTCCACCCTCTCCTAATCACTTTATATTTACACATGTGTGTGAATTTATATATGTATATATACATATAGGTGTATACATACATACATATGTGTATATGTAATATAATACACATGTATGTATGTGTGTATATCTGTCTCTCTTCCCAAGCTCAAACATAAGCAACAAGTGACAAAGCCAGAATTTGAACTCATCCTCTGACGTTCAATCCATCTGCCAGGCACTGAGCTAAGCAGAGAATTTCTACACTACCACAAAGGATTCAAAGAATAAATTTAATAATAAACATTTCATGCAAATCAAATCAATTCTGAAATTTTACCTTACACCCATCAGATTGACAAAGACGACCACAAAGAACAATAACAAATATTAGAGTGACTGAAAAAGCAGGTATACTGATGTACTGTTAGTAGACCTTTGAATTGGTCCAGAAATCAGGAAAGTAATTTAAAACTGTAACGACTAAAATGATAATAAATTGTGCATATCCTTGGCCCCAACTACACCCCTACTCATAAATATATATGGTTTTAAAAGATAAAAATGCACCATATGAACAAAAATATTTCTGGCAGCTATTTTTGTATAATATTGTATTTTTGTAAGAACTGGAAACTAAGAGAGTGCCCACTTTTTGTGGAGTAGGCAAGCAAATTATGCATATGAATGTTACAGAATATTATTATGCAATAGGAAATGATAAAATGTACAATTGAATTGGAAACCTGGGAAGATCTCTATAGACTGATGCAGAGTAAAATAAGAAGGAACAAGTGAACCTTGTATGCAATAAAAACATTATAACAAAAAATAGTTTTGAAAAATTTGAAAACTACATTCAATACAATGACAATTTGATAATAATCATGCTATTCATTACTTAAGATGATGGACTGTAATGGTAATAGGAATTTGAAGATCTTCCATGCCCCTTGTACTTAGGGCCTTGTTTCAAATTCATTAAGAAACAGAGCTTGTGAATCCCACAGTGGAATGAACTTGCTAATATAACAAAAATGGGTGGAACAGGGAGGAGCTAATACCATATATAAGTAAAAGCCCAAGCTAGAGAGCCAGAACTTCTGGGAGCAAGTAGCATGGAGGCTGAGGAGCCGCAAATTGAGAGAAAATTTGAGAATAGAACTTGTGAGAACAGAGAACTGAGAACTGAGAGATGAACTGAGAATTGAGAAGAACTGAGAAATGAGAAGAGAGGAGAACTGGAAGGAAGAATGGCTGTTTTGCTAGTACTTTGTCTCTTTTGATGTTACTTTGTCAGATTCATCTGTTGATAGAAGACATTGCTGTTGTTACAGAAGCCCTGGGACCTTACTGCTGCTTTAGAAGCCCTGAAAGAATATTTTATTGTATGTTTACAGAAATCCTGAGAGAGGATCTTACTGAGGTTTTTAGAGGTCCTGGGACTATACTGATGATTTCTGTTCATTCCTCAGACCTTGTTGTTGGGTCTATGTTGATTTCACAGGCAGAAAGTGAATTGATGAGGATGCTGGCAATGGGTATGAATGTTATTGTGACTTTGTTAAGCTTTGTCTTCCCAAGAACAGAAACTGTGAAGGACTTGAGGTGGACTAGACACTGTGAGCTTCGATATGGAACAGGAACAGCACAAGGAGCTGGATGGGGAACAGAGAGCTGTCTGCCTTTGAACTCAGGTAACAGTTGGATAGATTTGGGCAGGAGCTGGAACCAGGGAAGAGGAATCATGGAAGCTGAGAGCCTGCCTCAAGTCAAGATGAAAAGACCTCTCCTTGGGTATTTAATGCAAACTGAGAAGATCATGATTTACTGTGGCCTAGGGGTAGAGAACTTTGGATGATGATTGAGTTAAGGACTTCTCCAATTAAGAAGAAAGAAGACTTTTTGATTGAAGAGATCAAGACAATGTGACCTAGGGGTAGAGAACTTTGACCTTTGTACTTTGTGACTGAATTAAGGACTTACTAAATGATTATTACTAAATGAATGTACTTTGTTAAAACTATGGGACCACTTTGGTGAAAACTATGTGTCCATTTTAGTTATAAGTTGTTATGCCATAACATTGTGAATTCTATACTTTGATTTCTGTAGATGTTTTGTCTTAGTTTGTTACTGAATAAATGGAGAGTCCACTGTACTGTGTAATCAAAACCTTGAAGCTATTCACAGCAGAAGTCCTCTGCAAGGTGCTTGTGCTTGGCTTTATGTGGATTCAACAAAATGAGACACAACTGTAGGAATTTTTCTTTTGCTTGACTATGTATATTTGTTATAGGAATGGTTTAAGAGTGTTGGGGGAGAAGTATTGGGAACAGAAAAGAAAAAAGAAAGAAAATGTCATCAAGGTATCTTTTTTTAATTCAGAAATGAGAATGAAGAACAGAAAGAATCACAGATAAGTAGGATAGATTTGAAAGATACAGCTTGAAATTATTATGCATTTAAAAGAAAAGTAGGTTCTATGTAACCAAGGTTAACAATTCCATATGCAGTCCTCTTTTTTTGTACTATTTGTATGGAAATGACCACTTAATGTGATGTTTATGAAGTTCAGAATAAAAGAAAGAAAGAAAAATAATGAACATTTTAATCAAGAAAGAAGTCAAGATAAAATGATAGTTAAATAGTTGGGATTAGCAGGACCTTTTAACTCTTTTCAAATCATTACATGCAGCCAGTCAGCTCCTTCATTTATACATCAGGCCAGAGCTGCCACTATGCACAAATGTGAAGTTAAAGAGAATCCTAACCAGCGACCCAAACAACTATTTAAGATTTTGACTAAAATCACTGAATCAAGCACTGTGGAAACAGGATGGTCTGAAGGTCGCTGCAGGAGCTGGGAATTAGTTGGACCTTGGATCCCAGAATTCATTGATTCTATGGCTGACTGGCTTGATGGATTGATTTTGCATAAGTTATTTAATGACCTCTCTCTGTGCCTTCATCAGTTTAGGTCCCAAACTAAATAAATGTATGGACTCCCTGAAATCTTAATGTAACATCTGAACAGGCTTATCTCCAGAATAAATCAATTACAAAAATACAAAATAATAAATCCTCTTGTGAACAAGACTTTCTGGAGGTCAGAGTGAGGGGAAAATGATGAATTTAGAACAAATTCAATTGCAACTCAGCATTTCCCTAAATCACCACAAATTATCTGTGTATCCTATAATTGATAGATTTTATTATAGTTTCATGATCTCCCAAGAGGCCTTTCAAAGTTCTTTTTAAAGAACAGTTGGGCTTTGAGGGAGGGGATGTTAATTGCTTTCTTTAAAAAGTATAGATTTTAAGTGCAGTTTCTCCATATAATCTTTAAACACAAAATAATTGAAAGACATGAAAATATAAAGAGAAGTTTTGTTTTATAGAACTGATCATTTGGAGCAATTTCTCAAAGCACACTTCTCAAAAGTTCAAAAATATGTCAGAAGAAGCATTTAGATGAGTTGTACTCTATTTTGTTATGATGTGCTCCAATTTGATGATTTATGATATGCTAGTTTAAAAGACAACAAAACATACTTTTGTCACATTTGATATTGGATTTGGGAGTCACTAACTCTAAATCCAAAGACCCATAAATGATGGGAAAAGATGGAAAAAGCAGCTAGCATTACCACTACTCAAATGACCTATAAAAGCCAACCATTATATTTTGGCACATCTGAAAAATTTACACTGGAGACACTGGTAGGCATGGGAAAATTCTCCTTTTTGTTAGAAAGGTTAGGTAAAATTATGAAGGAAAATACTCCCAAGACCTAGAAGTGATGGGATAGAGAGACTGGTGTGAATTAATTTACTCTGAAAACTAGAGTACAAAGGGATATATGTATATCTATAACTATAGCTATACATATATGTGTGTGTTACCATATATTTCCACTAATTTTAGACACTACCCTCACAGGTTGGTTAATGTTTATTTTAAAGCAGGCTATCCCTTCCCTCTAGTCTACCCTTACAAGATATGTATATTTTTGTCACTTAAGAGCAAAATAGCTTCATTTATCAAGTCAGTCAGATAAGATGCACCTCAAAAATCAAAGACGTGTTATTCATGCCTCAGTAGAGCATTCTAACATGCTAAACATTAGGCAGCCCTTGGGTGAACATTAGTTAATAATAGTACCATGGAGTCATTTGCTGTTGTTGTGTGGTTTCAGTTGTGTCTGAATCTCTGTGACCCCATTTGTGGTTTTCTTGGCAAAGATACTGGAGTAGTTTGCCATTTCCTTCTCGTGAGGAAATTGAGGCAGACAGGGTTAAGTGACTTGCTCAAGGTCACATAGCTAGAAAGTGTCTGAGTTCAGATTTGAACTCAACTCCTCCTGACTCTATGACTGACACTCTATCCACTGCCCCATCAAGCTGTTCTAAGAGAATTAGAAGGGACCTTGAGGATCATTTCATCCAAAACTGGCATTTGTCAAATGAAGACTGAGACCCAGAAAGGTGAAGGGATATCCAAAGACACATAGATAGCCAGTTAGTGATAGAGTTTAGACTAGGACCCATTTCTCTTAATACTCAGTGCAACCCTTTTTCTACCACTCCATGTCTACTCCCTTCTAATGGGGGATGGTGCAGTAATTTAGTCTTCTGTTCTGGAATGATGAGACATCTCAATGACTTCATTTCCAGTTTGGGTGGGTCATTCCTTTATTCTCTGAAGAAGATAAATTAACGACCAAGCATTTTGCCCCCTGGATAGTTTTACAAATAAAATAGTCTACAACCTGGGGTCTGATCTACTCATTAAGGGCACTGAAGAACCTATGGAATTTTTCCAAAGTAGAGGGATTTGCTTTTTGGTCCTTTGGAAGGGATCTGTCATTCTGTAGTTTGAAAAGCCTTGAAGGAAATCACAGTCTTAGTGTAGATAAGGGGAATCTCCAATAAGGCAAACATCTACTCATGCATCTTATTATAGCATGCTCAATATTCATAATTCTGTGAAATCAGATAGGAAAGTATGACATTAGTCAGTGTTGCATCAGGGACCACATATCACACCAGCTTGGAACTGCTTAAACACATCTGCTTTGTTTTGTGACACATAGTATGCTGATGGCATGCTCGGGCAATCTAGCTTCATCTTTAAGAATTGGAGCCAAAGCTTTATCCAATTGGATTTCATTAACACATAGCTGAAAAGATTCCTGATTGCCTTATTGAGGGAGGGAGAGTGGAAAGGCAAAGGATAATAAGAGGGTAGGAGTACATCAAAAGCAGAGCTTCTTAATCATTTTGGTGTCCCAGACCCCTTTGGTAGTCTGAAGAAGCTTATGAACCCTTTCTCAAAATAATTTTCTTAAATTCATAAAATAAAATACATAGTCCTACAAAAAAGGGATTTTATAAAGACAGCTGTCAATTAAAAAAAAAAGATTACAAACCCTAGTTTAAGAATTCTTGCTCTAAGCTAAATGGCACAATGATTGATTTTCATGTTTCTAGCTGCATTATAGGATAAAAATATAGGGATTTATGTACCCTCAAAACTCATTGATCTGTAATAGACACTATTGTAACTAAATGATATTTTGAAAATTATTTTACAAAGAACCATCCTTGTTCATAAAATTATACTTGGTACCACCATTATTGGGGGGAAAAGTAATCAAAAGTAAAAGTTGAATGGACTCTGGATTAGTATCGGCATGAAATTTGTACTTTTTCTTGTTTCCTTCATGGAAATCCTTCTTTGATTTCTCATCATAGAGGTAGCCATAGTTTCTAAAAGATCATTCCAAAGGAATATAAGCTCTGGTGGGTTCTGTTAGGATGGTAAGGTTTTAAATATGAATCTAGTAATAGCATATGTGTCTGTCATTGGTTCAAATCCTTCTTCAAACACTTCCTAGCTGCATGACCCTTGGGAAGTCACTTAACCCCTTTTAGCCTCATTTCCCCCATCTGTACAATGGGAACAATAATAGTATCTGCCTTGTAGGGTTGTTGTGAGAATCAAATGAAATAGCATATGCAAAGAGCATTGCAAACTTTAAAGTGTTATATATTCATCATCATCATCAACATCAATAAACCAGTCTAAGCTCAGAGAGGTTCATCACTAGCTAGATTAAAGATGATCAATTTTCTGGGCATTGAAGAGTTCACCAAGACCCCTTCAGGAATAGAGGTGTCATAATCAGTGCTGGTAGGGAGAATCTATACACCCATGAACCCAGAAAGTAGGTTCTCATTGACTTTTACCTGATTCTCAGTAAAATATTAGCACTCTTGTTGTCCCTATTCCCTATTGCCCAGCCTTCACAAACATAAAAGCTCTATAAATATGTTTAAATACAAGTGTCCATCACCATTGGATGCTTGTTTCTGATTTTATCAACCAGGGATAGATTCTTTTCATAACTCAGTTATTCTGGAGCCTCAGTTGTTTTTACCAGCCTCTGGGTGATATATATATGTCATAGACTTTATGTGATGATAGAGAACAGAGTAAAGAGAGAAGGAAACAAGCTAAGAAAAACATCCTTCTAGAGACCCATTATTCCCCCTCACTTGTTCCAAATGTCCATTAACATTAATGGCAGTTAGTTAGGGAGAAAATTTATGCCCTAAGTGCAAAAGTATCATTTTAGAGAGAGAAGCAGTATGGGAAGTAATTGGATTTCTAGTTTCTTCTTAATTGAGCTTGAAATTTTGCATATAGACCTAATTTAATTTTCTAGGGGGGGTGAGTTTTTTTTCCTCTTAAAAATAGCTATCCTGAATGGGATTAAACACACACACACACACACACACACACACACACACACACAGAAGATATATAAGCTGGAAAAGAATCACTTCTTCTGTGAATGAGAGGCTCAGAGAAAAAGAATTATACAGAGTATGGAGTAAAAATTAAAGCTTTATTGGATAGGAGTTTGGTGAAGACTGGGGGCTCGACTAAGAGGTTAAGGCTAAAGACTCTTCTGTGTCTTCTTTTCTTCTGTAAATCTCTCTAAGGAAGCATAGTTTCTGCCAAGGTCTTTATGCTCTTTACTATTTGGGAAACCAATAGGTGAGCACCATCTGCTGTTTGAAAAGCAAAGAGTGATTATTGGACCACAAAGATGTTGAGATTGATCAAGAATTAGAAATAAAGTCAAGTCAATCTAGATGAAGGCTCAAACTTAAATCAATCAAATCAACTTAGATGAAGGCTCATGTGGTTGAAAGGACAGATTCCTTATGATCAAAGGACCCAAATCTGGAAAATACCTTAGACATGATCTATTCCACCCCTCCTCATACCCTTAGTTTTTTTACCTATGGGGAAAATGAAGCCTCAAGTCAAAAAACAAAACAAAAACAAAACTTTCATGAGATGTTTTCAAGCTCACTCTACAACAGAGAACTTTGAAATGTCAGGACCTAGTACCTATAATGGTACATGGGGAAGTAAAAAAGCTCTTTATTAAGCCTATAATTTCATTGTTTTTATAGAAAGAGATAAGAACAATAGCACATCTTTCTAAAATGGCCTCCCAACACTAGTCCCAATCTGTCCAAATGAAAGTCATTTCTTTACATTTTTCTGGGAAGCCAATAGAGCAGCTAACTGTGCAGTTTCATCAGGTTCTTCATTCACTACTTCACTTTATATCTCTAAGAGCCTTTGCCTTGAAATAGGGTCTCAAAATCTATGGTGAATGGCATGAAGCTTTCTACTTGATTTATTACTTAAATCCATACTTCTCCCCCCACTTCCTATCACCACTCTCACTCACACTGATACTGAGTCCCTTTGAGTAGGATTCCAAGAAATAACCTCATTTCTAAGGAGAATCCTATTTTATTTCCTTTCCTTTGCCCCATCCTCCTCTATTTTTAATTTATCTCCAGAATGATTCCAGTTTGAAGAGAATTAGAAAGCATCCTTATATACTCCAGGAAGGAAGAGTGGGGTCTCTAGAAGTACATTTTGTCATCTCCTATGGTTTTTACAAAAAAAAAAAAATATATATATATATATATGTGTGTGTGTGTGTGTGTGTGTGTGTGTGTATGTATATGTATATATACATACATATATACATATACATATATACATATACATATATATATTGACTAGGAGGAAGATAATCTAGGTTATCTTAACCATGGCATGTATTATTAATATGGCTGTCTAAGAAAGCTTTCAGTTTCCACATCTATAACATGAAGGAGACATAATATGATCCAATCTAGTAGAGAGAGAGCCAACTTTAGAATAATAATGATCTGACCTCAATCCCCATCAGTGATATACACTGTCTATGTTGCCCTGGACAAGTCACTAAACCTCTCAGTAGCCCAGGAAACTGTCTTAGACTTTAAGTTTTAAGAGAGTTCCTGATATGTATTTGTATTTACACTAATGAAATCACAGCTCCAGAAGAAAATAAATTTAAACATGAAGATAATAATACCTTATCAGTCTAACTCATTGGAAGGAAGGAAGGAAAAAAGGAGGGAAGAAGAAAAGAAGGAAGGGAAGAAAGAAGGGAGGAGGAAAGGGAAGAGAGAAAGAAGAAAAAAGAAAGGAAATTACCATTTCTTAATTACTTATTGCATGCCAGGCACTAAGTACTTTACAGATAATATCTTATTTGATTCTCAAAACAAATCTTGGAGGTAGGGGCTTTTATTATCCTATTTTCCAGTGGAGAAAAATGAGGTAAGCAAAGATTAAGCAACTTGTCCAGTCTCTCATAGCTAGTCAGGTGTTCAAGGCTAGATCTGAACTCATATCTTCCTGATTCTAGGCCCAGTTTTCTATCCACTACACCACCTAGTTGCCTCTATAAGTCATTATTCCAGCATAAAAGAATTAATGTTGGTATTCAGTGTGTCTACATTGGAATCTGTTGCCTTGAAAACGACTTTTTTTCTTGCTTTTTGGAAGGCAGTTGGGGTTAAGTGACTTGCTAAGTGTTAAGTGTCTGAGGCTGGATTTGAACTCAGGTCCTCCTGACTCCAGGGCTGGTGCTCTATTCACTTGCACCACCTAGCTGCCCTGAAAACTACTTTAAAAAAAATTCAAGTAGGCCACCATCTGAACACTGGATATTTTACCCTCTTATACTGAGATTGCTCTTATAGCAAGATTTCATTTTTTTTTTAATTTTTAATTTCACCCACGGGAAGTGGACCTTTGTGCAAACTTATAAAAACAACCAAGGATAGCTGTTTGCTGAAAAACTCAATGGTCTCATCTTACAGCTTCATAAAGCTGGCTGCTGTGCCTAACTTCCAGGATATAAGATCTTCGAAGGATAAAAGAATGTATTTTTTAAAAATATTTTGCCAGTATCCCAAGCAGTGGATCCTACTTCATCATAAGTGTTAACAGTAAGACTAGTGTTTATAACAACTGTTACATCAAAAAGTCCCTAGGGAGGTTAAGAAGAAAATGCCCAACAGGAAGTTGTTTTATGTGTTTGGGATCAGGGCAGAGGTGGGGGTGAATTGTAGGTTTAAAAAGCTTACCGCTGTGGCAATGTTGACCATACTAAAAAACAGGAAAACACATTCCCACATTTCTCAGGAATCAGAATAAAATGCATGCGCACGGGCTGCCTTGTCTCCAAATTGGAAACATCTGTGTCCACTCAGTCTTCCCCCTTTCCCATAAGCAGAGTGGCAGCTCCCAAAACACTGAGCATCCTTTGAAGTCCAGTGGCCTCCCTTCTAGGGACACTCAAGAAATGAAAGGGAACAAGGCATGGTGTTAGTTCTCAATTGCCTTTTAATCCACTGGGAGCCCAACTCCTGGAGCTTTAACTACCTTCACAAAGTTGTGTCACAGAAGATTTTATCAACTATCTCAAAGAGGAAGATGGAAATAAGGTTTCCCAGGGGCAATATTAGCCAAAAGGATGACTTTTTCAATAAAAATCAAGCATTTAGAGAATTTCTTGTTGGATTTAAAAATAAAAACCCAAAGTTCTAAAAATGCTGCTTCATGAGTATCAGGGCTCCATTCAAAATATTATAAAATTCTACTTTTTGCAGATTTGGCAGATTTCCTTGGTTAATCACTTTTTTCTGAGACCAGCAGACCTACTTAGACATTGGAGTCTGCTTTTTGCAAAACTGCTGTTTTCAGAGCCTCAGGCATTCATTTACTGGACCATGAATGTTTATAAAAACCATAAATGAACCTGTGAATTCTTACACAGTAATAGCAATCTGCAGCCTATTAAACCTCCATCAAGCAAATCCTTCCCATCATTTTGTTATGCAGCAAGGCCTTGTGAATTTCAAATATGTCCATATTTGCTTAGTACCTTTCATTCTCCAGTTCCACCAAAGCTAAAGAAAATGACAGACAAGATGAGCTTTTCCAGTGTTGAAATGCTACTGCTGCTGTTGTTTGTCCTTTGTTCTTGAAGAGGCCCATGACATCAGGAAAGTGATGCCATGACATGCAAGTGAATTGGATTGAGTGAGGGAGGGCTGTGCAAAGTCACCAGCCCTACTCTCTTTTCCAGAGCCATCTGGGTCCAGTGGTCAGATATATAGATCAGGACAATTGGAGATGGCCCAGGATGCAGGGCAGAAGTAACATGAAATGCAGTCATTTGGGGATAGGTACCATCAAACTGTGTCATAGGTTTGATCCTAACTGGGAAGCAGCTAGGTGGCACCTTGGACAGGGTGTTAAATAGAAAGACCTGAATACAAATTTGCCTTCAGATACTTAGTAGTTGGGTGACCTTGGGCAAATTACTTAAACTGACTCAGTTTTCTTATTCATAAAATGGGAATAATAACAATACCTGTTTCCCAGGGTTCTTGTGAGAATAAAGGGAGATGACATTTGTAAACCACATTGCAAGACTTTTTATTTTAATTTTAATTTTTTTGCTCTTTGGAGGGGGGATGCAGGGAAGTTGGGGTTAAGTGACTTGCCCAAGGTCACATGGCTTGTAAGTGTTAAGTGTCTGAGGCAAGATTTGAACTCAGGTCCTTCTGACTCAAGGCACATTGCAAGTCTTAAAGCACTATATAAATACTATTATATTTGGAACCGAGTGGGAACTTGGAGATCATCTAGTCCAAACATCTTATTTAACAGGTAAAGAGACTAAGGCTAATGAATAAGTGACTTGCCCAGGGTCACAAAGCTAGTAAGTGTCAGGCAGGATTAAAATTCAGTCCTTAAATTAAAGTCTTAAATTCATAATTGACTGATCAAATAAGAAGATGAATGTAAAGTACTTTACAAGCCTTGAGACACCTTATAAATGTCAGTTAGCCTTTATTATAGGCTCATATTGTCAAAGATTTAGAGCTAAAAGGAACCCCAAAGGTCATCTGGTTCAATTCTTTTAATTTAATGATGAGGAAACCAAGTCCCAGATATGATGTGACTTGCCCTGGGTCACAAAGGCAATAAGTACCAGTACGAGGATTTCAATCTAGTCCTAGGAATTCAGAGCCTGGGATCTTTCCACTATAACATAGCCTACTGTTATTATTAATTGTTACTTTTGTTGTTCCTCATCATTTTATTCAGGGAGCTAAGGTAGAAAGAGTCCAGTCAATCTCACTGTTGTTCTTTAATATTTAATGCTCAGCATAAAATTGCACACGTGGATAAAATAATTGTTTTTCACAAAAGTAGTGAGATGTAATCTCCTCTTCTGTAGGCTCACTAAAAACATCTCCAGGGCAATGCCAGTAGCAGGTAGGACAATAGACATGGCATAGATTTCATTCTTTTCCCATCTGACTTTGATCTGCTCAGTTTCCATATTTTAGGAACTTTTCATTCTGCTCAGTTTAGAGGTTATGGGTTTTTGGAAGGATGTCATCTATTAAAAATATTATCAAATTTTTATGGAACAATGTTTTGTCTGAGACATTGTGGGTAACAGTTTTGACTATGATGATGCTCCAGTTCCAGTACAGTTTATTTGTTGAATTATCAAGGACATTCTGGGTTTTGTATTTATAGCATGGAGATTCATTCTCTATTTATAAAGAATACTGAGCTTCTGGTGAATGATTCTGTCCATTTGATCTTGTCCTTATAGGTACTAAGTGATAAAAATTTCAAACTGTAATATGTTGAATAGTTATTGTTGTTGTTGAAGATGATGATGATGAGTCAATATTGTGCAGTAGCTAGAGAGTTGACCTTGAAATCAGTGAAGACCCATGTTCAAATCCTGCCTATAGGACATTCTGTGTGATAATGAGTAAGTCATTTACCCTCCAATTCCCTAGGCAACTCTATAAGACTAGATGTTTCAGAGAAGGTGTTGATCTATGAGTAAAAAGAGTTCCTTTTCCTGACAGTTCCCTCTGTCAGTGCCCTCAGAAATCTAGTCCCTATCCTTATGGTCCTCTTCACCAAGAGGAAACATGGCAGAGTACAGGAACCCAGAGGCAAGAATACATACGTGCTGCATGACCCTAAGCAAGTTACTTAACCTCCCTATGCTCCAGGTTACCAGTGTTTAAACATGCAGTCAAGAACCCCTGTGACCCACAATGCTCTGAATGTGACCAGAACCATATTAAAATGTAACTAGGAAATATTTGACATAATAAATAAAAATGTAATTTCAGTTCAGTCAGGAAGACCTGTGTCCAAATCTGGCTTCAGATGCTTACTGTGTCACTTTACTCTGTTTGCCTCAGTTTCCTCATCTGTAAAATGAACTGGAGAAGAAAATGGCAAACTACTCCAGAATCTTTGTCAAGAAAACCCCAAATAGGGTCATGAAGAGTTGGAAACAACTGAATAAAAATTCATGGCAAGGACAATTTTAGTAAATGGGACATGAGTCTTCATCAATGAGCCTCTAGTCAATCCAAAATTGACTAGACCCCATACTATATCAAACACTTTAACATAGTCTGAGAGATAAAGACAGACTATACACTACTCCAGATTCCTTATTCCAGTAAGGAGTTTTGGAGGTATCATCTTTGGTGATGCCTAAACCTATGTTAGTGCCCTACTCTCCTTCCACTACCCTGGCACCCATACTCAGTTATGTTGCATTTTTACATGACCCATAATTATTTCTGGGAACTCATTAGTCTAAAATTCTTGCATGCCTCCCTGTTGCAACCCATAATTTTTATCAGGCTGCCCTCCCTGCAGGGGTACTCAAGTAGTCAAATAGATGCAATCAGCATTCTCTCTACTCAGCCTGGCAGCAACCTTTATTGGTCCTGGGTGGGTAATTATCTACACGGATATCCTTCCTCACCAAGACTATGGATGAGAAAAGGGGTCAAATACCAAAGTCAGTGGAATTTGCTTTGGGAGCAATTGTCTTTGCAAGAAAAAAACACAAAACTATGAACTACTTTCTACTTGCCTGACCTTTTTGTTTCGAGCCCATTCAATAGTATATAGCTATTTTTTCATTAATCCCTCCTATGTCTTCTGTAGTGAGTAAAGATTTTCTTTCTAGAGAAAATTAAGTACTGTTAACTGCCTAACTACAAGGACTAAGAAGATCTCTAACTACATAGAAAACAAAACTCCTGTTTCCTGGGACTAATGGAACTCCTTGGAACTCCCATTTCCAAGACTAATGAATTGATCCAACACAAGTTGCAAGTAAGGGGCTGACTTGCTTTGGTAGAAGACATCCCTCTATCAATGAAAGCACAAGTCCAGTCCCTATCCCTGTCCCCACTATTTGTAAGGCACCAAATTGAATGGAGAAGGTACTATGCCAGTTATTAGCCAAACCTAACTCTCTCTTAAATAAGTAGATTCACAGGATTCACATTTCTATAGTACTTTATGGTTTGCATGGCATTTTCATCATCCCCATCCTGTAGGTAGAAATAGAGATTAGACCAGTGATTTCATTGGTGTATGGAACTCTCAGATGAGAATATTCCCTCTACCAATGCAGGTCAACCCAAGTTGCCTACAGTATTAAGAGGCCAGGTAATTTTCTAAGGATCAGGTATATGTCAGAGACAGACTAGAACCCAAGTACTTCGGGTTCTTGTACCCTGTATACATACACACTATATATTTCTACTGAAGATATGTAAAAAAATGCATTGGGAACAATGGCCATCCATATACTATACCATGGTGCCTCTCAGTACCCTTGGTCCACTTTCTATGAGTGTTTGACTTAGCCATCACTTAACATCTTAGTCCAACCCCTTTCTTTTAAAGTTAAGAAAACTTTCCAGAATGGCTACACCAATTCACAGACTCTCAAACAGTGCATTAAAATGCCTATTTTCTCTCAGCACCTCCAACATTTATCATTTTCCATTTTTCAGCTTTGCAAATCTGATGAGTTTTAAGAGGTTTTTCTTTTTTTCCCCTAGTACTAAGAGGAGAGAAAAATAAACTTTTTTTTCATTTAAAAAGACAAAATTTAATTTAAAAATAAAGCTAAGGAAACTGAGACCTGGAAAGAGCCTTCCTTGAGAAGTCCTTAAAGCCTCTTAAACTGTAAAAACCTCAGAGAAACCAATCTGAAGTTTAGATTGGTTCAGATCAATCCCATTAGGAAAGATTTCCTGAAGGAGCTAGCACTTAAGCTGAGTCTTGAAGGGAACCAGGGATTCTGAAAGTTGAAGAAATGGGAACATCCCAGGCATAGGGAATTGCCAAGAAGTGACCTTACAACTTGTGACAACCGAATTTTTTTTTAATTAAACAAATGCTTTATTAACTTCTGGTTTACATCATTCATTTCCACCAGATTATGAGTTACATTTTTCCCCCATTTTTTCCCTACCCACCACCCCAGAATAGCAGTCCCACTAGATATCCCTTCATTCAATCTGCTCTCTCCCATATCTTCTCCATATCCCCTTCGACTTTGCCATTAGGGCAAGGTGAATCTCTGAGCCCCAATGCCTGGACATCTTATGAAACACTTAATTTTAAAACTTTGATTTTCAGATCCATTCCCTTCCTCCCTTGTCACCCACTCCCTCTGAGAAGATAAGCAATTCAGTATGTGTTGTACATGTATAGCTATGCAAAACATTGCCATAGTAGATATATTGTAAAAGACTGCTTATATTTCCCTCCCACCCATCTTACCTCCCACCTGGTCCATTCCCTACTTTGATCCTGTCCCTCTTTGATAGTGGGTACTTCTAACCTCCCCTCTCCCCAGAATGCCCTCCCCTCCATCATCCCCCTCTCATCCCCCTTTCCCCTACTCAGGAGAGTGAGTGAGGGTAAGATATTCCATTTAGTATGTATGTGATTCTCTCCTTGAGCCAACTTCAATGAGAATATGCTTTTGCCTTTTTGCCTTCCTGTTCTTCCCCTCCCCTGCAACTACTTCCCTTGCCTCTTCTACATGAGATAGTTTACCCTACCCTGTCTCTCTCCATCTCCTCTTGCCACTTTCCTCTCTCACCTCTTGACTTCACCCCTTAAGAATCATCCCTTCTTTGGGGAGACTAGGTGGCACAGTGAGCAGAGCACCAGCCCCGGAGCCAGAAGGACCCGAGCTTGGATCCGGCTCCAGACACCCAACACACAAACAAAAACCCGGCCGCGTGACCCCAGGCAAGTCACCCAACCCCAATTGCCCTCCAAAAAAAAAAAAAAGAATCATCCCTTCCCATCAAATTCAACCTGTGCCCTCTATCCATGTATACCTATGAACATATGCCATGTACCCTTCTTCAATATTTTCATAATGAGAAAGGTTTCATCAAACACAGTTATTGTTTTTCCATGTAGTAATGTAAATAGTCCAACTTTGATAAGTTCCTTTTGATTTCTTTTCCTTGATTACCTTCTCAAGCATCTCTTGCTTCTTGTGTCTGAATGTCAAATTTTCTATTCAACTCTGTTTTTTTCCTCAAGAATGCTTGAAATTCCTCTATTCCACTGAATGACCATATTTTCCCCTGAAACAAGATACTCAGTTTTGCTGGGTAGGTGACCCTTGGCTTCAATCCCAGCTCTTTTGCCCTCTGGAATATCATATTCCATGCTCTTCAATCCCTCAGTGTAGAAGCTGCCAGGTCCTGGGCTATTCTGATTGTGTTTCCACAATATTCAAATTATTTCTTCCTGGCTGCTTGTAGTATTTTCTCCTTGATCTGGGAGTTCTGGAGCCTGGCTATAATATTCCTGGGAGTTTTCTTCTTGGGATCTTTTTCAGGAGGCGATCTCTGGATTCTTTCAACCTCTATTTCCCCCTCTGGGTCTAAAACTGATGTTTTAGTTTTCCTTGAGAATTACTTCAAGGATGATTTGTAGGTTCTTTCTTTGATCGTGGTTTTCAGGTAGTCCAATAATCTTTAAATTATCTCTCCTGGATCTATTTTCCAGGTCAATGGATTTTCTCATGAGATATTTCACATTGCCTTCTATTCTTTCATTTGTTTGGCTCTGTTTAATAGTATCTTGATTTCTCATAAAGTCACTAGCTTCCATTTGCTCCAGTCTAACTCTGAAGGAATGAATCTCCTCAGTGAGCTTTTGAGATTCTTTTTCCATCTGGCAAATTCGACTTTTTAAAGCATTCTTCTCCTCATTGCCTTTCTGAGCCTCTTTTGCCATTTGAGTTAGTCTATTTTTTAAGGTGTTATTTTCCTCAGTCAGGGTGTTGACTGTCATTTCATACTTTTCTTGCATCTTTCTCATTTCTCTTCCCAAATTTTCCCCCACTTCTCTTATCTGCTTCTTAAGGTCTTCTATGGCCTGTAGCCAGCTTGTATTTTCATTTGGGGCTTTTGGTGCAGGGGTTCTGACCTCACAGTCCTCCTCCATGCTTTGAGCCTCTTTGCCCCTGAAATAGGAGTCCAATGTTGAATTTTTCTGTTTATTTTGTTTCATTTGCCTAGGCATGTTGCCACTTAATTACTTGATTTTTGGGCTTGTTGCCACAGTAGGACTCTGCCACCAGACAGAGGAGCTTCCGCCCAAATGTGGGGTCTTCACAACTTCTGCATGTTGGGTGGCCTTTGTAAAGCCTCCACCCACTCTGGCAAATTGGATACCCACCCCAAACTTCCCCCCCAGACCACAATCCAGATCCAGGCAGTTTAAAGCAAAAGCGATTAACCCCCAGACTGATTGCTGGATCTCCCTACAGTTCGCAGACCAGGAGCTAGAGCCACCACTGATGCTGCAAAATGGCTTCTGTGCTGCGTTTTTTCAGCAGCTTTTCTCCCCCAGGGGAGGAAGCCACGCATTCCCCAAATACTGGTCCCAAAGTCCATAGGGCACTAACCTCTCACTTTGTCCTAGGCATATCTGTGCTGATAATTCTGGAATTGCCACAATTGTTGGTGTTTTGGGGTCCCTCCAGCCAGCTGAAGGCCCGGCCACCCTGGGGCTAAAACTGCGGACCTGGGCTTGGCTCTGCCCACTGCACTGTTGGTTCCCAGCGCGCTGTGCTGCCTGCTCTCAGAGCACTGTGCTGGCCGCTCCCTGCAGGGCTGCTGGGCTATCCTCAGCAGGAGGTTAGCTTCTCTGTGCTGTTCTGTGGGTGCTGTGGCTCCAGAAGTTTTTCGGAGTCCCCTTTCACATTGTTTGAAATTTGTGTGGGGCAGACCACATTGGAAATGCTGTTTCTACTCTGCCATCTTGGCTCCGCCCTGACAACAGAATTTTGAAGAAGTTGAACCTTTTCAGAAGCCAAATGCCCGAACAAGACAAAGTTAACATACCTAGATAAATTCCAGCTACCAAACCCAGGACATGGGAACAAATTACCTAGAGCACTAAAAAAGACAGAAGGCATCTGAATCAAATTATTCCTAACAAACACTTAACATTAATTCAGTACTTTGTTGCTTCCAAGCTCATTATTATCATTAATTAGTAAACTATACAACATCCCTTTGAGGCAAGTTAAGCATTATTAGCTCTGCAGTACAGATGAAGAAACCATCTATACATTTTTATGCATTTGTTTTTTGTTCCTAGACTATTAAGGCTCAGAGAGGTCATGTAATTTTTAAGAAAATGTCAAGATTCTAATTCTCCAAAATTTTGCACTGTGTTTCTCAGTTTACTCTCTTCCCTTGGGCTAATGTTATAATACCTTAGTATTTCAGGCACGCTTTTCCAGGCTGGCTGCCTCCACCCTTTATCTGCATCTAGTTTTCACTGACTGTGCACCCACAGGGCAGAAGAGAGGAATTGAATTCAATTCGAGTCAAAAAATCTTTATTAAGTGTCAACTGTATTCAAGGCACTATAATAAGGGATGAGGATATAAAGACAGAAGATGAAAAATGCCCCTGCCCTCAAGGAATTAACATGCTCTGGGCCACATAGAGATTTCTGAATATAAAATGTACATAAAATAATAAAGTATAATTTCAAAAGGAAGCCAGTGCTAAGAACTGGGAGATCATGAAAGGCCTTGTGGAGGAGGTGAGATCTAAGCTTTGTCTTGAAAAAAGTCGGTGATTCTAAAAGGCAGTGTTGACAACCTCAGGGCATTCTGGAAACAAGTTACTACTGTCTGTCCAAAGACAGAGATGGGCAATTGAATGGCTTGCACAAGAAACATTCAATAGTACAATATGAATTTGTAAAGATGTGTAAGATCATTAGAAATGTGTAAAATCATTAGAAAAATAGGTAGTGCTAGATTGTAGACAGGCTTATATACTAAACTGAGGGAGGATCTTTTTTTTTCTTCTAGAGGAAACAGGGAGACACTGACATGTTTTGAGTAGGGTGTGCGTATCAGATCTGTGTTTTAGGAAAATCAATTTGGCAGTTGCTTGTAGGATGAATTAGACCACAATATCAGACTCAAATAGCAACTGATCACTGCAGGATGAATATTAACTTAGAAAACCACAAATTAACATTATGTTGTACTGTGTTTTTATTTATTTTGTTAAACATTTCCCAATTACATTTTAATCTGGTTTAGATTGCACTTGGGAGCTTGGTTGACCACAAGGCCTGTGGGCCACAAGTTTGACCTCTTTGGGATTAAAGACTAGAAGTAAGGTGATAAATTAAGAGGCTATTGAAAAGCAGTAATGGAGTCCTGAACTATGGTAGAGGCAGTGTGAAGAAAGAGAAGATGAAGGTGAGAGACATTGCAGAGACTTGGAAACTGATTGCAAAGCTCTTTGAGAGACACTCTTCATTTCACTTTCCTTTTTTTGTATCACCAGCACTTAATATAGGGCTTAGCACTTGAGGGGTGGTGGTGATGCTTATTGATTGATTGATAGAAGTAGAAAAAGTTTCAAGGATGACTCCAAAGTTGTGAACTTAGTTGACTAGAAGGATGGTGGGGCCATCAACAGAAATAAAGAGGTTTAGAGGAGAGGGAAATGTAATGAGTACCACTCTGGAGTTTGGAGTTCCTATGGGAAATTCAAGCAGGGCTGTCTAGTTGGCAGTTGAACTGGAGTTTGGGAATGTGATTGGGGCTGGATATATAGGTTTGTGAATCTTCTGCACAGGGATGATGAGATCAACAAGGGGAAGAATGTAGAGAAAGAAGAGAGGGTCCAGGTCAGGAATTTGAGTGATGTTCACACTGAGCAAGGCAAGAGGAGGAGGGTCCATCAAGGAACATTTAGAAGGAAGAGAGCAAAGAGGAAATGCCACGGAAGCCAAGGGAAGAGAGAATGTCCAAGAGGAAGTAGTGGTCAGTTGTATCAAAAGCTTCAGAGAAATACAGTAGAATGAGGACTAGATCACTGAATTTAGTAGTTAAGAGATCATCAGCAACCTTAGAAAAAGGTACCTCAATTCAGTGATGAGTGGTGCCTTTCCACATGAAAAAATGCATGTACGAGGTAAAGTATATAAGAGAAAGGTACATAGGAGATGAAGAAATGGAAGCAGTCAGAATAAATAACCCTTCTGAGGAGTTTTGTCTGTGAAAGGGAAAAAGGTATGGGCTGATAGCTTGAGAGGATGACAGGGTCAAGTAAAATTTTGTTTGTTAAAGATGGGGGAGATTACAGATCTCCCTTGGACCTTAGAGGCCCTTTAATTCAACCCCCCATTTTATAAATAGGGAAACTGAGGCTCATAAAGATAGTGACACTCAAAGAGAATGACTTACCTTTATCATGTAGGTATTAAGTGACCAAGTCAGACTTCAACCCTCAGTACTCTGTCTCCAAATGTAGCAATCTTTCTATCATACAATGTTGTTTAAATGTGATTGGGAAGAAACAATGTGGAGAAGGAAAAACTTCAGGCCTACCACTTCAGTTCAGGTCTACCATCACTCAATAAGTGACTACTATGTGCCA
Organism: Gymnobelideus leadbeateri; assembly: GCA_011680675.1. Lineage (NCBI taxonomy): Eukaryota > Metazoa > Chordata > Mammalia > Diprotodontia > Petauridae > Gymnobelideus > Gymnobelideus leadbeateri. Next base: position 226,608 of record WOXC01008985.1, read on the forward strand.
GGCTTTGAGCCAGATGCTAGAGATACAAAGACAAAAACAAAGTGGACCCTGCCCTCAGGGAACTTACATTCTATAGGATTGTATTCCTATAGCAGAAGGTCTTCCTGAAAGGAACAAAATATTGGTTCCATTTGACTCTGATCACTTCCTTATTTCCCAATTTGTGCCATTCCATTTACCCTGTTTATAATACACTAATTCTTACTTACAGTGAAGAGAAGTGATAAGGGTCAAGGGGAGATGAGAAACATTGGGATCCAGAAAGAACACAAGTGGAAAGATTAGCCTTGGTTAGAAGACAGCATCAGACTATTATAAATACCCAAATTAGCCATAAAGGACATATGAAGAAAGATGCTATCTGCATCAAGGATAAATCAAAATGTGTATAGAATAATTTGATATGTGTGTGTGTGTGTGTATACATATATGCCTATTTGTGTCTAATGGTAGCCATCTCTAGGGCAGGGTGGGGCCAGAGGGAAAGAACAAAAAGAAATTAACATGATAACTTTATTGTATATATTTATAAATATTATATATGTATTAACACACATTATATGTATAAATATATATTTAAAAGGAAGAGCAAGTTGTACATAATAGATTTGCAGTTTTATGGGCAATCACATTTTTATTATACTATGTTATGGAAATACTTGTTTTATTGCATGAATTTAAAAAATTAAAAAAGAGAATGAGGTGATGGAGAAGATTGGGGGTATAAAACAGGGAAGAAGACAGAGCTCGGGGGAATGGCCTCTATTTTTTTTTCAGTAAAGACATAGGAGGTGAATATCTAAGCTAAGGTCATTGTAGAAGAGATGATGTAGGAGGTTTGCAGAAAATAGGAGATATTTTATAACAGACATTGGAGAATGTGATAGAAGCTTAGGAAAGATTGCTTGCAATGAGAAGGGCCCCAGTGAGTTTAGAGAAGAGAAATTTATAAGTGAACCAGTTAATGTGACATTCTCCAGAAGTTTTCAGAAGCACATAGATAGGAACAGAGAAGGCCTATGGTGGGAGGCAAGCCAGGGGCAGGGGGTTGGCAAGGCATCAGTGGTAATAGGACAATACAGCCAAAAATTCTAGGGTAACTGATCCTTGCAGTATAAACTCCTGAAGGGCAGAGATGTTTAACTTCTGTCTTTGTGTCTCCAGAACTTAGAATAATGCCTGACATGTGTGTATGCGTGTGTATGTGTATGTGTGTGTGCAAGAGGTGTAGGGCGTTAATAACTGCTTGTTGATTGACTGATTGATTAAGAGAGTTCTGGAGAGTACAATGGAATGAGAGGATAAGGGAGGAGGGATAAGGCTGAGATGCAGATGGATGAAAGTTTAGGCAGACAAGGAAGAAGAAAAAACTTCCATCTAATAGAACCTGACTCCTAATTATGCAGACAGGAACATGAAGATGTACATGTTGACAATAGCTTGGGAATGACCCATCAATAAGGGTACCCTCACTCAGTCACTGTCTTTGACTCCAGAGAATCTCATATAGTCATGAGACCCCAGCAGGAAAGGAACCAAATAGAATAACAATCCCAACCTGGGCACTGGCCTAGACTCACAATCTTCCCTCCCTTCCCCTTCTAGCTCCCCAAAACATTGGGGATCTAAGCATACTGGATTTGGAATATAAACACTTCTAATCTCTGATTACAGGATGCATAGGTCCTCCCTCCCACCCCTGGGGTATTTGGGGCACTGGGACTTAGGATCCGCAATGGCTTATAGTCCTTCAGAAGAGGCCTTCTGCTGCTCCAGATATCTGGAAGTGGAGGCCTAAGACAGATGTGAGATCCCAGACTTCTCCTTCCTAAAGAGAATATTAGGTTCCCATGGTACATCATTTTCTGGCTGCCTCCTATGTGAACCCTAAAGGGCCAGGCCAAGCAGAGTCAAAGGCACAGAAGTGGTGTGTTAGCTGTGATAACAAGCACCAGGGCAAAGAAAATTAAAATATAATTTTTCTTCCAGGGGGCTCTCCCAAAGCCAGAGTTAGGATAGCTTTGTGATTACCTGAAGTGTAAAGAAAAATCAAGTTAATCCTTATCTTAAAAGCAACCATTTAAGTCAATTCAATGGACATTTATTAAGAATATACTAAGGGCATGTTCCCAGGCAAGGTGCTCAGGGTAATATGAAGATCAGAAAGACCCTGCCTTCCTTGAGCTTAGAATTTTAGCATCAAATCTCGAAACGCTCAAGCAGGAAAAGAAGAGAGGATAGGTAGGATATAGTGGAATGATACTCGCATGAGGGCCAAGACAACATGGTTCTGTCCTTTCTGTTCCAATAGCCATCAGCAAGGCCTTGGACAAATTGTTTTGGAAGCGAGGTGGCACAGTGGATAGAATGCCAGATCTAGAGTCCCGAAGACCTGAGTTCAAATCCCACCTCAGATGCTTACTAGCTGTGTGACTGTGGGCAAGTCATTTAATCCTGTTGGCACCAGTTGCCTTAACTTTAAAATGGAGATAATAGTACCTACCTCCCATGAATGTTGTGCAGATTAAATGAGATATTTGTAAAGCATCTAGGCACTTAATAAATGTGCATTTCATTCCGTTTAATCTTGTCAGGCCTCAGGTTCTTCAATAAAACATAATAATGTATGTATAATGTATGTATTTGTATATTTCTATTTGAAATGTGTATATGTTTATGTATATATATATGTATATGCCCATGTATACATATATTCCAATTATAAAATTCAGTTCTCTTATTCATCTTTATCAACTAAACCAGACCATAGGAGAGAATTTTTAAATTGTTACTGTTATTTTGTTTTTCTATTAAGTCACAATCTAAGAATTTTCTATGGAGCTATGTAAATGTATATATATATATATATATATATAGTGTACATCTGCATAATACATTTGTGTGTATGTAAGCACAAACATATGCATGCATACAGACACATGTGTCTGTATATGTATGTTCTTATGAATACACATACCAGCATAATGTATATATATATATTCCATATAAAATGCATAGGTTGTAAATTTAAGTCACAATATAAAAGTTTCATATATACATATGTATATATGTACATACATGTACAAAATATGTGTGTTCACAGATGTGCAGTGCATGTATATACAACACACCTATGTTTTCTATATGTAATCATACATGTACATATGTTCCATATGAAATGCTTAGATTCTGACTTTGTGACAATATTCAGAACGTTCTGTGTGTGTGTGTGTGTGTGTGTGTGTGTGTGTGTGTGTGTGTGTGTACAGAACTCCCAGTGACATTTACTTCTGATCTCCAACTTACAGGTTAAGAGAGCTGACTAGATCCCTGAGTGGTAAAGTGACTTGTCCACTGCAACACAACCAGTATGTGTCAAAAGCAGGATTTGAACTCAGGACAATTCAGGAACCTCCTACCCAGCATCTGGTTCTCTGGCATCAGTTCAAGGATGTTCCTCACCCATGAGATCCCGTAAGAAGTGCTACTCTGAACAAAGAAAGTTCCATTTCAGTGGATGGGCTAAGTTAATAGTCACTATGACAATCTTTCCCTTAAAAGTATGATGAGAGAAAAGGCACCCTAAGCTTGCTAATAATGCAACTATAACATCAGATCTTTGTCTGCCTAATGGAAAACTGATCAAGATTATCTTTTTCTTAACTTGTTCATGAGATTCCTCCACAAAAGCCCTTCCCTGATGCTTCTTACTGTTGTGGAGGTAACATTGGAAGCACAGACTCTGACAAGTTCCGGGATCCATGTTGGACTATTGTATGAAATCTAGTGTTCAGGAATGAGCCAAGCTGCCTTGGAGAGGATTGTCACCAGACTATTCACAAAGTGAAAAATGTTTTGGCCTCATCAATTCTCAGATATCATCTATTAAGTTGTAAATAATTTGTATTGGTGAAGAGAATAATCAAACCAAGGAAATCACTGACCATTGATATATTAAAACCCAAGTTGATGAGCTCTTCACAGTGATGGAACCCCCAGGCTCATTGAAATTAAACTAGATGGCAGATAGCACTTTTCTATAAGGGAGCCTATCATTCAAGTCTAGAAGGAGACTGACTAGATCTCCTCCTGTCTTCTTTTATATTACCTCCTTCCTATGGGCAATTCATGACTCATTACTAAAGCCAAGGCTCAATGGACTGAGTTCAGTCTTAAATGGTTCTCAATAACAATACTCCTTGACCTTTCTCTTCCTCCCTTCTCAAGCCACCAACAGTGCAACTGAATTTGCATTGTTTCTGTCTCTTCCCAAAGGATATTCAGTTCCCATATATGCATTAAGCTACTGAGAGAATAGATAAAAGATTAATATCTTCTTCCTTTTTAGCAATTTAGTATTTCTATGGCACCTTCAAATGAATACTGTTTTCTTCCTCCTTCCCCACAGAGTCAGATTAAGAAAATTTCACAATACTTCATGGAAGACTAGTACCCACATCTTTATATTTTATTGTTTCCTTATGGGATCTAAGATTTCCCCCCACTCCAGTGTCTGGACACTTAATCTGCATTTCTTATATCTTGCTTCTTCAGCCCCACGTCCCATATTATTCGAGCTTTTTTAACTCCCAGCTTGATGCAGGAATTCCTGTTCTTTGCCTCACAGACACTGCCATCAGTGATCCTCATCACCTCAATACTCCAGAAACCCAATCTATCTTCTAGTTGGCATTTTTTCCTTCCAGGAGTTCCATTCCTCCTTTGTGATTATGGCATTATGGGAAATGCTATTCTTCCCCTTTTGTAGAAGCTTAGGTGCTCTTCCAGTAGAGACAGAAAGAGAAGGATTAGAGCAACTTATGTTAACACGTAGAAAGGCAATCTCCTCCCTCTATTGCATTGGTATCCTCTACTCTTCAAGGTGATTCAATTTATGGAAGCTGAGGGGGTGCCTGTCACTTGAGGAATGGCTGGACAAGTATGGTAGGTGAACGTGATAAAATACTATTGTGTTGTATGAAATGATGAAGGGGATAGTTTCAGAGAAAAATGGGGAGACTTGTATGAACTAATGCAGAGGGAAGGGAGCAGACCAGAAGAATAATTTATACAATAACAACACTATTGTAAAGACAAACAACTTTGAAATACTTAGGAACTCTGATTGATGAAATGACCAACCACAATTCCAGAGGACTTATGATGAAATATGTTATCCATAAACTCACAATATAGATTGAGGCCTTTTTGGACAAAAATAATGCAGAAATTTGTTTTTGCTTGGCTATATACATTTGTACTAAAAAAAGGAAATTACTAATCAAGAGCTTTAGTGCTGATATTAATTAAAATGAATACTTACTTCACACACACATGCTGGTTCAATGCAATTCAGTTCAATTAACACTCATCTGCTATGTGTACAATATTCTACTAGACACTAGGGATACAAAGGTGAAAAAAAACACAACTTGGTCCTTGCCTTAGAGTACAGTTTAGGGAAGGGGGGGGTGGCTGCCAATCTTCATTCTGTAACCTTCTACCTATTCATGTTAAATGCACCAGTCTATAGTTTTCCTTAGTTTTTCCTTATTTAAAGACAAACACACTGCTCACCATTTGCCAGCTCTCTGGGGACTTCAGCTCCCCTTCATGGTTTCTCAGAAATAATGACCAGAGGTTCTGCAATTCTGCAAATTGTCTCAGGTGCATGCCATCAGTCCCTGCTAATTAGAATGCTCCACTTTTTTCTAGATGCTTTTAATTATTACTTGCCCTGTTTTAATTTGGCTGCTATCCTTTCATCACAACTAGGATTTTTTTTTGTAGAGGCAAAAATAAAGACATTAAAAAAGCTTCACCCTTTTCCTATCCTGTTAGCTCTCCCTTCCTTTTTCAAGTGGAGGAATTTTTTTTTCTTCTTTTGTATTTGAAGAATTGGGGGAGGCAGTTTTTTCATGTCCTTTGTGTGGATAGTGGGAAAGAATACTAAACTTGGAATCAGAATAGCCTATTCTAACCTTAAATGTGCATGCCTCTGACTCTAGCTACCACTTTGTAATTTTGTGTCCTTGCCCAAATGATGGCTGCAGTCTTGTCTCTGTTGCTTACTTCTCATGTTAATTTGTCCAAGTCATTTAGGCTCTAGGGGCCTCAGTTTCCTAATTTGTCAAATGAAGGGGTTTGAATAGATAAACCCAAGGAAGTCTGGCCACACACTGTGGATCATTTATAAATTATCTGAGAAGGGATGGAATTTCAGAAACTGGGGTCAACTGAAATGAACTTCCTGACAGAGAACCACCTGAGAGGAAGAGAGACCTCAGCTTTGGCTTTAGCTAGGTCTCCTTGCCCCACTCTCACCTTCTACCTCCCACCTTTGACCACCAGGAGACCCTTCAAGCTTCAAAGGGCCTGGAAGATTTGGGGCTACCTATGTTTCCATTAGTATCCTAGAGGCATACCCAGGTCCACTGAGGGCAGTGTCTATATCAGGAGTCAAGTTTAGATTAGGAATAATTCATCATGCTTACAGAGAATTTACTAAGTACCCTAAGAATAAGAGAAAAGGATCTTGAGCAACAGGAGCTATGCATTTCCCCCTTGCCATATATGTTCTCTAAACTTAGCCCACCTTATCCTGTACTCTATATGTACTTGTGAGAGAGTTTGTTACAGACTTGGGCAGGGTGGGGGGCGGGGAGTGTGTTTGTACCAACTGTTCTTACTGCTCCACCAAATACCCTTTTTTCAAAACTTTTCTAGCTGGTTGACCTAACTGATTCTCCATGAAAATATTGGACAGGAGTAGTACTCTGGTTGGAGCTCAAGCCAATGGCATTTAGAAAATCAGTTGGTTGGATCTCATGGGTAGGGAGATGCTGCACCTACAATGTTCCAGGCCAAGCACTTTACAAATATTATCCGATTTGATCTGCACAAAAACTCTATGAGGTCTACATTTGGCAGTTGAGGAAACTGAGGGGAACAAAGATCAAATGACTTGCCTAGAATCATGCACCAGTAAGTGTCTGAGGCTGGATTTGAATTCAGGTCTTTCTGACTCAAAGCCTGCTGCTCTACCCACTGTGCTATCGAAATACTCTGAGGGGGTACCCCATAGTACTCTGAGGGGGGAGATGTAACTGAAATATAGGGCCAAGAGAACTACTCATAGGGAGTAGGAGGTGAGATAAAGATCCTCAGTACTTACATAGACAACATTTAATTATCTAAGTTATGATGACTCACAGATGTCTATTACATTAAAAAAAAAACACAAAAGCTTCAAGTGTGTTGGACTAAGCCTGATTTAGGTTCAGCCTATAATTGAGGGGAGGGGCAAGGGGGAAACCTCATTAGGATGCTCATACCTCATTAGGATGCTCATACCTCCTTATGTCTTAAAAGGGATAGTACTGGTCGTCTTGACTTCTTGCGGCTCAATGGAATCAAGTGGTTGGCTTGGACTGCTCTGGATCGGTTATCTCTTTCATGTCAACCAGCTTTTAAAAAAGGCAACAGTTGCAGCTTGATCTCTTCCTCCTTTTTCAGAGAGACACAGACAAAAGTGGAGCTAAGAGTAGCCCTGGTCCCCAGAGTATTTCCCTACCTTGGGCTGAAACATATGGAATTTCTGTATCTTCTTATTCATATGACTTGAATAGAGAGGTCTCAGACTCTGTGGTCCAGAATCCTAGAGAGAGAAAGGGATAGAGTGGAGAGGAGTTCCTACATCTTGTCAGTCTGACAGTCTCAGGGCTGCCTCTCTAGCAAATGCAAATTCGAGAAAATATTGGAATCCAGCCTTCTAGCAAGGGAAAGAGCAGGTATTGGGTAGTACTAGCTTTTTAGAGAAAGGAGGATTGTGAGGTGCCATAACCCTTCTCTCTACCACCAGTCTGAGTTAAAGGAGCAGTAAGGGAAAAAAATTACAATGTGTAAACACAACTTGTTTCATAAGGGATGTCTGTAATCAATGATATGTACAATTTTTTTAACAGTGGGCCAATGATATGATAAGAACATAAGATAACCAAAAGGGAGTCTATACTATTCATAACGTCCAGAAAACTTAAGTGAGGTCTCTAAGATTTTGGATAGATCCTCTGCAGATCATTTATGGGAGACTTTGGACAAGAGTTATGAGAGATGTAAGGGGAAGTCAGGGTTGTGGGTTGTAGCCTGCATAGTTGGAATGAGGGTCCACATTGATGTGATCAGTTAATCAATCACAAGCCTTTACTAAACAACTACTATGTGTCATAATCTGTGCTTGGTTCTAGGACAAAAACAAAAACAAAATAATCTTTGCCCTCAAGGACTTTATGCTTTATTGGAAGGAACAACTTGTACACATGTAGATGTTTTTAAAAACAGAGTTTGGAAGTATATGGACACACATGTAACATATATATATGTATATATGATATTTTAGTATCTAATACCCAACATGCATATGTGTGTAAACATATTATATGTAAATATATGAGGCAAGTACCTAACCAATTCAAAGATGTTTGACCTTGGACATATCACTTACCTCCTCCAGAACTCAAGTTTGTCATCTATGAAGTGTTAGATACAGGACAAGGGGGATCCTAGTTCCAACATTCCAGGCTTGTATGACTCTAAGATGCTGTATTATAAAGAAATTTCATTGCATTGTCCACTGGATGGCAGAACTAAATTCTTGGTGAAGCTGCCATATGGGAACAACTTTTTATGCTGTATTTCTAGACTCAAGGTTCACTGTGTTGCTCTCTCACCCCAAACCCTTCATTCATGCCTACCCCCTACCAACTCCCAAATATGAAATCCCAAAGCTACAGAAGAAACAGAACTCCAAGTTCTTTTTGGAAAATGTACTGACATTTTCACGTGTGTATAACTATGGTGCTGTTTTTGTTTGTTGCTTTCAAGTACAAAAGAAAACCCATCCAAAGGAGGCAAAGTTCAGCAGAGCATCAATAAACATTAAAAAACCCACCCTAAAATAAATTAGCTTCATGAGGTTTCAGGTTCCCAATCCAGCTTAGAATGAACACTCTTTCAGCCTACAATAGTGCTATTTGCCCTTACTCAGAATCACCAAAGTTTATAGGAGTAAAGTATATGTAATGCAAAAGAAAACTCAATAGCAATCAATGGATAGACTCTTTATGCTTCTTTGTACTCCTACAGTAATACTTGTTCCAGATCTAGCTAATAGATGTGCTGTTGGAGGTAATGATCCCAAAAGGTCAGAGAAGCCAAGACTCCCCATCCCTAAGATTCATTTTATCAGACCTGTAGTTGCTCATGTAATTGATGAAATGTGGTCTATGTGACTTTGAACTGTATCTCCCCCATTTTCTATTCTGTAACTTTTCTTCCCCATACTCCCTTCTCTCCCTGTTCAACCTTATTTTTCTCCTCCAATCTAGTTAAATTCTTATAATGACCAATGTCTTTGGAACACCTCCTCTTTCCTGGATTTATGTACCAAAAAGTGATATCAGTAGGTACCACAGCAGGACTAACTTAGTAAAACCTACTGAAGAATGCAAGAGGTTTCATCTTTATCTAATATACTCTACATGCAAAGCCTAGAGACAATACAAAGGCTGGAGATTCCTTTTTGTTTGAAATACATCACAGCATGCTGGTTAATTTTTTTCCTAAGCATTGTGTCAGACAAATTTAGAGTTTCTAGCACAGCCTGACCTTTGAGCTACAGGAGATAACACAAATATACTTTGGTGTCATTTTCATATTAGGATTGGAACATTTCCGCTATCTATCTTCTGTCCATTAATCAGCTGAACATCCTGTGAGGAAGCTATATTTATACAGAAATCTGAATATGCTTCAGTTGATTGGTAGTTACAAGGACATCAAGAAATGTCCATGGGGAGAACATAGTGTTAGGAAATTATGACTTGGTAAACATTTCTGATACATTTTCACTGTAATTTTATCTCTGTGACAACCATCTTTCTTGGGTAAGTAATGAAATGAAGACCTCAGAGCAACATTTGTTGCTACTTGTGATCGGTGGGACCTTAGGCAAATCATTTTCCCACTATGGGTGTAAATGTGAAAAAAGGGAAATTGGACTTAATCAGGGCTTCTTCACCTTTTTGGTGTCCTGGACACTTGTGTCAGTCTGGTGAAACCTCTGGACCCCATCTCAGAATAAAGCTTTTAAATGTGTAAAATAAAATAATAAGATTACAAAGGAAATCAATTATGTTGAAATACAGTTATCAATATATCTGAATCCATAACAGATTCGCCTATAGATATTTATAGGTAAACAGACAGACAAGCACTTAGATAGATACATGCATATATACATAGATTGATAGACACATGGAGAGATAAACAAGTTCACAGAAACCAGGTTAGGAACCCCTGGTAGATAAGCTCTTAGGTGACATCATGATCAAAATTCAATGATGTTACTCTAAAACCTTACTCTTTATCAACCCACCATCTTAAAATATTTTCTATGAGTGCTAAAACTTTTCAATCTTCATAAATCACCTAGGGATAGGAATTAAAATCTATGATTTAATTTATTTAGGGGATTCTTCCATGGGAAAATTCAGCCCAATACTTTCTACTTTCTCTGCAATTTATAGCCTTAAAATGTTGCCTAGAACTCTGAGAGGGTAAGAGGCTTGCCTGGAGTCACAAAACTAGTATGTGTGAGAGAAAGGATTTGCACCCAAGTCTTTCTGCCTCTGAGTCCACATTTCAATCCATGCTCTCTCTTTTAAGTCCTCTATTAGGTCTTAAACAACTGGAGGAAGTGTTACCACTTACTTATAGGCCAGTTGAGAATACCTATCAATCACTGTATAGTGGAAAGAACTCTAGATTCAGAGTCAGAGAAACCTCACTCTTCCACCCATTGTCTCGATGACCTCATGCAAAGCATTTGCCTTCTATGGGATTCCATTTCTTCATTCTTCAGATGAGATTTTTGTACTAAGGAACCTCTAGGGTCTCTTCCAGAACTTTAACTTTTATAAATCTATGAGTGAGACATAGGATAGCTCCAAGGATGGGAGGAAATAGGAGGAGGAAGGAGGGATAGTGATAGAGGAGATGGAAAGGCTTCACTAGCACACTTCTTGGCACCTGAGGGGGTACCTCAGGCTGTCTCACATGCAAAGCTAACAAGCTGCTACCAGTCAGTCCCCTCATTGACCCCACCCTCACTTACTGATCCTGTAGAATAATTTTAATATAGTTGTTGATTTTTTTTTCTTTTCACTGAGGATAGACCCTCTTTCTGAAAATCCATAGATGCATCAAAGAAAGTAGTTCATGGAATTGGAAAGACCACTGAACTTAGAGTTGGAAGACCAGGGTTTATGTCCCAGTTCTACCATGAAGTTGCCATGTGACATTGACCAAGTCCCCACCTCTCTGAGCCCCAAATTCCTCCTACACAAAATTAGTGTAGTAATATTTTTAATGCCTCTCTCAGAGGATTCTTGTGAAGATCAGATGAAGTAATTTGCAGAGGGCTTTGATCTCCATTAGTCCCTTGTGACTATTACAACAGCCTAATGGTTACAAAAGCAAACATTTTGTTTCACAGACAAGGAATTTAATGTGCAAAGAAATCATACAATGATAGATTTGAAATCAGAAAAGACCTTATAGAGGATCTTGTCCACATCACTCCCACCTCCTCCATTTCATGCTTAAGGAAACCAAGGCACTAAGATATCAAGCAACTTGCTCAAAGTTACACAGATAGAAAATGAACCAGGCTCTGAAGTCCTCCAGCTGAAGATGTAGTGTCCTTCCCACCATACTTAATTGTCTTATCCATATACATCTTAGAGCCAGAAGACCTGGGTTTATGTCCCAGTTCTACCATGAAGTTGCCATGTGACATTGACCAAGTCCCCATCTCTCTGAGCCCCAAATTCCTCCTACACAGAATTACTGTAGTAATATTTCTAGTGCCTCTCTCAGAGGATTCTTGTGAAGATCAGACCAAGCAATTTCCTGTTTCACCTCAAGGATTCATGGCCATAGAGGAGGCTGCCTGGGGTGAGAGCTGCTTCCTTCATACTTGTCAACATCAGTGCTGTCAAATTCAAATAGAAAGGGACATGATAAATCATGGTAAAGATCCCTGTTAGAGTATATGAACTAAAAAAAACAACATATATATATATATATATATATATATATATATATATATATTTGCTTTTTGGAGGGCAATTGGGGTTAACTTGCCCAAAGTCACATGGCTAGGTTTTTGTTTGTGTGTGTTAAGTGTCTGAGGCCAGATCCGAATTCAGGTCCTTCTGACTCCAGGGCCGGAGCTCTACTCACTGTGCCACCTAGCTACCCCCAAAAAAACCATGTATTAACATAATTTATACTTGTTTTATTTATTTTGTCAAATATTTATTTTATACAAAATTACATTTTAACCTTATTCAGACATACTCAAGAGTAGGGAGACCTTAAGCCTCTGTAGATCTTTGATCTACACATGTCTCCACATACTAATTGATCCCTTACAATCTGGCTTTCAACTTTACCAGTTAACTAGAACTGCTCTCTCTAAGGTTGCTTAGGATTTATTAATTGCCAAAGCCAATGACCTTTTCTCCATCCCTACCCTCGACTTTGCAACATTATTGACCACCCATTCCTCCTAGACTCCATCCCACATGTGTTTTCATGACATTACTTTCTCCTGATTTCCATTCTGTCTAGGCACTTCTCAGTTTCTTTTGCTGAATCTTAATCCTTGGTTCATTCCATATCCATAGTTATAGAAGAAGATGCTGTCTTTGATCCTCTTCTTCCTCTATATTTTCTTTCTTTCTATGGTCCCAACTGTCACCTCTATGTCAATGACTCCCAGATCTTTATAGCGAGCTTCATTCTCTCTTCTGAACACCTGCATTCATAGATTTAGAGTGAACAAGAACCTAAAAAATCATCTAATCCAAACACCTCATTTTACAGATGAGGAAACTGAGGCCCAGAGAGGTGAATTTACTTCCCCAAAGTCATGCAGGCAATAAACAGTAGAGTTCGGATTTGAAGTCAGTCAGTCATTCAGATAATCAATTAGCGTTTATTAAGCATCTACTATATGCCAGGCACTACACTAAGTGCTGGAGATTCAAAGAAAGGCAAAAGACAGTCCTTACTCTCAAGGAGCTCATGGTCTAATGGGAGAGACAACACATAAATGACTATGTACAAAGAAGATATAGGCAAGATAAATTGGAGCTAATCCACAGAGGAAAAGCACAATAAGGGAGATTGGGTAATGCTTCTTGTAGATGATGGGATTTTAGCTTAGACTTGAAGGAAGCCAGGGAAGCTGGAAGACAGGGATAATGAGTGAGAGAGTTACAGGTATGGGGAAAGTCAGTAAAAATACCTGGGGTTGGGAGATGGCAAGTCATGTGCAAGGAACAGCAAGAAGGCCAGTGTTTCTGGACCATAGTTGGGGGGTGGGTAGATGTGGCAAAAGAGCCAGTGCTTGTGGTGATAAGGTATGAGAAGATTGGAAAGACAGGACAAGGGAGATTCTGAGGGCTTCATTAGTGAAACAGAGGGCTTTATATTTAATTTGATAATAGGAAGCCACTGAAATTGGTTGAATGGGGAAGGTGGGGTGATATGATCATGTCTCTTGATTCCAAGTATGGCATTCTTTCCATTGCACCACCCAGTCTCTGAATACCAACTGCTAATTGGATATCTCCAATTAGATGTTGTATAGTTATCTTACATTTAATATATCCCAAACCAAACTTATTATAAACTCCTCCCCCTCAAAAAAACCCTCCCCTTTTGAACTTCCCTATTTCTATTGAGGAGATCATGATTCTTCCAGTTATTTAGGTGTGGAGTTTCAGAGGTATTCTTGACTCTACTATCTCCCTTATCCTCACATCTAATTATTTGTCAAGACTTAATCAGTTCTTGTTCCTGTTGCTTTTGAGTTGTTTTTAGTTGTATCTAATTCTTCATGAGCCATTTGGGATTTTCTTGGCAAAGAATTGTTTGTCCTTTATCTCTCCAGTTCATTTTATAGATGAGGTACTGATATAAATAGGGTTGAGTGATTTGCCCAGGGTCACACAGATAGTAAGCATCTGAGTTTGGATTTGAACTCAAGAAGATGAGTCTTCCTAACTTCAGGTCTGGCACTCTATCCACTGCACCACCTAGCTGCCCTTATCAATCCTACCTCAACAATATCTCTCATATCTGTCCCCTTCTTTTCCTTTATATGACCCTCATTTTGGTTCAGTCTCTTGTCATCTCTTGCCTGGACTCTAGCAGTAATATCCTAATTGGTTTCCCAACTTCCATTCTCTCTCTTCTCCAATCCGTGCTCCACACAGCTGTCAAAGTGGTATTTCTAAAGACAAGTCTGAAGAATTGTCACCTACATCCTCAAGAAACCCCAGTGGTTCCCATTTGCCTATAGGATAAAGTATAGATCCCTCTATTTGGCTTTTAAAACCCTTTACAATGTGACTTCATCTTATTTTTCCAGGCTAATTAAGCATTGCTCTCCTTTATACACTCTATATTCTAACCATGGTGAGTTACTTGCTTTGTGAGTTACTATGCCATTGTGTAGACTATGTCCCCATGTCTAGAATGCACTCCTTCCTCACCTCTACTTCATGGAATCCTTGGCTTCCTTCCAAACATACCTCAGGTTCCATCTCCTACAGAAAGCTTTTCTGACTCCCTGACCCATTTGCTAGTACCCTCCCTACAGAAATTGCTTTGAATGTATTTCATATTTAATTTTCTGGGTTCAAGTTGTCTCCTCCCACCCTCAGTAGAGAGCAAGCTCCTTGAAGAGAGGGACTTTTTCACTTACTTTTTTATCCCCAGAATCAGGCACAGTATCTGGTATGTATAAGCATTAACAAATGCATATTAAATAACTCAATTATAGTCTCTGCAGCCCCATATGCTGGGACTACAAGTACATTCATGATATTCCTTCAGTGATTGATTTTTTTTAATGTAGCAATAAATGAATTCACAGATTGTCTCATAAAGAGCTGAAGGAAGTCCACAGCTGGGGAAGAGCCTGAACAAAAAGCACATAACTCAACTGGATTTTATAGAACAGGGTAGTTAACTTATATGTTACACAGCACTTAAAGAATAAGTGGATGCTATTAGAAACCAAAAGTAAAGCTAAACACACACACATGAACTCTATTTCAAAGCTTGCCTGATCCCTATTAAGAAAACTTTCAGATTCCTAGATGTGACCAGGCCACATTTTAATACAGACAATAGCATAAATACTGTGATTAAATAAGAAGACTAAAAGCTTATTTAGGAAAAGATGAATTCCTTTAGCAGAAGAAAGTAAATAACTGACTGGTCTCCTGGAAAGGAAAAGTCTTGGTTGCCAGATAACCTTGCATTTATCTGATCTGCTTGTACAAAGTTTGAGACAGTAGAAACTGGAGGAATCTATTGCCTTTCCTCTGGTCATTTATCATCCAATAAAAATTTATGAAGTACCTTCAATATGCCAAGTGCTGTGTGCCTGGATATGCTACATCCTAGACATACAAAGACAAAAACAAAACAATCCCTTTCCTCAGGGAACTTGACATCTAGTGAGCATGAACAATTTGTACCCAGAAAATTAAATGCAAAATACAGTTATTTCTGGAAGTAGAACTCCAGCCTCTGGGAGAAATCTTCACATGTGTTTTAGGACTATCACACTGATAGCTGGGTAGAGGGTGGATTGGAAAGTGAAGAGATCCATTACCTCCCTCCCAGATTATTGCAATGGCCTATTGATGGATCTTCCCACCACAAGTCTCTCCCTACTCCAGTCCATCCACCATTTAGTTGTCAAAATGATCTACCCGATTCACAAATCTGACCGTGTCACCTTCTACTTAATAAACTCCAGTGAATTCCTATCATGTCCAGAATCAAATACAAAAGTTTCTGTTAGGTGTTCAAGGCCCTTCATAACCTATCTGCAGCCCTTCTTAACTTAAAGTCTTCTTACACCTTACAAGTTCCCATTTACTCTGTGATATAGTAATACTAGCCTCCTAGCTGTTTCTTTAGAAAGACACTGTCTTTCACTTATGCTGCCCATGAAGTGTAAAATGACTATCTTACATGTTACATTGAATCCCTGGCTGTCCCCATGATAACAATGCCCTCCATCCTTATCTCTGCCTCTTGACTTTCCTGGCTTTCTTCTAGTCCTAGCTAAAACCCCATCTTCTACAGAAAGTCTTTCTTGATCTTTCTCTGTTCTAATGCTGATATCTCTGTAGTTCTGATGTCCCTCAATTCCATTTGTTGATCATTTTCCATTTATCCTCCATGGAGTTCATTGGTTCATAGTTGTCTGCAGAGTGTCTCCACTATATTAGATTTTGAGCTTCTTGAGAACAGGGGCTATCTTTTGCTTTTCTTTGTTGCCCTAGAACTTAGACAGTGCCTACACATCATAAGTGTAATCATAAATGTTTACTGACTGACTGCAGGTTGGGAGACTGGCATAAGAGTACAGAGAAAAAGGTTGTGAAGACATGAGCCAGAGTCGGGATCTTTTTGCCAGATGTACATGAAGGTACACTCAACAAGATTTGACAATGTTTTTCCTTTGTCCTGTGAGACTGGACAACATGAGTTGGATGTTGAACTGAACTTCCCTGTGAGTTCATGGGGCCCACAGAATAAACCTACTTCTGGGAAAATCATGATAATTGGGAATGAAAGGGCCCCGCTCCTCATCTCAAAGCAGGTATTCTGGGGCTTTTCCTGCCCAAGTATTTGTAATGAAGAAAAGCCTTTGTGTTGGCTACTGAGCTAGAACAGGGAGTACATGCAAAGTTTCCAAGAGGGAACCTCATTCTTTTTCCTTTATGCTGCCCATGAAGTATAAAATGACTATCTTACATGTTACATTGAATCTCTAGGCAAGCCTATGTCTGTGATGGAACTGCCTCCTAGCTGTGTTTTCTTTGCTTTATACAGGGTCATGTGAGACTATGAAAGGTTGGGGGTTCAGTGCTGGCAGTTACTTGGCAGATTTGGCAGCAGCTGGGTCTGTATTCCTGCTCATCCCTGACCAAAGGACCCATGCCTTACTCAGAGAAATCAAGGTAGGGAAAACATAAGAAAGAGATAGTAAGGTATATTCATACAGAAGCCACAGGTAGGAGCATGACAGAAAATATTAGGGTGAAAATTAATGGAAAGGTAAACAGAAATCATTTGTTCACTATAGTGGACTACAGATCACTTGGACAGACAGAGGAAATAAGTGAGCAAGTCATTCATTTAAAAAAATCATTGTTAAGATTCTACTATATGCCAGACAGTCTGCTAGACACTGGAGATTCAAAAACAAAAATGAAATTGTCTCTCCTCTAGGAGAAACAGATGACAAGTCTGTCACAGAAGCATGATGGAGTATAATGGGGCACTTCAGTTACCCAAACATCTGCTGAAACTCTTTCTCTCTCTGCCAAAACAGTCAGCTAATAACTTCTTCACTTGATTTAATGATAATTTCTTCCATTAAAAGGTAGAGAAACAAATAAAGGAACATTCTATTTTATTCTATCTTTATTTAGAACAGGTCTCTCCATTTTGACCAGGCTAGATGTATAAGGTCAATTTATGAGTCTCATCTCCCCACTGACCAGCAAGGGAGTTTTGAACTGATTCAATTTTTTCCAATCTGGGCTGATTCACCTCTCCTATATTGATGTTTGATTTAGTGTGAACACCAGAATGACATAACCCATTGCAGTACAGGATTCTCAAGCTCAACACACCTCTCAAGCCTAGCCTCCCCAGCTAGGTGGAATTATAGGATTGTCTCAAATGCTGGGCAGAATTCTATTCTTGATCCCACTCTTCCCAAAAGGGAAGAATTTGTTGCTAAGGTAGAAATAACAGGAATCATGAGGGGAAAGTGACCACTTCCTCCTAGAAACTGATAGAAATAAGTTAGACTTGCTCTGACATGCATCTGATGTTTCAGGAGACATGATTTCAAAAGTTGCAGGGGAAGGATCCATGAATCAAACTCATATAGGGGAAATCATCCAAGGAAATATGGAAAACCTCAAGAATGAAAGTTCTTTTGGGGGTTTTCTTTGCAAGGATTCTGAAGACAGTCTCACTGAGTTGGAAGATAAATGATCAGTAAGTTGACTAGGATCAGGAATTTTTCAGCTATAACAAGACTTTTTTCCCTTTTTACTATGCTTTTTATTGGATTTTTTTGCACATGAAACTGAAGATCTATTTTGTACATGTTATTCCTTTTAAATATGTAATAAAGTTATCATGTACATTTATTTTTCCTTTCTTAAAGATCATCTACTAGGTTTTATAGGAATTTCAATCTATCTTGGTCACTCCGCTCTCAGTATGACATAGTGTTGAAGGAAGAAAGCAGAGTTGCTCAATTCAGTTTATTCTACCAAGAAGAATGACATTTGGACTAAAAAGGAGTAAACAGGGAAGTGAATTATGGGAACAAAGTTTTTAAAAATAATCTTTTATTTTTCCCACTTAATTGTAAAGATAATTTGTAACATGTAAAATTTTGAGTTCCAAATTTTCTCCATCCTTCCCTCATATTCCCCTTCCCTAAGACAGTAAATAATTTGACATATGTTATATGTGCATAATCATGTGAAACATATTTCTATATTAGTTATGTTGTGAAAGAAGAAACAAACTTCCAGTTTAACCATCTAGAGAGGGATGATTGGGGAATAGGTTGAGAAACCTATATGGTCTGGAATGTTTGTAGTAGTTCTCTTTGTGATGGCAAGGAGCTGGAGATAGTGGAGATGCCCATCAACTGGGGAGTGGCTGAAAAGGCTGTGGTGTATGGTTGTGATGGAATACTACTATGCTGTAAGACATGATGAGTTCAATAATTTTAGATAAACATGGAAAGACTTGCACAAAATAATGAAGATCAGAGTGAGTGGAGACAGGGAGCATTCTATACAGCAAAAGTAATACTGTTTTAAGAATGACTTTGAGTGAATAAGTCACTTTCTCTATTATAAATACCCAAATTAACTATAAAGGACATATGAGAAGAGATGCTGTTTGCATCCAGAGAAAAAACTGATAAATAGAAGTATGTATAGGATAATTTTACAAATATATATATATATATGCATATATATATATATATATATATATGCCTATTTGTGTCTAATGGTAGCCATCTCTCTAATGGGGGGAAGTAAGAAAACAAAAATAAGTTTAGTTGAAATTTTTTTTGTATATTTGAAAGGAGTAGCAAGTTGTACATAGTAGATTTGCAGTTTTGTGTACAACCATCTTTTTTATTGTACTATGTAATGGAAATACTTCCTTTATTCCATAAATTAAATTTTTTAAAAACAAAATTAAAGAAAAAAAGGAGAAACAAACCAAGTTTTTAAAAAAAAATAGACAAGAATAAAGGAAGTGAAAAAATAGTCTGCTTCAATTTGCATTCAGACCCTATCAGTTCTTTCTCTGGAAGTGGATAGTATTTTTATCATGGGTCCTTTGGAATTATCTTGGATCATTGTATTGCTAAGAAAAGCTATCATTCACAGTTGATCATCATGCAGTATTGCTGTTATTGTGTAGAATGTTCTACTAGTTCTGCTTATTTCACTTTGCATCGGTTTTTGTAAGTTTTTTCAGTTTTTTTGGTTTTTTTTTTTAAATCAGCACACATTCTTTCTTATAGCACAACAGTATTCTATTGCAATCATATAGTACAATTTGTTCAGTCATTCCCCAATTGATGGGCATCCCCTCAATATACAATTCTTTGCCACCATAAAAAGTTGTTAATAAATATTTTTGTATACGTAGGTGCTTTCCCCCTTTTTAATTTTTTTTATTTCTTTGGGATGCATACCTAGTAGTGGTACTGCTGGATCAAAGGATATGCACAGTTTGATTGCTTTTTGGGCATAGTCCCAAATGGCTCTCAAGAATGATTGGATCAGTTCACAACTCCACCAGCAATGCATTAGTGTCCCT
Source organism: Gymnobelideus leadbeateri (assembly GCA_011680675.1). NCBI lineage: Eukaryota > Metazoa > Chordata > Mammalia > Diprotodontia > Petauridae > Gymnobelideus > Gymnobelideus leadbeateri. Next base: position 246,633 of record WOXC01008985.1, read on the forward strand.
GTTTTCCTGCATCCCCTCCAACATTTTTCATTTTTCTTTTCTGTCAGCCAACATTGAAAGAAAATATTATTGTTTTTCAGAAAGCAAGGAGATTTCTAAATGACTTTTTAAAGGACCCATTCAAAACTACAAGAGGAAGTGTATCATACATATTGAGAAACATATTTGGAATAAAAAAATATTGTTGGATACAAGCCTAGGTTAGTCATCTAATCTTTGTATATCTCACTTTCCTCAACTATAAGGTGAGGGAGTAGGAGTCCATGGATTCTAAGGTAACTTCTGGGTTTAAATTTTTGACCCTAATATTCTACGATCAATGAAATTTCAGATTTTTTAAAAATTTGTAACATGCTTATGGGGGAGACTGGGGAAAATTTTGTAGGTAAATGAATATCCAGAAATTGTTTTCACTGCTGATATAAAGTCTTTAAACATAATAAAAGAAGCTTTACAGTTCTTAGCATCATATGTTGAGTTCTAAATATCTACAAGACAAATAGTCTGTCTCCTGACTTGAATTTCTAAAAACACAAATCCAATTAGGCTTCTTATGTTTTCCTATTTAGTGACTTCTTGTTCTTCAGGCTTTTCTTTTTGTTTTTTTTTGTTTTGTTTTGTTTTGTTTTAAGCAGAATGCATGAATTTTAATCATCAAGATAAAATGTGCATGTTTATAAAGATGCCTGACACTTTCTTTGAGCCCTGAAGGAAAACAGTTGGCTCTCAGAGCTATATAGAATTTCAAAGGCAATACAAGTGAACCCATAAGAATAGATAGATTTCAGTAAAATTAATACACAAGGTAGTTCAAAAGACTCAGAAACAAACAACAATAACATAGTAATTTGTATATCTACAGGATCTTTTTCTGAAGCCATTATAATAGCCTCATCAGGTAAATGGCTTAGTTTCACAAAAAGTCATAGAAGAAAACAATATGGCATGAATTTTCATGGATTGCTTTGGTTCTCCTTTTCCTTTTATTTTATTTTTGCCTCATTGTAATCAACAGCAGAAAGGGAAGGCTCATGCAGTTTAACTCTATTTTTTCTTAATTTTTAACATATTTATTCAAAGTTTTGAGTTCCAAATTCTATTCCTCCCTCCCCTGTCCCTTCCCTGAGATGTTAAGCAATAAAATATAAGTTATAAATGTGCAATTATGTAAAATATTTCCATAGTAGTCATTTTTATACAAGGAGACTCAGATATAAGAAAAAAATGAAAGAAAGAAAGTGAAAAATAGAATGCTTCAGTTTATATAGAGTCACTATTAGTTCTTTCTCTGGAGGTGGATAGCATGCTTCATCATTAGTCCTTAGGGATAGTCTTTGATCATTGTATTGCTAAGGATAACTAAGTTATTCACATTTCTTCATTGAACAACATTGCTGTTACTGCATGCAATGTTCTCTTGGTTTTGGTCACTTCACTATGCTTCAATTCATGTAAGTCTTCCTAGATTTTTCTGAAATAATGCTGTTATCTTAAATGGAGACTTTGTTGGTAATATATAGAAGTGCTAGTGATTTGCATGTGTTTATTTTGTAACCTGAAATTTCGTTAAAGTTAATAATTTCAAGTAGTTTTTTATTTGATTTTCTAGGATTTTCTAAGTATAACATCATATCATCTGTAAAGAGTGAAAGTTTTGTTTCCTTATTGACAATAGAATTCCTTCAATTTCTTTTTCTTCTATTATTGGTATAGCTAACATTTCTAGTATGATAGTAACCAATAGAGGTGATAATGGACATCCTCACTTCACCATTGATTATATTGATAAGACTTCTAGCTTATACCAATTACAGATAATGCTTGCTTATAGTTTTAGATAAATAGTAGTTATCTTAAGGCAAGTTCCATTTATTCTCTCTAGTGTTTTTAATAGGAATGGGTGCTGTATTTTGTAAAATGCTTTTTCTGCATCTATTGAAATAATCACAATTTCTGTGTGTTTTATTCTTGATATGGTTAATTATATTGATAGTTTTCCTAATATTGAACTATCCCTGAATTTCTGGTATAAACCCTGGTCACAGTGTATGATCCTTGTGATATATTGCTGTAGTCTCTTTCCTATAATTTTATTTTAAATTTTTACATTAATATTCATTAGGCAAATTGGTCTATAATTTTCTTTCTCTGGTTTGGCTCTTTCTGGATTGGGTATCAACACCATACTTGTGTCACAAAAGGATTTTGGTTAGACTCTTTCCTCTTTCCAGATTTTTTCTCCCCCTCCCCCCCCACCTTCCCCAGATGGCAAGCAATCTGATATAGGCTATACATGTACAATTGTATTGGACATTTTCACATTGCTCACGTTGTGAAAGAAAAATCAGAACAAAAGGGAAAAAACATGAGAAAGAAAAAGAGAAAATAGTATACTCTGATCTGCATTCAGACTCCATGATTCTGTCTCTGGAGGTGGATACCATTTTCCATCATGAGTCTTTTGGAATTGTCTTAGATCATTGTATTGCTGAGAAAAGCTAAGTTTATCAAAGTTGATCATCACACAATGTTGCTGTTACTGTGTAATGTTCTCCTGGTTTTGCTCACTTCAGTTCATGTAAGTCTTTGTAGGTTTTTCTGAAATCTACCTGCTCATTATTTCTTATAGAACAATAATATTCCATCACATTCAAGTACCACAACTTGTTCAGTCATTCCCCTGCTGATCAGCATCCCCTCAATTTCCAATTATTTTCCACCACAGAAAGAGTTTCTATAAATATTTTTGTGCTTGTGGGTCCTTTTCCATTTTTATGACCTCTTTGGGATACAGACCTAGTAGTGGTCCAACAATAGTTGGATCAAAGGTATGCACAACTTGCCTGCCCTTTGGGCATAGTTCCAAATTGCTCTCCAGAATGATTGAATCAATTCACAACTCCACCAACAATGCATTAGTGTTCCAATTTTCCCACATCTTCTCCAATATTTATCATTTTCCTTTTTTGTCATATAAGCCAATTAGATAGATGTGAGGTGGGAGTTGTTTTAATTTGGATTTTTCTAATTGGTTTTAGTTCATTTTAAATCATATGTTCTTTTATACCCCTTTTATTTTTATTGACCTTTTACATATCCACATACTCTTTTTAAAATTTCTGTGTTTGGTAACGTAATGCCTAAAAGAGAAGTGTCCCCAGGACCTATATGATCACAACTAGAAAACACTTCTCACACAAATAAAGTCAGATCTAACTAATTGGAAAAATATCAATTGCTCATGGCTGGGTTGAGCTAATATAATAAAAATAACAATTTTACCCAAACTAAATTATGTATTTAGTGCCATACAAATCAATTTACCAAAAAAACTACTTTATAGAGCTAGATAAAATAGTAACAAAATTTATTTGAAAGAACAAATGGTCTAGAATATCAAGGGAATTAATGAAAAGAAATGCTAGGGAAGGTGGACTAGCTATACCAGATTTTAATCTGTATTATAAAGCAGCAGTCATCAAAACTACTTGGTACTGGCTGAGGAATATAGTGGATCAATGGAATAGATTGGGCGCATGAGATTCAGCAATCAATGAGTATAGAAATCTATTGTTTGATAAACTCAAAGACCCCAGTTTTGGGGATAAGAATGCACTATTTGACAAAAACTGCTGGGAAAACTGGAATGTAATATGGCAGAAACTGGGCATAGACCATTATCTAACACCATATACCAAAATCAAGTCTAAATGGGTGCATGATCTAGGCATAAAGGATGATACTGTAAGCAATCTGGGAGAACAAGGAATAGTTTACCTGTCAGATTTGTGGAGAGGGAAAGACTTTATGACCAAACAAGAATTAGAGAACATTATAAAATGCTAATTGGATAATTTTGATTACATTAAATTGAAAAGCTTCCATACAAACAAAGCCAGTGTAACCAAGATTAAGAGGGAGGTGGGAAATTGGGAAAGAATTTTTACAACCTATGTCTCTGATAAAGGACTTATTTCTAAAATATACAGAGAACTGAGTCAAATCTATAAGAATGCAAGTCAGGGGGCGGCTAGGTGGCACAGTGAGTAAGAGCATCGGCCTTGGAGTTGGGATGACCCAAGATCGAAACCAGCCTCAGAAAATGAGCACCCACACATAAATAATGACTAGTCATGTAACCTTGAGCAAGTTACTTAACCGCAGTTGCTTTAAAAAAAAGAATGCAAGTCATTCCCCAATTGATAAATGGTCAAGGAATATGAACAGGCAGTTTTCAGAGAAAGAAATTAAAGCTATCCATAAGCATATGAAGAAATACTCTAAATCACTATTGATTAGAGAAATGCAAATCAAAACAACTCTGAGGTACCACATCTCACCAGTCATATTGACTAAGATGACAAAACAGGAAAATGACAAATGCTGGAGAGGATGTGGGCAGATTGGAACACTGGTGCATTGCTGGTGGAGTTGTGAACTGATGCAACCATTCTGGAGAGCAATCTGGAATTATGCCCTAAGGGCTATAAATAATTTCATGCCCTTTGACCCAGCAAGACCACTTCTAGGGTTATATCTCAAAGAGATCATAGAAGTGGGAAGAAGACCCATATGTACAAAAATATTTATGACAGCTCTTTTTGTGGTGGCAAAGAATTGGAAATTAAAGGGGATGCCCATCAATTGGGGAATGGCCAAACAAGTTGTGGTATATGCATGTAATGGAATACCATTGTGCTATAAGAAACAAGGAGCAGATGGACTTCATATTTACCTGGAGAGGCTTATACAAACTGATGCTGAGTGAGAAGAGTAGAACCAGGAGAAATTTGTATACAATCACAGACACAACATATGTGTGATGACCCACTATGACAGACTGGACTCTCCTCAGCAATGCAATGATATGTCAATCCCAAAAGACACATGATGGAGAGAGATGTCTACATCCAGAGAAAGAACTAGAAAGAACTGAGTTTGAATCCTGATTGAAGAAAACTACTTGATCTTTTTCTTTTTAATGTTTGGTTTTATTTCCTCTTTACTATTTTTCATTCCATCTAGTACAATCCGCCTTTGTAACCTGACTAATGTCTAATGTGAAAGTATTTGCAGATCCTATACTGGATTGTATGACATCATGGGGAGGGGGGAGGGAAGAAGGGAAAGAAAATTTGAAACTCAAGGAATTATGGAATTATATCTTGTAAACTAAAAGTAAACAAACAAATTAATAAAGATAAAAAAAAATAAAAGAGAAGTCAACTTGGGATGCATCCTCTTCTCTAATAGAAGAATCACCATTTAACTTAAGTTCCACATGTTTCAGGTTATAATGTATATGAATTTTCCAACATATTCCAAAGGCTTCATTTTTAAAGTTATGGACAGGAAAACCAGAGAAGCATGATTATTCCCAATGTATTCTCTCAAATGCAGAAAACCCTCGAAATTGTATTTAAAAGTTTATCATTATTACTAAAAATAATTCAAATGTTTTAAATATTCTGAGTAAGGGTGCAGAAATATTTTTCTTAACTTGTTGATATATAATTTTTAAAAATATTCAACTCTTCCTAAACTCTGCATTCATATTTGAAACTTTTCCCCTTATTTTTTTATTCTCTTTTATCAATTAAATTCTGGATGAAATTGGAGGAGGGAAAAATAAGCATATGAAGCAATTTTTGTTCTAACTTAATACTATAAAGAAATGACATTCTAAAGTAGGGATATTTAACCTGGGATCTGTGAACTTTAAAAAATTGTTAACCATATTTCAATATTATTGGTTTCCTTTTCAATCCTATTAATTTGATTATCATTCACATTATTCCGAGAAGGGGTTCATGGAATGCAACAGAGAACCAAAATGATCATGACCAAAAAAGCCTAAGGACCCTTGTTCCAAAACTTATTTGACCTATTAGAAGAGCCCCAAAATTTGATGCTTTGCACAGGTGTCTGAGAGCCTTAGCTTTGCAACTAAGTATATAAATAAGTTTTTTTTTTAAACAAATACTTTATTAACTTCTGTTTTACATCATTCATTTCCGCCAGATTTTGAGTTACAATCATTTTCCCCCCATTATTCCCCTACCCAACCTCCCAGAATAGCAGTCCCACAAGATATCGCTTCCTCCAATCTGCTCTCTCCCATACCTTCTCCCATACCCCCATCGACTTTTCCATTAGAGGAAGATGAATCTTTGTGTCCCAATGCCTGCACATCTTATCTCCCAATTATAAGCAAAAGAGTATTAATAATAGTATTTATATATATATTTGAAACATTTAATGTTACGACCTCGAATTTCAGATCCATTTCCTTCCTCCCTTGTCACCCATTCCCTCTTGGGAGATAAGTAATTCAGTATATGTTGTACATGTCTAGCTATGCAAAACATTATCATAGTAGATATATTGTACAAGGCTGCTTATAATTCCCTCCCACTCATCCCACCCCCACCTGGTCCATTCCCCACATGATCCTGTCCCTCTTCTATAGTGGGTACTTCCAACCTCCCCTCACCCCAAGGATGCCCTCCCATCCATCATCCCTCCTCTCATCCCCCTTCCCCTATCCTGCTGCAGGTTGAGATATCCCATTTAGTATGTATGTCATTTTCTCCCTGAACCAAATTCAATGTGAATGTGGTTTTGCCTTTTTAGCCTTCCTTATTCTCCCCCTCCTTTGCACCCACTTCCCCTACATGAGATAGTTTACCCTACCATGTCTCTCCCCATCTATAAATAAGTTTTTCAATGAAAATGAAGAGTCATTTAATGAAGAAGGGCTCCTCATTTTATCCTCATAACAGCTCTTAGTAATAAGTGTTGTTATTATTCCTATTTTAAAGATGAGAAAACTGAGACAAACTTGACCAGGACCACACAACTAGTAAGTGTCTGAGGTAGGATTCAAACTCAGGTTTTCCTACCTCTAGGTCTTGTACTCTCTGCAGTGCCTTTCATCATCTGTCATCAGGACCAAAATTAGTCATTGTAAATAACCTGAGTTTTCTTGCCTTTGAGTACTACCATTATCCAGCCATGTTTTGAGCAGTAGTTGGTAGGATTTCAAACTAAATGGTCTATCTCCCTCAACTGAGGCCCAGAAAATGAAAACTAGTATATGTAATCCTGTCACTATCAAACACAGCCTTTCAAACCAAGTATAGGCCCATTATGACCAATACAATACCAGAATAAGTCCTTTATGACTTTGAACAGAAAACATTTATTTGGATGCTCAATTTCTAATGTTTATTAAAAAACATGCTTCAAATTCAGCAGTGCAATTATAATATCACACCTCAGATATGTCAGATTCAACAAATATTTATTAAGCACTCATCATATTTGAGACACTTTCAAGGTCAGGAGCAAGAATTAATGTATTTTTGGAGGGTATTAAAAATAGCTGTGAGTGATTCATTTCCTGACAGATTCAGGTAGACCTTCAGGTCCTCCAGTTTATCCAGAAAAGCTCCATGGATGAGGAAGAATCTCGATAGCAAGGAAATTCTTATACAAAGTAATTGCATCATCTCTTTCATCTCAAATTCAGTTCAATTTACCCTATGCAATAGCATTTATTAATCCCTACCTAGTTCCAGGCATTGGACTAGGCTCTGAGAATATAATGGAACAAAATAAAATAATCCTTGCCCTCTGAAACATATAGCTTACTGGAGGGTGGGGAGCATTGTAGGATCCTAAACAGATCCAAAAGGGATCTCACAGACTATCTAATATATCCAAGTCATTTTGCAAATGGAGAATCTGAGATCTAGGAGGGCTAAATAACTTACCCAAGGTCATATGGTTAGTAAGCATCATAAATGACACTTGAACCCAGATCTTCAAATTCCACAGCCAGTGCTCATTTCTCTGTATTGCCTCCAACTTGTACATAAGTGAGATAATAAGAATAAGAATATTTATATAGAGGGCTTTAAGTTTTTCAAAGCACATATTTTCCCATTTGATGCAAAATATATACAAAGTTATTTATAGTTAGTGTTGTATAATATCAACTGAATGAAAGGCCTCCTAAGAGAAGTAGTTCTTCTGATAAACTTTGAAAAGAACGAAGAATTCCAAAGGGCAGCTATGTGTTGTCAAAGTTCACAGAGCCCCAGGCCTAGAGTCAGGAAGACCTGAGTTCAAATTCATCCTCAAACACTTACTAGCAGTGTGACTCTGGGTAAGTCACTTAACCCCAGTTTCTTCATCTGTAAAATGAACTGGATAAGGACAGCATCTTTGCCAAGAAAACCCCAAATGAGCTCATGAAGAGTTGGACACTACTGAAAAGAATGAACAACAACACAAGCGTTCCAAAATCCAGAGGTGGAAAGGGAAAGACTTCCAAGCATAGGAGACAGCTTAAGCAAAAGCATTAATATTCAAGATGGAGTGATAAGCTCATGAACAGCACTGTAGCTCTCACTGGAATATAACCTGAGTGATGGGGAGGAATTATGTAAAGAGCCTGGAAAATTGTATTTTCTGTGTTGGAGCCAGAGTATGGTGGATTTTAAATGACAGTGAAAGAAATTTGTATTTTCTCCTCAAGACAATTAGGAGCTTGGTCAAGGGAATTTGTGAATTCTTCATGTGGGGAGATCTTCAGGAAAACGAAGAAACACAAATATGTATGAGATGACCAAGGTAAAGTCTTTTATGAAGACTCAGAGGTATGCCAGCTGACTTCTGGAGGGCTCTCTCTATTCTTAGAAAAACTGAAAGAATGAAACCTGCTTCATATAAAATGCAGAGAATAAAATTTATTAGGTAGCCCCTGTACGTTGAGAAACTCCTTAAACCCTCACTCCTGGAACATTTACCTGCCAAAAGTCTACTTCGTTCAAAACAGTTTCTCCAACCAGTGGGTTTGTTTGGGTTCTTTAAATAATAAAATTGGGTTACTTACAGGCATTCTGCAAGTATAAAATGCAAGTAATTCTCTGAGTGGTCACTCAGAGATGAATTTTCATGCACCAAGCAAATACCGTTGCTAATTCTGGGCAAGATAGCAGTGAGTCAACAAATTCTCACCAAAAGAATCAGTTCAACCAGAGCTAAACTTCAGGCAAACAACCTGATTGTATGGCAAGGATTTTTCTTTAGCCCACTGCCTAAATTCACAGGAATGGAACCCATTCATCTTTGGTCAAGCCTGAATATTTTGGGTCCCACAGAAAGTTATGCAGTAATGCAAGTATGCTGTAACTTCTTAGGACTTGAAACTAAGTTTTCCAAAATGGGACAAATGGAAATTTAAATAAGAGTTATAGGCAAAAAGAAGTAGCTGTGTATGTGTTCTATTTTTTTTTCATTTTCAAGGTGGTTTTTCCCCCTTAATTTTCAGGGATTTTGTGTCAGGTTGACTGCTACATGCTATTTCAAACTTAGTAAATTTTGGAGTTTGTATACATGCATATGTATGTATATGTATGACTAATACTACCTATTTCTTTTTCCAAGTTACTCAGCAAAGTAGTCTCCCAAACCTCTTGGTCATTTTGATTTTTTGTTGCCTTCCTATTCATTAAAAATTTTGAACATATCCCCTCTCATCCTATTTTTGCTTATTCATTTGTAAAGTATGCATATGTGCTACTGTACCAAAACATTATGTACATTATAAAACATACACAAATTTTTTTTAAAATGAGATGAAGAAATGAATATTTCATTTTCATTTTATCTGTTAAGAGTAGAAAATATTTTTGTTATAACTAGAATATCATTAATAATTATTTAATAAGAAGTTTAGTGGACAGAGTGTTAGCCTTAGAATTTGGAAGAACTGAGTTCAAATCTTGCCTTAGATACTAAGTGACTTTGAACAAGTCATTTAACCTCTCTATTCCATCTGTATGAAGGGAAGAAACAAAGAATTTTTAAGTGCCTACTATGTGTTAATCTTATAAACATTATCACATTTTATCTTCACAACAATTCTGGGAGATAAATGCTATTCCACTTTAGTCTTGAGGAAACTGAGACAAGTAGAGCTTAAATGGACTTGCCCAGGTTCACACAGATAGTAAGTGTCTAAGACTGGATTTGAAATCAGGTCTTCCTGACTCTAAGCCCAGAATTCTATTCACTAAACCACCTGGCTGCCTCCTACAGGAATCACTCCCAGTTCATATATACCTCACAAAACCCCTCTCTTCTTTCTACATATAGTCTTAAGTTCCATCTTCTATATGAAGATGTTCCTGAGGGGTCAGAGCCAAGATGGCAGAGTAGAAACAGCATTTCCAAGGTGCTCTCCCACCAGACCACTTTCAAAACTTGTAAACGGGGACTCTGAACAACTTCTGGAGCCCCAGCACCCACAGAACAACACAGAGAAGCTAACCTCCCACTGAGGACAGCACAGTAGCCCTGCAGGGAGGGCCAGCGCAGTGCTCTGGGAGCCAACAGCCCAGCACGGAAAGCCAAGCCCAGGTCCGCATGAGCCACAGTTTTAGCCCCAGGGCAGCTGGGCCAGCAGCCAGCTGAAGGGACCCCAGAACACCAGTAGCTGTGATGATTCCAGAATTATCAACACAGACATGCCTAGGACAAAGTGAGAGGTTGGTGCCCTATGGACTTTGGGACCAGTATTTGGGGAACGCGTCAGCTTCCTCCCCTGGCAGCTGGAAGCTGCTGAGGATTCGAGGCGCACTCGCCATTTTGCAGCTTCAGTGGCAGCATCAGCTCCTGGCCTGTGAACTGTAGGGAGATCCAGCAATCAGTCTTGGGGGCTAATCATTCTTGCTGTAACCTGCTTGGATCTGGATTGTGATCTGGGGGGAGGTCTGGGGTGGGTATCCAACTTGCCAGAACCAGAAGTTGTGAAGACCCCAACATTAGGGACAGAAGCTCCCCTGTCTGGTGGCAGAGTCCTACTGTGGCAACAAGCCCAAAAGTCAAGTAATTAAGTGGCAATGTGCCTAGCCAAAGGAAACAAAATAAACAGAAAATGCAACATTAGACTCCTATTTTGGGGGCAAAGAGGATCGAAGCAGGGAACAGGAGGAGGTCTGTGAGGTCAGAAATCCTGCTCCAAAAGCCCCAGGGGAAAACATGAGCGGGTTACAGGCCATAGAGGACCTTAAGAAGCAGATAAGAGAAGTGGAGGAAAAATTGGGAAGAGAAATGAGAAGGATGCAGGAAAAGTATGAAATGAGAGTCAACAGCCTGACTGAGGAAAATAATGCCCTAAAAAATAGACTCACTCAAATGGCAAAGGAGGCCCAAAAGGGCAATGAGGAGAAGAATGCCTTAAAAAGCCAAATTTGCCAGATGGAAAAAGAATCTCAAAAGCTCCCTGAGGAGATTCATTCCTTCAGAATTAGACTGGAGCAAATGGAAGCTAGTGACTTTATGAGAAATCAAGATGCTGTTAAACAGATCCAAACAAATAAAAGAATAGAAGGCAATGTGAAATATCTCATGGGAAAAACCACTGACCTGGAAAATAGATCCAGGAGAGACAATTTAAAAATTATTAGACTACCTGAAAGCCATGATCAAAGAAAGAACCTAGAAATTACCCTTCAAGAAATTCTCAAGGAAAATGCCCTGATGTTTTAGACCCAGAAGGCAAAATAAAGGTTGAAAGAATCCACCGATCACCTCCTGAAAAAGATCCCAAAAAGAAAACTCCTAGGAATATTATAGCCAGGTTCCAGAATCCCCAGATCAAGGAGAAAATACTACAAGCAGCCAGGAAGAAACAATTTCAATATTGTGGAAACACAATCAGAATATCACAGGACCTGGCAGCTTCTACACTAAGGGATCGAAGGGCATGGAATATGATATTCCAGAGGGCAAAAGATCTGGGACTGAACCCAAGGGTCACCTAGCCAGCAAAACTGAGTATTTTGTTTCAGGGGAAAATATGGTCATTCAGTGGAATAGAGGACTTTCAAGCATTCTTGAGGAAAAAACCAGAGTTGAATAGAAAATTTGACATCCAGACACAAGAAGCAAGAGATGCCTGAGAAGGTAATCAGGGAAAAGAAATCAAAAGGAACTCATCAAAGTTGAACTATTTACATTCCTACATGGAAAAACAATAACTGTGACTGATGAAACCTTTCTCAGTATGAAAATAATTGAAGAAGGGTATATGGGCATATGAATACATATGTGAATGTGTGTATATATGTTTACAGGTATACATGGATAGAGGGCACAGGTTGAATTTGGTGGGAAGGGATGATACTTAAGGGGTGAAGTTAAGAGGTGAGAGAGGAAAGTGGCAAGAGGAGATGGGGAGAGACAGGGTAGGGTAAACTATCTCATGTAGAAGAGGCAAGGGGAAGTAGTTGCAGGGGAGGGGAAGAACAGGAAGGCAAAAAGGCAAAACCATATTCTCATTGAATCTGGCTCAGGGAGAAAATGACATACATACTAAATGGGATATCTCACCCTGCAGGAGAGTAGGGGGAAGGGGGATAAGAGGGGGGATGATGGAGGGGAGGGCATTCTGGGGGGAGGGGAGGTTGGAAGTACCCACTATTGAAGAGGGACAGGATCAAAGTAGGGAATGGACCAGGTGGGGGGTGGGATGAGTGGGAGGGAACTATAAGCAGCCTTTTACAATATATCTACTATGGTAATGTTTTGCATAGCTATACATGTACAACACATACTGAATTGCTTATCTTCCCAGAGGGAATGGGTGACGAGGAAGGGAATAGATCTGAAATCTGAGGCTTTAAAATTAAATGTTTCAAATATATATATATATATATATATATATATATATATATATAATTATTATTATTATTATTAATACTATTTTGCATGTAATTGGGACATAAGATGTTCAGGCATTGGGTCACAGAGACTCACCTCATCCTAATAATAAAGTCGAATGGGGTATGGGAGAAGATATGGGAGAGAGCAGATTGGATGAAGGGATATCTTGTGGGACTGCTATTCTGGGGTAGTGGGTAGGGGAAAAAATAGGGAAAAAATTGTAACTCAAAATCTGGTGGAAATGAATGATGGGAACCAGAAATTAATAAAGCATTTGTTAAAAAAAATAAAGGATAGAGACAGAAAAAATAAATAAAAATAAATATATGAAGATGTTCCTGACCCTTTCGACTACATGTTTCCCCCTTGTCTACCTTGCATTTAGCTACCTTCTATTTTTTTTATTTGTTCTGTCTTCATTTATATGTGCAATTGTCTCCACTGATAGAATAGAATATTCTTGAGAGTATGGATCATTTCATTCTTTGTCATTGTATCCTCAGCACCTAGCACAGTGTCTGGCATACAACAAGTACTTAATAAATTCTTCCTTAATTGTCTGATTTATAATGAATAGGCATAATCATCCCTGTGCTATCCTAACACCAATATACACTTACATACAATCCCAGGAAGGGTTCTAAGAGACAGTGTTTTACAATAATACAACTATTATGCATACTGAAAATCTTAGACAAGAAAAAATTATACATTATTTTCATTCCTAATGCTGCCCTGTTGCTTACCACTATTTTAAAAACACCTACATATAAACCAGAATAAACATCCAGTAAGTTGCAATTGAAACTGAGTGGGGAAAACAGCCTGTCAATTGTGAGTCTCACTAAATTTATTAGATAGTATAGAAAATATTGTTAGCTTAAAGTATTATGTTCCATTTTATTTCCAGATATTGTACTGACTAGGAAATGAAGTTAGGATGTCAAGATAAACCTTAGTTTGGGTTGCTATTGTTTTTATTTAATAGTGTATAAAATTTCATTGAAATCAATCAAGTCTTTCAAAGTTATTTAGGAACAGACAGAAAAATGAAAAACACTGAAAAACAAATTTTACTTTGTTCAGTCAATGATGAAATAGGCTATCCTTATCAATGAGCCCCAGAATTGAGTTGGTAGCATAAGATAAAAATAAATAAGCAAATATACAAATGAGTAAGCAAATGAATAAATAAGCAAATAGTTGCATGAAAGTGTCTATGGTTTCCAAAAAATGAGAAAATTCATACATCCTCTTATCTTCATCAATAATAAATATAAGCAATTATCATTACGCAGGAAGAGCCCCCTTCTTAAAAATCTCTTGTCTATTTACCTGTTCCACTCCTTGAAATTAGGAATGCTTTTCAATGGTCACCTCTTTAAAAAAAAACCTTTAATAGTTGCCTATTGCTTACCCAACTAATTTCAACCAATTGAGAAATGAAGCCTCAAGGCAGAAATCAAGAGTAGATAAGCAAAGATAAATCTTCAACATAAAGGTATCAAGGGGTGGGCCGATGGTGCAGTGAATAGAGAGCACTGACCCTGGAGTCAGGAGGACCCGAGTTCAAACCTGACCTCAGACACTTACACTTACTAGCCATGTGACCTTGGGCAAGTCACTTAACCCCAATTACCCTGCCTTCCCCCCTCCAAAAAAGCAAAAAAAAAAAAAAAAAAAGCCATAAAGGTGTCAAGGGATAGTCAGACAGAATGAACTGTTTATGTTCATAGACTTATTTCTTCCTTTGTTGCTAGTTATGTTGAGGTCTTTTGGAAGTCACTTGGGAGATTCTGTAGTGTTATGGGACTTCACACAATCAATGTTTTTTATAAATAGGAACGTCTGGAAGACCTCACCACCTGGAGGGAATCACTCTTCCAATGACTCTGTTCATGTAATATTTTGTTGTGTGCTTTTTGGAGTGGGGAAGGTAGGGCAGTTGGGGTTAAGTGACTTGCCCAAGGTCACACGGCTAGTTTTTGTGTTGTGTCTGAGGTTGGATTTGAACTCAGGTCCTCCTGACTCAAGGGCAGTGCTCTATTCACTGTGCCACCTAGCCACCCTGTGTTCATTTAATATTAATTAGAGGGTCAATGAACAAATTTATCTCTGTGGTTACATTTTTTAAAGAATCTTCATGATTTTAACAAATGCATAAAATGCAATCTTCATCAGAGAAACTTCAAGGCATTATTTTGCTCTAATGAATATTTTTATAGTCATTCAACAAAAAGCACAATGGGGTCTTGTATTCTCTATTCCTTGTAGTGTAAAGATAGTGTTTTCTGTAGACTAAACATTTGCAAACATTTGCCCCTTCTTTTCTCATACCTTCATTAAAGTTTCCATCAGATATATAAAGTATATGTATGTTGTGTATGTGTATGTGTTGTGTCCATGTAGGTTTTATGTATCCACATGGGTTTATCTAGATGTGGCTTGAAGGGAGGTGTGAATAGGCAGCTTCAAAGTCTCTTCCACCCAACCTTCTCTAATAGAGATTTTGTTACCTGCCATGAGGGGAGTAGTATGGGGTCACAAGGCTGCTCACTCTGCTTTTCTCAGAGAGATGTTGGATGAGAATCATATCTATGTAAGCTTCTAAATAATGTTGGTCTAATGGAAATAATTTTTAGGTTCAAACTGTGTTCTTGATCACTATCCCTTTAATAGAGACAGAGTGGTTCAAACTCCAAAGGCGGGGATCCATTACCCTCAAACATGAATTTTATAAAGGTTATAACATTTAAGTGAAAAATAAATAAACTAATTTATCCATGCAGATAACAAACAGAAATCAGGGAAGGTATACAAATTAGAACATGATAAATAATAAATAGAGGGAATGAATTCTCTCATGACAAGCAAGATAGTTCAAAATCCCCAATATCCGCCAAGGGGAAATTCCTTAAAATCTCTAATGTGGTAAGCTTAGAACAGGAAAATATTGGAGATTCTGGCCTCTCCACATATGAGCTTTTTTGTGGAGCTTTTCCATCCCTCCAAGGACCTCTCTCTGGAAAGAATATGTATGTGTCCTCTCTCAACAGAAGGAAACTGAGGAAGGAGAGAGCTCTCTTGAGCTCTCAGCAACTCCTCATCTCATACAGGAATGGAGAATTGAGTAATTTATCTCTACCAATGAGGAGAGTCTTATGTAAATGGTCTTGACCAGGTTATACATATGTGATAAACGATTCTAACAAATATTTTCTACAAATGGGAAAATAAACATATAATTTCCAGTCATTTTTCTCAATTAACTTTTTTGAAATAATATTGTTGTGTGATTATTCTTTATTTTTATTAGTCTCTTACTGTTTCAAATATCTTAAGAATCAATCCCTCAATACCCTAAAATTTGTGTTAGTTCCAGCATAAACCTGCTATTTATCTACTTGATATGGTCCAACAGCTATTTCTATATGTATTTTCTTTATTATAATTTCTACTTCTTTATGTGAGACATTAGGATCTATAATGTTAGAGTAGAAATGTGATGCCTTCATTCATGGATGGGCAAAAAAGTTCACAATAACAGTCTTGACAGATATTTTCCATGTTTAGTTTTTTTTGTTTTGGTTTTGTTTTGGTTTTTGGTTTTTGGAGGGCAATTGGTGTTAAGTAACTTGCCCAAGGTTACACGGCTAGGTTTTTATTTGTGTGTGTGTTAAATATCTGAGGCTAGATCCGAACTCAGGTCCTTCTCACTCCAGGGCCGACGCTCTATTCACTGTGCCACCTAGCCACCCCTTCCATGTTTAGTTTGTCCAGCCTTACATGCTCCCAGTATATTATGGTTTAAATTGGTCTTTTGTCAAGCTTTTTGTAAATATTTTTTCCCCTCCACTTTTTCTTGCCACTTCAAAAAGCATTTCTGTTCATAATCATCTACCAACTGTCTTACAAATTACTTACTGTCTCTTACAAATTTTACTAAATGATATCAAGTTTAAATTTACTAAAATTTAAGTCAATACTTCCTGTCATGTCTATCTACTTAACAAAGAAGACAACAAGCATTTGCTGGCTGCAGTATTTCCTGGGCTCATTTGTGGTGTTTTATCCTCATTAGTTAAATTTCATTAGAAAATATTAGTGAGGGGAGGCTAGGTGGCACAGTGAATAGAGTGTCGGCCCTGGAGTCAGAAGGACCTGAGTTCGGATCCAGCCTCAGACACTTAATGCACACACACACACACACACACACACACACACACACACACACAACCTAGCCATGTGACCTTGGGCAAGTTACTTGACCCCAATTGCCCTCCAAAAAAAAAAAGAAAATATTAGTGGTCTGTGTCGATGTCTATTCTTTCATCAATTTCCTGATTTTCAGTTTCAATAGCATGTTTAAATATGTTTGATTAGGGATGTTTTATGGGAAATGAAGACTGAAAGAACATAGAAAACCTATGTTCACTATACAATTTTTCCTATGACTAGCTCTTCACTTTACTGTGTGAAACGGAATCCAGCTAATTGTGCATTTTTCATAGGATCCATCCAAGGGATAGATAATAGCTGATAAAGTACCAAGAGACTTGATAAAGTAGGAGACAATCTCATGACACTGATCTAAGGGTAGTATTATAAGAAAGATTCTGCTAAATTTTATTAATGTATTTAAAAGTCACAGAGGAATCACAAAGGTCTTTTAAGTACTTTTAGTCAAACCAAGTAGCCTAAAGAGAGATGGAGAGACAAATACAGAATGAAAGAGACAGAAAGAAAATCAAAGTTTAAAGTCATATAGTGTGAATTGAAAAGTTTATCTTTCATTCAAGAGCTTTACCCACCCAGCTCACCCCTTCCAGGAAGTAGGTCAAAAGACTTGCTGCTCTGACATACCATGGTAAAGTTGAACTACATCATAATTGTCAAGGCATTCTCCACTGGCTGCAGTTGAAAACTTTGTCACAGAAGGAAAGACCCCAGGGAATAAAAAAGGCATTTAAGTCCTTTTGCTCTTCTAAGTGAGTATTTTGGAAACCTAGATTAATATTCTGAAGTGGTGTGTGTGTGTGTGTGTGTGTGTGTGTGTGTGTGTGTGTGTGTGTGAATGTGTGTTGTTTATGGAGTTCTGAAGGTACGGTTTGGTGATGTGCATTTTTCCTGTGCTTATTTCATTTCTACAGGAAATTCTTGCATGTATTGATCGAAGGCAGCTGTGGGCTGTGACACATAGGGCAGGAACTAAGCAGCCTTTCATGCAGCTGCAGCACTTGGTAACACTAAAGTGAATTCCTTCTTCTCCCTTCCTCTCTCCTCTCCTCTGACTTCTC
Source organism: Gymnobelideus leadbeateri (assembly GCA_011680675.1). Lineage (NCBI taxonomy): Eukaryota > Metazoa > Chordata > Mammalia > Diprotodontia > Petauridae > Gymnobelideus > Gymnobelideus leadbeateri. The sequence goes on from WOXC01008985.1 coordinate 264,665, forward strand.
TAGTCCCCATCACGATAAGCTCCACTCTGCTTTTCCCTCCCTTCATGTATCCTAGTCTCCTTCCTCTGAAAAGAGGGAAGGTGGAGTTTAGAGACCCATTTTTGTTTCTGGAAACTTTTGAAGATGGAAAGCGCCAGGCTTACAGGATAATAAAGTAGGCCCTGGAGGGGTTAAGGTTTGCCAAGAACTACTTTAGGGTAGCCTAGCAAACACTCTCTCCCTCCCTCTCTCCGTTCCTCTCTCCTCCTCCCTTCCTTCCTCTCTTCCTCCTTCCCTCCCTCCCTCTCCCTGAATTGGTTACTCACCCTTCCAATTATTATTCAGGCAAATTATTGAATTATCATTTGTAACACTGTCAGCAGCCTTCTCCCTCCCCCCCGACCAAAGGCAACACAAGAAGACAGACCATGTCTGCCTTAGAAGCAAAGCATCAGAGAGACCAGCCAGCCTTTGAATCTGAGTTGATGCCAAAAAATCCATTGCAGTAGCTTTCACCAAGACTTTGTGTACTTTTCCATTATGAAGGATGGAGCTACTGTTTAGTTTTTCCAACCCCATTTTGCTATAATAACTTGAAAAGTTTAGCACAGATTTGGAGTTCTTCACTGATAAATTTGTATATACTGATTGTACCTAGGTATGCATGAATTGGATGCTAGAGGGGCCCCGGATATAATTACAGGGAACATAAAAATGTAGGTTGAGAGAATTTTTAACTGGGGCTCATTGTCTCCAAAAGCTACAGTCCCCCCAACTGCCCCAGTGCTATTCAGTATTTATCATGCATTTATTAAACATCTGCCAGGTGGACAGTCAATAAACATTTATTAAGCACCTATTATGTGTCATATACTGTGCTAAGCATAGCACACTATGTTAGCTACTGAGGGAAGGTGACATAGGATAAATATGAGAGTTTCTGAATTCATTGATCTCTAAACTCATATATTTTAGTAGGGAAGATAAGATACAAGTCACTATAATAGAAATTAGAAAACAGGACATAAAGCATCATTGTATAGTGGAAACAGCACTAGATTTGGAGTTATTACATTGACTGTTCAGATATTCTTCAGATATTGACTGTACCACTATGTATGGCCTTGGACAATGGACAACTTCTCTGAAACTTAATTTGCTCATCAGTAAAATCAATCTCTTTATAAACATGCATTTAAGTGGCTACAGTGTGCCCTCCAGTCCCTGTGTTAGGCTCTGGGGATAATGAAATGTTCCTACGCACAAACAGCTTACATTCTATTAAGATCAGATGGGATGATCTTTAAGGTTCTCTTCTGACTTAAAAATTCCAGAGCCCTATAAATATGTAAAAGTACTACAATGAGACTATGAAAGTATAGAGGAGGAAGAGATCACAACCATCAGAAAAGGATTCATGAAGCTAATATTGGAGCTGGACCTTGGAGGCTATGTGGCATAACGTAGAATTCTGGATTTGGAGTCAAAGGACCTGAGTTTGAATTCTGACTCTGCCACTTAGTGCCTGTGGGATTGGGAATAAGATGGAAGAGAGAAACAAACATTTATTTACCACCTACTATGGAGTAAATCTCTTTATATTTCTGGACCCAAGTTTCCTTTTTTACAAAACGAGCAACTGGACTAGATGACCCTGAATGTCCTTTCCACCTCTAACTCTGTGATCCCAGATTTCAAGAGGCAGAGAAAGGAAGAGGACATTTCTGGCTTTGGGAACCATGAAAACTAAGGTGTTGAGGGGGACAATAATAGAATATCAAATTGTCTTTACTGTCCAAAGCAAGTAACACTACCTCAACCAAAATTTGCTAAAGAAAACAGCATTCACCTATAAAAGTATTAAATGAGCCTAAATGGTTTCTAACATTATTTGTACAGGTAAATAAATCAATGTCTATGCAGTTGTGTATGAGAGATTGAACTTTGCTTAAGTTTCCAGTCTGTTATGCCCCTGAATAACATTTTTATTTGAGCAATTTGGGGGTATTGAAGAATTTAAATTTCACTACTCTGGGCTCTACTCCTGATTCTGGACTTTCTCAACCATGTTCCATCAGCCTACTCACTCTGGAAGATCACTTTGCCCTGGGCCTTCTCACACTGGAAATATATTCTACACCACAATTATTCCTCTAATTGGTCAGTTCCTCCCAGAACCACCATTTTAAGAGGCAAGCCATATTTTCATTTTTCTCTGGACTCCACCCCTAACTCTCTGTTCGGTCTACTCCATGGCCTCATTTTGAATACCTTCTTCCTTCCATTTCTTTTCAGCTTCCTTTTACGTAACTTCTTCCCCCATTAGAATGTGAGTTTTTTGGGGGCAGTAATTGCCTTTCTTTCTGCTTACGTTTGCAACTCCGGGATTTAGCATAGTGCCTAACACATAGCAAGGGCTTAATGAATGCTTGTTGACTTAATTTGACTTAAAAAAAAAGTAAGTAAAAATCTATGAAGAGTTAACTTTTCTTTCCCTTTATAGATTTTTATAGGAAAAATAACAATAATTAGAGCTAATAGATAGTGTAATGGCTACCTAGGGAGGTAGTAGGGTTCTCCTTGTTGGCAGTCTTAAGGCAAAGGTTGAATGACCACTTGTTGAAAGCAATGTAGAGATGATCTTTATGCAGGTATGAATTAGATTAGGTAGCCTCCATGGTCTCTTCCTACTCTAAGATTCTGCACTACAATGAAACCATGACTCCAATTAGAAGTGGGTTTATCATTTTATAACCCATAAGAGCTAGAAAATAAATACTGTTAGCTACTTCTACAAGCTCAAACACATTTTCCCATTTTCAAAATACCCTTGGGAAACTGCAATAGGGCATTATGGTGGCAGCAAAAGCAATTTAAAAATACAAAGATCCAAATTATTGAGAATCCCTACCCTGACCTTTCTCATCACTTTTTCTCCCTGTTTCCACTCAGCCCCTCAAGTATTGCCACCCCCATAAGCCAAACCTTTTAGGCAACAAGAGGACCCATGACCACAGGGGTAATGGCAGAAATGAGGTCAATGACCACAGTAGTAGCAGCAAATAGGTCCTTGATGGCATTGGTCGTGATGGTGATGATTGAGGTCAAAGAATGAGATTAGAAGAGAATCAAGAAGGAAGGATATTTTGGACCTGAACTGAAAACCAGATAAAATGGTGAAAGGGAATGAGCTGGGACAAATATCCATAAGAGTGAAACACAGATACACAGGCTTTACAGTAACTTTAAAAGCATCTCACACTCCCCAGGAAGCCTGTCTCCTTCCTCCCACCAAACTGAACATTGATTCTAATTGTCTCTGGATTCATTCCCTCTCTGATGATCTGTGTGAGAATTTATACTTCTTCATTATATCCCACTGAGACCAAAGAATCATTATTTCCCTCCCGTTTTTTAGTTTGAGAAAATGAAGGCATAATGCTGTTATTTTTCCTGGAAGAGAAAAAAAGCATAATACATAAAAAAGGATGATGCCCCAGATTCTAATGCTATGTCCTTATAGCAGCCATGTCCTTAAAACAGTAATCACTTCTTTAGAAAAAGGTCTGACTGAGGTTCAGTGGTCAGGAAGAGCAGCAATGGGGGGAGGGAGAAGTGTTTCCTTTCATCTTTATAATCATTTGCAAAAAGCTGTGTGATTTAGGGGAAAATACCAGGAAGAGAATTTAGAATGCTTATTCTGGGCTTTTAGGGCAAGGTAACCTTTCTCCCTAGACACCAATCATAATTAGGAATAATGGAGAAAGAAACAGAGAGAGGTATGTGACAGCTTAATAGGATTTGGGGCTGAACACCATTAACTTAGTCAGGGATCCTAGAAACTTTACTTTAGTATCAAAAACTACTGTACATTGCTCTTACTTGTTATGCCTGTATATCAAATTAAAAAAAAAAAACAAAACAGTAAGAATTCATGCAAATCCATTACATATATTGCATCATTTAATCCTCATAGCTACCCTGTAAGATGCAATTGTTTTCTCCATTTGAGAGAAAGAAACTGAGGCTCAAAGGGTCTAAGTGACTAGCAAATTCAGTCTTTTAATAAGTTATCTATGAAGTACTTTGCAAACTTTAAAAACTCTATTAATGTTATTTAAGATTATTAACAGTACTATAATACCATACTTGTCTTGTCAAAGAAGCAAAAGGCTTATAGACATTCTTTACAAAAGTGCTCTCTGAGGATACTTTAAAAGAATCAGCTAGTAGTACTGAGCTGTGGCCCCAAGATGCTTAGATCATCTTATTTGTTTTTTGACTTAATTCATTACTGAAAAAAAAAAAAACAGAACTCTGATAGGACAAATGAGAAAATCTAACATAATTGTCCCTAATCTTTTTTGTACTTGTATGTATATTATACAGATATATGTGTGTATATATACACACAGATATCTGTGTGTATATTATGTCATATATAATATATAAATGATATGATATAATATATCACCATGTAATATTATCATATGTTATATAATATATAAAAATATAAGTATTATATGGTGCTAACATTGTGTACCACATAAAAGTTTTTTCTAATGTAGAAATCAGCTTAGAAATAGGACTCCTTGACAGTTCCAGGTTATCCTCAAGAATAGCAGCAGAGAATCACAGACTCTCCCAGATGAAAGGAATCCTCTAGGCTAACCTAACCCATCACAAAATTGTATCTTTATGGACCTGAGCTTGACTGGCAATGAAAATCTGGAAATGAAAAGCTAGTTCCCTCTTATCAACACCACATTGTATAAATGGAAGACAAACACAATCTCTCTTTCTGTGTTGGTGGTCGAGGCTATCTACCTTCACATTATGTGCCTTGTTGTCCAAGCTATGATTTGTGTAGGACAGCAGCCTAGAGTTCATTTCATCCATAAATATATGCATAGACAGAAACTACAAATGGACATTGAATTGAGGCCAAAATTGAAGAAGGAGGAGAGTGGGCTGTATTGTCTTTCAAAAACCATAACATTCTTTTAATGACTCCAGGGTTGTCCCTGAAACAAAGCCCCATGTTCTAAATAACAATACCTTTTCAATGTTTTTGTATGACTATGAGTCATGAAACACTATAGTTTCCAAAGAATGCAAGCTATCAAAGGTCAATGGAAATACATAGTGGTTATAAGTAGACTTTTGTTGTTATTCAATCATTTCAGTTGTGTCTGACTCTTCATGACCCCATTTGTGGTTTTCTTGATAAAGATAATAGAGTAGGCTTACCATTTCCTTCTTCAGTAAATAGGCTACAACACATTACAAAAAATTTAATGAAAGAAGAATCAGAGTATCATCAAAGTAATCAAAGAGAAGATGGACTGGTAATTAACAAAGAATGAAGAATATTTGATGGACATTCCTTCTACTCCATTGGTATCTTTGAGATGTCAAGAAAAAATAAAGAAGGCCCTCAAGCATGTTAAGTCCCCCTCCCCCTTCACCTCTCCATGGAAAGATAAGGACAAAAGTTACACAGGACATGCAGGTATAAATGGGGTTTCGATGTCCATAGTCAGAGGGAATAACTACATTCAGGAGATCATAGAACCATTTGGTTATTTGAGGACCTGCCCTATAATATAACTTACCTCTATGTGTGGGAGTTTCTGTTGTGACTTCCCATATATATGTTCATGGCTATTCTGAAGGAGCCCTAAGGTGGCCCCATGTCCCTCACAGAAGAACCCAGCTTAAGGTTATCAGAAAGTGTTTTTTTGTTTCTTTTTAAGTGACTTTTGAAGAATGTAGGAAATCGTAACTGAGAAATACGTTTTTGAAATGTTTAGTCTTTGCCAAGGATATAGAGGTTTTCTTGGGAAAAAATTGAGAACTTTGAAGATTTATTCTTGACTGTATCTTGCCAAATCATTTCACCAGCTTCTCTTGAACTTTTTAGTACTTACTTTTCATCTGATAATAAAGGCTTGACTATCCATCACTGCTCAAGCTTTTCTCAGTGGGCCAAGCTGGCTAAGACCAGTGTGGCATGAGGGATGGGGTGATATCTTGGTCAGGAAGAGCTGGGTCCAAATACTGACAGTTATATAGGTTGTCTGAATTTGGGCCTATCACTCAACCTTCTTCATCCAAAAAAAAATGACAACGATGATATTGGTACAAATTACTTGCCAGAGCTATTGTGAGGTTCAAATGAGATAATGCATATAAAGTACATTGCAGACCTTAAAGAGCTATATTAAGATCAACAATGTGAATAGATGATCCATGGTATATACAGGGTGTCCCTAAAGCTTGGACACATAGCAAATCTCATTAACTTCATATTTTCAAGAAATGAAACAAATGAAATTTTCAACATTTTATTTAATTAGCATAAATTTTAGCCATGACAATTTCATATGAAATAAAAGCTTTCATTAGCTGTTGGGATCTATTTTCCAAATTAATGAGATTTAATTAATTTATTAATGAGATTTCCTATGTGTCTTCTATGTCTCTTATGTCTTCCTATGAAATCTCATAGTTTATACAGATGGTCCTAGATATAGTTTATACTGGTGTTTCCCTAAAGTCAGAGAGCTACAATAATCTGTCCAAAGTTGACTATACCCTACAAAGGGTGATTTGGATGAAACTAACAAAACTGAGGTCAATGCCCTTCTTCTTCCTGATGGAAACCGAAGGCCCTGGTCTTTACACCCACATGTAGCCTTCCTTCATCCTTACTATCCTAAAAAGAGTGGTTTCTATTTGTAACATCAAACGTTCCTACAAAATATTAGGAAATCCTTATCCCTAGGGCCTATTTTGAATCCCTTGCTAAGTGAAGAAATAGGATGCTTTTCAGATTCACTGAAACAAACTTAAAATCTCCTATGGGCCATTTTTCAAAAGTGAAATCTGTGTCTGTGTATTTTAGGCTCTCCTAACCTCTGGTATTTTCCGGACTCTAGCCATAGCTATTCTATAAGCCATGACCCATTCCTTCCTCCTTTCAAATGCCTTGTTGCTTTTTAAAAAATCTCCATGGTGTTTTTCCTTCTACAAGTTATATCTCCCTCTGGATTTCTTTCTTTTCCCTCTGGCACTATGTAAACCCACAAAAGAAAATTTCACAGGGCTCTATATCACAGGCTCTGGAGCATCCAAGATGCTCCACAAAGAAATAAGGAAATAATCCTCTCTCCTTATTTGAAATTTGAAATGAAATAACTTATTTGAAATTAAGCTTATTCTTTTTTGCTAATTGTTTGTTTCCTATCTCCACTGTGCCTGCTACCATCTTAAGATCCCATATAGTAAGCTTCACAAGGATGATCTGGAAATTCCCATTTTTTTTTAATAGAGGAGAGAGAGATAGCCTTGAAGCAAGAGGAGCTGGATTGGAGTTCCACCATCAGCACATAGTGGCAGTTTGACCCTGGTCACACTTGTCTCACTTGCTCTAATCTCACTTGACCTCTCAGAGCTCTAGGCATCTCTCCAAGACTATAAATCAAAAGGAAGATGCCAAGCTGTATGGGGGGAGGGGCTTAAATTTCCTATTCCTATGAAATCTCAGGTCTGGGCCCTGTCTTTATCCCATTAAAATGGGGGGGGGGGGAAGAAATCTGAAATACTCTTCAAAAAGGACAACATCAACATTTATCATTGAATATTCTGTTTAAATCAGCTACAGGCTAAAAAGCAAATAGGGCATTCAGAACTAGACTTGTAATAAATGTAAATTTGACTACCATTCAAGTGAACATGAGTCCTTTTTGTTCTTTTCCTATTAGATCCCCTTTCACTTAACCTAATAATAATGCCTTCCTTTAGCTGTGGTCATTTCTTCCTTCAAAAAAATGCATTCCTTCTTCCCCTGTGTGTGTGGCATAGGTCCTATATGATCCTGGAATCTTTTGACACTCCCAGTTTGGATAAGATGACATCTAATGTGCTTCCCATCCCTGTGATGATTCTAGGGAATCTATTTTGTCATGACCAGAGAGAGAAAACGAACCTTCATCCAACTTACTCAACCCTTTTTTATCTGGCAATGAAAAGAACTGGGTCATACCCAATACAATCAGAATTCAGAATGCCTGATGGGAGCATTATACCATCTACAAGCAGTAGATCTAACTCTTTTGATATAAAACCATGGAAATGCTAACATTTTCAAACCAATTGAACTTTCTCCTTGCATGTACTCACATGAAACAAAACATAGAGAACTCGGGCCACATGGAGGACCATAAATTTTCTCAGGAGTTAATGGAAATCAGTTTCACCCTCTACTCATCTTCTCAGCTCCAGAGGCTTTGGGGTTATTGGTTTCTCGGGCCATGACTATATATATGTTCTTCATATACTTGTAATTGAGCATGGAGAAACAAACAATATCTTAACAGCCCAAAAAGGCATCTGAGACTGTGTTTCACATTCTTGTGGTTGTTTCAAATGTGAAACATTTTTGGTAATCTCCCCTAGGGGTTTTTAAGCCTTCGATTAGGTCACTACCACGTCCTTTCTGTTCTGTAGAGAACAAGCTCCATATGGTTTAATATCTTCACATAAATCATATTATTAGAACCTGAGAGCATTCCTGTTGCTTTTTGTTGCATCTTAAAAGAAATTAAGTCCCTTCTGAAATGCACTGGCCAGGAAAGAATGTAATGTTCTGGGTGAGGCTGGCTTAATTTTTCTTTATAATTTGGATAAAGAGTTTTCAGTCAAGCTCCTGAGTCACCCATGGAGACATTTACTTTATTTTACTGGCTTAAAGACTTTTTCCTTTTTTTCTAAAGCATTCCCTGCCTCCTTCCCACCTTCACCATAAAATACAAAGAAATAAATGAACACTACCTCCATGCATACAAAACTGGACCTATTTTCAGAGATGGGTTTGGGGTTGTGTATGTGTGTGTGTGTGTGTGTGTGTGTGTGTGTGTGTTTGTTTTGTTTTGTTTTGTTTTAAGATTATTGCTTTTACATACATTCAAATACTTCCTCTGACTGTCACTGCCTATGTGGCCTTGGACAAGCCATTTAATCTCCTTGGGCCTCAGTTTCCTTGTATGTAAGATAAGGGGGAAGTCTGTAAAATGAGCTGGTCCTTTCTTTTCTTAGATCTATGATCCTATGATGCAGTCAATTGTATTTACTGGGATTCTTATTTTATTTAAAGAATTGTTCATTGGTTTAAAGACTTTCTCTTCTTTAAGCATTTGCCCTCTCTTCTCTTCCTCCCTCTTCATCATCACAATATAAACACATGTATGCACAATATAAACACGAAGAGCAATCACCAGCATGGGGACAAACCAGGCCTACCTCCCTGCAGAGCTTTCTATGATTCCTTTTGTAGCTCTCGACTTGGATACTTTACTTTGCTGCAATTGAGATTTCACCCAATGACACATATCTAAACCTCTCCAGTCCTCAGCTGGAGCCTGCAGTTCTCATCCAGGTCTTTCCATAAATATGCCATAGAGGAGCCACACAATATGCTGGAGGTTCATGTATGGATATGGATGTGTGTATAAGCATGGATACACATGTGTGTAAGTATACTGTACATGCATGTATGCATAGATAGGCACATGTGTTGTGTATTGTATGCATATAAATGTGTGTATTGCATATACATGTTATACATAGACATATATTTCTGTTTGCAGGTGTATTGTATATTATATATATTGTGTGTTTGTAAATATATGTACATGCATACATATATGTATGTGTGTGCATTGTATATAGACATATGTATATCACATATTGTATAAATATTTGTGTGTGTGCACATGTATGCATATGTATATATGTATGTATAGAAATACATATGTATATTTGTATTGTTTGGATATGTGTATATATTTGTGTATGTATGTATGTGTTTGTATAACCTTGATTCTTCGTTTCCATTTACTCTCCATATCCAATCTCTTACCAAGTCCTGTCAATTCTATCTTTTTTAAAAAATTAATTTGTTTATTTTTAGTTTACAAGATTCAGTTCCATAGTTCCTTGAGTTTCATATTTCCCTTCCCTCCCTCTCCTCACCCCCCACGACAGCATATAGTCCAGTATAGGATCTGCAAATACTTTCACATTAGACATATCAGGTTACAAAGGCCGATTGTACTAGATGGGATGAAAAATGGTAAAAAGGAAATAAAACCAAACAATGAAAAGAAAAAGATCGATTAGTTTGTTTCAATCTGGATTCAAACTCAGTTCTTTCTAGTTCTTTCTCTGGATATAGGCATCTCTCTCCATCATGAGTCTTTTGGGATTGACTTATATCACTGCATTGCTGAGATGTCAATTCTATCTTCACAACATCACTCCTGTATACCTCCTTCTCTCCTCTAACAGTGTAGCCACCCCTTTGCAAGCCTTCCTCACCTCCTGCCTGGACTAAGGCAATAGCCTGCTGGTTGGTCTGCCTGCCTCCCTACTCCAATCCATCTTCCCCATAACTATCAAATTGATCTTCCCAAAGTTAAGGTAGCCTCCCTATTCAATAAGCTCCATGGCTCCCTATTACTTCCAGGATCAAATAAAGTCTTGTGGGTGATGTTAAAGCCCTTCACAACTTGGTCCCATCCTATTTTTCCTACCTTTCCTACTTTACTCCTCTCCGTGTCCTTCCTAGACAATCCTGCACCACAAGGCTCCATCTCTATTCTCCGTGATTTTCACTAGCTGTCTTCTCTGCCTAGAATGCTCTCCCTTCTTTTCTCTGCATCTGGGTTCCCATAGCTTCCTTCAGTACCAGTTCAAATCCCACCTTGTGCAATATGCCTTTCCTGGTGCCCACTTCGATCATCACCACCATCTCTACTGCCAGTCTCTCTGAGACTGCCCCCCATATACAGTGTACCTAGCTTGTATGTACCTCATTCCTTACACATGGTCTCCACATTATACTGATTGGTCCTTGAGGACAAGGGCCAGTCATGACCTTCTTTGGATCCCCAGAATTTGTCACACCGTGTGGCATGTAGTCAGCTCTCTAAAATCTGAAAAATCATTTCTGAGAGGCTGGGATCAAAGGGCTTAAACTGAAGAGTGTAAGAACAGGCATTAGAGACAGGTTACCTCAGGACTGAACCTAGTCCAACCAAATGCCTCAATCCAGAACAGAGGGAGAGCATAGAACCCCACCTTAGTTACTCAAGGTTAGATGTGGGATCTCATCTGGTTTTAGAGGAGTTAATTCCAATCAATCTCTTTATATCTTTTGGGAACCTCATGCATGTTTGGAGCTCGTGTGATTTTGTTTTCTTTCTTTTGCTGATATAGCTCAATTTATTTTTGGTCAAGTCAGGAACTCCACTTGAAATGCCCCAGGGACATTTGGGGAGCTCTGGATGCAGGGCCCCAGGGGAAAATTTTCATATGGACCTCCAGTAAGATCACCCTATGTGTTCAAGGAGCCTTGGAGAAATGTTTGCTGTATCCTGTGGGGGACACATGGAAATGTTTTATCCAGACCTCCATTTGCCTTGCTCTATATCCTAGAAGGAAGTATGGAAGAATTTTTACCCAGAACATTTTGTTTTCTCACATGAAAGTGAAAGCATGACTTCCAACTGATCCCAGATCTCTTAGCCCTGTGTCCTAGAATTTCATTTGGGGCCAGTGTTTCCCTCTGAAAAGAGAAACTTAGTTTTTCCTTTTCCTTTTATCCATTTTTTCACTTCTATTTGTTTAATTTCAATTTTCTCCCTCACCCTTCTTGTTTTTATTTGCTTGGATTGAGATAAGCTCCTTTATGTGCTAAGAAGGTAGTGAACTCTAAAAAAAAGAATGTTTTAAAAGGTTTTTTGAATTTGTATAACTGTATTTGAGGGTAATAATGATCTCTAAGTATTTTACCACACTTACTGAGACTCTTTTCAAGAAAAGATGAGGAGACACTTGAAAAAACACTGCTTGAGCCTTCTAGAGACCGTAAGACTGGGGATATGGACAAATGTGCCAGATACATTCTATCTAAATTGCTAAGGATAACTGGGAGAAGAGTTTTGTTGGGGCCATCTTTAGATTTGTCTTCCTAATCCCAGTGGACCACTAAGGGTCTTTAGGTCCTACTTCTGGCTATGCAGTGACCCAGTAATAGGAGCCATTTTGATATAACCTGGTAAACCTAAGTGATCCCTTTATCCTGCCCCCTTCCCTGTAATTTCTTTGGGGGCAGGGGTAAGAATGGAGTGGGAGATGGCTAAGTCAGTTAAAAGAAGAGAAAGCTTATAGTTTGCAATATTTGCTTTCAGTTAACCAGTAGTTATTATATAGCTTTGAGACTTTCAAAGAGGTATAGGGAAGAGCTGACCTGTCTCTACCCTGGTACCTTGGTGACCATGCCCACAGGAAGGGTAAACTGACCAAGCCTGACTATTTTACCAGCAACCATGCACCTGAAGGTGTTGTACAATGCTGAGATCAGGCAAAATGTAAATTGCCTAATTAATATTCTTATAAACTGCTTTATGTTCTGATGAGGTTTAAGTATCAGCTTCCTAATGAATTGTAACAATAGTTATAAATCAAATTACCGATTCCTGTTTGACTGTATCTTGTCAAACAAGTGATTGTGAGTGTCCATTGTGTAGAAATGAATTACTTGTCCCATAACTTGGTTCATATTATCTGGTGAGTACTCTTTTACTTTTCCTATTTTTCCTCTTCTTTTAGGGAGAATTCAACCTGCTTGACCAGGATGTGGGGGTAGTAAACTCTTATATGCAAGGGGTACTTAATGAGTGAAATGATGTAAGAACAGAGAGCCTAGCCTTCATCAGCAGAGGTAGAATCCCCCAGGATTGAACCTAGTCTAATTGTATGTTCGGTTCCTGAACAGAGAAAGGAAAGTATTGCAGTCCTTTGGCACAGAAGCAGTTTTCTCATGGTTAGACTAGTTAAATACTAAACCTTGTGAATAAAATGAAATATGTTTAAAAAGTCAGATATGAAAGATATTAATTTTTTTCTATTCATGGAGACTAGAAAGTGTTTATTTCTCATTATTTATACTTTATAAAATGAATTAAGTTGAATTATTCAACAGGGGGGCGGCTAGGTGGCGCAGTGAGTAGAGCATCAGCCCTGGAGTCAGAAGGACCTAAGTTCGGATCCAGCCTCAGACACTTAACACACACACAAACAAAAACCTAGCCATGTGACCTTGGGTAAGTTACTTAACCCCAATTGCCCTCCAAAAAGCAAAAAAATAAAATAAAATAAAATAAAAAATGAATTATTCAACAGGAATCTACTACATGTCTATACTGCACCTACTACTGAGCTGGGATTTGGGGTTAGAAAGACAAACACATGAGAGTCTCTATTCTTATTGATCTTACATTCTGCTGGCTGATAGTGCATATGTAAAGAGAAATAAATCAAATTACACAAAGTCACTTCTGATTATTTGGAGGAAAAAAATCAGCCATTGGAGAGATTAAGAATGGTCTAGTTTGGGAAGTGATACTTGATTTTTTTTTTTTTGGTTAGCTTTTGATTTTCTTTAAAAATGCATTTAGTTAATACATTTTGTCTTTAAATCACAGTTAGTTCCCTTCCCACCCTTTCCAGACTGAATTCTCCCTTGTGATAATGAAAAACAATTAAGCAAAAACATCTCATCTAGAGTCCAAATCTGACAGTGTATGCAACTGATGTCCTGATGGTCCTCTACTTTTATCTCTCATGAAGGGGGGGGCTCTTTTAGGAGGTGGTACTTGAGCTGAGCCTTCCTTGAAGGGTGCTAGGGATTTTAAGAGGCAGGATGAGAAAGGAATGCATTTTAGGCACTGGGGACAGCCTGTTCAAAGACTTGGAGACAAAAGATGGAAAGTTGTGTACGTGGAGTGGCAAGTGAGCTAGGTTGGCTGGAACACAGAGTACACGAAGAAGACTAATATGTAACAGGATGGGGAAGGTAAGTTGGAGCCAGATCATGGAAGCTTTAAAGCCAAACAGAAAAGTTTGAATTTTATCCAAGAGACCACATACTTGGGACTTGAAATCCCCAACTATAAGGATAGTTTGGAGGATCAAGTGATAGACTCCAAGTCCAGTACTGAATCCCTTGGGAAATGATGAAGAATGACCTAGGGACTGGTTGATAATGGACACCAGATGGATCAGGTGATATATCTGAGTACAAAAATCTCTGAGGGAGAGGTTGCTGATAACAATATCAAACAGAAGACCTGAAAGTGGTGTGCCTGCTCCTCCTGGTCATGGGGAGGGAGGTGAGGAATAATAATGGGGGACAGAGAGAGGAAGGATCAAAGGGGAATGAAAGGAGGATGCGGGGCTTAGAAAGGATAGATCCAGTACTAGAAACAGAAGCCAGGGATGAGCATTATCTGAGGTGAGGAGGGGAAAGATTTTCATGATAGCAAGAAGATAGGAGTATGAGAAGAAATACGAGATAAAGTGTAGGTTGTTAACACTAGAACTGGGTTTCAGAGAATACAATGGAAGGAAAGAGCAGAACGAGCCAAGACACCAGGAGAGTAGGAAAGGATTAGTTAGGGATGAGGAAGTGTGGAGTGGTGGAAGGGGAAGGAAGACTTTTGTCCAGGCAATCGTTTACTCTGGATTAAAGGAATTCAGATATGAAAAAGAGAATTTGCTAGCCATAGGACAGTAGATTATGATATCCTTCCCAGTAGCAAGGGGAGCAGTAACCCATATCATAGTTAGTATATTGACTTGATATTTTTTGGAGGGGTCTGGGGGGGTGGAATAAAGTTCTGGATCTGGGCCAGTCTTGGAAACCCAGTGGTATAGTGGTTGTGAGATACTGTGTGGGGCCTGATATCAAGATGTTTAGTATCTGGGACTTGGCTGGTTATGGAAGACAGAGCCCTTCACAATCCATTGACAAGGAGAGCTCATCCCCAGGCACCAGCTTGTGGAGTTATAAAACATATATGCAAAGAAATATAAACTAGAATGTGTTAAGCGCAAGGAAGATATAAGACAAAATGTTCTAAGAAAATTTGAGAGAGGAGAAACAAGCTCTGCCCTTGAAGCCATAAATAGCCCAGGGCCACTAGGTCTTTGCCCTAGGAAGAGAAATCTAGAAGGTACAAACATGTAATATATGTGCTCCTTTAAAATATTAGGAAAAGGAAAGCTCAGATGCTGGGTAAGGCAAGATGAAGAAGAGATTTGCATTTCAAGTGGTTGTATGGACAGGATATAACCTGTTATTGTATTTGGGTTTGTTTTTGTTTTTGTTTTTGTTTTGCTTTTGGGGGGAAGGGGAAATTTGGGTTAAGTGACTTGCCCAAGGTCACATGACTAGTAAGTGCTAAGTGTTTGAGGCCAGATTTGAAATCAGGTCCTCCTGACTCCATGGTCAGTGCTCTCTATTCACTGTGCCACCTAGCTGCCTCTCTTGTATTTCTTATATCTCTTGTATTCTTGTATCTCTTTCCATCCCCTAAAGAAATTTCCAACTTACTCTTATCCCTTACCCTCCCTAGGGCTTCCCCTGCACTCCCTCCCTAACCATCAATATTTCCATACTACTGAGAGTAATAATCCTAGTGCTACCTTCCCTTCAGTTCAGTAGCCAGGAGGGATCCTTTCCAATGTCTCTCTGTTAAAAAAGAAAAAATACAGGGCACCAAATCTTGTAAATTAGACTAAATGTCCTGTGAGGTTCCTTCTGACTCTCAGATTGTCTGCCCTACACCACTAAAGTAACAAGGTTGCCTTCCCACTCAACTGAATTTCTCTTGATTAACTAATATACCATTTTTTCTATCATGAATTACAAAATTGATTTAAGGGAATATTTTATCTCATTGCTCCAAAAGGTGCTATTTCCCCTGAGGAAACAAAACAACATAATAAATAGTTCTCCCTGCCATCAAGAAGTTTACACTATAAGAGCTCCTAGCAAAAACTGCTGGGAAAACTGGAAAATAGTATGGAAGAAACTGTGTATAGATCAGAATCTTACACCATATACCAAAATCAAGTCTAAATGGGCACATGATCTAGGTATAAATGCAGATACTGTGAACAATCTGGGAACACAAGGAAGAGTTTACTTGTCAGATTTATGGAAAAGGGAAGATTTTATGACCAAACAAGAGTTAGAAAGCATTATGAAATGCAAAATGGATACTTTTGATTACATTAAATTGAAAAGCTTTTGTACAAAAAAAAAAAGTCAATGTAACCAAGATTAGAAGGGAAGTGGGAAATCAGGAAAGAATTTTTACAACCAGTGTTTCTGATAAAGGCCTCATTTCTAAAATATATAGAGAATTGAGTCAAATCTATAAGAATACAAGTCATTCCCCAATTAATAGATGGTCAAAGGATATGGACAGACAATTTTCAGAGGAAGAAATTAAAGACATTTATAGGCATATGAAAAAAGACTCTAAATCACTATTGATTAGAGAAATGCAAATCAAAACAACTCTGAGGTACCACATCTCACTGGTCAAATTGGCTAAGATAACAAAACAGCAAAATAATAAATGCTGGAGAGGATGTGGAAATATTGGAGCACCGATGCATTGTTGGTGGAGTTGTAATCCAACTATTCTGGGGAGCAATTTGGAACTATGCCCAAAGGGCTATAAATAAGTACATACCCTTTGACCCAGCAATACTACTTCTGGGGCTGTATACCAAAGAAATCACAGATGTGTGGGAAAGACCCATACGTATGAATATATTCATAGCAGCTCTTTTTGTGGAGGCAAAGAATTAGAAGTCAAGGTGATACTCATCAACTGGGGAATGGCTAAACAAGTTGTGGTATATGAATGTAATGGAATACTACTGTGCTATAAGAAATAAAGAGCAGACAGACTTCATACTAACTTGGAGAGATTTATAAACTGATGCTGAGTGAGGAGAGCAGAACCAGGAGAACTTTGTATACAATTACAGACACATAGTATGTGTGATGACTAACTTTGATAGACTGGGCTCCTCTCAGAAATACAAGCTTAGAAGACAACTAAAAAAGACTCATGATGGGAAGGGATATCTACAACCAGAGAAAGAACTACAGAGTCTGCAGATTGAAGCAAACTATTTGCTCTCTCTCATTTGCGTTTTGTTTTGTTTTATCCCTTCTTTTCATCATTTAGCCCATGGTTATAATCATTTACAACATGACTAATGTTCAATGTGAAGGTATTTGTAGAACCTATATTTGCTTACATTCTGCTATGGGGGGCGGGAAGGAGAAGGAGTGGGAGAAAATTTGAAACTTAAGAGATTATGGAACTGAATGTAGTAAACTAAAAGTAAATAAAAAGGTATCAATTTAAAAAAAAAAGTTCCTAGGATTTAGAATGAAAGGGACCCTGTTGAGTATCCCTCAATTTACAGATGAAAAAACTTGGGACCCTAGCAAATTAAGTGACTTGCATAAAGTGACACAGAAAATAAGTAGCAAAGCTGAGGTTTGAACATACAGTCTCTAACTCAAAATGAAAGGTTTATAAATATTCTTAACCCCATTGCAAGACTCTTCTTCCTACTCTATGGAAGGCTGAAACCAGATAACCCCAGTCATCTCTGTAGTTATCTCTAGAAGGAAACATAAAAAGCCATCTTGTCCAGCCCTCTGCTTCAGATAGCTTTATATAAAAACCGCTTCCTCATTGGTTATTGAGTTCCATTTTTACAGATGTCTAGGAATCAATTTAGTAATGACCTTTGATTTATGAGGTACTGTAATTGGCCAAACTGAATCCTGATCTACTTCATGTTACCTGCCCACCTGGTAACCACAATCTTAATTCTATCCTCAAAGGTCAGTACTATGGCATATGTGCCTAGGATGACAAAGAAATTGACAGATAGAGGCAGAACATCCCAACTCCTCTATTAATGTACCTCTGGAGTCTCCCACTCAACTTGTATTCCATTCTTGCTTCCACCTACCTCCTAATCCTTGCTGAGGTACCAGTTGATAATTAAGATACAATTAAACTGTTTTTACTCATGCCTCAACAAACATCCCTTCTACAATACAACCAGAATTCCCTGCTTTTACCTGAATAACTCAAGTGAGGGGGGACTCTACTACCTATCAAGATTGCACGTTCCTGGACCTGAGTTTAAATTCAACCTCAGACACTTAACATTTACTAGCCGTGTGACCTTGGGCAAGTCACTTAACCTCAATTGCCCTGCCTTCCCCCTCCAAAAAGCAAAAAAAAAAAAAAAAAAAGATTGCACATTCCACTCTGAGAAGAGTTAAAAAGTAACTGCCATGTCTCTCTGATGTTCCTAGACCCTACCCATTCCTGGACATCTTTATTTTAATACTATCCACTTTATTAGTAAACTTTTTTAAAATGGGAGTCCCAGAACTAGACATTGTACATCGAACTTTGGTCTGACCAAGGATCATCAGCTACTTAGCCCTAGAATTAGGTATTCTGAATGGAGTCTAAAATCAAATTAGCTCTTTTAGCTTCCTATCATACTACTGAAATATATCTGCTAAAATCACACCCATTTCATGCACTAACAATAGACCAGTGGTACTCAAATATTTACATCCCATAATTTCATAATTATACCCCATATCACTCCTTCTACTTTTTCAACCTTAATAAACCCCAATTTTGCCTACCTGTGTTGGCCTTGCCACCCTGCAGTAATGAAATGCTAAGAAAGGAGCCAGGAATTATAGGAAATAAGTGTGGTGGATAGAGCACTGGGCATGGAGTCAGGAAGATCTGAATTCCAATCCTTCCTTAGGAGTATATTAGTTGTATGACCCTATATATGTCTCTTAGCCTCTATGAGTTAAGTTATGAGTTATAAGTTATGAGGCTCATTTAGTTTCTTCATCTGTAAGATGGAGTTAATAAGAGTACCTATATCACAGGGTTGTTATGAGGATAAAATGAGATAATATAAAGCATCTTAATATGTTAGCTAATATTCCTCTTTTTATAGTCCATTAGTGATTGATGCTACCATCAAGTAGCTGTTCAGTTTTCAGTAGGACCAACTTCTATGGTTCCACTTTTTTTTTTTTGCTATTTTTGGTGGGCAATTGGGGTTAAGTAACTTGCCCAAGGCCACACGGCTAGGTTTTTTTTTGTTTGTGTGTGCATTAAGTGTCTGAGGCCGGATCCGAACTCAGGTCCTTCTGACTCCAGGGCTGACGCTCTACTCATTGCACCACCTAGCCGCCCCTATGGTTCCACTTTTAATCTCCTACAGCCCCTGGTGGGGGATTGCTTGGACCACTACCTTTCCTGGTATCAGAATTAAGTGAATGCAGCTACAATGACTGGTTTTCCTTATTTAAAAGATGGCTGCAATATTTAGTCTTTTTTTGTTCTTCAAGGACTTTCCCCCAGGTTTCTAGGAGTCCTAGAAAGTCACTGCAAGTGGTTCTGAAGGAACCATCTGCCAAACTCTTCAATATCCATGAAGTCCTGCTGCTTTGAATGTACCTTACTTCAGAGGCCATGGGGCTCCAAACACATTGGACTTGGCAGCAGAAAATTAGAGGTTGAGACAGCTCTTCCTCTTAAACAGCCATAGGACAGCCACCAAATTGCTTAACTATGTATCCTAACCCTTGGCTTTGACCTCTTTAAAACAGAAATAGTAACACTTGCACCTTCTAATTCATAGGACTATCGTGAGGGAAAAGCAAGGTACAAAAGACTTTGGGATAGATTTGTATCTAGGTAAGCAAGGACAAAGGTAAATGAGTAAGTCCCTTGACTAAGGTTTTGGAGCAGAGATCGCATTTATTGACAGAGTCCCCAAAGCGACTTCCCAGGAGACCATTCATGGGATTCGTACCCATGTCCTTTTATGGGCTGAGGGGAGTTGGAAAGGCAAGATGGCTTAAAGGGAGAGAAGGCAGTAAGGGAAAGAGAATGCAGAGTGAGAAAAAAAAATGACTACAGTCACCTGTTCCCACCCTGCCCCCAACCAAGAGAGACATGACATTGATTCATCCCATTACCACAACAGAACAGAGTGCCCCAAATAGGGGGCCATATTCAAGGACATGAATGTGACCTTGTAGGACCTGCACTTACCCACCACACAGAAGACAACAGTGAGAAACCTGCTTTGGATTTCAGCTGTAAAACAATGCCCAAGAGAAATGCTTGTGGCAGATTTAATGTTCTTCCCCACCACCACCATTACCTAAACTTATTCATTTTCTCTAGACTGAGTGTGGCTGTAAAAAATACTCAAGCCAGGGGTACTCTGTATTCTTCACCCTTCTGTCATTTGAGTGGATAAAAGGGAAGGGAGGAGGAGAGGAAACTTTGACCTTGGGAGGTGATTAAGACTTGCTTCAATTTCTGTTCCTGTAACCACACACACACACACACACACACACACACAAACACACACACACACACACACACACACACACACACTACCTCAATTACCTTGATCATTAAAATGTCAGCTCTCACCACAAGTGGGGGAGGTGAATTGTTAAGAGTAACTGGAAGAAAGAAGTGATGTCCAGTAGGAAAGGGCAGTATTTTGGAGGAATTGATAATAGTAAACTTTTTATAGTTTGTAAATAGTAATAGTAAAGGAAAAATTGTCCCTTTGTAGGTTTTTAAAAAAAGTTTTGTCTATCCAAGTTTGTGATTCACCAGTATCAGACAATTTCAATGCAGAAATTCCTAATGCAGATCTCCAACTTACACTCTTAGTTTCCTGAAGCAGTGATGGGCTAAGTGACTTGTCCATGGTCACACAATTATATACCAGAGGCAGGATCTGAACCCAAATCTTCATGACTCCAGATCCACCCTTATATCCCATTACCAATAAACCCTAAGGAGATTTTACATGAGTTATTGTTATTATGAATTATCATTATTATAATTTAAAGTTGCCTTCAGTAGGATAGAACACTGACTTTGGAGTCAGGAAGACCCAAGTTCAAATATGGTCTCAGACACTTACTAGTTGTGTGACCCTGGGCAAATCACTCCATCCCCAATTGCCTCCCCCACCCCACCCCAATGCCTTTAATAGTGTGATTTACTGCTCTGCCCACCCTATCCCCTATTCAAATAGTGCTCATTCTGATTCTCCAATCAGATGAACTTTTCCATAAAATCTAAAGTAAAACAAACAAACAAGAAAAACTTCCCAGAGTGCTCTAAGATTTACCTCCCTGCTGATCTCTCACTATATCAGTGTATACCTTATATGTACATAATTGTTTGCATGTTGTCTCTCCTATTAGAATATAAGCTCCTTGAGGGTAGGGACCATGTTTTTGCCTTTCTTTGTATCCACAATATTTAGCATAGTGCCTGACTCATGCTTTGTTGTGGTTATTCAATCATTTTAGTCATGTCATGATCCCAATCAGGGTTTTCTCTGCAAAAATACTAGAGTGGTTTGCCATTTCCTTCTCCAATTCATTTTACAGATGTGGAAACTGAGGCCAACAGAATTAAGTGACTTGCCCAGGGCCACACAGCTAGTAAGTGTCTGAGGCCAGATTTGAACTCAGGAAGATGTCTTCCTGACTCCAACACTAGCACTCTATCCACTGAGTGACTGAATCACCTTTAAGCAGGTGCCCCACCACGTACTTAAATAACACTGAAGGGTGGCTAGGTGGTGCAGTGAATAGAGCACCAGCCCTGGAGTGAGGAGGACCTGAGTTCAAATATGGCCTCACATACTTAAAACACACACACACACACACACACACACACACACACACACAGTAGCCGTGTGACCTTGGGCAAGTCACTTAACCCCAAATGCCTTACCTTCTCCCCTCCAAAAAAGCAATAACAACAACAACAATAATAATAATAATACTCATTGGCTAACTGATCAGTCTCGTATTTCTCTTTTGTAGCACATATGGTAAAAACCTTAACGAAGTTTGGATTCTGGTTAGTTTAGGAGTTTGGGGTATTTGTTCTTCTTCTTCTTCTTCTTTTTTTTTTTTTTTTTTTTTTTTGCTGGAGGGAAGGCAGGGCAATTGGGGCTAAGTGACTTGCCCAAGGTCACATAGTAAGTGTGTCAAGTGTCTGAGCCTAGATTTAAACTCAAGGTCCTCCTGACTCCAGGTGCTCTATTCACTTCACTACCTAGCCACCCCTGTTTATTCATTTTTTTTAATTGCAATCTACCTTCAGAGAAAAGAATAAAAATTAAGAACATGACTGGTATTTGATATGGATTCAAAACAGAAAATTTCAAGGTGTATCCTGGGGTCAGTGCATTATCAATTTCCATAAAATAGTACTTCCTGAATCCATTGTCGTGTATGATAATAATTGAAACTCAGAAAAGAATTGTGATCCTTAGGGACTACAAAACCCCAATTCATTGGAAAGAAATTCCAGACACCCAGACCAGCTGGCTTGTTCCTACTCCCTTTTCTTTTCTTGCGTGCAGCTATGCTGGAGATGGTCACACCATCGTCAAGGAATCACATTCCTCTAGAAATGCTCCTTCATAGACTATATGCCTTTTTTGGAAATGATCTTCAGCTGAGGGCTTAAGAGACTTTATTTTCCTCCCATATGATGCTGATCTTTTCTTGGGCCATTTGTTGCTGATTCTTTGCATGTAGCAGATGTTCCCTATTTGCTTTCTCACAGGAAACTCAAGGCTGCCCTCTGATATACATGTGGCTGGGACTGGCCACCCAGGCTGTCTGGGTAAGATGTGATCTGCCTGACTCAGGATTTGGCACTTGTAAGCATTCCCTGCACCTGATCTTTTCCTTCCTCATCTGGAACCTTCTAGGACCCCTGCCAATAAGCTGTCTTTTGTCCATACCATCATCAGTAGGGCACGTCTTATGAGATGACTTTTCCAATGGTATTAGTTGACCTATTACACTCTTTTACCTAGTAAGAATGACATAAATGTCTGTGGCTGTAGACCAGAACAAAGATAATTGATTGTACCTGGCTTTGAACTACAGCTTCATTAGAACCAGATTCTACTGAATTGTTCTAATTAGTTACAGATGGCAAAAACCATCTTCCTTTATGTGACAATCAAAATGTATTGGATAATGGGGAAAAATAGAATCATATTCAGAGCATGTGGCAGTTGGGGAGTGGGGTTAGTTTTGTTTTAAAAAAAAAAGGATAGTATGGCTGGGTTTGGTGAGACCTGGAATCTAAAAAAGTCCCTCAGGAAATATTTTCTAAATTGCACTTTATTAAATGTAGGTAAACAAGAGACTAAGATTATTTGAAACCTCCAGCTGTTAAAAGGTAATGCAAAAGACCTTTCAAGCATTTGGAAAATAATGAGATTTCCACAAAAATATTCTGAGGGAATCTTCAGAGGAATTTTCTTGGACAAAGAGAGTTGTAAAGAATTATTCTACAATGCCTATAGTCACCCTGCTCTCCAACATTTAAAGTCTGGTCCATTCCTATTTTTCTAGTATTTTTATACTTTACTACCATCCACTCCCTCTGTGATCCAGCCATATTGGTTTCCTTGCTATTCTTCCCACAGAACCCTCCACTTCTGACCATGAGGCCACTCTAGGTTCTGTACTGGCTATGTCTCATACCTAGAATGCTCTCCTTCCTTACTGTCACCTTTTAGCTTCCCAGCTTTCTTTCAAGATGCAGCTCAAATCAATCTTCTGCAAGATAATTCTCCCAGTCTTCCCAAGTTACTAGTGCCTTCCTCTCTGAGATTGCTTTCCATTTACTTTTCACACTCACCTTTCTCCTAAATCTCTCCCCTCTCCTCCCCCTCCCCTCTCCTTCCCTCCTCTCCTCTCCTCTCCTCTCTTTTTCTCTCTCTTTCCATCTCTTCTTCCCTCTCTCCATCTCTCCTTTCCTCTCTCCATGTAAACATGCATGTGTACATAACATAATATACCCATATGTGCACCATTTATATATTATATGTATATTGTACATGCATATATGTATGTGGTATGTGGGCATATCTGCATATATGTGTACATGTGTGTCATTTGCATGTAGTATATAATTCGTATGTGGCTCCATATATGCACATATACACGTGCATGCATGCATATATACGTGTGTGTGTATGTGTGTGTGTGTGTGTGGTATGGGCGCACCTAATTATTTCAATGCTGTCTCAGCCATCACAATGTGAGCTCCTTGAATGTAAGGAACATGTTTTGTCTTTCTTTGTATCTTCAATGCTTAGTGCAGTATCTAGTATAATAATACTTGTAGACTTAACCTGGAATGGGAAGTGGGGGAGGGGAGAATAGAATACTAAAATGGAAGGAGAAAGAGAATAGTTACAGATTCACGGGATCTCAAGATGGAAAAGAGACTTGAGAGGTTCTCCTCTCCAGCGCCTGTCCTACATGACCTTGGATTACACCTCACAACTTTGTTATAAGTTTTATTTGAACACTACACTGAACAGTTATTCCATGTTCCTAGGATATTAGGATATCAAACAAATTGTTTTTCGTGAAGTATATTTTTCTACCACCACTGTAGCCAATAAATATACAGGTAAGGATTTCTTTGGGATTGTTTTTATTCCTCCTGGGTTAAATTTTCAGGAAAACCCATTCAAAATTCATACATCAATGTGAAGAGGCCAGAAAAAGATGCAAAAATGAGTCCCCTCTAATTGACATCCCCACTCTACATAACTGATGAGGGACTGACTCCTTGAGATTCTTTCTTATGGCAAGGGTTTGGAGATGGGGGAGAAGAGACAGGGATTTGTGGTCATGAGTCATTCCTATGCCGGAGTTCACCTCTACCAAAGAAAGGGCCATGTGAAACACCTAAGACCCCCTGAATTAGGAACCAGAGGCCTTTGCAGGAGCCAGAGCAGTTTCCTGTTCCACCCACTCATCCATTTCCTCCTCCCTTCTCAGTTGACTTCAGAAAGTCTTGGTTTAACTGTAAAAAAAGTATATTATAAGCATTTGTGTGACCTGCTTAATTACTATGCAGCACAGTAACACTTATGTAGAAAATTAAATTCATGTCAAATTAATTTTGCTGTGTTATTTGACAGCTCTGTTAAGCTCTTCACATGTTATATTTTCATAAATTGTTGTACTTGAAGCATGTTGAGTTGTTTTTCTTTTTCCAAAGCCCCTACACAAATCAAGAAATTAGTATTCCTGGAACAAGGTACTTCTATTCCATTTATCAAATACATAATTAGTAAGTAGGCCTTGAAGACCTCTTCAAAAATAGTGTTGAGAGGCCCCATGTGTGTCAAGGTCCCGTTCCCCCCCACAGAGCATAGAGGTATCCTCATGTGGCTCAAAGAGAGGCAGACTAGACATCTCAAGCCTCTTCTCCTCCCACCCTTCTCCAAGGAAGACTTTCATTCTTGCCAAAGGAACAGCAGGAAATTGGGGCTGAAGATCACTCCTCTGCTCAGAAAGAGGGGGGCCAGGCTCTAATTATCTAGCAAATCCCTTAAATATTGTTAGTCTAGAGGATATGAGGAAGTTCAAACTAACTTCTGGTTGCTTTGTCATCATGAGTGAAAAGGGGGACTCTAAGCCTTATATCCAAGGCTTCCCATCAAATACCAGTTCCACAATGAGCACACATAGTAAATAATAAAGAAACACATTTATCTAAATCAAAGCAAAACAGGAATCAGAGAAGGTATACAAAGGAAGATTTATACCAGATGATGCAGAGTAAAGGAGCTCTCCCTTTGGGCATGAGATAACTCAGTTCAACTAAGAGAGAACATCCTCGAGGTGGCTAGGTGGTGCAGTGAAAAGAGCACCAGCCCTGGAGTCCAGAGGTCCTGAGTTCAAATTCAACCTCAGGCACTGACTAGCCATGTGACCTTGGGCAAGTCACTTAACCTCACTTGCCCTACCTTGCCGAGAGAGAGAGAGAGAGAGAGAGAGAGAGAGAGAGAGAGAGAGAGAGAGAGAGAAACATCCTTGATCTTAACCAAGGGGGAGTTTCCTGAAGTCTCTTCATCTCTTCCTCCTGGCTTCTCTGGTGTCCCTAAAGTTTAAGTTTAAATCCTTCCTTCTATAAAGTCCTTCCCCAACTATACCCCACCCCTTACCTCTAGGGCTTTTCCTTGATTATCTCCAATTGATCCCATATACAGTTTGTTTGTACATAGTTATCTGCATGTTGTCTTCCCTATCAGACTGAGAGCATGGAATGTATTTTGCCTTTCTTAGCATCTCCAGCACTTGGGTCAGTTCTTGGCACATAGTAGATATTTAATGAAGCCTATCTGACTCACTAAGTCAGCTAATCTACTGCCTGTATGACCTTGTGGAAATAGCTTAGCTTCTCTGGGCACAGTTTACTCATCTTTAAAATAAAGGGGATTGGACTGACTGACAATAATAATTAATAGTAATTATAATGACATTTACACAGCACAATGAGGTTGGCAAATCACTTTACATATATCATCTCAATCTCAATAACCTTTCCATGTAGGTACTATATCCCCATTTTACAGATCAGGAAACTGAGCCCCAGAGAGATTAAGCAAATATTACTGAAGTCATATAGCTCGTGAGTGTTGAGGTAGAATTTAACACTCTGTTATGAAAACTAGGTAGTCAGAATAGAGCTTATACAAAAGAGACCAAACCACCAAGAATTCCTAGAATTCAGGCCAGGAAAAGAAAAAAGGAAGAAAGAAAGAAAAATCTTCCTTGTCCAGTATTAGTAACACTTTGAAAATCTTCAGCATGAAAAAAAAGGATAAAGTCCTAGGATGTGCCTCCTCAACATTAAGCCTTTTAATTAGAACACATTTCTGACTGAAGCTATGTGTTTTTTCTGGTTCACATCTATTTCTATCAACACTCTTAATAATAGTCTTCACACTTGAAGTCAAAATTTCAGTGTGAAATATCTCTCCTGCTTGAAGTGATATTATTTTAGCAAATTTCCCATCTTTGGGGGATTCTTTCTGGAACACAGTTGACTTCTAAAATGAGAAGTCTGGGTTGCCTGAAATAATCTTTCCTTTTTGGATAATAGTTCCCAAATAAATGTAATTCAGTACAGTCTGCTGTAATATGGGGCTTCCTTGGAAACAACATCTTGCTGGTCTCTAGTGCCTGGGACTTACAAAGGGTTTCCCCCCACAATAACCCTGTGAAATGGGTAATTTTAAAATGTTATTACATTTTACAAATTGGGAAACTGGGGTTCAGAACAGTTAAGGTATTTGCTCAAGGTCACACTGTCAGGTACCATAAGGGCAAGGATTCAAACTCAAGTCTGTTGATTTGAAGCTTCTTAAGGTCTTTCTATTACATTGCTCTGGGAATACCCTGTATTGGGACAATATAAAAACATTCAGAACTTAAGATATAGCCCTTGAAAAATGATCAGTGTTTGGAGACTGGGAAAATTGGAATACTAATGAATCAACCATTCTGGAGAGCAATTTGAAACTATGCCCAAAGGGCTATAAAATGTGTATACCCTTTGATCCAGCAATACCACTCCTAAGTCTGTATCCCAAAGAGATTATAAAAAGGGAAAAGGATTCATATGTACAAAAATATTTATAGCAGCTCTTTTCATCATGTCAAAGAATTGGAAATTGAGGGAATACCCATCAATTGGGGAATGGCTGAACAAGTTTTAGCATAGAAATGTAATGGATTACTATTGTTTCATAAGAAATGGTGAGCAGGTGGATTTCAGAAAAAACCTGGAAAAACTTGCGTGAACTGATGCTGAGTGAAGTGAACAGAACTCAGAGAACATTGTACACAGTAATAGCAACACTGTACAGTGACTGACTATGCTAGACTTAGCAATGATCTAAGACAATCCCAAAAGACTCATGGTGGAAAATACTGTCCACATCCAGAGAAAGAACTATGGTGCCTAAATGCAGATCAAAACATACTATTTTCTCTTTTTTGTTGTTTTTTTTTCTTTCTTGTGGTTTTCCCCTTTTGTTCTGGTTCTTCTTTTACATGATTAATGTGGAAATACGTTTAACATGATCATACATGTATAGTCTATTTCAGATCTCATACCATCTTGGTGATGGGGGAGAGGAGGCAGGGGTGAAATTTAGAACTCAAAATCTTATAAAAGTGAATATTGAAACTAAAAATAAACAAATAATTTTCTTTAAAGGAACGAAATAATCCTTAAGAACAAACCCAAGCACCTCCTTCTGCATGATACCTTTTTCTGTTACTTTCATACCTGATTCCCTCACCCTAGCTAGTGCTTCCCCATATATCCTGTTACACAGCTACTTTATATATGATATACAAACACACAGATATTCGTATTTACTCACATCTTTTTATGGTCTATATGCCTATACATTTGTGTTACCCATTAAAATACAAGGATTTGCAGGTAGTTGTTTTGTCCTTTGTTCTTTTTCTTTCTTACTTTTATTTGTTTTTTGCCTTTTTTTTTTTTTGCTTTTTTCTTACTTTTATTTGTTTTTTACTTTTTTTTAAGGAGGGCAATTTTTTTTGCTTTTTTCTTACTTTTATTTGGTTTTTGCTTTTTTTTTTTTTTAAGGAGGGCAATTGGGGTTAAGTAACTTGCCCAAGGTCACAGGGCTAGGTTTTTTTTTATTTTGTTTTGTTTGTGTGTGTTAATTGTCTGAGGCCGGATCTGAACTCAGGTCCTTCTGACTCCAGGGCCGGTGCTCTACTCACTGAGCCACCTAGCCACCCCTCTTACTTTTATTACAGTATATAACACAATGCCTGCTACTATTGTTTCTGCTGCTGATCCTAATTAGTATACTACTGTTACTGTTACTAATATACTGCTACTGCCGCTATTGCTTCTACTGCTACTAATATACTACTGTTGTTACTATTGCTACTACTGATATTGTTGCTGCTGGTACTGCTGATACTAATATACTACTGTTACTGCTACTGTTATTACTAATATATTGCTACTGCTGTTGCTTCTGATACTGCTACTGCTGGTGGTACTAATATACTACTATTGCTACAATTGTTGCTACTACCACTACTGTTGCTGATACTATATACTAGAGTTACTGCTACTGCTACTACTGCTGTTGCTACTACTTTTGGGGCTACTGCCACACCTGCCACTATTTCTGCTGCTACTCAATTAATAAGAGAAACTCAATACTTGTTCATTGTTAGGAGAAAAGAAAACAAAATATGTATATGTGTATATGTGTGTGAATATATAAACACACAGAGCTATGTATATATAAATCACATACGTATAAATATATGCACATGTGTGTTTATATACGTGTTTAGTGTGTACATATATTTCCTTGAGGGGAGAAACCACATTCTATCCCCTTTGAATTCTCCATATTGTCTAGCATAAAGTACGTGCTCAGTTAATATTTGTCGAATTGATTTTTTTAAAGGATGTAGCCCTTGAGACTGAGGGAAAATTCAGATCTCTGGACTTCTTCATTCACTCTAAGTGACTTTGTAGGCATTCCACTAGGCATATATGCTTTAGAAACTCTTCTAGACATGGACCAAGACTCTGTCATAGGATAAAGTCTGTACAGGGAGTTCTTCACACCACTGAAATCACTGAAGAGATGATCTGGAACATCTCACACAGGCAATTGTAATATTTGGGAGAACTTTGTCCACAGTAGGGAAAGTGTACATGGACAAAGGATGCTACTACTGGTCATTGCAAAGGGCTTTGTGGCTTCTGTCTCCCTGCTTGAACCTGAGATTGGTTCTAGGGAACTGAATGAAACTGAATGGAATTCAAGGAAGATAAGGTGTGTTGCTTTTCAGGGTGACACTAAAATATACCTTCTAGATGAGTGTTGGGAATAGAGTCCAACCAGATAAACTGAGTCTCAGAAAGTAGGAGAACAAGGAAGAAAGGAAACAAGCAAGTCTTTATTTAGTGTTACCTGTGCACAAGCACTGTGCTAAGGACTGGGGATAGGAATATGAATAAAGAAAGGCAGTCCCCTACCCTCTAGAAGCTTACAATCTAATGGGTAAAGATAACACATAATTATCTCATTTGATCCTTCCAAAACCCTAGGAGATGGATTCTATTATTATCCTTATTTCATTGTTGAGCAAACTGAGGCGCGCAGAGGTTAACTGACTTTCCCAGGGTCACACAGCTAGTAAGTCTCTGAAGCAGAATCAGAACTCAAGTTTTCCCAACTCTAGACCTAGACTCTAGCCACTGCACCATCCAGCTACCTCTGGGAGTGACAAATCCCAAATCTAGGATGAGGTTGTTGGTAGAACCAT
Source organism: Gymnobelideus leadbeateri (assembly GCA_011680675.1). NCBI lineage: Eukaryota > Metazoa > Chordata > Mammalia > Diprotodontia > Petauridae > Gymnobelideus > Gymnobelideus leadbeateri. The sequence continues at coordinate 294,849 of WOXC01008985.1, forward strand.
GTACTCTCTAGTAATAATAATTCACATTTATATAAGACTTTATAATTCACAAGTCAACTAATGTTGATCTCTATAATGATAAATTCAGGTCAATTAAGTGTGGATGATCACTTATGAGGATATTATAGATGTGATTCAAGTTCTGAGTAGGAATAGAAGAGCTGACTTTTGAGGTCCCTTTTCAGATCTCTGACACCTTAAAAAAAAAACCCAAATAAACAAAAAACCTTTTTACTTGTTATTGCCATCCCTTCAAACTATCTTTCTATCTCCTCCCTTTTACAAGCAAAATCCTATAAGAAGTTGTCAATGCAAATTTTCTTCATTTTCTTATCTTTCACTCTTTCTCAATCACTTGCTACCTGGTTCAGTCTCATTACCCAGATTCAAACTGCCCTCTCTGAAGACCATCTCTTAATTGCCACATCCAATGGCCTTTTCTCGGACCTCATCCTTCTTGACCTGTCTGCAGCATTTGACATAGATCACCATTGATTCCTGCTAGACATTCTCTTTTGCCTAAGTTTTCATGGCATTGCCCTCACCTGCTCTGCTTCCTGCCTAACTGACTGTTCCTTCTCAGTCTCCTTTGCATTGCATATTGGCATCTCTCTTATTCATGGATATTCCACCAGAGACTTTCCTGCGCCTTCTCTACATATTCTCCCCTTTAGTGTTCTCTTCAGCTCCTATAGATTCACCTATAATCTTCAGATAATATTTATGCATATCTATATATTGATTCCTTTTCTCTCTCATGATCTTGTTGCTTGTCCATCCTTTGTTTTCGAAGTAGACCAATGACATCACGAGGTGATGTCTTAACTTGAGCTTGAACTAGACCTAAATGAGAGTTTCACAAAGTCATCAGCCTCACTCTCCCTTCCAGAGTCATCAAAGTCCAGTGGCAGGACAAAAGTCAGGACAAATGGAGATGTCCTGGGATGCAATGGTTGACCTTGGCATCTTGGATGTCTGACCAAGCTCTAAGAGCCCCACAGAGCCTACTTAAACAAACTTCATGGCCCCTGGGACAAATTGTTCTCATTCACTCATTCTGCTGGGAAAAGTCTTCATATACTTGAGATAGACAGCCCCCCTAACTTACCTGTAAGTTACCCTCAAGCTGGTTCAGCCCATCTGCTAAGAGGGTTTTACCATGGCGTGGCAGCTACTTAGAACCACAGTTGAGAATTGGGTGACAGATGGGGACCAAAGGTGGATGAGAAACCCTGAAAAGAGCTCTGCAAATTTTACACCAGAGAGGCTAGTTCTCCCTGAACACCCCATATACTCCATCTGCCAATTAGACATCTCCACTTAGGTATTCCATAGGGATTTCTAACTCAACTTTCCCCAAACAAACCTCATTGACTTTACTCCTTAAACTCTACCATCTTCCTAATTTCTTGTGGGCACTATCATCCTTTCAGTCACTCAGGTTCACAACCTTGCCTCTATCCCTTCTCTTACCCTCGATAGCCAATCAATTGCCAAGTTCTATCAATTCTACCATGGCATTATCTCTTGTATCTGACCCCCATCCTCCCCTCACACCGCTGCCATTCCAATCCTTATCACTTCTCACCTGTAGTACTGTACTGGAAATCTCATTGGTGCCCTCCCACTCCCCTGCCTCCAGCACACAGCTGCCTAATTGATACTTCTAAAGCACAGTTCTGATCACATCACCCACCTACTCAAAAACCTCCAGTGGCTCCCTCTTGTCCCTAGGAAAAAATACAGACTTCTCTGTTTAAATCTGAAAGCCCTTCATGATCCAGCTTCAGACAAGCTTTCCAAATTGATTACATATTAATAATTTCCTTCATACACTCTGTGTTCCAGATAAACCAGTCTAACAACTCTTCCACATGCATGCCATTCCATGTTTTGTCTCCCTGCCTTTGTGTAGGCTGTATTCCATGTCTGGAAAGCACTCCTTTGAGACTTCACAAAGCATAAGGCAAGCATTTTTGTGGGGGGAGAGACATGGAGGCTTTAATACTATGCAAATTCAATACGAGTCAATAATGTGACATGGCAACCCAGAACATCAAATGTGAAATTATACTGAATTAAGAGAGGAATCTGGTTCCAAAAAAAGGGAGGTGATATTCCGTTATACTTTGCCCCAGTCAGACTACATCTGCAGCATAGTGCCCAGTTCTGGGTAACACATTTCAAAATAGATACTGATGATCTGGAAAAATCTAGAAGAAGACCAGGATGATCAAGGTCCTCTTGATCAAAGTGATTCAGAATCAGCTAAAGCAATTGCGGATAGTTAGCTTAGAGAAGCAAAGACTGAGGAAGGACAGAATAATGTTTTTCCTGAGTGTTTAAATGATGATCACACAAAAGAGAGATTACCCTTCATCTGGTTGACCCCAGGGAGCTGAAATAGCTATAATGTATAAAAGTTTCAGAGAGGTAGATTATGGCTCAATGTCAGGAAAGCTTTCCTAATAATGATTGCTCTCTGAAAGTGAAATGGGCAGCGTTGAGGAGCAGTAAGTAGGTTCTTCCTCACTTGAGGTCCTTAAGAAAGGGATGTATGGGAGCAGCTAGGTGACGCAGTGAGTAAGAGCACAGACCCCAGAGTCGGAAGGACTCGGGATTGGTTCCAGCCTCAGATAATTAGCACATAAACATAAATAAATAACTAGCCATGTAACCTTGAGCAAGTTACTTAACCCCAAATGCTTTTAGAAAGAAAGGAAGGAAGAAAGAAAGAAAGGAAGGAAGAAAGAAAGAAAGAAAGAAAGAAAGAAAGAAAGAAAGAAAGAAAGAAAGAAAGAAAGAAAGGGATGTATGGCCAAGCATGTTGGAAATAAGATTCTTGTGTGTATACAGGATGGAATAGTTGGCTTCAGGGGTCACTGTCCATTCTCAGAATCTGTGATTCTAGGAAAGTGTGTGCATAAATACTTTTCAAAATTTACTGTGGGAAAAGTCTTTATAGCAAGTTTCTTTGAAGAAGATCTCAATTCTCAGATATATAAAGAACTGTATTGGTAATGGGGAATAGGTAGCTCTTCCCCACCCATTGATAGGCTTCACATGGAGCCTATTACGGGAAGTTTGATTAGGGGAGGCTTCTTTTGTAGGAAGGCTTCCACAATTTTGCTAATTTCTGTTTGTCACTGAGTCAAAAGAGTTGTGATGCCTTCTTACTCTGAGAAGTGTATATATACTCTGAGTTGGTAGTTTGCTTCTGGGGCTCTCTTATGAAAAAGGTTCTTGTAATTCCCTGGTCAAGATTCTGAGTCACCATATGCTCAGAGCTCCCCGACTGCTCGGATGTAAAGGCTCTCTCAATCCAGGGATGTAGGTAAAGTGTACAGTTGATTCAGACAGTCAAAGCTCTGTCTGTTAGTCTTTATTTCTCTGCTTGTATTTTCTCTGTTTGTATTTTCTCCGAAGTTCAATGTGCTGACTTTCCCCCTGAACTAGTGAATGTAATTGAAAAAGATTGTTGGCTCCTTAAACAGCTATCTTTCCTAATAAAGTAGATCTAAGAAACTGTACTAACAGCCATCCTGGGTATGCCAGTGTGGTTGCCACTACAAGAACTGAGTCAAATTTATAGAATATGAGCCATTCCTTAATTGGTAAATGGTCAAAGTATATGAACAAGTAATTTTCAGATGAAATAATCAAAGTTATCTATAGTCATATAAAAAAGTACTCCAAATCATTATTGATTAGAGAAAGGCAAATTAAAACAACTATGAGCTACTACTCCACACCTATTAGATTGGCTTATATGACAGAGAAGAAAATTGACAAATTTTGGATAAGATGTGGGAAAATTAATGAATTAATGAACTCTAATGAAGTTGAATTTATATACTGATTCAACCCTTTTGGAGAGCAATTTGAAATTATGCCCAAAGGGCTATAAAACTGTACCTACTTTTTAACCTAGCAAATATCACTACTAGATCTATAGCCCAAAGAGATTTAAAAAAAAAAGAAAATAAAAAGGACCTATGTGTACAAAAATATTTATAGTAACTCTTTTAGTGGTGATGAAGAATTGGAAATTAAGATGGCCATCAGTTGGGGAAAGGTTGAACAAGCTGTTGTATATGATTGTGATGGAATACTATTGTGCTATAAGAAATGACAAGCAGTATGCTCTCAGAAAAATTTGAAAAGATGTGCATGACCTGATGCAAAGTGAAATGAGCAGAACCAGGAGATTATATACAAAAAGAGCAATACTGTATGAGATCAACTGTGAATAACTTAGCTATTCTCATCAATACACTGATTTAAGACAATTTTGAAGGACTTGTGAAAAATGCTATCTACCTCCAGAGAAAGAACTGATGGAATCTGACTGCAGATCAAAGCATAATTTTTCTTTATTTTTTTTGGTTTTTGTCTGTGTTTTCTCTCACAGTATGACCTGCATAGAAATACATTTTGCATGATTACACAGTACAACCTATGCCAATTGCTTTCCTTCTCAATGGTGGGGGGAGAGGGAGGAAGAGGGAGAATTTGGAATTCAAAATCTGGGGAGGAAAGAATGCAGAAATTGTTTTTACATGTAATTGGGGAGGGATAAAATATTAAATAAATAAATGAAATCTAGAACATGTGAGACTAGCTTCCCTTTATCCTTCTAGATGAGTGACAGCTGCTATTTCATACAGGTAGGTAGTACATAATCATCATGAGGATCAACTCTTTCTCACCCTTAAGTAGACCCCATCTAACCCTCCCCTGGGCCACATTCATGTTACTTGGCATAATATTATTTGATCAAGGGACCAAGCTTGGACCATTGTATCCCATTTTACTCTTCCAGACCTCCCAGGTACAACAATATAAGGCAATGGGTTTCCATCTTCCTAAATTACATGATATCTATGCATGCCCTGTCATTCCAGGGCCTAATGTAGTTCTGAGTCATTGAAAGTCTGAAAGTACCTGAAAGAGTCTCATTCTTTGAGGAACTCTAGGTTGTCTCAGGAACACTGAATCTCAGAGTTGGAAGGGACCTCAGTGTCCATCCAGGCCCATCTATACTTGCACAAAATCCCCATTACAAAAGATAATGATAAGAATTTTCTTGACAATACATAATGAAAAGGAATTTATTGATTCTCTATATAAAACATTCTACTTTAGGACAATTCTGACTTAGAAGGAAGTTTGCCCTTTACCCTAAGCCTAAATCTAACTCTCCACCATCTTTGCCCATTATTCTCACTTTTGTTTACTGGGAGCCAAGCAGAACAGGCCTAATTGTTCCGCATGACAGTCCTTCCCATACTTGAAGACAAATATGGTATTGTGCCAGTCTTCTTCTCTTCAGATTAACTATCTTTCTGCAGCTGATCTTGCAGTGATGTGAGCATAAAGTCCTTCATCATCTAGATTGCCCTTCTTTAAACATTTGCTAACTCATCAATACTTTGATATGGTAATAGATGGGTGATATCATCAATATAGGCATCCCTCCCTCAATAGCAATAGCAAACCAGCCATGCCTGTCTATTTGGAATGAATCTCAGTCATGCCCTTAGCTTATAAACACCCTTTCTAAATTGCTAGGAAGCCAGTTCTTTAGCCAGACAACAACACTATTTAGCAAGCATACTCATAGACTTCCTGTCATTAGGGAATTCTCCATCTTCCATGAGGTCAAACTAAGAATGGATCAAATTTTCAGAGACTCCCTCTTTTTTTCATACGTTGCCGACTGTTCTGCCATCGTATCATTAAAGTGATGAAGCACATTGATTATTTAAAAATTCAGTAAATACCCACAAACATTTTCTTCTCCTTAAAATAAATATTGCGAAGCTAATTTTCAAAATGAAGCTCCCAGCTGTGCCTGTAAATGCCTAGCCCAGAGCAATCACAGTGGAACAGATGTAGGGGGACAAAATGCAATAATGTAGGTCTTGAGTGGATGAATCAGGGGGAAGACAGAATCTCTTCTTTGTATACAGGTGGAAAGGATCTGTGCTAGGATGCCACTCCTCATCTCCCACTTTGGGGGCATTGCTTGGGGTGTGGAGGGAGAAAGATGGGGAAAGGATAATCTGTTGCTATGGAGATGTGGCTGCCATGGTCACTGGCTCCTCTGAATCAGCCAGTGACTGACATTTACCCATGCTGACTGATTGGAAGAAAAGCAAACAGAGGCTTTTCTCATCTGCCACATAGCTTGGGAGCTTCACTGTGACAATGGTCAACTACTTCCCTCAGAATCTCTGGATCCGATCCTGGTCACTCCAGAGAATCTCAGAGTCATGTATGTTTCTGGAGCAAAAAAATGTTTTTTAAATCTTCCCTCTATAATTTGGAAAGGTATCTATTACGACTTCCTGAACTGAAAGGCTAAGGATTGAGTTTCTATTTATTTAAGATTTCAAAGTTTCCAAAAGACTCACAGCAACCCTAGGAAAAGGTAGTATAAATATTATTATCCTTATTTTATAGATTGAGGAAATTGAGGTTTACTTGGCTTCATCCTGGCCAGAACCACACAAGTAGGAGAGAGCAGAGCCAAAGATTCAAAATTGAGTTCTCTATTTCAAATCTTGCACTCTTTCTGCTATACATACTGCTGTGTGACCTTGGGGAAATCGCAGAAATATTCTGAGTCCCAGATTTCTCAACTATGAAACAGAGGAGAGGGGGAAGGGATTGGATGATATAACCTTACAGATCATTCAAAATCCACTCGTCCTATCATGTCTACATCCTACTGCCCATGTGGCAAATAGAACAAACGTTAAATTATGGACTTTATTACAGTTAATAAGAAAAAATGGAATTTTTTTCAGTCTCCAAAGAGAAACAAAGTGATGTAAAGTACTTTGAAAAACCTTCTGGGGCTATATGTGTTAGCTGTCACCATCGTCATCATCAATTCTACTATTTCTGCTACTAAGAATACAGGCATACAAGGGTTGCATCCCTTCTTTAGGGTCATCCTGATCTGTATCTTACCCCTGAACCCAGATGGTTCCAGAGGAGAAAGTGAGGATAGTGACTTTGCACAGACCTCCCTCACTTCAATTCATCTGCAATTCGATTCAATCCAATTCATCTGCATGCCATGGCATCTCCTTCCTGATGTCATGGTCCTCTTCAAGAATGAAGGACAAACAACAACTTCTGTCTTAGATCAAGAGAAAAAGAAAAGAAAAGCTATTTGTTGCTCCCACTCTATGGCCTCGGTGGCTGATACAGTGCTGGGACCCAGACTGAAGGTGATAGATCAGACACAAATTAAACATGTCAGCTACAAATTAGATTCTCTTTATAGTATTTCCTAGGGACAACTCACAGCATATGGGGTTCTTTGAAGCAAACTAGAGAACAACTCCTCTAAGTAATAGAACATTACACTTAGCTAAGAGAAAATGCATATCACCCTATCTATCCTTTTGGGTATCCTTGGGGATTCAGTTTCACTCCTCTTTGCTTCAGTTCCACCTAAATTAAAGGGTTTATCTTGCCAGATTCCAAATCCTCTTTAAAATCCTGGTAATATCTTGGAGCAATATGTGCTAAATATGGGGAATTAGAGTTAATTTCTGTTTAATAAATTCTTCAAGCTATGCCTTTGACACATTCTTTTGCACTATAAAAGGGAATATATGTGTGTGTATGTGTGTGTGTATATATATATATATATATATATATATATATATATATATATTCAGAATGTATAGTCTACTATTTAGTGCCTGGAAAATAAGATGCAATTTTGTCTTTCTTATTTCGTGTTTTCCAGTATTTGGCTAGACTATTAGAAACAGCCAGGCCGAACTCAGTTCTGTTTACTTTGGCTGTTGATCTCAAAAATTGTCTTTATGCTAGCTAAAGGAAAGAAAAGATTCCATCTCATTGCATTTATATGTAAAACATTGTATAGATATTTATTACATTTTATTAAGAAAAGAATGGGTCCTATTTGGGATCTTTACAGGTTGGAGTTATATAATTAAAAAGCTTCATCAATAACTTGATCTACAAAATTTTGTAACTGATGACAATGTGGATACAGGCTGGAGTGTTTACTTTTATACTATGAAAAAAGGGAAAAGTTTAATAGGTAAAGTAATAAAAAAAAACTAAATTAAAGGATAGATGGTCATGTTAAACTGTGTGAGTACTTTGTGCTTAGTGACCATGAGGCATTAATGCACTATTGCTGGGGTTGTGAACTGATCCAACCATTTTGGAGAGCACTTTGGAACTATGCCCAAAAGACTGTAAAACTGCATACCCTTTCTTCCAGTAATACCACTTCTAGGTCTGTATCCCAAAGAGATCATAAAAATGGAGAAAGGACCTACATATACAAAAAATATTCAAAGCAGATTTTTTTGTGGTGGTCAAGAATTGGCAACTGAGGGGATGCCTATCAACTGGGGAAAGGCTGAACAAGTTGTGGTATATGAATGTAATGGAATATTATTGTGCAATAAGAAATGATGAACAGGTAAGCTTCAGAAAAACATGGAAACACTTGTACAAACTTATGCAAAGTGATATGAGCAGAACCAGGAAAACATTGTACACAGTATTAGCAACATTGTGAGATGATAAACTATGAATGTCCCAGCTCTTCTGAGCAATGCAATGATCTAAGACAATTCCAAAAGACTCATGAAGGAAAATACCATCCATTTACAGATAAAGAACTGATGGACTCAGAAAGCAAAACTTTTTTTTACTCACTATATTTTTTCTTATGGCTTTATTTACTTTCGATCTGTTTCTTCTTATACAACCATGACAAATATGGAAATGTTTTACATGATAGCACATATATAAGCTATATCAAACGGTCTATCATTTTAAGAAGAGGGGATGGTAGGGAGGGAGGGAGAAAAATCTGGAACTTGAAATCTTATAAAAATGAAGGCTAAATAGCTTTTTTCTGGGGGTAAAGAATTAGAAATTAAGGAGATACTTATCAATTGGGGAATGACTGACGTGCTATGTGATTATGAAGGAATACTATTGTACTATAAGAAATGATGAGCAGGATACTCTGAAAAATCTGGAAAGACTTGAATGGGCTGATGAAAAGTGAAATAGCTTAGCTATTCTCAGCAATAAAATTATACAAGAAAATTCTGAAGAATTTATGATGAAAAATGCTATCCATCTCCAGAAAAAGAACTGATGATATTTGAAAATAGATTGATGCATACTTATTTTTTACTTTCTTTTTTTACCTTGATTTTTTTTGCCTATGTTTTCTTTCACAACATGACTGTTATGGATACATTTTGTATGACTTCACATGAATATCCAATCGATTGCCTTCTCAAGGGAGAGAATTTGGAACTCAAAGTTTTTTTTTAATGTTAAAAATCATTTTTACATGTAACTGGGGAAAAATAAAATATTAAATAAATACAAAAATGAATGCTAAACATTTTTCTTAATATTTAATTGGGGAAAAAATAAAATACTATTTTTTGAAAGTGACTTGCAATTCATGTGCTAATTAGAGATAGGGACTGAACCTGAGATTTCACTGTGATTAAAAAAACTCCCTAATGGAGAACCTCACTTTGTCAATACAGATTACATTTTCTCTGGAATTTGTAATCTTAGAGAGTTACTTAGAGCACTGAGAGGGTAAGTGAGTTGTTCAGAGTCATGCTGGCAGTGTGTGTCAGAAGCAGGACTTCAACTCAGGTTATTCAACATCCAAGGTTGGTTCTCTATTCACTAATCCAAACAGTCTCTATGCTAACAACAAATGATCATGTGTTTATAAACACCAAATTCAACAAGATATATCCCATTATATATGCCAAAATTCAACAAGATTCCTTGGAAAATAAAGCAATGTAGATAAATTTGCTAGACAATCCTCTAATTATTGATATTAAGTAAGGCAGTCGCATTTTTCATGTTTTTCATATTTTCCAATGGCATTTGACATTGTCATTGAAGAGGACCAGAACAGAGTCCAAGGGAATTTCTTATAGGTTGGGAATAAGAATTTCTTATAGGTTGGGAATAACTCCAAAAGCTTCCATTTATGACTGACATGATACAGATTGTGTCAAAACTTCAATTACTGTAGAGACTTTAACTGAAATCTAAAATCACTAAAAAAAAGTTTAGCCTGTTTGACCCAGCAATACCATTTCAAGGGCTGTATCCCAAAGAGATCATAAAAATGGGAAAAGGACCCACATATACAAAAATATTTATTGCAGCTTCTTTTGTGGTGGCCAAAAACTGGAAATTGAGGGGATGCCAATCAATTGGGGAATGCTTGAACAAGTTGTGTTGTATGAATGTAATGGAATACTATTATGCTATAAGAAATGATGAACAGGCAGACTTCAGAAAAACCTGGAAAGATTTATATGAACTGATGCTGAGTGAGGTGAGCAGAGCCAGTAGAACATTGTATACAATAATGGCCACATAGTGAGATGACTGTTTTTGATGGACTTAGCTCTTTTCAGCAATGTAAGGACCTACAACTCCAAAAGACTCCTGATGGAAAATTCCATCCACATCCAGAGAAAGAAATATGGAGTCTGGGTGCAGTTCAAAGCACACTATTTGCTCTCTTTTTTGTTTTTTTTGTTTTGTTTTGTTTTTTCTTTCTCATGGTTCCTCCCATTCATCCTAATTCTTCTATACAACATGATTAATGTGAAAATGTTTAATAAGAACATATATGTAGAATCCATATCAGATTGCTCATCATCTTGTGGAAGGGGGAGGGGAAAGAGGTAGAGAAAATTTAAAACTTATGGAAGTGAATGTTGAAAATGAAAAATAAACAATTTAAAAATAGTTTAATCTAACTACTCATAGAACCAAAATTGTGTGAATGCAGAATGCCAAATTATATTGAATACAATTGAATGGACAACCTATAGAGCTCAACCATCAGTAAGCATATACTTATGGCCAGACATTACAAATGGTTAATGAGCTGAACCCAAATCTGAGTAGGAGGAGGTGAGTGGGTTGAATTATCACTGAGAAATTTCCCAATTCTTTTAACGATCATAAGCTTTTATTTAAAAGAAAGGCTCATCTTTGTAACATCCATATTCTTCCTGCTATTTAGCATTCATTTTTACAAGAGTTTGAGTTCCAAATTTTTCCTCCCTCTCTCCCTCCCATCCCCTCTTCTTAAAATGGTAAGCAGTTTGATATAGTTTATATATGTGCTATCATGTAAAACATATTTCCATATTTGTCACGGTTGTGGAGGAAGAAACAGATCAAAGGGAAATAAAGCCATAACAAAACTCATGGATTACTGTAGAACTGAAGTTGAGAGATACCCAAAGGTGGAAAGGCATAACACAATAGAAATGAGGAATTTCACTGAAGAAATAGTGAAAGGGTGTCATCAAAATAGTGGAAAGTCTATGATTGGAAGGGGAGAAAAAGAAGGTTGTTCAATCTTGTAGACAGAACAAGGAATAATGAACCAACAGACATTTGCTCCATTGGTCATTCCATGATGTCAAAAGAAATCCTCCTGTATCTTGGATGTAGTACCCCTTAAGGATGCCAACAACAGTCAGGCAGGATGATAGGTTGCAATTTGCATCTTTCAAGGAATATCCCTGTTGATGAGATCACATCCATTAGAGTATCAAAATGAAGGAGATTCAGGAAGCCCTCTATTTAACAAAGTTTTATTAAGTTATATTTCTTGCTATAATTAAAAAGGTAATAAAATTTCATTCTTTAAAAAAATCTATAATTCAGCCTTGATTAAACCAGTCTTAAACCAGTCTGACTTTGCACTCCAACTAGTCTTAATTAGCAAAGTCTTATTGTATATCTGGCAGTGTATGAATCAAAATGACATTTAAGAATTTTAATTTCTACTTGACATTTCTCAGGTTGTGAATTTTTTCTGTTTGAAGGAAAACTATATAGAAAATGGATTCATGGGGCGGCTAGGTGGCGCAGTGAGTAAGACCGCCGGCCTCGGAGTTGGGATGACCCGGAATCGAATCCGGCCTCAGAAAATGAGCACCCACACATAAATAATGACTAGCCGTGTAACCTCGAGCAAGTTACTTAACCCCAATTGCTTTAAAAAAAAAGAAAGAAAGAAAGAAAGAAAGAAAAGAAAAGAAAATGGATTCATTCATTGGAGGGGGGTAGAGAATGATACAAAAGAAAATAGGAAAATCTTTGCATTTAGCTCCTTTGATTGCTTTTCTTTGGGCCGGAAGTCATTGCATAAAGTGAAAGTGATGTTTCCAATTTAAGCTAAAGAGAGTTCCCCTGATAACAGTAAACTTTAGGAGCTGACCTATATTCTTTCTACAGGCAAAACTTCTATCAACAGCCTGGGGAGCCTTGCTTATATATACAAAGTCTTAAAAAAAAAATAAGCCCCTTTTACTTGTTCAGAAGATTTCTTCTTTTTTCTATTCCTCAAAACTGTACTAAAATATGAAGAAACATTTTCTCTAAAAAGAAAATTTAAATTATTTTTAAAATAATAACCGTAATTATAACAATGACAACAATAATAGGTATTGGAATATTACATGGAAGGCAAAGGAAAGGTCTTTGGTTTGTGGTGATCTGGCTATAAAACATAGCCAATGAAGGAGTTGGAGGATGAACAATCATCAAAGAATTTTATTATAGAAAGAAAATAGACTGATTTCTTCACAAGGACAAGGGATGACTAGCTGTCAGAGTGGTCCACTGGGAACTTGGCAATGTCAAGAGAAAGTGAGGAAGGTCTCCAGCATTTTGGGTGAATCTTCTTTGACCAGCTTCTGGGAGGATATGGATAAGAGTCGCATAGGATGGACAAGCATGGTGGGCTTGGGAGCTGTGTTATTGGAGCAAACATCAAAAACACTGAGATCACAGATCTATTTTTCAATTCAGTTCAGTTCAATAAACAAATATTTATTGTGTGTCAGGTTCTATGCTTAGCACTGGAGATACAAATAAAAAAGAAAGACATCCCCTGCTCTCAAGGAGCTTACAATCTTATAAGAGAAGATAATGTACACAAGAAAATTGTAACGTGGTGAGAGGAGACCTGAAGGGGTCCCTGGAATGGCAGTACTCTGTTTTATGGAGTTGAAACCAAGCCAAGCTGCAGACTGGAGTGAATTGAAATCCAATTGAAGCCTTCCTCTACAAAGGAGGGAGTTCAGTATCCGCCCCTCCAGTCCAACACTCAGAGGGGATAGGAGGCTAAGGGATAGGGTATCTGAGGCTTGAGTTTAACTACATGGTGATGATATTAGAAGTGAGCATCTTATCCTAGGAGGGGCGGGTACATTGTTCCCTGGAGTTGAAACCAGAAGCAAATGCAAAATAGAGGAATATTTCAGTAACAGAAGAAGTATTGTACAATGGAATGAGCATGGATTCTGGAATCACAGCTTGTTCAGTAATTTTCAGTCCTGTCCAACTCTCTGTAATCCCATTTGGGGTTTTCTTGGCAAAGATACTAGACTGACTGGTTTACCACTTCCTTCCCTGGCTCATTTTACAGATGAGGAACTGAGGCAAACAATGCTAAGTGACTTGCCTAGGGTCATATAGCTTCTAAGTGTCTGTTGAACTCATGAAAATGAGTCTTTCAGACTCCAGGCCTGGCATTCTATCCACTTGGCCATGTAGCTGCTGTGATCCTATAATCCTAATAACAATAGCAGTGTAGAAGATTTTCCTTTATAAAAAATCTAGAGGGAGAAGTTCTTGTTTTTATCTTTGTTGTAAGGGATAGCTCTCTGGGAAACATATTGGGAAATGGAGATAATTTGGAAACCAAAGAAATCAATAAAGATTTTTTTTTAATTGGTAAGTGTTCAGTCTGGATTAGTCTAGACCCTTCTGGCATATAACAAGAACGTACCTTAAAAAATTAGAAGTGAGTCTGCCCATGAGTTTGCCAGGTTCAAACACTGAAGCAACAACAAGCCAGTCAGATTTTTAAAGAAACCAAATGTTTTTGCTGGCAAGACCATTTTTTGAGTCATGTGAAAATGTTGGCAGCTCCATTGACCAAGGTAGGTTGGTTCCTTTCCTGTCTCCGTTCTGCACCCCTCCTCCCTAAGAAACTGACAAGAGCCAGATTTTGACAGTTCTGTTTTCCCCATGGCATATTTTTCTAGTTCTCCAGCCACTGAAGGCATCCTGGCTTCTAACATTCTCATTCTAAAACTCCAATATGTGGGTCTCTTGGGGAAGTTTTTCCAGTTAAGGGTGGAGTGAGACACAGCACCAGAATGGCTTCAGAGCCAGATGGGACATCAGACTTGCCAATACAAGAATCCTCTCAACCAAAATAACAACTGGGCCACAAACAGAATGACTTTCTTAATTTACCTGCATTCGACCCTAGCAGGGGAAGGAAAGGGCATGAAAGAAATTCTATCTTCAGCCACCATGGCAAGAGAATGTTTGCTTTCACTGACCAAGTTTGGAAATATTGGTAGATGGGCACATGAGAGGAACTGCAAAAGGACCCAGTGGGCTTATCCTGCTGGGATAAGTCCAATGAGAACAAACATTGATTAAGCAATGATTGTGAATGTTTCTATTCTGCTAGGCATTGGAAGGGAAGCAGAAATTATCCAAGGGACCTTTATAGAAAGTAGTAAGATCCATCTTAACACAAGATGGGTCTCAGGAGAAATATATTTATTCAGCTTTTGCTTTAAAATAATAAGCATTATGTTTATTTTCTAAATTATTTTGTTAAATATTTCCCAATTACATTTTTAAAAAAAATTTTAGCAATTATTCTTTCAAATTCTGAGTTCCAAATCCTCTCACCCAAACTTCCCCCTCCTAGAGAAGGCAAGCAATTTGATATCAATTATACATGCAAAGTTAAGGCATTATGTTTAATTCAATACAACATTTAATAAAGATTTACCTACTATCTGAGTCAATAAACATTTTTTTGCTTTTTTTGGGAGGGAGGTCAGGGCAATTGGTAGTGACTTACCCAAAGTCACATGGCTAGTAAGTGTTACATGTCTGAGTCCAGATTTGAACTCAGGTCCTCCTGATTCCAGGGCTGATGCTCTATTCACTGAGCCACCTAGCTGCCCCATCAATAAACATTTATTAAGCACATACAGGCACTTGCTATGGATGCAAAGAAAGGGAAGACAGTTCCTGTCCTCAAGGAGCTCATAATCTAATGGGAAAGACAATGCACAACATGCAAAAAGAAGTTGATAAGGGAATCAGGGATAGGGAAAAGTACTAGCACTTCTTCATCCAGGGTGAGAAATTATCTAAGGAGATGTAAGTTACATTTACAGGTAACTTATAGTTAATCTTGTGGAACAATGAATTTCTGGATACTGTAAAGAACTGGAGGGCAGCTGATGAATGGCCCGTATGCCCTCCTTAAATGATGGAAGATCTGAGAGCAGCTCTCTAATGTCCCACCTCCATTCTCTCCAATCAGAGTGAGGAAGGAGCCCCAGGGGCAAGGGCTAGTGAGGAGGTGGGAATTTATTATTGTTTTGTCCTTGTATAAGACTGAGAAGTTACAGGGGATAATGGACAGAAAGTCAGACTCAAAGTCCATAAAACCTGGATTCAAATCTTGTCTCTGACTCACTGTGTGACTCCTTACCAATGTCTTCTTGGGTCTAGGCAGCTTTCTAAGACTATAAATTTCAGAGTAGTGGCTGGTTTCCATTGGCAGTGGACAAGGTTTCCTCCTTGAGAGGTCACTAAACTTATGAAATAAGAAATCCTGAACTACACTCCCCACTCTTCCCCAAATGGGTAAGGTGAATAGTAGTTTAAATAATGTCAGCATTATTGTGTCTGACTCTTCCTTACCCCATGTGGGGCTTTCTTGGCAGAGGTACTGGAGTGGTTTGCCACTTCTTTCTCCACATTATCTTGCAGATGAGGAAACTGAGGTAAACAGGGTTAAGTGACTTGTTCAGTTTCTATAAAGTCAGATTTGAACTCAGAAAGACCAGTGTTCCTGACTCCAGGTCAAGTTTCTCTATCCACCATTCAACCTAGCTGTCCAACATTAGCATATTGTAATCCAAAGTTTAGTGTCTTCCATACAACGTGAAGACTCCATCAAGCCTTAGAATTTTAGAAGGGGCCTGTGATTCTGTTGCTTTGGGTAACTCCTAGTATAGAATCTCCCTTCACCAATAGAAATATATAATTCATCTCTAATTTAGAGTCTTAGAGAGTTATCTGTAGCACTGAATGATTAAGCAGATTGCCCGTGGTCACACAGGCAGAACATGAGCCCTGCTCTTCCCCTGCCCAAGATAGTTCTCTATCTTCAGTTGTTTCTAATGGTTGAATATTATAGTGGAAAGAGGCATGTGAGAGCAGCAGAATATTTTCATTTGGAAAGGACCTTAAAAATTAAGCCCACCCTGTTCATTTTACAGATGAGGAAGCTGATGCCCAGAGAAGTTAAGTAACTGGTAAAAATCCTCACAGGCAATAAGTGACAGAATTAAAATTCAAATCTGAGTCTTCTGACTCCAGATGCAGAGGTGAGACATCTTTGACTCCAACCCCATCAATTTATGGATGAGGAACCTGTGATTCAGAGAAAGAAGTAAGGATTTCTTTAAGGTCACATAACAAGTTGGTGTAAGAATCAGGATGAAAAGCCAGTCTCCTGACTCCTGCTTCAGGGTTCTTTCTACTCTGCCATGATTCTTCTTGACCATGAGTAGAAAATAGCAGGCACCTCAAGGTATTTTTAACCCTTTTGAAGTCAGACACATGCACAAGTTGACAGGGACTCTGGCCATCATAAACATGCCTTTGGTTTAAGAGGGATGGATTTTTTATATTGTTATTTTTGAAAAAAATAACTCTCACTGGACTATGAGACTTAACTATGCATTATCTTTCAACAGCGCCCAGATTACTACACAGAGATAGAGACAATTTGTTTTACTTAAAACAGGGTCACAATGACCTTGAGTGGTTTCAGTTTTCCACAGCAGAGGTCACTTTTATACCATTCTCTGACCCATCAGTTCAGAAGGCAAGGAGCATTAGCTGGAGGAAACTCTCAGAATTCCCCATCTCCCCAACTAAATTCCCATTTTTGATCTTCCCTATCCCACTCACCCCATCCTTTCTGTAATGTTTCTCCATGGGCATGGTACAAAAATAAGTTTTTCTTCAGTTAGTATAGTCATCTAGAATAGAGGCATCAAACTCATGGTGCAGAACTCTCAAGTTAGAACCAGATGAAAACATAATTGGGAAATATTTAACATAATAAATAAAAATACAACTCAACATGGGTAGGGGCAGTGAGCTGGGGAGGTAGATAGAGCATCAGGCCTGTAGTCAGGAAGACCTAACCTCAAATTCAGCATTAGACACTTACTAGCTGTGCGACCCTGGACAAGTCACTTTACTCTGTTTGCCTGTTTCCTCATGTGAATAATTAACTGAAGAAAGAAATGGCAAACCACTTCAGTATCTCTCTTAAGGAAACCTTAAATGGGGTCCTGAAGAGTTGGACATGACCAAACAAAAAAAACAATGTTAATTTGTGTTTTTCTAAGTCAATATGCACCTTCGGGACCTGTTTCTATTTGAATTTGACCATGCTAATATAGAAGTTTTAAAATATACTGAATATGCCAGAGTCAAATTCATAGTTTCTCAATCTCCCCTCCAACATCATGTTAAAAATGAAAAGGTCATGTAAATCCTTAACAATCCCTGAGTATTATGGCTATTCTTCAATCAAAGTCATGCAATGGCACAATTTCTTATATGTGTCAGGAAAAGATTTAGAGTTTGTGAAGAAGGAAGGCAGAATGTTTGCATTCACATTATATATTCCAATGATTCAATCTATCAGCCAAGTAGCATTTATTAAGTGTCTATTATATTCTAGGCATTGTGTTAAAAAAGATTCAATGCAGCTCAGATCAATCTAGTGCCCATTTATTAAGTTCTACTGGTGGTAAACTAGTCACCAGTGGAAATACCACATTTGACTAAGACAGAGACCCTGTCCTCATGAAATTTACATTCTAACAAAGGGTGACAGATACAGATAACCACAGTAAAAAAAAAATAATGGTTAAGTGCATTAGAAAATTGCAAAACAAAATACCATGTGAAGTTCAAAAGTCATCACTAACAAAAGAGATCACTGAAGACTTAATTGAGAAAATGGCATTTGAACCAGGCTTTAAAGGACAGAGTGGAATTCAGCAGTAATGAAGGCGGGGGCAGGGGGCAGTGCAAGTGTAGGAATCAGAATAAATAAAGGTGCACAGGCAGTGGGTTTCAGAACACATTTAGGAAACAGAGAGCCATCCAATTCAGTTGCACCATAGCATGGTGCCATCTTATGGAGGGCCTTGAATGTCAGACAGAGGAGTTTGATCTTTACTCAAAACATAACGGGGAATAACTGAAAATCTTTGAGGAGTGATGTGATCAGATCTCTCCTGCAAAATGTTTGTGCTATAGCTACAATCATCATCAGTATGTTGAAGCTTGAGTTCCTTGATATCCTGTAAAGAAGGTAATGGAGGCCAAGCCAAAGATGACTCTTTCTATACCATCCATTATGCAATAATTTGGATTCATGGTTCAAAACATAGTAACATCTACTTCACTTTGTTCAATGTGTCCATAATCAGAGTCAGAGAATGTCAAAGCTGGAAGAGACCTTGGAGATTTATTTCTCAAAGCCAAACCCCTCATTATATTGTATTTATTTTCATTGAAATATTTTGTTTTGATAGAACAGATACTTCTCCACAAATACCCAAACTGCTTCACAAAGTACATTTTCAGGAAACAGTTAGTAAAAGTACTTAGGGACAGAATTGCAACTGATAGTAACTTCACTTTCCACTTTTCCTGGTTCCTAACAAACGAAAAAATGTGAATTTGACCTGGGTTTTGTTACTTTTTTTGGTATTGACTTCATTTAGAGTAATAATTATATATCTCTGTAAACGTAAATATCATACATGTGTATAAACACACATATATACATGCATATAGATATAGACATATAGGTATATCTTTTGACTCTGCTTTTTTCATTCTGTATCCCTTTATAGAGGTCCCCTAACAGTTCTCTGACTTCTTTATATTCACCATTCCTCCACCCACTTTAGTCTGGACCTATGGGGTCCAGTGTGGATAACTCTTGGTATGGAAACTCTCTTTACACATATAAATCAGTAATTCCTCTAAAACTTACTGTCTTAGAGAAGTCCTCATGACTCAGTGATATTCCATTACATTCACACACTACAGTTTGGAAAGCTGTCACCCAATTGTTGGGCACATATTTTGTTTCAACTATTCAACTTATAGATAAGGCAGGGAATCTCAGAGAAGCAATGACCAAAGTCACATAGATAATTGATAGCCAAGGAAATTATGAATGTGAATTTAAATGGTGGATGTATAGCATATAGTGATGGAAATATTTGCCTGAATCTAAGTTTCAATTAACTTCAAGCTTAAAATTGTCAAATTATCAAGTTTCCATGCTAAGGGGTGGTGGTGGACACATATAACAGGAATGCCTGAAAAAATTTCATGAATTTGAGTTACATTAGGGTCTTTCCACTTCAAATACCTTTTATGTAATATTCATTTATTTTAGAGCTCTTCCTCCCATGTCTTCCATTCTCTAATGCAGAAATCTGGCTCAATTCTTCCTCCCTCTCCTGAAGATACTGAAATCCTGAACAAACTTTCCAGTACTGGTTGTATCTATTCTCATAATGCCACCCACTCCCTTTCAAGTGGAGCCTGAAGTTTTAATACTCTTTGCTTCCCATTGTCACTTCCAGACTCTTCCTCTGCCATCATCACTTAAAACCCTTTCCTTTGAGATTCAACCTATCCAAACAAATCCAGATCCTGGTGATCAGCCTCCAAACCATTCCTTTCCTCAAGGACTGGTCCACATTAATCTCCACCCCAACTCCTGTTCATGTACTATGTTAATGTTGATGTTCCCTCAAGCACCCTAGCCTCCTAGTGCCTCAATTTTCTCAACTCTCTACCACAGTTATGCAAGTCTTGATCACCTAAGTGTGTTCCGCTTCCCTGATAAGGATTCTGAAAGCCCTTCCTCCTTTCATCTCATCTCTCCCTATACTTAACTTCCCCTAAAGCTCATCTTCATGCTCACCATTACCTCCAATACCTTATTAGTCTCCCAGACCATTGCTCCAGCTCTGACTTCTCTTTCCTTCCTTCTGCTCTTGAATCCCTTGCTCCCTCTTCCTACCATTGTTCATGACTTGCCAAACAGCAATCCTGGATTATTGCCATCATTCACTTCTTCCACTCCTACTCAAGGGCTGTTGAAAGGAGTTCAACCACATTGCCTGGATCCACTACAAATTTATGTTAGCACATTCCCCACAGTGGCCATTCCAAACCTTCTCTTCTCTCATCTAGACTCCAAAATACCCCCTTCCTCTTGACTAGGGACTTTGCCTTATACTTTACTGGAAAAAAAAACCCATAGAAACTATTTGAGGAAAGCCTCCTCTACACTGCATTCTTAAGTCCTTTGAGCTTTACCATCTGCACTGCTTTTATTTCCTCCAGACCCGCCTGGGCGCTGTCATATGACCAGATGATGTACTTAGGTCTTACCATTAATGTTATTGCTGATCCCTGAGTGTTACTGGGCTTTTCCATCTGCCTACAACTGAAGTCTCATTCATGCATTGTCTCCCCTAATTGGGGTAGGAGGTCCCTGAGAGTAGGGACTGTCTTGCTTTTTATAGCTATATACACACAAATTAGTACAATGCTTGGCACATAGCAAGTGCCTAATAAAGGCTTTTTCAGTCATACATTCATTCATTTCCCCCTACTCTGTAGTGAGTATATAAAGTATATTCAACCACCTTGGCATCTCTTACATTATCTTCTCCATTACTGAAGCCTCTGTTGAAAATGTACCTTTTCTCTTCCCAAAGGTCAATGCTTCTCTGTGTACTCTTAATTCCATCTACCCCCAACTCCTCTGATAGACTGCCCCTATACTCATCCCTGCTTTTCCATACTTTAATATTAAAATTTTCCTAATCTATTGGTCCTTCTCCTGCTTACTATAAATATGCCGACATCTCCCCCATTCTTAAAAACTCTTGCTTGATCCTATATTCTCCCTTACCCTGTATTCCTTTCTCTCTCCTCCTTTTCATACTCAGAGGAAAAGCTGTTTCCACTTCCTCTTTTTTCACTTACTTGTCAACACTTTGTAATCTCACCTCCAATATCGTTATTTAACTGTCTCCAAAGTCACTGAGGATCTCTTAATTTCCATATCAGATGGTCTTTTATGGATCCAAATTCTTGTTGACTTCTCTGTATCATTTGATACTGTTGAGTACTTTCTTCTTTTGGATACTGTCTCCTCTGTGACCTTTTCCTCTGTTGGAGGAATTCTCATTCCTTTTCAATCTCCTTTACTATGTAATTATTCATACTGTGTACTCTCATTATAGGTACCCCCTAACTCTCTCTCATGAGCCCTTCTCAATTCTCTCTAAGTGATCTCTTTTGTTAACCACATCAGTTTCCATGGACTCTATTATGATTTCTACACAGTTGACTCTCAAATCCATCTTTCTTCTAAGGTCTAGTTCCACAATATCAGCTGACGTTTGGATATTTCAAACAGAATGTCTTGTGGGCATCTCAAACTCACCATGACCAAAACAGAACCCATTTTTGACCACCACTCCCCCACCCTCCTGACCAATCCCACTTTTGAATTTCCCTCTTTCCATCACGGCCACCACCATACTTCTAGTCACCGAAGTTACAAGTTATGCTCAACTCCTCATTCTCTCTAACTACCCCCAATCTAATCCAATCAGTTGCCAAGTCTCATCAGTTCTACTGCCATACTATCTCTTACATTCATCTATCTCTCCCAACTTACATGGTCACCCTTATATTTCAGGCCCCCATTACTTCTCACCAAGACTACTGCAACAGCCTCGCAATTGGTCTCACTGTCTTGAATTTCTCTCTTCACTGATCCTTCTATTATACAGCTGGTAAAATAATTTTGACATAGCAGAGGTCTGACCCTGTCACTACCTTACTTAATAAAATCCAATGGTTCCTTAAATTTTAGGGAACATTTTTGACTTTGTATCACCAGTGTCTAAAAGAATACTTAGTTAGATAGTAGGTACTTAATAAATATTGCTTGATTTAATTTGATTTATTTCAATTCAACATGTGCTGAGCATCTACTATTTGTAAGGTAACAGTTATAGATCCCAATTCAACTCTGCCCTATGCATTTGAATCTCTTTTTTTTCTCCTCACTCTTCCTTCTGTTTTTCACATTGTCTTATACAATCAATGTATTCATATTGGAAATGAAGTCAGTACTGAACACTAATGGATCAGATTAATGGCTATAGAAATTTACCTTGAATTCTTCTTTCAGTCACCTTTTTATAGTACTCCAGCTTCATTGTCTTTATATTGACTGGTGAAAGACAAAAAGAAATTTAGGTGTGGAAGAAACCAAAGGCCAGCATCGTGTGATCCATGTGATTTATGCTAAAAAAAAAAAAAGGTTTAAGATAAGGTGGAGTAGTTGCTCTCCGATACTCAAGATCCATGTGGTAAGGGACCATATGTGGCACACTTATCAAATCTGCAGATGACACAAAGCTGGAAAGGGGAGCTAGTCTAGAGTTAATATCTTAAAAGGTAGAATCAGGCTAGAACACTGGGAGCAATATAGGAAGTTATAAATCCACAAGAATAAATGTAAAGTCTTAGCCTTGAGTTAAAAAAAAAAACCCAAGTTCACAAACATAAGATGGAGATAGTTTTCATTTTATCTGAAAAAGATTTGGGGTTTTAATGTATTGTGAATGTAATATGAGTTATCAATGAAATATGGAAGGCAAAGTGCTCATGTGATTTTGTGCTATGTTGAAAGGGCCATAGTCAGTCAATAAAGTCAGTTTATTTACTGGCCACTTACTGAAAAGTGCCAGGGGGATCTTGTGCTAAATTTGAAAAGGCCATCAATTTAAGAAATGTGAAGGTGATAATCCTGCTGTACCCTGCCCTGGCCAGACCACATCAGTACTATTTTGTTCAGTTGTAGGAACTACAATTAAGGAAGACGTTGATAAGTTTCAGAGTGTCCAGGGGAGTGCAATCAGAATGATAAAAGGTCTTGAATCTGTGACATATGAGGATTATTTGAAGGAACTGGGGACTTTTAAAAACCATTATTTCAATTTATCTTTTCAATTAATAAAGAATCATTTCCCTTCCCTTTCTCCTCTCCCATTGCAAAAAATGAATAACACCCCTACCCTTAGAACTGCTCTTTATGTAGTCAACTGTCCTACAGAGGGATTTATTTAAAGGCAATGTAGTGTTTTGTTTTGTTTTTCATTTAAGAAGTATTATTTACTTAAAAGTAATAGTAGAGGGCGGCTAGGTGGCGCAGTGAGTAGAGCGCCGGCCCTGGAGTCAGAAGGACCTGAGTTCGGATCCGCCCTCAGACACTTAACACACACAAACAAAAACCTAGCCATGTAACTTTGGGCAAGTTACTTAACCCCAATTGCCCTCCAAACAGCAAAAAAAAAAAAAGTAATAATAGAAATTATTTAAAATAAGAAACCTCTTCGTGATACAAATATTCACACAATCCCTTGATATATAGCAAATGAGTTATTCCATTAAATTTATTTTATATATATTTTAGCTAAAAAAAAAAAACTGGATACATCCTACCAGTAGGATTGATTGGACACTAGTTTCATCCTTCCTTCCCTTCTGACCCAAACTGCAGGGGTGGGGGGAATAGTAAGAGATGAAAATTTCTTGAACACACAAGATGTCCTCAAGATCCTATTCACAAAAAGGGGGGGGGGGGAAGGGAGAAGGGAGAATTATTTCCTTTGATTCCATATAAGACAGACCTAATAATGGTCATGATATCTGACCATTATATTGCACTTTTCTTTCATATGTTATCTCATTTAATCTCCACAATAACTCTGTGAGGTATATAATCTCTTATATTATATATATATATGTACAATATACATATACATACATATAAACATAGACATGTATATATGTGTGTATATATATATATATATATATATATATATATATATATATATATACACATATATACATATGGAGTAACTGAAGTTTGTATTTGTTCATGGCAGCAAAGCTAAAAAAAATCAGAGGCAAGATTTAAACTCGGATATCTCCTGATTCTAGGACCAGCGATCTTTCTTTCTCAATCTTTCTCTACCACGTTATTCATCAATTCCTTCCAGACAAAATGTTCCAAAAGGACTCTTTTAGATCAGGGTTAAATTTCTTTGTCAGGAGCTATGGGAGAAGAGAAAGGGCTTAAGATTTATTGAAGTAGATAATATGGCAAGATAGAAAAAGGTTTATGAAACATTTTCTCTTCCAGTGCCCAGGAGACCATATTCACAGAATCCTCTTAGCTGCAAAAGGAGGAACCAAGCCCACTGGGAAACTTTACCACATTTTAAACTCCAATCCACCCTCCATTCAGGTGCCAAAAGGATTTTCCTAATACACATATCACACCTCTACTTTATAGGGAACCAATGGCTGCCCAACTATCTCCAGGATCAAATATAAAATCCTCTGTTTGGCACTTGTAAAGCCCTTCACAATCTGGTTCCTTCCTATCTTTCGGTCTCCTTTTATTTTGTTCCCCTCCACACACTTTATGAATTCAGATACATTGGTCTATTTGCTGTTCCTTCCACATGACATGCCATAATGCAATGTCATGCATTTGCACTAACTGACTTTCCCTGTACTTGGAATCCTCTCCCTCCTTACCTTCAACACCTAGCATCCCTATCTCCCTCCCAGATTCAGGCCATATCCTACATTTTTCTAGAGGTCTTTCCTAATCCCCATCCTGTCTCCCTTCTTCAGATATTTTGTATATATATAAAACACATATACCTACATATATATATATATGTATGCATATAATATATAGATGCATGTACATTTATATACATATATCAAATATACATATGTTTAATATGTATATAGTTATTAGAATGTTAAAAGCATATAAATGTTTACATATATGTGTGTTTATATTTGTATATTGTTATTTGCAAGTTGTCTCCTCCCATTAGAATATTAAGTCCCTGAGAGCAGGGATACATTTCTTTGTATTCCTAGTGCTTGGCATATAGTAAACACTTAATAAATGCCTGTTGATTGATTGACCTAAGAAAGGATTTCATATAGTCATAAAGTGAACAAGTTGGACTAAAGAATCCTTAATGTCCCTTCCAGCTCAAAGTCAGGAAAAGGGATAGCGGGTAATCTTACCAGGTTGCTATAAGGTAATAAATTGGTTAAGGATAGACTTTATTTAAGCAAGTCACAATAAAAAAGCGTCAGATAATTGGTCTTTATCCTCTTGATTTTTTCTCAAACATCCTGAGCAGGGGCACACACTCACACACCCAAATTTCTCAGACTGCATTCAGTCTCAAAATTGATATTTTCCCAAGGAATAGGTCACTACCATATCTCAAATCTGACAGGTACCCTTTTCATAAATCACAGAAATATCTCAGCTAAGATGCTCCCTGGAGACAAGAGGATGATATCTCATCATTCATGAAACAGGAGAAATAAAAGGTCAATCAGAACTTTCAAAAGCTAGCTTACTTTTGAAAAAAAAAATGACCTCATAATAAGCATGTTTTGGTATTTATTTTGGGACTTCACACTTTTCAGAAAGTCTTTGGCAGGTCCACAAAAGCCACTTCATTTATCCAAAGTCAACACCAACTGAAAGATTCAATGATTGTTGAGCCCTCTTATCTCTTCCAAGATGGTAAAATTCCTTAAATCAGAGGTGTTAAGCTTAAACAATCTGATATTTAACTTAAACTACAAATTTCAAACTCTGAGCTTGGACCTAGATTAAAATATAATTGGAAAATATTTAACAAGAGAAATAAAAATACAATACAACATAGAAAATATTAACTTGTGGTTTTCTAATATGCTACATTGCAGGTATCTGTTTCTGTTTGACTTTGACACCTCTGCCTTAAACCATATAATCCAATAAGATGAATGGAAGATGCCAAAAGTGACTAAAATTTAAAAACAAAAAAGCAAATTCATTACTCTAACAAACCAAAGTAAATTATTTGTTCCATTAAGTCTTTTAGTGAGTCAGATACATTTCAATGGAAAACCCAACTCTCTGATGTTGTTTGCTGCTTATGTGGAAGCATGTGACTTCTGATTGACAGTGACTTCTAAGCTCTGGACACCAATCACTTGAGTAATGGGAGGAGGGACCTCAGATAGTTGGACAACTCTGAGTAGAGACTGGGGAGTGATAGGTGGAAAGAAGTAAAATGTGAACTTTGAAATAGCTTACTGGAGAGATCTCTCTAGAGCCACAAATACTTTGATTCCTTTGATTGCCAACACCTGCCCTTCAGATACTGTTAAGAGCAGACTTCCCTGTGAAATCATTCTCTCCTTGGTTCAGCTGAAGTGTTTTACCTAACTCTCAGGCAAAGAACTCTTATTATTGTATATTCTTTGGCCTTTTCTAATCTTTATTACTTACCCCAAATATTGTTTACTGTTTAATTTAATAAGAGGATATACCATCTATTGACAGTAGGGATTTTTTGTGTAACCAGTGTTTGCCAAGAGAGAGTTAAGTAAGATATGCATTACCCTTTCCTTGAGAATGAGCAGACAAAATTGCATTTGTCCTGGAACTCAATGTATTATCCCTCTTTGTTGTTTGGTTGGGTCCAACTCTTCATGAGCCCATTTGGGGTTCTCTTGGCAAAGATATTGGAGTGGTTTGCCATTTTCTGCCCCTGCTCATTTTACAGATGAGGAAACTGAGGCAAACAGGGTCAAATGATTTGCTCAGGGTTATACAGCTAGTAAGTATGCAGCCAGATTTTAACTCAGAAAGAGTCTTCATGATCCCAGGTCAAGTACCCTATACACTGCACCACCTGGCTATTCTGTTTCACCTCTAGACTACCAATATTTGATGTATGACAGATAGATAGATTTCTTTTTTTTATAAATAGTATTTTATTTTTCTACGCACATATAAAAATAGTTTTTAACATTATTCATTTTTACAAGATTTTGAGCTCCAAATTTTCCCCCTCCCTCCCCAAGATGGCAAATAATCTAATATCGAGTATACATGTACAAGATAGATATACTTCTAGCCCAATAATCCTCTTGATGATAGGTGAGGGAAGAAACAAGTATCCAACTACATACCTCCTCCTGCTGCTCACAACAGCCAAAATCACACTCTTTCTAGGAGGAAAGTAGGTCAGATCCTCACACATGTCTATCCATGGTGCACTAGCACTGAGCCATTTTTATATTTAAGCAGCCATCAAGCACAGGCATATCTTAAATTGAGATTCTAATAAATGCATCTCTGGATCATTCTTTGTAAGATTTTCATAATATGAAGTTCCTCACAGTAAGCTTATATCTAATTGGATGACTTTGAGCAAATATTTCACATCTCCAGACCTCAGTTTTCTTATTGGTAAAATGAAATGTTTGAATCAGATTAGCAGTAAGTAGGGTCTCATCCAATTCTTACATTCTATGGATCTACCAAAGCTTGAGCTAGATAGCCATAGAAAGAAAACCAGATTACAAAGAGGGAGGAGGCAAGTGGCAAAGAACTCAGTCTTAACTTTGCATGTGCTGGGGCAGTGCTCTTGCTGCATTTTATAAGTAGAATGGACTCAGATAAAGCTACATGGGCAGATCTACCAATGAGGTCACTGTATCAGAAGATATTGGGAAGTGCAGTTGGGCGAAACACTCTTTCCTGACTTCTTGTTAAATTCTTTGAAGGTTAAATTCATTTTTGTTCTCTGGTAGAGAATGAAGTGGTTACCAGCAGCTTTCATGGGATCAACAGAGCTTATAAAATAAGATCCAATATTGGCAATAATGGCTTACTGTTCACTCTGAGAAAATGGAAGAAGGATATTCTTTAGTCAAACAAGAACTCTTCTAAAGGATTCAAGCTGGTTCGATTCAATGAATAATTATTAGGTGCCTACTATATGTCATGTATTGCAATATGTATTGGCAATACAAAAATAAAAATTAGTCACTAATCTCAATAGGCTAGTTCCAATGATTTAATGAGCCATGGATTTCTGATCATTGTTAATGGGGCATGAGCTTAGTGACTTCTTCTATTGCCTATATACTAAGAGAGAAGCTCCTAAAGAGAAGGGATATGTCTAATGTATCTGCCTCCAAAGTGGTAAGTTTGCTGAGCTAAATGCATACATCAATCATCTTTCCTAGACTTGTCAGTAAAATCTGGGTTCAAATTCCATTCTGACATTCAATTGTTGTGTGGCCATGGGTAAGTCACTTAATCTCACTGAATCTCACGTTCTTCATCCACAAAATGGGATGTTAATATTTGCATTAGTAGAAGGATTTCCTCATTGGACATTTCCTACACCAATAAATTCATAGGCCTAGTAAAAACAAAAACAAAAACCCTGTTCTTATAGAATCTCTTTCAAAGGGTTGTTATAAGGTTCAAGTAAGATAATATATTTCAAATTCTTTGTATGCTTTTAAAACTCTATGTAAATAACAGCTGTTATTATTATTGTATTTTTTTCCTGGGATGCTGCAAATCTGAATAATCAGCCAGAGTCTCTGGCTAAAGTCCCTATTCAGAAATGAAACAATATTAGAACAGAAAGCAGCATGGTGTTTGGGAAAGGATATTGGACTGGGAAATGGAAGACCCTCTGCCATTACAAGCTGGAGAGAGAAACATAAATTCTCTGAGACTTAATGTCCTCATCTGTAAAGAAAAGGGATCAGAGCTTCCTCTCCCAATATAGATTGCACCTTATCTGCCACATAAAGACTTAACAGGGTTTCCTAAAGGCTGGAGAGGTTAAGTGATTCATCCAGTGTCATGTAGCCAGAATGTATCAGAAGTAGAATTTGAACACAGGACTTCCTGGCTTTGAGACAAACTCTCCACTCATTCTGTCTCTAGTATTTCTGTCATGCTGCCTCTCAATTAAAAAAAATAAACCTAAACTAAATACTCCAGGGGGCTGTAGGATCAAATAATATAATGTATTTAAAGGGCTTTGGAGCAGGAAAAACGCTACAGAAATATAAGCTATTTTGCAATTGTGCATTCCGTTCTTCTTAAAGTCACAGCTTTGGAAATACAAACAATAGGACAGATAGCCTGATTTCTGGGTTTGTTTGCTTTTAATTACAGACCCAGGGCCCTCCTGTATTGTTTGTACTCATTTGAAGGTTGAATCCCTTCAAACTACAGCCCAACTACAGACCAGATAAATTTATGCGGTCTATTCTAATCATTATTTACTCCAACTTCCAATTCTAAAAGGTCTCATCCCGTGCAAAATACCACCCCCCTCAAAAAAATTTAAGTAACTAGATGGAAGCAGATTCTGGGATAGTGATGAGCTAAGTTAGGAAGGCTGTGGAAGAAATGGATCATTTGTCCCTCTCAAGATCCAAAGCTGTACATGGTCTGCTATTGGCAGGAAGGGAAGAAAGAAGGAAATAGTAAGTGCCTACTATGTGCTGATCACTTTGCTAAGTGCTTTATAAATATCTCATTTGAGCCTCACAGCAGCCCTTGAAGACAATTACTGTCACCATTTCCATTTTACAGTTGTGGAAACTGAGGCAGACAGAAGTTAAGTGACTTGCCCAGGATCACACAGCTAATAAGTATATCAGGCCACATTTGAACTCAAGGTCTTCCTGATTTTAGACCCAGTGCTCTATCCACTGAGCCAGCTGGCTGTCTCTTGTCTAACAGGCAAATTTTGGCAAAGCAAGGCTACCCAGCCTGCTCTGACCATCTTCATCAGCCTATGATAAAAGAATATGTCACTGGAAGGGAATTTAGAATTTTGTCCAATGTCCTCATTTCATAGGGGAGGAAATTGATGCCCATGGGGGTGAGGTCATTTGTCTAAGGTTACAGGTAATAAGTGAGAGAACCTAGTGGCAGGTGCTACATCCCATGCTCTTTCCAATTCTCTTTTCCACTCTTTCCCTTGAAACCACTTGTCCTCTTTCCAGTGCTTCATCCCCTTCCTTCACTCCAGGTCTCTGGGGCATTTGATACCTCCCTCATATGCTCACAGTCCCCTTCTATGGTCCTCCACCAAGCAGTACCCATCTTCTTGGATAAGGGATTAGATTCACTTGGCTTGCCACAGAGAAGAACTAGAAGTGGGGGGGGGGGGATTTACAGAGAGGTGAATATGGGCTTGATGTGAAGAAAACTTTCTAAAAATTAGAGCACTTTCACAGTGGAATGAGCTGCCTTGGGTGGTAATGGATTTCCCCTCCTTCATGGGAAATCATCAAGCAGAGGTTGAATGACTGTCCCTCATCAGATCCATCATCACTGAGATTTCTTACAAGTTGATATTGTATTGGATGGTCCTTCCAACTCTCAAATTCTGTGATTCTGGGCTCCTATCGAAAGGTAAGATCCTTTACTTCCTTCCCTCATACTCTTGCACTCTGCTCGCCAATGATAGTAATGGTAAGAACAACATCAGCTCATATTTTAAGTCTTAAGGTTTGAAAAGTGTTCTACATGCCATGCATAGTAAAGCAAATTAGCTTCTTATAACATTAGCAAAGTCTAACTTGTGTCTTTCTCTTACAGCTAACAGGATCCCTTAATGATCCATTGTTTTCCAGATACTCACTAGAGATATAAATGATGGCACATATTTATTTCTTATTCTGTGTTAGGGGAATTGAGATCTAGATATGGCAAAAGAAGGCAACCTAGAACAATCTAAAACTGGCCAAGTGAAAAGAATCAGAAGAGTCATGTTCAAATCTCATTTCTGCTACCTACATGACCTTGGACAAGTTACTTCAATTCTCTGGGCCTAAGAATGATAGAATCTCAGACATCATCTAGGAGAAACTCTACATTGACAAGGTTTCGTCCAACCTTTGCTTTGATGTCCTCCACTGAAGGCTAACCTGCTGCCTCTCAAGGAAGCCCATTCTACTTTGGGACAGATTTTGCTTTGAACTTTCTCCTAACACTAATATTAAATCTGCCTATTCGTAATTTATACTTATTATTATTCCTAATTCAGCCTTGTAGGACAAAACTGAACAAGTCTGATCTCTCTATTTCTGTGAAAGTCCTTGAAAACACTTCAATGCAGGTTACTTTTTGATGCCTGTGGGGAAGAGGTCATTTGTCTAATAGGTCATTCCCTGATCCCCTCCTCCCCCAAATCTTCTCTTCTCCAAGGTAAACATTTCCAGGTCCTTAAACTCATTTTAAAGGTACACATAGCCTAGAGATCCTTCATCAGCCTCTCCTTTGTGGCTTCTCTAGCTTGGCAGTGCCCTTCCTCTGCCTTACTTTTCTTATCTGTGAAAGGATTAAACCATATGCTTTCTAGGGTCACTTGCCATCAGGAGTGCTGGAATCAGCTCAACAGGCTTCCAAGAGTTGATTGTTAAAGCTCAGAAATCTGCAAAGGATTTCAGATCAGAACTTGATTTATTTTTTTGTTGATTGTCTAGGCTTAAAATGATGGTAAAAATGTTAAGAATGCAAACTAAACTTAAAAGTACGCCATGGGAAACATTCTTTTTTTTGGAATGCCTCTTGATAAGTATTTAACAGCATGCCTTTACTCACAGTGCTAAATCATATAAACCTATCACCTCCTAAAATCAGGTACCTCTGTTTGCCATAATTTTAAAAAAGCAGAATGACCTAAAGATAAAGCAAACTGAACATTACCTCCTGCAGAAATCTAATTCATACAAGGGCCTAAATGCCACTCACTACTCCTTAGCCCTGACTTTCTCTCTTCATTTCCTGATTTCACTTCATATTAAATTAACTAAAATCACAACCTACCAAAAAATTTCATTCCAACATTTGATTTGTTGTCCTTTTTCTGTATCTACTTTGAAATTCGGAAACATTTCTGAGAGAAAGGTAGAATAAGAAATCCAATCTTATCAGTAAGAATTCATTGCTAATTTCTTGAATGAATCAAAAGGAGTCTTGAGAAGCTGATATTTTCCCACACAGTTTGAGATACCACTGCCCTGTGTGGCTTAGGAAAAGAGTGATAGATCTGTTATCAGAGCATCTGAGTTCATTTCCTAGTTCAGTCCCATACTGGTTGAGTGACAGTGGGTAAATTATTGTAGCCCTCAAGGCCTCAACTTCCTTATCTATCAAATAAAGAGTTGTATTAGGCTATTTTAAAGATCTCTTCCAACTCTAAATCCTAGAATCCTGTTGGTATTAATCAGATATTTTCCAATATATTCCAAGTTGGGAAAACTCTTCACAAATGTCCCTGCTTGACATTTTGTATCATTAATGGTAAAAAGAGAACTTATAATGCAACTAGAGGCTGGGTTGGGGGACACATGACCAAAGAAGCTCCATCCAGACTCCTGTCCATTTGTCATGTAAGTAACGACTCCTACTGGAATTCCATATGTTGGCCTATCTCCCTGCTTAATGGGAAGAAAGATAAGAATCCAGCTGTAAGCCGCTTCAGAGTCATAATTTAAAACTCAGAAGGGCTGTGCTCTTTTTCCACAATACTTTGCATGCTTTTTTTTATGGGCCTCTGGATGGCAATCTAAATCCTCAATGTTCCTCCACAACCCATTAATCTTTGCTGTATAATTCAAGGAAGTGGCTATGTGGCAATTCAGTGCAAGTATCCAGGCTGGATGAAAAAACAAGGCAGGCATTTGGTTTAGAGAGTGAGCCCAGCCAGTCTGGGCTGCATCAACAACCTGCTTCCGTCTCCATGGTGATACACATAAAGGCAAACTCAGCACAACACAAGCATCATTTCCCATTCTTTCCCTGAAATCAGAGCTCACCAGAGGTGGCAAGTGGTTTACCCAGAAGGGGAAAAAAAAGAATTCCATTGTCTAGGAACCAGAGATGCATCATGGGTAATAGCTATGGTACAAGTACACACACACACACACACACACACACACACACTCACACACACACACGACTATCTTGTCAGGACCACCTTCAAGAGAGGACATTCACATTTGCTCAATCTTGTGTCTTAATCAAGAGTGATGATAAGTCAACAACACTGGTTGAGAGCATGTCTGTGCAGCAAAATACAGAGATAGAAACAAGTGAGTCACCAGAACAGACAGTAAACAGATTGTTTCAACTGGAACAAAAAGTCTACATAGGGAAATAATTGATAATGAGATGGGGACTAGGCCCTATGCAATGGAATAGAAAGATACAAACATAATAGAGGAAGACACTAAACAATATACTTTCCCCCTCCCCCTGCCAAAAAAATGCAAAACTTATCATTTAATTGGAAAACAAAACATATGCATAAAATCACCTAAGAGTATTTATTTAGGAGCATAGAAACATTAGTACTCCTGTGGATATTTAGGAGAAGCAGTATTTTGGTCATGGACTTGGAATAACACATCCTGCTCCAGACACTGATGAGTTGTGTGATGTGTAACACCAGGCAAGTTATTTAATGTCTCTGCATTTCAGTTTCCACATCTATAAAATTAGTAGCCTGGACTCAGTAACCTCTAGGGCCCCTTCTGTCTCTAAACGGATGATTCTATATGTGTTCTCCTTCCATTGGTAGAGATTGCAACCCATCCATGCCATCATCATTCTATCTGATCCTTGGCCTTGCTCTTTTAGAGGATCCACAAATGATCCACCAAGCACCTTGAAAGTCTTCTTCTTAGTCCTTTTCTCTTTTGAAATTAAGAATTTATGAAAACATTTCTGTACTTAGAGAAAATGTTGCAAGAAAATCACGACAAATCAAATTTAGTGCACTATATGCATAAGAAAATAAAGAAAAATATAAAACATCTTCAGATTTTCCCATTATGATTAAAACTAATCCGATTCTTTTTTGTTTTTTTTTCTTTTTTTAATTTTTTTATCTTTATTAATTTGTTTATTTTTAGTTTACAAGATTCAGTTCCACAATTCCTTGAGTTTCCAAATTTCTCCCCCTCTTTCTCCTCCACTCCTCTCCCTGCCTTGGTGGCATGTAATCAAGTATAGGATCTGCAAATACTTTCACATTAGACGTTAGTCAGGTTATAAAGAGGGATTGTAACAGATGGAATGAACAATGGGAAAGAGGAAACAAAACCAAACAAGAAAAAGAAAGAGAGCAGGTAGTTTGCTTCAATCTGCATTCAAACTCTGTTCTTTCTACTTCTTTCTCTGAATGTAGACATCTCTCTCCATCATGAATGTTTTGGAGACGTCTTATAACCCTGCATTGCTGAGAAGAGTCCAGTCCATCAAAGTTGGTCGTCACACATACATTATGTCTGTAATTGTATAAAAATTTCTCCTGGTTCTGCTCTTCTCACTCAACATCAGTTTGTATAAGCCTCTCCAGGTAAATATGAAATCCATCTATTCCTCATTTCTTATAGCACAATAGTATTACATTACATTCATATACCACAACTTGTTTAGCCATTCCACAATTAATGGGCTTCCCCTTAATTTCCAATTCTTTGCCACCACAAAAAGAGCTGCTAGAAATATTTTTGTACTTATGGGTCTTCTTCTCACTTCTATGATCTCTTTGGGACAAGAAGTGGTAATCTTGAGTCAAAGGGTATGAAATTATTTGTAGCCCTTGGGCATAGCTCCAGATTGCTCTCCAGAACGGTTGAATCAGTTAACAACTCCACCAACAATGCATTAGTGTTCCAATTTTTCCACATCCTCTCCAGCATTTGTCATTTTCCTCTTTTGTCAGCTTAGCCAATCTGACCAGTGAGGTGTGGTACCTCAGAGTTGTTTTGATTTGCATTTCTCTAATTACTAATGATTTAGAGCATTTTTATATGTTTATAGATATCTTTAATTTCTTCCTCTGAAACTTCCTGTTCATATCCTTTGACCATTTATCAATTGGGGAATGACTCTTCTTAGTCCTTTTACACTCATTGAGTATAAGTAGGGCTCTTGGATTATCCATATATTACTAGACATTGGGCAATTCATTTTTTTCCTGCATAGATTTTAGTGTGTTACTCCTCAAAAATATGCAGTGATTCCCTATTGCATACCAAATAAGGTTCATTCAAATTTATGTGGCATTCAAGTCACTACATAATTAATAAACATTGGGCAAGTCATTTCACTTCTCTTATCTTCAATTTTCTCATTTATAAAATGATAATAATCAAGCCTACCCCACCCACAGGGCTATTGTAAAGGTCAAATTACATAATATGTGTAAAATAAGGAAGGAAGTTAGAATGAAGGGCCTTGACAAAATCAAGTCAATAAGTATGTATTAAGCCCTTACTAGATGTAAGACACTGTGCTAAGCAATGAATATAGGAAGAAAGGTAAAAACATAGTCTCCACCCTCAAGGAGCTTACATTCTAATTTGGAAGGCAACATGCAAATAACTATACACATGCAAAATATATACAGGGTAAATTGGAGGTACTCTCAGAAGGGAGGACACTAGGTTTATATCCCCCCAAAAAAATCAAAGTAGAAAAGAAAAGGACCTATATGTTCAAAAATAGTTACAGCAGTTGTTTCTGTGGTGACAAAAAATTGGAAATTGAGGAATATCCATCAATTGGGAAATAGCTAAACAAGTTGTGGTATATGCTTATGATTGAATACTATTGTGCTATAAGAAATGACCAGCAGGATGATTTTAGAAAAACCTGGAAAGACTTTCATGGACTGATGCATAGGGAAATTAATGGAACTAGGAGAATGTTGTACACAATAACAGATTATGTAATGATCAACTTTGAATGACAGATTTTCTAATCAATACAATGATCCAAGACAATTCTAAAGGACTTTTGATGAAAAAAAAATGCTGTCCATCTCCAGAGAAAAATCTAATGGAGTTTGAATGCAGATTAAAGCATTTTTTTCACTTTCTTCATTTTTCTTGCTTTTTTGGCATAAATTTTGCATAATTTCACATGTATAATTGATATCACATTCCTTGCCTTCACATTGGGTGGAGAAGAGCCAGGAGGGAGGGAGAGAATTCAGAACGCAAATGTTTTTAATTGAATGTCAAAAATAAATAATAAATGTTTTAAAGCTTGATTTTTAAAAAAAAAAAATTAAAGATAAAGCTGGAAAGATAGGATTCTGCCAGATTATATAGTGACTTGAATGCCACAAAAATTTGAATAAACCTTATTTGGTATGCAATAGGGAATCACTACAGATTTTTGAGGAGTAACACAACAAAATCTATGAAGGAAGATATGTGTCTGATAATAGTACAAAAGATGAATTGGAGGGAAGAGAGAATAGTGGTTGAAAGACCCCTTAAGTCTTCCAATAAGAGACTGTTGAAAAATCCTACTTGGTAGCAATAAGGGCCTTTCATAAGGTTGTGGGAGTAGGAACAGAAAGAAAAAGATAAGATCTAGAGCTATTGTAAACATGAAATTGGCAGAACTATATAGAAGTATTATTGAAAAGCCTATTTAATTTTTTATCTGTCTCCTCAGCACCTAGCACAGAGACTGAAACATCATACGCTTTTTAAGGAGTTTATTAATTAGTTGATTATCTGAAGTAAGCCATGGGCTATATTTTAATATTCATCATCAAAAATCTCTTAAATCTGGACCCAATTTGTTTATCTATCTCTTAAAGAGAGAGAGAGAGAGAGAGAGAGAGAGAGAGAGAGAGAGAGAGAGATGTGTAAATAACACCATTACATTGTCCATGAACACTCGCAAGATATGTAATTTCTTGGTTGTAATGGCAGACTAGTATGCACTGAAAACCCATATACCTTGTCTTCTATGTCAGTCTATGCACATTCAACTAAGAAAAATTACGGGAAACTGACCTAAATGTAGGATATGATGCCATTTGACAGCTATGGCTAGAGTCAATCATTGAACATACTAAATAATGTATTGCACATGGCCAATAGACTGCCAGTTTGTCTTTAAAAAAAAAAGAATTTATAAAATATTTTAAAATAACCACTATTTGTTTATATTTTTGTTTGACTATGAATGATTTTGTACCAACATTCATCTTGGAGAGTTAGGTCAAATCAGGAAGTTTGAAAAGACCATAAAACAAAAGTGTTAATATTCAAGAATTTGACAGTGAAATGAATATCAGCAAACATAGACTGGATTCCAAATCTCAAATATTGGGATGGGGGAATAGTAAATATGAAGACATGGAGCAATCCCCAAATTGAGTTAACTTCCAATTCTCCTGATATGCACAGTGTGTGTGTGTGTGTGTGTGTGTGTGTGTGTGTGTGTGTGTGTGTGTGTGTTATATAACTACAGTTTTAAAAATAGCTCCTAGGCTCCAGAAAAAAAATGCAAAGGCATTTACAAACAAAACACACAAAATTTACAATCAAAAGTTCACTTTTTAAACGAAAATGGAAAGAAGTTAAATATCTCCCACCACCACCACCAAAAAAAAAAAAAATACTGGCTTATATAAGTAACCTCCACAAAACTCTGCTGCCTCATTCTGGATGGAGTAAACCCTGGAATCACAAAAGACCTTGCCAAAAGAGTGAAAGTTCTGGCAGATTCTATAATCTGAACAGTCTTCAGCCATGGTCTCTATGACAAAGTCTCGTAAAGGGCAGAAGGGGTGGTCACTAGCTAATGAATTCTTTGGCTATAGTGGCCTATGAAGCAGTAAAAATATATAAAATCACCCTCTATCCCATGTTACCATCTTCTCCTTCTGCAGTGATAATGACTGAATGATGGAAAGAAGGGCAAAGGATGCTGAGTCCCCATTTTTATACCACATACAAAATGTGCAATTCCACAAAAGTATCTGAAGAAAGAGAAGATACCAAAGATGGGAGGGGGAGGAAATCTTACTAATACCAAGAAAAAAATGATCAAGGGAACATCAAAACTATGAGCCTATATACCTGCTTTCTTATCTATATGATTTTTTAAATTTACTTCCTCATTAAGAATATTAAAGGGAAACAGGCAGGGTTTCCCAAGTGATATTCCATGGTAAGCCACATCTTGAAATTTAGACAAGTGCCTGAAAGATGTAGCAAATATAAGATCCCACTGTGTTTATTGTCTGTTGGTACATTTGATCTGATTAAGCAAAATTGCCATCTACAGGCTTTCTTCCATCAAAGTGTCTCTCCTTTACACATCAAAATTATTCAAGATTCCTTGAAAGATATAAAGATACAGATAATCTTCAATAGCCTTTTGATGACCAACATTAAATAGGACAATATATACTCTTCAAAGATATTTGCCATTTGATGAAGTAGATTCAGTGCAGGGTCCAAGTTGAAGAGGGACATCTAATAGATGGTGACATTCTCCAGATGTTCCAATTTGTAGGTAATATAATTCTAGTTACCAAAGTTGTAGCTCAATGGAAGAATGGCTAATTGATTCTTGTTGGAGTGATATAAAAGTGAGAAGAATTGACCTTATCTTGTTCCCAAAGGTAAAAAGAATGGAATACTTGGCCATCTGGGTTTCCAATGAAAAACAGAAAATGGACAAAAATTTTAAAAACAACATTCATTCTAATAGCATTTTTAAAAGAAGTTTAACCAATGTAAAACAGTTTCTAAAATGAGAAAGTTAAACTAAAATCCACATCGGTCAACAAATGTTTATGTCCTTACCTAGTGAAGAAATGTAGCAGTTAAAATAATTACTGATTTAGAGTATAAGTTCATTTGCAAAAACTTATGGAAAATAGAAGATTAAAAGCAATGAAATAGCAATAAAATAGTTGGTGAATGCGAAAACAAGATTTCAGAGGCTTAGTTTGAGACCCAGGCCAAATCATTGTAAGATGATACATAGAGGAAACTGAATGAAAAACAGAAAATAGATATGAATTTCTATAAGGATATATTCTCATTCTTAATGATAATATAATCATTTCATTTGGACTCAACCACCTCAGTAATCAGCATATTTTATGAGGAAATGGAAATGGTACTTAGAAATTTGGCATAAGAAAGAGCAACAAGATCCACCTAGGTACATATGGAAGAAATGTGTGCTGGAAACAATACAGATTTTAATGTACTTAGGGATAAATTTTCAAGATGATTAAATGAGAAGAAGACTCAAAATAATAGAAAAATCACTGTTTTAGAATGTAAAAAAAAAAATCACAAAGCAGACACAACAAATACAGAACCATATGCCTACTTTCGCATACTATAAAAATCTCTATGAAAATATCCTGTGCTCAAAGTGAGCATATTGGAAAAGAAATAGGTACACTTTTGAGAAGATTTTCTAGAGTAAGTCCACCTTCATAGTTATATAAGTCACAGAGTGTAGAGAATATAAAACCTGCTATGTTTCCTTTTTGTTGATTATGAAAACAAAAACAAGTTTTTGCCTTAGTAGATGAGAATATAGTCTCAAGACTTTCCTTGAAGATGTTCTCCATGTATTTGTTATGGTCATATGGATTCTATAATTCAACTGACTCCAGATAGAATTTTATTCAACAGTATTCTGGGGTATCAAGTGAGGCATAAAACTAGGAGACAGATTCTCACAAATGATATCTGTCAATGTCATGAAGGATATTTTAGGAAAACATCAAATAAGTTCTTCAGATGATCCTGTGTGTGGATTACAGTGTAAGCATGACATATAACCCCCAAATACCATTAAGCCTTATCAATAGGAACAATCATCATTCAAAAGGAACTTGACCTTATAAGCCACATAGAAAAAAAGTTGTATGAATACAGCTTGATTATTGTACAAACTATGACATGCAGCTGATGGGAAACCCATTGAGTTCATTATACATATACATGTATACATATGCATAACTATGCATATATACATATTTTGTCTATTAAAGCTTAAAATTGCACTGACTTTTGAGATACCTTAGATCTGAATAAATTGTATATTCACACTCAAATATATGTGTGTGTATTATTAAGACAATGTGTGATTTCAGACACTTAACACTTACTAGCCATGTGACCTTGGGCAAGTCACTTAGCCCCAACTGCCCTGCCTTCCCCCCTCCAAAAAGGAAAAATAAAATAAAATGGAAAAAAAGACAATGTATGTATGTGTACATAGCTATAGATGCAGATATGGATATAGATATCTATCTTGGATAAACATCATGAATGGATAATGAACTTTGGCTAGAATTGTATGGGAGGAAACAATGTACCTGGATCACATTTGGGAAACTGAACAGCACATTCAATGATGGCAAGCTATTTTTTGGTACAAAATCCATATATACATATGTGTGTGTGTGTATACATATATACATATATATATACATATATGTGTGTGCATATATATATATATATATGTATGTATTTGCTTTTTGGAGGGGCAGTTGAGGTTAAGTGACTTGCCCAAGGTTACATGGATAGTTTTTTGTGTTAAGTGTCTGAGGTCAAATTTGAATTCAGGTCCTCTTGATTTGAGGGCCAGTGCTCTATTCACTGCACCACCTAGCTGCCCCCAATATCTTTTTTTTTTGCTCAAAATCCATATTTTTAATACCAGTATTCTTCCACTGAGAGGCACTATGTCAAAACAGTTAGTGAACTTGCTTGGGAGAGAGATAGATATGAATTCAAATCCTTGCCCTGACACATACTGACCTTGCCCTGACACATACTGAAGGCCAAGTACACATGATGAAGTCACCTAATTTCTCAGCATCCAAAGTAGCTATTGGAGGCTCTGCATTGTAAAAATAAAAGTACTGATCTATATTGGTAGATGAAGTTCTTCCTGGGAGCTTCCTACACCAATGAAATCATAGGTACAAACAACAATAACAAAATTTAACCATTAATGCTATATGTTTGTAGTTTATTTGCAGGACCTAGAACTGAAATGGATCTCAGAGGCCAGCTAATACAACTCCTCATGTTACAGATGAGGAAACTGAGTCTCAGGAAGGTCTAGTGAAGCTTAGTGGGAAGAGCCTGAATACATGGTGGATATAAGGAGGCTGCAGCATATTACTAATATGAGTTATGTATAAGAAGTAGAATAAGAGACATCATTAAAAATGTTTATTACTGGAAAAAGAAGCAGTTGTTGAGATAGGAAAAACAAGCAATACTCAATGAAAAAGCTAGGTTGGTATCAAGAAAATATTAGAAATCACAGGCAGGTTTTTATGATGTTTGTCAGATCTGTAACCAAGATTATATGAAAAGATATGAATAAAAATACCACAGTAAAAGAAGGTATGGATGCAATGGAAATGTAAATTTAAAGATCTTCCCTGCCCCTAGGCCCTTTGATAGGCTTAAGAGACTCTGAGAACCTTCCTTGATTTGAAAATATACTCTGCCCCCTGATAGGCTGAATGTGGTCACATGGAGCCTGTGGCAGGAGGTTTGGTTTTCAGGAATGCCCACACCTTGGTGCTTTGTGATGGGGCAGTGGGTCAAGAGGGCTGTGACATTTTCTGACTCAGGAGAAAGCTATATAATCCCTGATGTGAGGCTTTGCTTTGGGGCTCACTTTGAGAAGTGTTGTATTACTTGACCAGAGGAGACTCTGGGCAGCCATTGAGAGT
The DNA here is from genome assembly GCA_011680675.1 of Gymnobelideus leadbeateri. Taxonomy (NCBI): domain Eukaryota; kingdom Metazoa; phylum Chordata; class Mammalia; order Diprotodontia; family Petauridae; genus Gymnobelideus; species Gymnobelideus leadbeateri. The sequence continues at coordinate 336,584 of WOXC01008985.1, forward strand.
CCCCTAGCTTTAAAAACCCAGATGTTGATGCTTCCCTCTCTGGTAACTGACTAGGTATGGATGTATGTAATGGTCAGACAGTTTGGAGGCCTGTCTGCTTGATCTGCTTTTCTGTTTTTTTGTAACTTCTGTCTGTATACTCTGAAGTTTGGGGTGCTGACTTTTTCCCCTGAATAAGGTAAATGATATATTTGATTGGTTAAAGCAAGATTATTAACCCATTTTGAGTTGCTTTCCTTCAGAAAAGCAGATCTAAGAACCTGTGTTGGCAGCCACCTTGGGTATGCTAGGGTGCTTGCTGCTACTATGGGTGACCTTCAATATGTACCGGTGGAGGAGTATTTTACCATACCAAAGGATTCACTGAACTATCAAAGTACATAGGTAAAGAGGAAAATAAATCTGTTGGAAAGCTATTATATTATTATAATATAATATTTCTGATCTTCAAACACTCATTAATATGCCTTCACACTAAGCTGTTTCTAATATTGACAATTTCAAAATGAAATTGACCTGTGAATACATGATTTATTTTTCATAATCAACATTTATCTATCTGCTACCATCCATCTGGACCATTTTTATTTTATTTTATTTTTTTAAAGCAATTGGGGTTAAGTAACTTGCTCAAGGTTACATGGCCAGTCATTTTTTATGTGTGGGTGCTCATTTTCTGAGGCCAGAACCTATCCTGGGTCATTCCAACTCCACGGCCGGCGCTCTTACTCACTGCACCACCTAGCCACCCCTCATCTGGACCATTTTTAAAAGATGATTTTTAAAGATCAGACTGCAGAAGGTTCCATACAAAATGTGGTTAAAGTCAAGGGCTCTACTCTTCAATAGGCTGAGCTACCCAACTTGAAGTCTTAGTATGTCTCTAGTCATTGAATGCAACATCTGTTAATGAGCAATGGATGGCTTATTAGCTATTTGGACTGTGCTTCACACATGTATCATCAGTAACACAGTAATGACAATCGGCAATATTTTATCTTATTTTTTAAAAAATTGTCATAGATCCTCCAGATTATTCCATCTGAAAAGTTGCCTGTAGCATGATTCATTTCCCTTTTGGAATTTAAAACAGAACACACAGCCCAGTGTAATGTCTTCCTGGCTGACAGCTCCGAACCAGAGTTCAGCCAGGAGGATGACAGAAGCAGTGACCTTTACCTCTGCCAGGGTGAAACAGGGCAAAGAAAGAACCAGCGGTTTCTGAATTGGCTGCCAACATCTTCCCCCTGCTCTCCCAATCCTCCTTCCCATCCCAAGACTGATACAGACACATGGAGCTCTCCTAGACTGAAGCCAATCACATCTTCAAGTGTCATCACAGACACAAGCCAAGATGCTTCTCCCTGAAGAAACAAAGAAAATAGTAACCTCAGTTCCGTAGCCCACTGATATGAGATTCTGTTATCATTGGTGGAGATCAATGTCCTACACTTACTTGAGGGGCAGGGTGGAGTTGGAGAGAGTAAGAAAGAGGAGAGATTTAATCTCTTCAAGTATATGGAATCTCTTTGGGTATCTTGAGTCTCTTTGGGCTCAGTAGTCACTTTGGACATTTCTGGCTTCCAACTTTGAGAGAGGAGATGATGATGCCAACCCCACTTCAAGTTGCTGAAGGGAGAATAAGACTCTGGGATGAAACTGACATGAGAACTAACAATCTCCCAGCTTGCTACAACACATACCTCAGAAAAAATTTTCCTTGGTTATCTGGTTCTCTTTCTCTCTCTGTCTCTCTGTCTCTGTCTTTCTCTCTGTCTGTCTGTCTGTCTCTGTCTATGTGTGTGTGTGTGTGTGTATGTGTGTGTGTGTGTGTGTGTGTGTGCGTGTGTGTTTTGAGCTGATTTATCTTGTTCCCAAGGGAAGAACTCCTTTACTATTTATTATCTGGCATATATTTTCCTATATGTACTTGCTCTGATTTCTGTTTTGCTCTCCACTTGGATAAATGAGTTTTTTTTGTTTTTTCCTATGTGTGTTTGTTGTTGAGCTTCTATTTGGTGAGAAGGAAATGAAGCCTTGACTATAAAGCTTAAGTCTTCCTTTCTCCATTAAGAAATCACCAGTAGACCGGGGCGGAACCAAGATGGCGGAGTAGAAACAGCTCATCCAAGCCTCTCTGCCCCCAGATTCCCCCCAAACTAAGTAAAAGGGGACTCTGAACAACTTCTGGAGCCCCAGCACCCACAGAACGACACAGAGAAGCTAACCTCCCGCTGCGGACAGCCCAGCACCCTGCAGGAAGGACCAGCGCAGTGGTCTGGGACCTGGCAGCACACAGCATGCAGAGCGCAGGAGCCGAGCCGAGCCCAGGTCTGCCTGAGCCGAGGTTTTAGCCCCAGGGCGGCAGGGCCAGCAGCCGGCTGGAGGAACCCCAGAACACCAGGAGCTGTGGCAACTCCAGAATTATCAACATAGACATGCCTAGGACAAAGTAAAAGGTTAGTGTCCTATGGACTTTGGGACCTGTATTTGGGGAATGCATCAGCTCCCTCCCCTGGGAGAAGCCACTGAGGAGACATGCCATTTTGTAGTTTTCAGAGGCAGCTCCGGCTCCCAGCCTACAAATCGTGGGGAGATCCAGCGATCAGTCTTGGGGGGTAATCGCTCTTGCTTTAACCTCCCTGGATCTGGATTGTGATCTAGGGTGGAAGTGGTGGGTGGGTTTACAGCTTGCCAGAAACGGAAGTTGCCCCCCACACGTTCGGGACGAAAATTCCTCTATCTGGCCTTAAAGCAATAGAGTGGCAACAAGCCCAAAAGTCAAACAATTAAGTGGCAACATGCCAAGGCAAAGGAAACAGAAAAATGCAACCCTAGACTCCTATTTTGGGGGCATAGAGCAGGAAAAGGACTGTGAGGTCAGAAGTCCTGCTCCAAAAGCACCAGGGGAAAACATGAGCGGGTTGCAGGCCATAGAGGACCTTAAGAAGGACTTTAAAAAATCAAATAAGAGAAGTGGAGGAAAAATTGGAAAGAGAAATGAGAAGGATGCAGGAAAAGTATGAAATGAGGGTCAACAGCCTGACTGAGGAAAACAACACCTTAAAAAATAGACTAGCTCAAATGGCAAAGGAGGCCCAAAAGGGCAATGAGGAGAAGAATGCCTTAAAAAGTCGAATTTGCCAGATGGAAAAAGAATCTCAAAGTTCACTGAGGAGATTCATTCCTTCAGAGTTAGACTGGAGCAAATGGAAGCTAATGACTTTATGAGAAATCAAGATGCTGTTAAGCAGATCCAAACAAACGAAAGATTAGAAGGCAATGTGAAATATCTCATGGGAAAAACCACTGACCTGGAGAATAGATCCAGGAGAGACAATTTAAAAATTATTGGACTACCTGAAAGCCATGATCAAAGAAAGAACCTAGAAATCACCCTTCAAGAAATTCTCAAGGAAAACTGCCCTGATGTTTTAGATCCAGAGGGCAAAATAGAGGTTGAAAGAATCCACCGATCACCTCTGAAAAAGATCCCAAAAAGAAAACTCCCAGGAATATTATAGCCAGGTTCCAGAATCCCCAGATCAAGGAGAAAATACTACAAGCAGCCAGGAGAAACAATTTCAATATTGTGGAAACACAATCAGAATAGCCCAGGACCTGGCAGCTTCTACACTGAGGGATCGAAGGGCATGGAATATGATATTCCAGAGGGCAAAAGAACTGGGAATGAACCCAAGGGTCACCTACCCAGCAAAACTGAGTATTTTGTTTCAGGGGAAAATATGGTCATTCAGTGGAATAGAGGACTTTCAAGCATTCTTGAGGAAAAACCAGAATTGAATAGAAAATTTGACACCCAGACACAAGAAGGAAGAGATGCCTGAGAAGGTAATCAGGGAAAAGAAATCAAAAGGAACTTATCAAAGTTGAACTATTTACATTCCTACATGGAAAAACAATAACTGTGACTGATGAATTCTTTCTCACTAAGAAAATAATGGAAGAAGGGTGTATGGTCATATGAATACATATGTGAATGTGTGTGTATATGGTTACAGTTATATATGGATAGAGGGCATAGGTTGAATTTGTTGGGAAGGGAGAATACTCAAGGGATGAAATTATGAGGTGAGAGAGGAAAGTGGCAAGAGGAGATGGGAGAGACAGGGTAGGGTAAACTATCCCATGTAGAAGAAGCAAGGGGAAGTGGTTGCAAAGGAGGGGGAGAATAGGAAGGAAAAAAAAGGCAAAACCACATTCACATTGAATTTGGTTCAGGGAGAGAATGACATACATACTAAATGGGATATCTCAACCTGCAGCAGAATAGGGGGAAGGGGGATGAGAGGAGGGATGATGGATGGGAGGGCATCCTTGGGGTGAGGGGAGGTTGGAAGTACCCCACTATAGAAGAGGGACAGGATCATGTAGGGAATGGACCAGGTGGGGAGTGGGATGAGTGGGAGTGAATTATAAGCAGCCTTGTACAATATATCTACTATGATAATGTTTTGCATAGCTAGACATGTACAACATATACTGAATTACTTATCTCCCAAGAAGGAATGGGTGACAAGGGAGGAAGGAAATAGATCTGAAATTCGAGGTCTTAACATTAAATGTTTCAAATATATATAAATACTATTATTAATACTCTTTTGCTTGTAATAGGGAGATAAGATGTGCAGGCATTGGGACACAAAGATTCACCTTCCTCTAATGGAAAAGTCGATGGGGGTATGGGAGAGAGTAGATTGGAGGAAGCGATATCTTGCAGGACTACTATTCTGGGAGGTTGGGTAGGGGAATAATGGGGGGAAAATGATTGTAACTCAAAATCTGGCGGAAATGAATGATGTAAAACAGAAGTTAATAAAGCATCTGTTTAAATAAATAAATAAATAAGAAAAAAAAAAAGAAATCACCAGTAGGGGCGGCTAGGTGGCACAGTGAATAGAGCACTGGCCCTGGAGTCAGGGGGAACTGAGTTCAAATCCAACCTCAGACACAACATATAACTAGCCGTGTGACCTTGGGCAAGGAAAGAGAGAGAGAGAGAGAGAGAGAGAGAGAGAGAGAGAGAGAGAGACCAGTAGAAGTTTAGCCTAAACCTGCACATCCCCTAGACTAATAGTATTTAAGGAGAAGAGAAATACAATTCTAATCCAGTAGTCCCTGTCTTAGAGGAGAGCAGAAGGCCAAACTCTTAGCTCCAATCCTCACCTTAACCATGGCCAGGAATTAAAGTCTCCCTTGGAAAAGGGTCTATTCAACTCCCTTTGTAGTCACACAATAAGACCTCCCATAGTGCATGTGAGGGAAAGTGCAGCTATTGCTACATATAAGCCAGCTTGTTCATTGTAGGCAAAACTTCGTCAGGAGTTAGTCACTTTCTAAGTAGCTAGCTCTGTGAGCCATTTCCAAACCTGCCTCTGAGGCAAGGAAATTAAATGGAAATAATGAAGAAGGGCTGTCATCTAGTGAGATATCATGTGCTCTCAGCCATGGGACACTGTGCCCCAGATGGATTTTACACTCAGGTGGAGCAGACAACTCATATACAGTATAATTTAATAGGTACACAGCCTCTTTGTCCCTAAAAGGACTTCCTCATTGGACCACTGCAGCATTTACATGCTCAGCCTTATGATCTAATCCTCCTTAATACTACCCCACCTCCATTAGAGAAACACAACAAAAGCAGAGATTAAATGTCTCTAAAAGATCACAGATTTTTTTAAAAAGTACTTTACCAGGGGCGGCTAGGTGGCGCAGTGAATAGAGCACCAGCCCTGGAGTCAGAAGGACCTGAGTTCGGAGCCGGCCTCCAACACCTAATCCGCACAAACAAAAACCTAGCCGTGTAACCTTGGGCAAGTTACTTAACCCCAATTGCCCTAAAAGGGGCGGCTAGGTGGCGCAGTGAGTAAGAGCGCCGGCCTCGGAGTTGGGATGACCCGAGATCAGATCCGGCCTCAGAAAATGAGCACCCACACATAAATAATGACTAGCCGTGTAACCTCGAGCAAGTTACTTAACCCCAATTGCTTAAAAAAAAAAAAAAAAGAAAAAGAAAAAAAAAAAAAAGTACTTTACCAGGGAGAGAGAAAGCCTCAGCTTCTGCCCCATTACCATAGATTGATTTAGCTAATTGATGACTTAGGAAGCTTCTTAGAATTCTGAGTTTTCTTTGTGACTCAGCTTTTGTGGCATCTCCTAGTGGCAGCCTTTCCAGACCCCTTTAGGACTTAATAGCTAGCATTTACATGGCACTTTAAGCCTTGGGAAATGCTTGACTGTTATCTCATTTGATCCTCACAATGACCCTGTCTTTATCTGCAGTTTATAAATGAGGACACCTGAGCAAGCAGAGGTTAAGTGACTTGGTCAAGGTCATACAGCCAGTGAGTATCGGAGATAGGGTTCAGACTCCAGCTCTTCCTAACTCTGTCCACAGTACCGTCTTGCTACCTTTCTCCCTCCTCCTCAAATTGGAGTGTATGTTCTCTGTTTATATGTTGCTTTCCCCAAGCCTCCTTGAGGGGAGGGACTATTTTCTATTTTGTCTTCATAACATATGTGAGTTTAGCTTAATGCCTGGCACACAGTAAATATATAGTTCTTGGATTGTATTGAAAGCACAAAAGTCGGCCCTGTTTAGGGCCTGGGCAGATAAGATCCATTTGGGTGGGGATAAGTAGTGATTGAGTGAGAAGAGAAAAATACTTGATGAACCCTGGATGGGTAAGTTGGTAATACAGGACATCAGGAGAACACGACCAGAGTGGTGAAGCATTAAGAGAAGAGATCATGGATCCTAATAATGGAAGGGAAGAACACTGTTAGATTAAGGGAGAAAGTCAAAGATAAAAATAAAATTTCATCTTCATATTTCCCCGCAGGCCATCCATTCATTGTGGCATTGTCATACTTCTGTACCAAATAGGTGCTATTTTTGACCCAGACATTACAGTGGTTTTACAAACTCCTCTCCCAGCTATTATATATCCATCCTTCTAAAGAAATGCTTCCCAAACAGAGAATGCTTGAAGTATATTTCTAGAATCCCTCAAATGCTGAAATATCCTAGGAATAAGAGGTCAGGGAAATTTTGAAGCAAAATAGGGAAAAATAAACCTATTTGTTATGTGTATATTCATTTATATTTAAATTTTAAAGAAAAATGTAACTGTCATCAAAATTCTCATTTAATTCTTGTTTACACTGTGCAGAATTTCTCTTTAATTATAGGCAAGTTTCCCTCTCTGAGTCTGAGATTTCTAATTTATAAAATTAGGGACCCAGCTTAGATGATCTTTAAAATCCTCTCCAACTTTAAAATGCTATGATCTTATGTTTCTATGAGCCATAGTTTGGAGACATTTTCCCAAAGTCTGAGTAGTTGCAGAATGTAGTATCCTATAACTGATTGGCCCTCCCATGTTCATGTGTTCAAAAGTTCCAAAGAAAGGAACCATGCCAATTGACATTCAATGTAAAGATTCATATGATATAAAGAGAATAATATAAGCAGGATTCAATGTGATCAGTTCCAAGGTCGACATTCCTTGCAGCAGAACAATCTGGGGTTTGGCATACAATGATTTTTAAAGTTTCTTCCAGCTCTTAAATTCCCCTAACGATTATGCTCCAAGACTGTCTTTTTAGTCAGTGCATATACTTTTTCAAAAGCTCAGGGCTAAAATGTCATTGATTAGACAGATTGTAATATTAGCTCAGAAGAGGCTGAGCTGTCCTAACCCACCAACCATCATCGCATTTCTAAGAAATCAGCACAGTGTCTCCCCATAACTCCCGATTATAACCTCTCATCTTCACATCTGTAAAGAGAGGCTGCCAGCATCTCATGCAGCAACCTCAAGAAGCTTTGGAAAGGGTGACATGGATTTTAATAGGGTAGAATCAAACTCATTGTAGGAGTTACCCTTTAATTTCTGATTTTAGTCATTAGTTAATTATTTATTGAGACCCCCTGCAGGTGCAGCAAGCTCTGCTTCAAGTCCCAGGCACTTTGTGAATGTCAGAGAATATGTAGTCCCTTACATCTTTCAGGGATTTATTGGATAGTTCTGAAACAAACACACCAAGAGCCTGCCAAAATCTGAGAATCACACTCTAAAATTCATGCCCCAAAATCTCAACTCACCTTCTTCCTCTTAAATTTCCCCACTCCCACCACTTCCCTCCTTTTATTTTGCTGGGCTGATTACTTTGTAATGGTCTTCTGTAATTATACTCTCTATAAGCACCCAAATCACCACTCATAACCCACACTGAAGCTCCTTCCCAGGCCATGTCCCCCATTTTGATCATATTCATCAATCTACCAACAATCATTTATTAAATACCTATTTTCCAGACACTTAGCTAGGTGCCAGAGATAGTGAATGCAGAGAATGAAGTGAGCCCTATTCTCAAGGAGTTTTCTTAGACCAATGTGGTTTGTGTGCTACATGCTTGAATATAAGGATTATAAAGGTCAGATATCTTAGAAAGTGACCCATGATACTCCTGACCTTTAGGGTAGCCTCAGCAGAGCATTTCCTAATTCAATTTCACCAGTCAAGGTTATATGCCCTTAACTAACATTTTTTTCCTGACCTTGTGAATAAGAGGTAACTCAAAATGGATACTCACAATAGCTAAAAAATCCCTTCTCTCTGCTGTTAGACCATAAATTTAAAGCTGTGAGGGATCTCAGCCATCTTCTAGGCCAACCACCTTTTAGACAGATGGGGATACTCAAGTCCAGGAAGTTATTTATCCAAGGTCATATAGGTAGTATAGCACAGTTTAGACTCCAAACTGCACACTATAACTGAACTACCATATACAGGTTGTCTCCCAGACTCTCATAGGGATTTACTAGTTAAACCATTTGGGAATTCTGTAGGACCTGTTCCTTGTGTCTTTATGGGGAGAGGCTAGAGTAGGACAGCCTGTCTCCAACATGTCTTTTGAATCCTCTCTGCTCTTTTTCTTGCTAGATCGGGAGAGGAGGAGCAGAATTTGCTCTGCTTCAAGTCCCAGGCACTTTGTGAATGTCAGAGAATACGTAGTTGCAAAATGGATTGGGAGAGGAGTACACTTGTCTTCTTTAGTCTACAGAGAGCAAAAAAAAAGGTCTTTCACTGCTTTCCTCTGACTTACTGAAGGTCACACAGGTAAAGTGTCAGTGTTGGGAACTGTCCATGGTGACCATCAGTTCTAATGAGTGAGGACAGATTTTTTTTCTGAATCAGAGAAGTCCTGGTAAGTGCTGGGTTTTTTTCCCTATACAATTTCCTTCTTCGTTAGGCAATGGATGGAAGTAAACTGAAGACTGACTCTAGTGCATATTCAGTAAAATAATTCCCTAGAATCAGGATTAGAAGCAAAAGACATGACCCCATCTAAACCATGCTAGCCAAATAGGAGCACATTTTTATTTTAGCATTGTCTAGAGAAGTGTAGAGAGACTCTTCAACCATCCATTCTAGTATATAATAGCAGTAACAGCAATTACTCATATTTTCATGGTGAAAATGTTTAAGATTTACAAAGGGTTTTCTCCACAACCACTCCTGTGAGAAAGTATAATTCAAGTATTACTATCTCCACTTCACAAATGAGGAAACTAAGACACAGAAAGAAGAAAATGCATCATGGGTCCAAATATACCTTTTATGAGAAGGGCTATGCCTACCTCATCTGCCTCTTGCAATTCATATTGATATAAGGAATGTGACATTTTCTTAATCCAATTCTCCACTGGTCACTTGCAATGCTGGAAAAAGTAGGTTGAATCTCAGGAATGATTCAAATTTAATTGAATCAGGAACATAATGAGTTTAGAATTCCCCTGAAGGAAGCTGATGTCATCAGGATTCCCAAGAGAAGCTGGGGGTCCTTCATCTTCATTAGTCCAGCAGCCCTTTTCCTACTCTTAAGCATATTACCCAACATAATGACCAACTAAAGAATATTACAACCTTTAAAGATGTTATTATGAGTTCTGTTCTTTTGATATGATTTTTTAAACTGATGTTCAGTTTGTTCTGAATGTTAAGAATGCATATGCCATTTTATAAGCCTATTACCAATGTCTCTTTCCAGCTACTTTATAAATTGAACCATGCCCTTATATTTAATTGGGTCTAATTGCTTACTGTTGAAAATCCTTCCATTCCAAAATACCATAAAGAACTTTGGGAAATGTTAAATAAATAATACACATACTAGAATTATCTGCATTTTTGTTGCCATGGGAAACTCCTGGTGAGCAGTGTGGGAATTCCACCACCATGGTATCTGGGGAAAGAATGTTGAAAGTCACCTAGTTCAAACCCCTCATTTTACAGATACAGAAAATGAGGTCCTGAGAGATTAAGCAACTTGTTCAAAGTCACTCAGGTAATATACAACAGAGTTGGAATCCAAACCAAGGTCCTCATACTTGAAACCCAGTACTCTTGCCACTGCCCCATGTTTCCTCCCTGTAGTGTAGACACTTAGTGTAGTCTTAAGAGTTTCGTTAAACCTAGAGAGATTCAGTGACTTGCCCAGGATTGCATAGCTAGTAAGTATCCATGATGAGATTTTTAACCCAAGCATTCTTTATTCCTAACCCAGCACTCTATTCATTATAACAAGTTATCTCTATAATAAATATATTCTGTACAGAAATGGAGTCTCCTAAAAATAAAACTTCTTCAACTGTCCACTGCAAACTACTCCAAGAGAACACACAATGAAGTACAATGCATCCATCAATAGCCGTGGGGAATGCTATCATTCAGAATGCTATTGGGAATCTTGTGTAAATAAGAGTAAGGATATCTATGATCATGACTGCCACGTCCTTAAAACCCAGAAGCAAATGAAAACATGGTTGTATGTTTCAGTTAAAAGACTTGACCACATCATATTTCTTCTTATCTGGATATCAATTTTTTCTCATAATGTCCCTTCCTTTCTAATCCTACTGCCACCAAACTATGACAATACTTTCTAGACAGTTGTACCCACTCAAATTAATTATGTACACCACTGTCAGATCAACCTTCATAAACCATTCATTTGAATCCATTAAACTCTATGCAAAAAATTAATTGCCTCCCAGTACTCATGGGACAAAATTCATATTTTCACCTGACATGAAAAGTCTCGTACCTTCTGACCCCAACCTAGCCAATATCCCTCCTTTACTCTTATTTGACCCCTTCATGCCAGCCATGCTTTTCTACTCCCCCAAATACATTTACTGCTCTTCCTTCCTAGAATGCCCACCCACCTCCTAGCCATGCTTCCAAATTGTCTCCTTTCTTCAGCCTTAGCTCATGCTTCCTCCATTTCTTCGATTTCTCCAGGTCTCAGTATTTATTTCCTCCTCAGAGATGCATCATTTATTGTTGGTACCATTCCTTCATTGGCTCTAGGAGAAAATCTAAACTCCTAAAGCCCTTCAGAGCAAGCCCCAACCCATCTTCCCTGCCTCCTTACATATTGTTCCCTTTTGCACACTCTACTGTACAGTAAAAACCAGCCTTCTCTCTGCTCCTCACTCATGGCACTCCATCTCCCTTCTCCTTGACTTTGTAGTGAGTATCTGCCTTACTTCCCTCCAGAACTACTTTTTATTTAACTACATTGTATTTTCTGTTTATTCTGTGTGCCCACATGTATCTATCTAGAAGACTCTGTTTGTGTATTTGTTCTTCCTGAATAGAATACAAATTCCCTGAGTAGAGTTTGTTTCATTTTTTGTTTTTGTGTCTAAAGTGATTAGTACAATACTGAGACAATGGGTGCTTAATAAGCATCTGTTGGTTGATTAATTGCCCATGTGCTAATTGATTGATTGGCTATTTGTGTGTATATGTGCATGTCTTCACACCTTGACTATAAACATATCAAAGGCAGAGACTGTATGTGTCATTCCGTGGACTGAGGTAATTGTATTGACTAGAACAGAGTTACCTATATTGGATCCATTCATGGCATGCTTGTTAAAGTCTACCAAAGGATAACAAATTTTGAAAGTGATTAAAATGTGTAAATGAATTTGGCTCTGTTGGCCAAACTGATGTTAGGCCAACTTAGTCTTTAAATCCAACAGGATCATCTTTTCACACTATATGAAGGGTATTTCAAGACATGTGGGTAATTTAAAGAAATAAAATGCTCAAAAGGCCTATTACGTTTAATAACATAACTTTTTTACTAGTTACCTCAATAGATAACATAAGCATATGGAACATATTACAAAGTAAATATATATACATGCTACTAAGTAAATACCAATACTGTGGCATGTGCCCGCATGTGCAATTCCATAAAGAGGCAGCCAAGAGTTGAATTAACTTAGAGTTCGTATCTGAATTGGCTATCAAGTGATACTCTATTTGAGTTTATCTGTAGGTCTGATGCAAATGCACACTGGTTAGTCAGATTTCAATGGGTTTAGGAGCCTGTAATAGCTCCAGTAACTTTCCACGCCACCAACATGTGTGACATTTCCCCCCAGCCCCACGATTCCAAAGCCTAGAAGTTGAAGAATTGCTACAATGTTCAATTTCTATTTCCATACTTGGACCATGGCCCACCCCTTAAAGGCCTTTCACTTTGTCTGATCTCTCCTCTTACTATCTCTGGACCCAATCACTTGGCATGTTGTCATCATATCGTTTTAATAACATGAAATGAAAATGCAAAAGAGCTCATAAATTCTCTTTGTGTCTCTTACCCCCCAAGTCTTCAGCGTGCTTAAAAATGTCTTGAGTATGAACATCTGAGGCTTATAAAAGAAATGAGGCAGCGAGGTGGCACAGTGGATAGAGCACTGCCCCTAAAGTCAGGAGAATTTGAGTTCATATCTGACCTCAGACCAGACACTTGACACTTACTAGCTGTGTGACCCTGGGCAAATCACTTAAGCCCAATTACCCTGCCTTCCCCCTCCAAAAAGCAAAAAAAGAAAGAAAGAAATGGGGCTGTGAATGGGTAAGTTTGGGGATTAAAGGAAATCAGGGAATATAATATTACACACACACACACACACACACACACACACACAGACACACACACACACACACACAACCCTCTTGCCAGAACAAGATTTACAGTAACTGTAGATCCTCAGCTTATTATGGGTAATATTGGTTGTGCATAGCATCTTTTCATACTGTTGCCTGGGTTAGCCCTCATGTGCTCCAATATCCCCAGTCTACTTTCTCTGCTCATGTGCCTCATTCATTTCCTGTCTCTTGGCTCCCAGGACTGTCATTGTTCTTGTGGAAGTCTAAATTAGAATATACAAGAAGGGTAAAAGAAGTGTAAATATATATGGCTGTTTATACTGTTTCAGATCTTCCTCCTGTCACAGAAAGGATCATTACAATTTCAGAATTGGGAGGAATAATCCTTTCCCCATAGGAGGAGTCTCCAAATGTGCTGTGCTAGCCTCTCCCTGTGCATCATTTCCTCTTGCCCAGTAGATCTCCATGGAGATAAGAGAGCAAGGCAGATCCTCCTACACAGTAGCAATAATGATCCCATCACCATCATCTCCAGGTCATACCATGTCATTCACCTTTTCACTCAATTGCATTTAATCCCAGGATGAGCTGTTATTTCTTTGAAAAATGTTCATTCAACTCAATCTAACAAACATTTGCTAAAGCCCTACTAAACACAAGGCACTATATTAGGTTCTTGTGATTCAATGACAAAAAAAATCCAAAAACAAAAACAAAAAACCAGAATAGGCACTGACTCCAAGGACTTTCCATTCACGTTGGAGAGCTACACTCCTACTTTCAATTGGTCACCTCTGTTTCATTCTTTAGCATGCCCCCAAGCCTGGAACCCATTTTCCCACATCCTAGAATTACTCCTTTTTTGTTCTTTTATTTCTTATCTGGTCCAGATTAGACCCTCACCCCAAGGTAGATGTTGCCCACCTAGCATTGAGTGAGATGAGCTATAATACTCTAACCTGACTGCTTCATGATCTTATATTTTGACTGGATTGTTTGTAACACAACCACAAAATCAGATCTTCATATGAGAGGAGGCGATAATTCTGCTTAGAACACCATGTAATGCTTTATTGTTGTTCTTACTTTGTCATGCTAAAAGGTTTTATTTTGTAATGCTAAAGGCTGATTGGTTCAGGGCTATAACTTTTGCTGATACATCCTATTCAAAATGTTATTAAAAAAATAACTTTCAATCAGCTGATTGTTTCACTTAACCTTGGACAACTGCAGAGTCCTAATGGCTGGGTCATTACTCAAGGGTGATGAAATTTAGAAATCACTGAAAGCATCTTCATCAGCATCTACATCACAATAATAATCAGTTAAAATAGAAAGCCAACAGATTGGCTGTTTCCTCCTAAAGAAGCCACTTTCCAGTTGAACACCCATCCCATAACAACTGAATTTGTCTTTTAAGAGAATGCTTGTGGGATGTTACTTGCCCTGAACACCAAAATTTCTAATTCTACCAAACTATCAAGAAGAGAAAAAAACCCACCAGATCAACCCTATAACTAACAATTACACTATTGCCAAAAATGAATTAATCTGACGTATAAAGAGGTCATCATTCCTATGGTTTCTGTTTGCAATAAGACAATAAAAAAATCAGAAAACTCAATACAAATAGACCAACACGTCATAGGATTATAAAATGTTAGTCCTTAGAGTCCTACCCTTTAACATTTCAGATAAAAAGGTCAGACAATGGAAAACACAGTCAATGCTGCAACTAAGGAGGGGAGATGCTCTAGGATGCCAAAATCTGGAAGGGATTCTCCCTCTCATTAGAGGTCTAACTAAAGACTACATCAGTCTTCCAGACAATCTGTACCATGCAATGAAATTCTACCTCCCTTCAGGTTCTGTTACCATGAATCTCCCCCTCCCCTATTCTTAGACCTGTCTATCCAAACCCCATAAGGGATGTGAACTGCATTTTCTTGGGGATAGACCACATCCTATACTGGTACAACTACACCAATGGCATTACTGCTTTCCCTGCAGTTGTCAGATGGTTCTCTTTATTGCTTCCACTGTCACCACCTCTAAATCTTCTTGTCTCAGGTATAAATTGTGGACCCTTTCTGCCACATTGAAGAAGAAATGTCCTGGGAGTGCCATCGGCCTTACTCAAGGATTACAGGGTGATTTAGAGGTTCTGTGAAAGAATCCCCTTTACTCCCACTCACCCTGATGAAAAAATACCCTCTTATCTTTTCCCCAGTCATAGCATCTAAAATTTCTTCATTATTCATCACTTTATTTCACTGTTAAGATCAATAAACTCATTTCTTTAGGTTAAGGTATTGAAAGCCTCCATTAAATGCGATTATTTTCTAAAGAGTATTGCACATTTCACCATTATCATTACCAACTATTGACATTTTCCTAGAATTAGGTTATCAGGTTAGTTAACCAGACCTCAAGGTGATCATCCCTAATGGAATGGAGTATAGGACAGGGAAGTTTTGTTACAGGGATCAGAGAGGGAAATATCTGGAGAAAGGGACTCAGAAAGATAGGCACACTGGGGGCCTATAGTGGAAGATACTTGGCATAAAGAGGAATTACATAAGTACTAAGTGTCTGGAGAGAAGGTGTGAATGCATGTGTGGAGGAGGGGGATAGGGATGGAATTGGGGCAGCCAGAAGCTTCCTGAAAGCAAGTATAGGGCTTTATACCTCTTCATATCTCACTTGGTTCATTGTAAAGAGCATTGGCTTGAGTCAGAGAACTTGAGTTCAGATTCATCCCTAATATTTACTACTTCTCTGACCTACCCAACCTCTTAAGCCTCCATTTATTCACCTGTAAAATTTGGTGGTTGAACTTGATGCCTTTTGAAGTCCTTACTTGCCATAAATCTACAATCCTATGATCCCTAATGGAGCTTAGGATAGTGCCTAATCTGTGGAATAGCTTCCAAAATTATCTGATGAATGACTGGAAGGAGGAGGCATCCCAAAGACATGCTTTGCCTACTCCTCAGTTTTGTCCAAGACAAGCTCTGCCCTTAGATTCTCTGAAATAGGTCTAATCACATAATTTTTACATAATATATAGATAAACCTTCCTCTTTCCCTCCATGAAGTCTCACTTAATTCTTACAACAACCTATGAGGGTGGTGCTATTAATATTCCCATTTTATAGATGAGGACACTGAGGCCAAGAGAGATGCCATCTGGGGGTCATGTGTTGTTCCCACCATTTTATCAAGTTTTAAGATTCCATTGTTCTCCAAGGGAATTATGTTCCCTGAGGTTTTGCCTATGTTTATAGACCAGGTCCACAATTTCTTGGTGGGTTCTTTGGTATTTTCTAATAACCTTATGATAAATCAGATTAGGGCAGGATATTTTTTAAAAATATTGCCAAAAGCAAAATAGTTTAATACATGTTTTCAAGCCTCAAAATCAAAATGTGAAATTTAGAGAAAATGTAAGATCTAAAACAAAGATTCTTGCCACACAGAGTAAACTCCTATTTATTCAGAATAGATCAAAATAGGGTATTCTTGAAAATCTTAGTCCATTGAATGCTGTCCTGTATAAAAGAGAGGGACATATAAAGAAAGATGGAGAGGCAGAGGCAATAGAGAAGGGAGAAGGAAATAAGGAGAGAGAGACAGCAAGGGAATGAATAATAGACTTTTAAATCAAGAATGGCAGTAAAATGATGCTAGCTTCTGGCATTTACTAGCCTTCCTAAGCCATATTTTCGTTATCTACAAAATGGGCATAATAAAATTTGTACCATCACAGGAGTGCTATGAGTGAAATCCTTTGTAAACTATGGCATCATATATGTAGACAAGTGAATTATTATTGTTGTATACATATTTATGCATACATTTATAAATACACCCATATATGGATTATCAATTTATAACGAATTAGACAGAACAGAATTTATAACTCCAAAACTATCCTGAATATAATTTAATCTTTCTTGGCTGCTTCAACAGGCACTTAGGCTGTAAACATGTTAAAAAAAAAAAAAAAGCAATTGTCAAGCTTTTCCTAAGTATCTCAGTATTAAACTTCTTATCCACAATACCACATAATTCTATTTTTTAAGGAACAGACTGAAAACAGCAAATTAAAAAGGTTAAAAATGCTTTTTAGAAGTCAAATTGTTCTCAAATAATATTTTGATGATAAGTTGAAGTGACTCGAAAGCATGAGGTTTATATTTCTCTTAGATGGAAAATGGCCTTAAGAATCCAAGGAAAACTGAGCTTGACTTTAGGGGTGGGTCTCCATGAGGCAAGTGTTCCCAATCTTTGGCCCCAAATATCTTTCTTCCTCTGTGTTGTCTGTCACCATGGAGGCAGAGAAGATGTTAAAGATAAGGCAGGGTGTGCACTTCATAGAATGACGTCTGACCAGGAGGGTTTTATCTGAAAATTTTCCTGTAAGAATGAAAACATATCAAAGGATTTGGTCGATTTTTTCAAAGGAAGACTGAGATAAAATGGAAAGTTCATTTCAATTTGTTCATGAAGAATCTTCTTGGCTAATCAAATAAATAGTTGTCTTTTATGCTTCTCCAACAATATTTTAAAGTCATATAGACAAATGGCTGGAAGATAGTCTTGCTTTTAGTGAAGTAACTCAGGAGATTTAATCAATATATTCTGTATTAGAGAAATAACATAGTGTATAGAGAAATAACACAGCAACAGTGGATAGTGCTGTATTTGGCATCAGGAAAACCTGGATTCAAAGCTCATCCTTGATGCTTACTAGCTACTCTACCATTCAAAGGTCAGTTAACCCCTCAGCCTCAGTTTGTTTATTTGTCAAAATGGGATAATAAAACCTTGAGTGCCCTGGTTACAATGCTATTGTGAAACTCAAATGAGATTAAGTGTGTCAAATACATTGGGAAACTTAAAACATTATATAAATTTCAGCTCTTATTAATCTTATCATATTTACTTTCTGCCAAGCAATCTACTTTTTCCCCCTAACATAGATCAGATTTATGACTAAAATTTCTCTCCTATGGATATTTAGCCACCTAAATCAATTTTCACATAGCCACAATAGAACTAACCAGAAAACTCAAATTAGAATTTCCCATGGTAATGGACAATGATGATTGATGTTTTTAAAAATGTGAGGCACTCCTGGAAACTAATGTGCCTCTCTATCATTCAAGAAAAAATTAAGTTGCTTTAAAACATTCTTAATGTATTTACACTATTGTAAGGATATTTTAAGTGGTTGTCTATGTATGATGTAGATCTAAGTCTAGTAATTCCATTATCACCAATGAGAACAGATCACTCTAACAATCCTGGCCCAACTCTGCCCCTTCAGATCTCTGTTATCCTTTCATTTACTGATGCCTTTGGGATGATCATAGAGCAAGCTTTCT
This sequence comes from Gymnobelideus leadbeateri, assembly GCA_011680675.1. Lineage (NCBI taxonomy): Eukaryota > Metazoa > Chordata > Mammalia > Diprotodontia > Petauridae > Gymnobelideus > Gymnobelideus leadbeateri. Next base: position 354,975 of record WOXC01008985.1, read on the forward strand.
GCAGACTTGTTTTCTCCTCAAATATTCTTTCTGTTTTATGAGATGATTCTGTCACTAGTCTTCAGTTCTCATCCTTAATGTTTTGTAAACACATTTCTAAATGATACATTGCTTTTGGCTGCTGTCTTTCTCAGCTTAGCAAGGATAAGTATTTTGGCATAAGGCATTTTCTGAGCCCTTCATGATCCCTTGCTGTGGCAACAGTTTTGCACTGTTTTAGACTTCTCCAAAAAGTAGTCATAGTCATCACTTAACTCATTTACAGTGAAGATTGCTAGAGAGATGACTAACTGCATGAAGTGATATTTCTTGTTTGAACTGCATTTGGGTACACAAAGAATTCAATTTTACTTATTCTGTTATCTGTGTAGTTGAGAAGATTCAATGACTCATCCTTCCATTTAGCTCCAATTTCTGTATATCTTAACAGATTTGTTTATAGTCAGAAGGTTAATATAGATGTGTTTTAGTTCTTTCAGTAACATGGAAAGCCACTGGTAGTTTAATAAAGGTCACTTTTTATATTCCCAGCACTTAGTACCTGGCACATAGTAGGTGCTTAATAAATATTGATTGGTTGGTTGATTGACATACTCAAGAATATCCATAGGCAAATTTATATTTATAGATGTTCTAAATACTGTTTGTTTCTTGACACCTCCATTTATCTTTTCTCCCATATTACCACTGTCATTATAGAATCGTGAGAGAATAGAACAGAAGATCATTTTGCATTTTGTCCAAATTGAGTGTTATAGTGAGCAAAATACATCATCACTTGGGAGCTAACCTTCTGGTGGTAAAAGCTAACACAATCTGGAAGTCATTCCATGAGACATGAAGGGAGCTCCTGGTGCCACTAGTCTCTCCCATTCTGAGACTATGTATGGATAATAGAGAAGAGAAGCCTAGGCTTCTGAGCTTGTCTTTAACCCTTTTTACTACAATTGTAGAAATATGGGGTTCTGAAAGAGGAAGAGTAACAGCTTGATCATAATTCATTGCAGTACGTCCATGCATCTTGGAGAAAACTAATCACCTGGTACTCTTCCCTTTGCAAATGCTTGTGTTCTACTGAGTTGTGTGTGTCTCCAAGTAAAGTCTCATTCATTGGACTGTGCTATAAGCCACTTGAGTTCTTAGACACCTATGCACACACACAATTACAACAAAAGACTGAGAAGTGGTTACTGTGGCACAAGGCCAGCTCCAACTGTGTCCTTGACATCTGAGATGTTCCTTGTCCTCTCAAGCACACTTATGGCAGTGGTCACACTACCCTTCCTTTCAGAGATTACAGAGCCCCTCTCTCCACTTCAGCTGATTCCCAAACATAACACAAATAGTCCCTTGCTAGAACCCACTTAAAGCCTTACAGGTACAAGGAGAGATGTTTAAATTGACAGCATTTTATTTGACACTACTTCATCAGTGAAGTCTTCAAAAGAATCTACCTATTTTTGGTAGATACTAAGTAGTCATCATATTAATAAAATATGAATATTAATAAAAATTTTGCTCTTCAGGTAATGAGGCCAAATGTCCTGAATTTAACAAATGATTTGAATCAAGTTTCTCAGACTAGTCAGTCTCTATTAATATAATTTTTTCCTGGAGTTGCATCTCCTTTGTGGTCCCAAGCAATAAGCCTCTCTCTCAGGGTTTGCTCCACTTTTTATGCTTGAGACACAATAGGTTACTGTTTCAGACTTGATTCTAATTAACCTCCCCCAGGCTGTCTCTGACTTAGTAACTAATTTGGCCACCTGACTTTTTAATTACAGGAGCCAGGCTCATTTGAACCACTATCCACATGTGTTAAATATAGCTTAATGATAGATGCAATGATTTTTAATAAACATAAATTAACTCACACCTTCATTTCAATATTTTCTACCTAATTTTGAAAAATCATCAGCTAGTGAATTGTCAAGGACATGTACAGATAGTGTACTTTCACACTCTCTATGAAAATATGATCCTGGAAGAAAAGTAGCATTTTTTTCATGTATCCACCCTCTGAGATTGCCTTCCATTTGAACTATCTATATCTTGTATGTACAGGTCTTTGCATGTTATTTCTCCTGTTAGAATGTGAGACTTCAGTGGACAGAGAACTCAAGTTCAGCTCAAAGGGAAATTCAGAATAGGTCCCTCTCCTTTCTCTCTGTAGGACTCTGATGTTTACTAGCTATGTGACCTGGGGCAAGTCATTTAACTTCCTTGTATCTCAGAGTCCTCATCTATAAAATGAAGTGGACAAAAGGGATTCAGAGGTTTCTTCCAGCTAGAGATTTATGTTGTTATTAGCCTATGACTCAATTGCCTTAGACTGTGCTTTACCCCAACTTTAGGATCTCACCACCCACAGAATCCTATATTCCAATTACCACCTCTTCCTTCTTAGTGCTCCCCTGCCACAAAACTCCCAACTCCTCATTTTGATCAACTAGACATTAAGAGAAACACAAGGCTTTGACCATTTCATACTAAAGAGGATCTGATATCTTCTGTACAGTACCTAGGTCCTTGAGTTATAAAAGCTAGTTAAACCAAGTAAATATTTATTTAGGCAGTGTGATAAAAGGAAATGAACTACTTCAGGTGGTTTAGGAAAAAGACTTCTTTTTTCTTAGGAAAATCTACCTTCTGTCACTTCAAAGGTCAGTTCTGAGAGAAGCCAAGATTTGTCAAGGATCCAACTTTGGTGATTTGTGTAGAGCTTACTTTTTATGTCAAGATAGGTTCAGGAGGAGAAGGCACAGACACAGGACAATAGAAGGAATCATTCATTTTTTAAACAAAAGAAAAACCCACAGAATTCTGGCCTCCTAGAACAGGCCAAATTCAAGTCACTTAATGCTGCTTTTTTTTTTTTAAGGAAAGAGTAAGGGTAACTTCACCCAATGTTATTGCCTTCTGATGTTAATTTTTCTTACTGTTAGCCTTCATATAGCACTTTGAAGTCTTCAAAAAATTTTACATCATTTTATCTGATTCACGTAAAAATTCTATGAGTGAGGTACTAGTTATTACCCCCATGTTTCAGATAAGGAAACTGAGACTCAATAAGGTTAAGTGATTTATCCTAAGTCACCCATCTAACCAATTTTAGAAGCAGGTTTTAAGAATGAATTTTCTTGACTTCAGTGACAAAGTGGTAGCAGTTAGAAATACCAAAGAATGCTCTCAAGGGATCCATGAAATGAAAGGATTTATGATTCTGCAGTGGCCTGTGCCAAGACAATGTAAAAATACTTAGCTGGGTCACACTATCCCAGTAGAAGCCCATTCTCACTGTTGATGGGGCCAATATCTGCTTTAGAAACAAGGCTGACCAAGTCAAGACACTATTAAGTGCCTACTGTGTACACAGAGTGGTGCCAGGGTTACACTGAACTTTATGTGTCTTATTATACTTCAGGGAGTTTGTACCTGTGGATTTATCCAAATTCATAGATAATTAATTAGGTTTTAACAGGGTTTTATTATATTAAGTGAAGATGAATAGAGAGCCATCATCAAGAAGTGCTTTTTTAATTGATATGTGCCATAAGAGGCCCAATGATAAGTGATATATTAAGTTTGGTTCTAAGTGTATTAATATTTACCTCTCCATCAGTGAAAAGAGGAAGAATCGCATAGTGACTAGAGAATTAGCCTCTGGTCAGAAAGAACTGGGTTTAAGTCCCATCTCTGATTCTGCACCATCTGTGTGGTCCTAAATCACTTACCAGAGGTAGGCAACCTGTGGCCTTGAGGCCACATGTGGCCCTCTAGGTCCTCCAGTGCAGCCCTTTGACTGAATCCAAACTTCTTAGAACAAATCCCATTGATAATTTGTTCTGCAAAACTTAGACTCAGTAAAAAGGCTGCACCCATTTAACCACTATTTGCCTCAATTCCTTATCTGTAAAATGGAAATACACTAGAGAAGGAAATGGCCAACCACACTAGTATCTTTACCAAGAAAATTCCATGAATTTTGTCCATGGGGTCACATGGAGTTGGACATGGCTGAACAACCCAACAACAGCAAAGTTCTACTTTAAAGATAATAATAGATGACATTATAGCTCTATAAAAGTTGCAACCTTTAACTCCTCTCCCTTCTTTAATTATCCAAAGAGTTATTGCCTAGAACACCAGAAAGTTAGAACTAGAGGGAGCTTTGAAAATAATCTAGTCATAGAGCCTAGGGATTAGAGCTTGAAAGATTTGAGAGATCCCCCAGGCAAGGGGTTCTTATTCGTGTGTGTGTGTGTGTGTGTGTGTGTGTGTGTGTGTGCATCACTGATTCCCTTTGGCAGTGGACTGGGGAAACCTACAGGTGCTTTCTGAGAATAATGGCTTTAAATGTATGAAATAAGATACACATGATTATCAAAGAGACATTGGAACACAATTCACAGACCCCAGGTTAGGAAGCCCAGATCTGGTACAGCCATGTTAATTTTGAATGAGGAAAATGATGCTGAGAGAAGGGAAATGATCTGGTCCAGGTCAAACTGGTAGCAAGCAAGAGAGTCAGGATGTGAATCCTGAATATAAAAGAATATAGCTGGACTATGTAAACTCTACTGTCCCTTCAAGTTTGAAGTGTCTATGAAATCAAAGCCTGAGGGTGTTTGTTACTGGCCATATTAGCTCATGAAGTGGCACTGTAAATCAGTTAGGTAGCATAGATTTGAAGACAAGAACATCTATCCTAAATACTGCTTTAGAAACTTACTAGCTGTGTCACAAAAGCCAGGTCAATTAACCCTCTCAGCCTCAGTTTCCCCAACTCTAAAATGGGGATAACAATAGCACCTACTTCTCAGGAGTTCTTATGAGGGTCAAATGAGATAATATATGCAAAGTGATTCATAAACCTTCAAATATTATTATTATTATTATTATTATTATTATTATATGAAAGGCTGGAATTTACTACAAAGGATTTGAGAGAAACAATAGATGGCCTCACAACCCACTCCATCTAGACTTTTTCTTTTTGCCTACCCCATTTATTTATTCTTTCATTCATTCATTCATTTACAAGTCAAATACTAAAGGATATGGGGGGAAAAGGCAGCTATAGTGGTTTGGACCCATATAGCCCTTTGCAGTTGTCAGAAGTAATCCCCTTCTTCCACAATCACCACCATATGATTTAAGGGGCAAACAGGTTAATAATCAGGAATTGACAAGAGTTCAGGAGGACTAACTCTAGTCATCTGGAAACCTGGACAAAGACTGCAATCTCCCTAGCAAGAGGGTACAATTCAAAAAACAAACTAATCTTATGCCTAGGTTCAGAAGTCCTACCCTTCTCATTAAACAAACAAAAACAAAAAAACAAAGCTCAGTTCCTGTAGAATAGACTGAAATAGAGATAAATAGATAGATAGATGATAGATAGACAGATAGATAGACTGATGATACAGACAGGAGAGAGGGGGGAAAGGAGAGGGAGAGGGGAAGGGAAGGGAGGGGAATAGAGGAGATGACAAGACAAGACAAGACAAGAGAGGGAGAAAGGGAGGGAAGTGGATAGAGGGCAATAATACACAAATAACAGAACTCTCCTTCCCTTATAGGAAAAAGGCAGAATCTCAACTGTAGACTATAGCTAGGACCTAGTAGGTGAAAGCAGCAAGAAGAGTCCATTGAAGGGGAACAGAGATGTGATAGAATGAATACCCAGTGGGAGTAGGGGATACGTCACACCTGACAGTACAAGCCAAGAGCGAAGAAGAATGAAAATATCTCTAAAATTATATTGTGGGGGAGTCTAGGTGGTGCAGTGTGGCCCTGGAGTCAGAAGGACCTGAGTTCGGATCCGGACTCAGACACTTAACACACACAAACAAAAACCTAGCTGTGTAACCGTGGGCAAGTTACTTAACCCCAATTGCCCTCCAAAAAGCAAAAATAAAATAAAATTATATTGTGCCATCAGAAGTCCTAGGCACCTATTTCCTAGGTGTGCCTCTCCATGGTGTGGTGTGCCTCTCCATCATGTGCCTGGGTCATCTGTGTTTTCTATATGTGTACCCCTCCACATATGTCCTCTAATATCCTCTGTCTAACTAGTAAAAGTAATAGCATCAGTAGGGACACATGATCAATGATTCTGATTGGAGATAGTCCCACAGAATACCCTGAATGAGAGGAAGCCTTTCTAGGCTGCTCAGATCTTGACAGGGTGTCCAAGATGCAACAAATATGATTCAAAATCCAATACTCTTTCCACCACACTAGACCCCATATCCTACTGAAAAAAAAAATGGAATTAGGAAAATGAGTGACTTGTCTAAGACGACATAGGAGTTGGTCATTTGTTTCCAAGTTAGTAGTTATTTGCAGGAAATGGTGCCTATTCGGGAACAAGAATCGGTGACTTTTGCCTATGAGAGAATAGCACAGCAGAGAACAAAGGCTTGAATTGGGCTTCAGCAAGTTATTGATATTGGCTAGTTTGGGGGGAGTAGGCCTGAACCATGTCACTGTAGGGTTTCCAATATATTCATGAATATATTGCTAAATGATTCTGGTTAGAGTGGCATTATGCCTGTACTTTACAAAAGTTCCAAGTAACTGACTTAACAAATGACCAATCCCAATTCCAGAGTGCCAATGAGGAAGCATGCTACCCAGTTCAAGACAAAAAGGCAATGAATGAAACATAAATTTGATGTGACTAGTGCAGAAATTTGCTTTGCTTGACTAGGTATGTATATTAGATTTTTCTTCCCCCTTTTTTCAGTTGAGGAAGAGGGAGTGAGAAAAATTGATTTTTTATTAATTGAAAAAATAAATTGAATGTTTATATATTCTGGGTAAAAATTGAGAATATTCTCATAGTTCTTTTCAGGATGATGAAGGTGAAAGAACAATGATCCCTTCAACATTAGGGCAAAGGCTAAAAACTGACCATGACTTGAAAGACAATTCAAGTAGCACTCCAAATCCAAGAAGAAATTCTAAATTCAAGGAGAAATTCCAAAGTATGCTGAATTGGGTTGGACTAAGTTCATTTCAACCAACATTTATAAAGTGTCTGCTGTTTGCAGAGCAGTATGCTAGGAATTGGAGAGTTAATAAAATTTAGATAAGACATAGCTCTTGTCTTCGAAGAGTTTTTGGTCTATTGGGGCAACATGGCAACTGTACAAATAACTAGTACAAAATAGGCAAGAAAAAGTTTGGACTAGAAGATCTATTCCAACTACATGATTCTACATGCTGGCAGGTTGGGCAAGTAAATTCATAGGGAAGCATCAGAAAAGTACTTCAAATATCACCAACGGGGCATCATTCCCTTAGTCCAATCTACTTGTAAAGAGAGAACATGCCACCAAGTGATATTACATCTGTTCAGAGTTGGCACTGGAACATTAGCCTGTACATGGAGGGAAAAAATCCTAAGAACAAATATGGGAGTTCTGGACAACACTACTTAGACTCCTTCCCATTTAATTAGCTTCCTTCTATTTATAGTTCCTTCTTTTATACTTGCATTTCCAGTTAAATTATATGGCAGCATATTTCGGGGATTTTGCTAAGTATTTCTGCCTGCTTAGCCCCATTGCTTCACATGGGGTGATGACCATTGGTTTTAAGCAGGAAAAATAGAGCCAGGAATCTCAGGAATCAGCCAGGCTATTGAGTGAATGAGAAAAGAATGAACAGCCACTTAAACCTGCAGACCACATTCTGTGTTGAGCAAATTGGAGCTGGAGTGCTCCCTCTTTGTTGCACATTGGTTATGCCCAATGGGATACAAATTTGAGTCAAATGCTAATATGGGAAACCTCAAGAAAAATTCTGTGGAAGAGTGTTTCATTGCATAGTTGGTATGGAAAAGATTAAACACCTTGCATAATGGTGAATGGGGAAGGATACAGTAGGTAACTCTCCAGGTGAAAAGAATGCATGGTCTTGGTTGGGATTCCTGAACAGGACCGGATAGAGCATCATCTGAACCCACACTATTATATACCATGTCTAAGCCCTTCTGTGGCTGTACCCTTTGTCAAAAAAAAACAAACAAAAAACACCTCATACTCTTATGAGTACTTAATGTCTTTCACGAGGTTTTTTACATCCTCCATAAAAGCCAATTTCGGATGCTTCATCATGAAGTTGATTCGAGAGGCTCAAAGGCTATGCTCATTCAGAAAATTGTTTAGATGTGTTCAACTCTCCGTGACTCCATTTTGAATTTTCTCGAGAGAGATTCTGGAGTGGTTTGCCATTTCCTTCTCCAGCTCATGTTATAGATGAGGTCCGATCTCAGACACTTAAAGCACACACAAACATAACCTAGCCATGTGACCTTGGGCAAGTTACTTAACCCCATTGCCCTCCAAAAGAAAAAAAGAAAGTCATGTTATAGATGAGGAAACCGAGGGAGACAGGTGAAGTGACTTGCCCAGCGTCACACTGCTATGAGGACAGACTGAAATGCAGATATTCCTGACTCTTGGCCCAGTATTCTATCCACTGCACCACTTAGCGGCCCAATCACTATACTAGCAGAGTCCAAGATCTCAAAGGTTTAACCTACCTAGAATCTAGCAATGTAAGAGCCTCGTAAGGGATGACGTGTCTGTTGTCTGAGGATGAACCCAGATAATCTCAGAAAGGTTGGTCACCAAGGTCAGGTTCAGGATAGTCATTATTTTGGGGCCACTACCACTCTCCAAAACCATCTATGTCATCATAGAGAGGTTAAGAGCCATGTAAATTCATGATGTGGTGGGCAGAATGCTGAACTCAATGCAAGTAAGACCTGGGTTGGAATCATGATTCAAATAATTATTAATGGTGTGGATAATCATTTAAATTCAGTTTACTCATCTGTAAAATGGGGGTAATAACGCCAGAAGTGCCTTTTTTCAAAGGTCAGTGTTTGGTTCAAATAAGATAATGGATGTAGAGTTTTTTGTAAACCTTAAGGAAATATCTAAATATCAGTTATCTTTCTCCTTGTTCCAAAACTAGATAAACATAGTGGACTTCATGGAGCTTTTGGGGGAACATCTAGTTGGGAAATATGATGTGTACCAAAAAAAAAAAAGATAAAACAAAACAGGGCATGATAAATATCTCTGGTTTTGACCTAAGAAATTTCTCTTAACTGTGTAAGTCTATGCAGCAACTAGGTAGCACAGTGGATAGAGTGCTGAGCCTGGAATCAGGAAGTCCTGAGTTCAAATCCCTCATCAGACACATATTAACTGTGTGACTTTGGGCAAGTCACTTAAGCTCTGTTTGCCTCAGTTTCCTCATTTGTAAAATAATTATTATAATAATAGCACCTCTCTCCCAAGGTTGTTAGGAGGAGCAAATGAGATAAAATTTATAGAGTGCTTAGAACAGTGTCTGGCATATAGTAGATACTTTTTAAATGCTAGCTGTTATTATTATTCTAAAAGGAATTTGTATTTTATTAGGGGAGACAGTATAGATACAAAGTAATAGGGGGAGTATAGATAAAGTAATAGGGGAAAGCATTAGCATCTGTATATGGGTCAGAAAAGCCTTGATGTAGAAAGTGGTCCCTGAACAAAGATTTGAAAGCAGTAGAGTGAAGAGTACGTTCCAGACATGGAAGACAGACAATGCAAAGGAATGGAGATGGAAAATGGTATGTCAGATGTGAGGAAGAACAGTAAGAAGGTCAGTGTGACTTGATGATGGAATAAATGAAGTAGAGTAAGGTTAAACAAGTCAAGAACTGATGGCTGGGACCATGGTTATGAAGAGTTGTAAATAACAAACAGAGACGTTTTGATCCTAAAAGTAATCAGGAATCAGTTTATAGAGTAGCAGGGTCACATGGTAAAGCCTGTGCTTTGGTAAAATAATCCTTTGACAGCTGAGTGAAAGATGGATTGGAGTGAAAAAGACATGAATCAAGGAGACCAACTGGAAGGCCATTGCAATGGTCCAGATGAGGGAAGATGAAGTCCTGAATTAGGATGATGGCTGTTAACTAGCCGTGTGACCTTGGGCAAGTCCCTTAACCCCAAAGAAAAAAAAAAGATGATGGCTGTGTGGGTGGAGAGAAAGTCATAGTTGTGAAAAATGTTGTAGAAGTAAAAATGAAAAAATAAAAGGCAAATGATACCATAGTTTCAAATCTAGACAAATGAAATGTAGTTGTACCTTCAACAGAAATAGAGAAATTCAGAAGGCAGCTAGGTAGCACAGTGGATTAAAACACTGGGCCTGGATTCAAGACCTGAGTTCAAATCTGACCTCCCACACTTACTAGCAGCACAATCCCAGGCAAGTCTTTTAACCTGTCTGGTTAATATCCTTAACTGTAAATGGGGATTATCATAGTGCTACATAACAAGGTTGTCATGGGCTTCAAATGAGATGATATTCATAAAGTGATTAGCACAGTGCCGGGCACATTGGACCATTTAATAAGTGTTTGTTTTCTTCCTTCCAAAAAAGAAGAGGGTTGGTGGGGAAAGATAATAATCTGTGTTTTGGTCATACAAATCTGAGATCCCTCCAGGGTGTTCGATTCAAAACGTCCTCTAGGCAGCTAATCCACTTTACCTATAGAAAGGGAGCACCTTAAGGAGTTTTCTGCTGTAACTAAGCTTGGAATGTGGCTTGGGGGTGGGGGTGGGGGTGGAATCCAAATCCAGGAAGTTGTGGGGAATATACTTATGCTCATTCCCGTCTGCCCATTACCTCTATTTATAGCTCCTTCCCTTATACTACAGTTTCCAGTTATGACATGTGGCAGCACATTCAGGGGAATTTGCTGAATTAATTCTGCTTGCTCAGCTCTATTGCATCACATGGGTCAGTGACCTCTGGGTTTGGTCAGGAGAAATGGAGCCAGTAATACAAGGATTCAGCCTGTCTATTGGGTGAACGGGAACAAAATGAGCAGCAATCACTTTATTCTGAAGACTCCAGTCTATGGGAACCTGCTTGGAAGTGGGACATTCAAAAGTCCACCAAAGCAATCTCAACTTTCCCCTTCATTGTATATCAGAACATCCTTCCATGGTCATGCCCATTGGGAACCACATTGAAGTCAAGCCCTATGTTGGAACCATCCTTGGAGTTTTTCATCCCATAATCAGTAAGACATTAATTAAAGCACGCTACATGCTACTGAAGGGGAGATGGTGGACAATTCTGAATGTGGGAAGGATGCAATGGACCTAGGTGCAACACTGAATAGGACCAGAAACTCCCATTTCAACCCTTGCCATCCCTCAGCATTGCTGTGCTCCCATCCTTCCTCAGTTAGAATCCTGCCACAGGTTTGTAAGCATTTCATATCTTCCATGATGTTTCCAATTCCTCAACAAAAGCTTTCCCCCAATGTGTCCTTATGGAGCTCAAAGTAGAGTAAAAAACCTAGAAGGTCCAACCAACACTGGAAAAATCCTCCAGTTCAGGTCCAGCAGCAGATGGTATGCCAGCAGCCTGAAGCTTTGCAGAAAATTAGGACTGCTCATCATTGGATTGGCCTTAGGATGGTGAATCTTTTGAGACACAGAAATTCTTGAAGACCATCCACTAAGTTATAAAGGGTTCTAAAAGTTGTATCACTAGATTTACTCAGACCCATCTAATCACAGTACCTTGTGGTGCTAACATATCCAAGTACCGATATTTCTATCAATTTGAACAAGAATTAGAATCATTTATGGAACTATGGTAGGGGGTAACTCTTAGCTAACAGTGAAGAAATTCCTAGCATTGCCTGTAATTGGAAAGAAAATAGAATCCTCTTGAAATGGGAAAAAATAGAAAAGGAAAGTAGAGGGAAGAGGAGGGAAGGGAAGAAGAGGGGAGAGGAGGGGAGGGGAAAGGAGGGGGGAAGGAGAGGGGAGGGGAGGGAGAAAGAGAAAGAGAGGGAAGAGAAGGGAGGAAGAGAGAGAGAGAGAGAGAGAGAGAGAGAGAGAGAGAGAGAGAGAGAGGAAGGAAACAGAGAGGGAGAGTCAGAAACAGTTATGTATGTGCATGTTGTCCCCCCTGATAGAAAGCAGGATCTTTGAGGACAGGGACTATTTCCATTTTTCTTTATACTCCCAATATCTAGCACAGTGCCTGACACATAGTAGAAATTTAACAAAAGTTTGTTGAAGGATTGACAAAAAGAGACTGATTTTTTCTGCCACCCCCAAGCTCATATAACTTAGGTTTATAGAGTGCTTTAAAGTTTTCCAGAATTTGGATGTTACACCACTTGGTGCATATGTTTAGTGCTGGTATCAGGTCATCGTCTATGGTACCTTTTAGCAAGGTGTTGAACAGTACTTTACAGTTTTCAAAGCTCTTGGCATTACTAATGTCCCTTGATTCCAACAGCTCTGTAAGATACAGGTTATTATTCTCTCCATTTTATAGATAAGAAAACTGAGGCTTAAACAGGTTGTGACTTATTAGATAAAAATGGGATACTGTCTATTAAGTCCTTTGCCAACCATAAAACACAATATCAATGCTAGCTTTTATTAAGGTTATCATTATCTTTGCTATCATTTTATTATATCATTATATTATCATTGCTATCACACAGAGAATAAGTTTCTGAGGTAGGATCTGAACCCAGCTCTGCCTGAGTCCGGCCAGGTTCAGCTCTCTAGCTACAGTCCTTTGATGCTCCCATCTGCCAAAGTCATTGAGTGGCCCTAATGACCCAAGCTTGCAGATTCAGTGACTCATTGGGTGAAGTGGCCTTGGCTTGATATCTCCATGGTAACAGCTCACAGCACCATTTAAATTCCTAAATGTCACTGTGTGGGAGGACAGGGTTTGCTAATGGAGCAAGGAGAGATTTAACCGTTGTTTTCTACTGCTACCCTTTCTGCTTTGGCAAATGCTGACCTTTCCCTGACTGTTTTGCCTTCTTGAGAAAGCTAACTGGTTATGGAAGGAGATGTTTCTGTGGCTTACTTCTGTTTCCTCCTGGCCAGCACATAGATTTTTTTTTAAAGCCTGAAGTTGATTCTTGCTTTCACTTAGCTTCATGCAACACTTAAAGATTCTTAAGATATTTTGCCATCAATTTTTAAAATATATGATTAATATCTACCCTAATAAGGCAGGCCAGTCTGATAATCTTTATTTGTGCTGGATCTGTCCAGTAAAGCCTGCAAAACTGAGACTGCTCCAGGATCCCACTCCAAGTATGGAGCAAGGCTGCTAATGAAACACAACTTTTACAATCCTTATTAAATCAGCTGCAGACCCTGCTTTTCTCCCCCTACCTCCAAACCCTCTCATTCCCCAGTTACCACCTCAATGTCCTGTTAGAACCAGGGCTTGGCAGTTGTGCAGAAAAGGATTGCTATTACAAAGGAAAACCAAATTCAGAGATCTCTGCTCTTCCCAGTCCAAAAAGATTGAGTTTTAAGGCAGGGAGGGAGTTCCTGCTTCAACCTCATGACCTGAACCATGGCCTCTGTAGCCCAGTGGGCCCAGACTGTAAAGCAAATGCATATTTCATAAAAATCCAGGCATGGAAATTCTATTTTATGCTCAATGTACTCTGTGTTCCATGGTACTTAAGGACAGGGCAGCATTTCAGGGGAAGATAAATGATTTACTTGGGCTTCGGTCTGGATCAGCATGCCTGACCTGGAGAGCCTCTAGAAAGCAGCTTTGTACTGAAGGAGGCCGCACGCTTTCCAGCTGAAATCCAAAGCAAGCCAAGAGCTCCGATTCCTTGGCATGTTTTCATTATTTCCCGGTAGTTTAAATCCCATGATTCTCTCCATGAAGGAGATCTTTTCTCTGTAGCATCTTTGCCTGGGTCTGACGTACAAAGGTGTAATTAGAACAGCATGGAGCAGGGAGAACATTCCACTTACCTCATCTTTAACATTTAAGCATGTTTCAAATATGTTTCTAATATCTTAGGTGTCGGGGCCAAATTCTGCCTTTGGTTTTGTCAAAGTGTGAGTATAGCTCCACACTGCCTCAGTCCCCTAGGATAAAGGGTATGGTGGAAGGTGGTTAGTGTGTGTGTGTGTGTGTGTGTGTGTGTGTGTGTGTGACATCTATATTGTGCATTTGTGGCAAATGTGTTTGTGCATGCATGAGGGAAGTCATTCACGAAAATGAACGTGCCAAGAAAATGGCACCATTTGGTCGATAAATATTTTAAGTAAACCAGAGCTTGTAATTGCATCTATTTTTCTTCTGCTTAAGGTGAAATTTCCTTAACTAGTTTCCTTCAAATGATTCAAATTAAAGCAATTCAACAAGGATTTGGAAGAGAGAGTGGTGCAGTGGGACAGGCACCGAATCTTCAATTAGAACATCCGGATTCATATCCTAGCTCTGCCATTTCCTACCTGTTTGACCTTAGGCAAGTCACCTGACCTCTCTGAAGCTCACTTAACTCATCTATAAAATGAGGGATTTTGTACTAAATTACTTTGGAGTGCCTTTCAGTTCTAAATCTATGATCTCCTCGAGTCCTTACTGTGTGCCAGGGAACTGAAGTGTGGGGAGAGGGGGAGAGAGACAGAGAAAGAGACAGACAGGGTTGGGGGGGGAGAGAGAGAGGGAGGGAAGGGGGGAAAGAGGAGAGAAAAGAGGAGGAGGGAGGGAAAGAAGGGAGGGGAGGAGAGGGACAGGACAGGACAGGAGAGGAAAGGAGAGGAGAGGAGAGGAGCCCCTGTCCTCAAGCAATTTACATTCTGCATGATAGCACTAAAGTGAGAAAAACTGAGGAACCTTCAATTCTGTGGCTTTCTGGTCTTTAGCGTTCTTGTCTTACCATTTAAACAGGAAGTAATTGGTAGAGTTTGGTTCCTGTGTCATCTATGAAGCATTCTGGGTCAACTGTATCATTGTCAGGCTAAGAGGAGCCACCCTGCTGGGGTGAAGGATGGAGAGGATCACCTTCATCCTGCTTCATATCTCTGTTCCATCCTGCACACAGGTGGCAAAGTGATATAACTAAAGCACAGGTCTTTTCATATCACCTCTCCTGCTCATGAAGCCTCAATGACTCCCTCTTGCCCTGACATCAAATATAAACTTTTTTGTTTGACTTTTAAAGCCCTTTATAACTTGGCTCCAATCTTCTCCCTTTGACTCTCTGTAATTCAGGCCAACTGATCTGTTTTCTATTCCTCATATATGATGCTCTTTGCTTTTTAACTGCCTGTCTCCTATGCATAGAATGCATTTCTTCTTTACCTATACATCTTAGTAACCCTAGCTTTCCTTCAGAGTTTAGCTGAAGTTCCACCTTTTCTGCATAAGACCTTTCCTTCTCCCCCCAGATACTTGTGCCTCCCTCCCATTACTTTTTTAAAATATATTTTATATTATATTATCATAATATATTATATAAAATTATAAATTAAATATAAATTATAAAATTAAATATTAATATATATTTAATATATGCTTTTAAAATAAATACATATACTGAGAGAGAGACAGGGACAGAGACAGAGAGACAGTAGGACATAGTGATTACAGAACCAGCCTTAAAACCAGAAAGACCATCCTACCTCTGATACGTGTTGACTATGTGACCCTGGGCAAGTAGCTTGATTTCTTAGTGTTCTAGGCAATTCTCTAAGAGATGGCAACCTGCTTTAGTAGTGGGAAATGCAAATGAAATCCTAGGTCTAGTCCCTGTTCCTATATAAACATATTCTTTCCCCCAGGGAAAATAACATCTTGGAGGACAGGCATTGTTTTATTTTTGTCTTCATATCCCCAGCATACAGTAAGTGCTTAATAAATTCTTGTTGACTGATTGATCAGTGACTGAGTAGCTTTGGTGGCTCCATCCCCACACCTTCTAACTGGGGTTGACTCTAAGCAGAGTGACTTGGAAGCCCTGCACGTCTCTCTCCATCAGCCCACACTGCTGCAACCACAGCAATGGATAATAAGGTTGGCCAGACCAACACTCATCCCAAACTCTTGCTCACAGCCAAACCTAAAACAACATCTTTGAAGCACTTGTATCGTGGGGCAAACTAAAAGCCAAATGGGGCAGCAGCCAAATGAGAAACAGGGAGGCTGTCGAAAGAACTTTTGCAACTTGTTTTCCATCAAAAGCAAAGGATATTGAAGGATGGAAAAGCAGGCTCTTGTTCAGTCTGGATAAGGCAGAAATGAGATACTTGTATAACGGAGGAGGAGACTGTCTTTGGAAACTGAGCAAAATGCCTGAATGAACCCCGAGCCCCTGGCCTTGCTTTTTTTGGAACTCAGGACTGAGCTAAAAAGAACCGAACAGAAAGAATTCATGGCTTCCCAGAAATAGGAGGGAAATGTGTTTATTTAGTTAAATAAAAACTTTGTGAAAAATACAAACTGTTAAATACAAGAGACAATTCTATACAACTCAGTTCAATAAGTATGTACACCGTGTTTGTTTCGTAGGCACAGATAGACTTGCACCAAACCTCAGGGCTGAAGCAAGTAATGGAAAATGTGACAACTCACAAGTCTGTCGGTCTCAGTAAAGTTTCAGAATTCAAGTGATTCCAGGCAAGGGGCCAAACTTAACTTGGCTTCTTTCAAACTTAAACAGCCCCCTTTGGAGTAAATCTACCCTTTGCATTTGAAGTGACCAAGAGAGCCCTTTTTTCCCCTCCCAAACATAAATTTCTTATATCATTCTGATACAGCAGAATGATGACCCAACTTTGAAGCTGTTAACCCTTGCACAGGGAATGCAGTTGCTGCAGCCCCCATCCCCCATCCCACTCATCCAGTCTCCTTCCTGCTACCCCTTCTTCCTTTTCTCATCCCCCCTCCCTCCTTTGCACACAAGGCAGCTGTCAGAAAGTTTTCCTGTTCCCGTTAATTTCTCTTCTTTCTTTATTCTCTGTCTCAAGTGTTCTCCCTTTCTTCTAGACTCTAAGTGCCAGAAAGGATCAGTCACAAAGCTATTTTAACACAAGAATACGTGAAGGCATTTGGGGAGCACTGCTGGGCACCGTTCTTTTAAACTTTTGATTCCTTTTGCTTGAGGCACTGGCAAATTCATCCAAATATCAGTCTTGCAGTGTTCTGCATACCCCATTCCCGGGGAATCTCAGGACACTTTCCAGACCAAATGAGTTGTCAGCCTCTTAGATTCCTTCCTGGGAAAACCAAGCTCTCCCCACACCAGGAGCCCTGGGTCTCTGTCTGTTCCTTTATCCACACCCCCAACCCCAATCCTAACTATGGGAAGAATATTTTGTACTCCCCAAAGCATCCCTCACTCCAGGCAGGGAAGTATTTATTGCAGAGCCTTAAAAATCTAAAGAAATCCTCCCCCAGGTCTCTGGGGAATAAGTATCATTATGAAACTCATTTGCCAAATGAGGACGCAGAGGCTTTGGGCCAATGCCCAGGACCACACAGCAAATGAGTGGTAGAACCAGGAACCAGAGGCCACGGGATTTGGCCCCCCATTCCTGTGCTCTCCGCGTGAGAAGGCCCTTCCTGCTCCCAGCTACGTGATAAAGAACCACATTTAGAAGGTCCCTATTACGTCTGTCCTGCAAAGAAAGTTGGCTACAGAAGGCAAGGGGTGTCGACAGTAGTGCTCTGGCCTCCTTGGTGACAGCCAGGACAACACACCAAGACATCTGAGTGTTGGGGACGGTTCTCCAGCCATGCCTGCCCCCTGAAGGGGAAATTAAGGATTCCTGGTTGTTACCCACCTGAAAGAAGCTGATCCCCCAAATCAAAGAGCCAGCAAGTGGCATCTAAAGGTCAGAGGTTACAGGTTAGGGCCCAGATGGGAAATTAGTTAAGTGGTCTCAAATGGTTTTAAGTAAAGACATAGTTCTTACAGTTCATGCAATAGATCATCAGGTCCACATGACCAATTTTTCTTCGTCAAACTTTGCTTGCCATACCTTTTATCCTAACCCTCCAAGGCCTTTGCAAGAAGTCTGCCCCTGGTCTGTGAGCTGCTGACAACAGAGACACAGAAGAAATACTTAACAGTTAATTGGTGATCTGGGAGAACAAAGTTCTAGGGGCATTAGGGCATCAAAAGGAGTCCCTGGTGATATTAAGCAAATTCTCTCCACTGCTCTTAGAGGCTAGCTGGAGAGAGCCCTGACTTGGGGGGCCAGTCTCAGTTTTTCCACTTACTACCTGCTTGATTTTAGGCTAGCCACTTAAGCCTTCCTGGGTCTCAGTTTCCTTTTCTATCAAAGAGGAACTTGGACTAATAACCTCTGAAGTCCCTTCCAGTGCTAAAGCTATGGTCCTAGAAATTGCATAGCACTCTGAGAGAGGGCAGATGATGCAATAACTATTACAAGCATCCAGGGAAATAACAGAAATGTCACCATACCATGTTCTGAACAGGTACAATGAAAAACCTAGACATGGAATTAAATATACAGACTGTATCTCTTGGCAGGACTTTTTCAATGCCAAGTCCAGGTCACGAGCACATCATTTGATTCCTTGATCCTGACACCTCAGGATGAGCCACTGCCCTGGGACCTGTGGCAGAGACCAGGCACGCGTCTCTCTAAAGTGGCAGCTGCACTGGAGAAGTGGTATCAGGCGCTGGACATATCTCCTTCCTCTTGCTAAGTGTACTGGCTGACAGGGCCACCTCTGGAGGTCACCTCAGAGTGCTAGGAATTCTGGGGGATGTTATCCGAAGACCCTTCGCTGCTTTCTTGGAGAGGCGTCTCTGAGGTCTCTCCGAGCTCATCATCAGGTACTTCCTCATGGATGGTGAAATGCACATCGGGTGAAGAGGATTCCGAGCTCACACTGCCTGCTTCCATGGAGCAGATGGTGCATGACAGAGCTGGCCCCATGCTCTCTTGAAGCATGTTCAGCATCAGGGGCACCTGGGTTGACCTCAACCCAGACACAATGGGCAGAGGCTTTATGGCCTCCCCCCAGAGCCTCTCTTCATCCTTGTAGAGCAGAAGCAGGTTGGATTTCTTCTCCCTCCTCTTCGATTTCATGTAGCCCAGCATGATTCCAATCAAGAAGATGCCGTAGAAGGACATGACAACCAGCACATAAAAGTACTCGCTACCACTCCCACCCATACTGGTGGAGGTCTGGGGATCCGGCAGGGAGCTGGATGTTTCAGGTAAGGAAGTGTTAGCAACTGCATCACCCATCTTGGGTATCAAAGTCGAGTTTTCACAAGCTGGGTCTGAAAGAGAAATCATGCAAGTTAGATCCTCCTAAAATCCTCAAATAATAAAAGGCTAAAAACAAGTTTTGCTGCCTTGCACAAAGAAAAAGGGTGGGGGAATCCTAGAAGGACATTTTAGTACAATGCATTTCTTTTGAAGTTGGAAAGGTCTATCTCAAGAGAATAAAACTTGCAGACTTGCAAAATTAATCTAAGTTAAAACTGCTTTGCATTCCTTAGTAATGTTTCTTTGGACAAATTTAGGGGAAAAAAAAGGAAAACTACAATAATTGTTTGTTAGACATGCCCCCTCAAACGTTTTTCCATGATAAATAAATACTGCTCACTTACCCAAAGAGACAGGGGGAAAAAATCCAACTGGAATCCTTAATTCTGTCTACCACAAAGTTCAACAGCAATCTTCCTCTCCCAGATGCCTGGAGTTCTGAAAGCTCTTTCACTCCTGCAGCTGGGATATATATTCAAGAAATGTATTGTCACGTGTCCTGCAGGGAAAGTTTACAACAGGAGTTGGTCATGTTGGAGTGAACGGATGAACTCAGAAGTACTGCAGTTCAACTCACTGAACTCAACAGCTGTGAAAAGAAAAAGACTTAGAAATCTGCATTTACTTCTTCTGAACTGTGAGCCAAAGTTTTCAGGTGGTAATGAAAATAAAGCAAAGTGGAGGGTGACGGGTGCAGAGAGAAAGTGAGAAACAGGCTCATTAAAATTGTGAAACCAAGAACTGGGTTTTATTTAAAAATCTGCTCTTTGGGAGCATCTCACTAGGTGTTTTTCATCCCACCCCCCTTCTCACATCATGATGTAGATTATAATACACAGCGCCTAAAATAAAATTCCTTCTTGGCAACGTACTTGCTATATGAGAGGAATTACAGCCATGTAAGTGCAGCCTAAGCATGGCTTGGAGTCAGCAAGGCTCAAGCTCGCCTCTGGTACTGTCTAGGCACACGACCTTGGACAAGACACTTAGATTTTTGCAGGCTCAGATTCCTGTCAGATAGGAGCATCGATGGTCCTCATCAAGAACGAAGGATAAACAACAATAACACTAGTGATGATTCTTGCACTACCTACTTCATAGGGTTGTGAAAGGTAAAGAGCTTGGCCAGCTGTCCAGCCCTAATAAATATGAGTTATCATATTTATCATAGTTACTGACTCAAATCCAGGTGTTTCCCAATTCCCAGGCCAGTGTTCTTTCCATCAGACCTCACTGCCAAAACTCCTGTCACAAGAATAATGACACACAAAGATTTTCAAAGTACTTTTAAACATATCCCATTTGATGTTCACAACAACTCTGTCAGGTAGATACTACTATTATTTCTACTTTATATATGAAGAAACTCAGAGAAACTAAGTGACTTGCCCAGGGTCACAACCTAGAAAAGGTTAGTGGGAGAATTTGAACTCAAGCCTTCATGACTTCAAGTCTAGTATATCCACTATGGCAGACTGCCAATAATCCAGAGAGTTTATGATCTCATTGAAGAACTGAAGTGCTTACTTGGCAGTGGGTATAGTGGAAAGAGAGCCAGGAAACTTAGATTCTAGTCCTATTTCTGTTACTGATGAACCAGGTAGTCTTTGGGAAAGTCACTGAGCTTCTCTGAAATGGAAAGTGAAAAAGGCCTTGGATTTGAAGTCAAGGACCTATACCCTTTTCACTCCCTCTGTAAGTCTTTGGACAAGTTAATTAATGTCTCTAGACCACAATTTTCTCATCTATAAAATGAGGTTATTGGACAAATTGACCTCTGGGATCTCTTCCCATTCTCAATCTATGCTCCTATGGTCTCACTTCTCCAATCTGAAAAATGAAAAGACTTTCACTAGGCTGATCCCAAGTGGAAAAGGTTATGATTTAAGACTTTTAATAATTTAATGAATAATTGCTTTTTTAAGATTTAAGACAATTTTTAAATATGTTCTCCATTTCACCATACACTTTTTTAACCTGTCTTCCCTTCTCACATCATGCTGTAGAATATAATACACATCTCCTAAAATAAATTTCAATTTTTAGAAAGACCTGTGATTTCACCATTATGGATACTTCCTCCAGTGGTACAGAGAGCAAGCCATCCATACGTATTCATCCCATGTTACTCTCCTTCATGTACTCCTATGACTCTTTTACAGAAATAGATCTCATGACATTGAACTCCAATGGAAGACACAGTTCATCCACTGGTTATCCCTCATGTTTCCTGCAAGACTGGCCCAGTCACAGAATGTTAGAGCTAGAAGAGGCCTCAGACTTTCCTAGCTCAGCACCCTCTTTACAAACAAGGAGATTGATTTTGCCATATCTTTCTCATGGGCTTGATTAGGCTCTCAGTTTAACCAAAATCCTATATTGAGGAAGAGCACTGTAGCTAAGTTCTACCATAGTTATATCCCACACTTACCTGCCCCTCCCAAGACTCAAAGAGTGCCAGAACAGAGTCAGAGGACGTTAGTTCAAAGTCTGCTTCTGTCATTTACTATTATCTTGGGCAAGTTATTTAATTTCTCTGGGACTGTTTCCTCATCTATAAAATTAGGGAGTTGGATTGGATGACTTGTAAGGGGCCTTTCAGCTGCAAATCTATGATCCTATACTCACTCAATAGCCTTTGGGGCAAAGGAGAAAAGATGGCATTAAGGATGGGCATGGCCTAGAGGCATCATTACTCCCACTCTGGGCCTCAGGGACCACAGACAGGGAGTTGGCAACCTTTGGCCTGAAGATTCAAGGACCTTTTCTTTTATCCTGGCTGGAAGAGAGGATAGGAAAATCCTGATGAAAAGCCTTAAGGTAAGCAGATCTATCTTGAAGTATAGTCAATTTTCAAATGATGGAAGATCAGCCAGAGAAGATCTTACTGTCTTATTCAAAGGTTATAGTACCATACTCTGTTTAACTGAATTACAAATTTTTTCCTACCCAAGTAGAACATTTCTTTGAGACACAGCAGTAATTAGAAAGCTGGCCTTGGAATCTAGAAGACCAGTTTCAAATTCAGCCTCTGACTCTTGCTGGCTGTGTAACTCTGGGCAAGTCTTTGAAGCTCTCCATTCTCTGGGCAGGTTTCTAAGACTATGAGTTAAGAGAAGGTGCCAGCCTGCTTTGTGAGAGGGAGTTCTGCACTGGGAAACTTCTTCCATCAATGAAATCAGAGATCCTATCCCACCCCTACCCCCATATATAGGACATGTGTTCAATATAACCCAACAGGAGTAGGAAGAGGAGGCATTTAAAACCTAAACCATTCCCTCCCTGACCATGGACACATCCTGGGAGAGAATATAGAACACTTTACTTGATGTCAAGGAAACTAAGCAGAATGGATGACCATTGGTTAGGGAATGGTTAAACAAACTGTATGTGAATACAACAGAATACTGTGTTACCAGGAAAAACAACAAATAAGGGCCCCTGGGACCAGGATTAAAGCTCTTTCTCCTTAGAGTTATCATGATCTTTCAAACATAATCCCATTTCTTCCTCACCAAATTAAAGCAAAGGCAAAGATATATCCCTTCCCCAAAAATTTTCAACCAAGATTATGTTTTCACTTCTCTCCTATCTTTATTTCCTTTCTTGCCACCTTTGGTCAGGAAGTCAGTCATTTCTGATGTCTAATCTTTACATTTCCTGATACATTTTCAGTTTCTTCCAATTCACCTCACCCCAAATATCTGGGTTTGAATTATGTACTAGTTGAGAAATGCCAGAGCAGAGGCTTTATAAAAGCAGTAGAATGTGTAAGTAGTCCAGAAAAGCTTTAGGAAGCACAAAGGAAGGGATGGAATTGAAGAATTTGAATGCATAGGAATGGTTTGTGTTCCAGTGTCAGGATAAATGGAGGAGACTATAGTAATGCTGGAGAGATTGGATGCCCAAGATAGTTGTGGTAATGGCATCAGAGAGGCACATCAGGGGGATAGTGGAACAAGCAGGGGTATTAAAGTCAGAGGACTCGGGTTTGACTCTCACCTTTGTGACTTATTATTTATTACTTTTGTAACCTTAAGCAAGTCACTTAAATTCACTGACCTCTATTTCCTCATCTATAAAATTAAGGGATCAGATCAAATGCAAGTCCCTTCCAACTGAAAGCTTACAGTCCTATGAAAAGAAGAGTATATACATTCACTTCATCTAATTTTGCCCCAGGAATAAAAAATTTTAGTTGCAACTCTGAGTCATGGGCTGGGGGAAATTTAGGCAAAGAGGTTTAAAGGTGAGGGAGACAGTCTGCTTTAGTCTATTACTTTGCATCAGTCTGTGATGAACTAGCAGGAAAGAAGTTGAGCAGTGAGGCAGGATAAAACACTGGGATTGTGTTCCACATCTCCTGAGTAGTCTATACAATGAACTTTGTCTTGGGGAATGGAGGGGGAGGGGGGTGTTCCTAGAAGATAACTTTTACATTTAAACAGAAATATTAATTGCAAAAGAGAAATGATCCCTGGATGTTGTACTTTTTTGTATGACTAGAGGCTGACACTATCCTACTTTTGCTTACTCTTGAAACTGTCAAAAGTTAATAGTCATATCCTACTTCCATACTTTTTATACTGATAGTCCAATGTCTGATATGTTTCCAGATGAATTTTCCCCCCTGCATATTCCTGGAACACAACTTTCTCCACTGCCCTCAGTACTTTCATTTCCTGTTATCTTCACCGTTTTTCCCTAGGGAGCCTGGCCATACATCTCTGAAATTATAGTAGTGTGTTCTCTGACTAAACCAAGATCGTGCTGGAATGAAGAGAAAGTAGCGGGTCTCATCAGTTAGAACGTAAAACTGGGAGTCAGAATAGTTGACTGGGCTTGACCCCAACAGGGCCAAATTCGACATGGGATGAGTCACTTAATATTCTTGTACTTCAGTCCTTATCTACTGAGAAAAAAATATATGTATACATATATATATAAAGTTTTTTGCAAACCTAAAAGTGCTATGTGAATGTTAGCTGGCATTAGTATTATTAATATTAACATCATTAATTACTATTACCTCTCAAGAAGAACAGGGATTCCAAGGCACTGTGGAGCGGGAAAAAAAATGCAATGTTCTACAAGACTGCTGATTTTGCCTTTCACTCATAGAACTGTGGACATTTTTTTCTCAATAGTTGTGTTTGGTGAATATTTTACTTTTGCTGGGATTAAGTATTTATCATATCCTGAATCTCTATCTGGGTGCATTGTAGCATTCCTCAGAGTGTAAATGAACAGTTCTGTATTGTGGGGGTGCTGAATAAAAGGACTGGGTCCTCATTGCAGCTCTCTTTATGGTACAGTAGGACTTGGGGTACAGCACATCCTTCTGGGACATGATTCCAAGAGGTTTTATTACTGGAGTACAAAAAAAAAAAAACCCTTCTTAAAGTTGTCCTCAGAATTAGAGCTGGGATCCAGGGTGGTTGTTATTTCTTTCCCTAGTCATGTATTAGCTTCCTACTGTGTGCAAGGCACTGTCCAAGGTCCCACAGGGAATATAAAAAAACTAAGAACATGATCTTTGACTCTCCTATGGGAGAGACAAGACAGATGTCTTAATTTGTATTGTATGTCTGGATTTACTCCAAAAGTACATTGTATGGAGCAGTAAATAATAAGTTGTGAACTTGGAGTCAGGATAATTTGAGTTCAGATCCCATCTCTTACACTTACTAAATGTATGCCTTAGCTTTACTGAGACTCACCTTCCTTATCTGTAAAATGGACATCACAATAACTCATACCTGCTTCCAAGGGTTAAGCTGGCTTAAACTAGATGTCCCCAAGCACTTTGAAGACATTAAAGTGCGATATAAATGTCAGTCATTGCCATGATTATTACTTTGTTTTATAAAAATGCCTGCCAGTATAGCCCCCAATTTTCCCTCTCAAGTATAGGATTCGAGATGAGAGCTTGAGAAAAGATGAACCTCCATTTCCCTGCATTCTGCCAAAGCATAGCAAAGGCAACTTTTTTTATGGAGGATAGTTCAGTAAGACCTTATTTTTTACGTCTCTTTCTAGTAAAAAGTTGCATGCATGTCACTTGGCCCTGGATGGAACTCTGGAGCAGACAGGAAGTAGGAATCATCCCTTATCCTGGGAATGGATCTGGGTTGCAGCATTTCTCATCCCCTAGCCTTGCTCATCTTTTCTAAGAAGAAAAGATGGGACATAGAAAATGTGCCATGAAAAGTCTATATTTTACCACTCTGACCTTTTCTCAAGGGTCACCCTGGCTATGGTAAGTAAATGGACAGAGAAGTTTACTGAATCTAAGCTCAGTACATGATATGTCTTTTAAATGGAAGGAAGAAATGAAGGAAACAAATGTTTATTAAGAACCTACTGTGTGCCAGGTACTGTGATAAGCACTTCTACTATTATCTCATTGTAACCTCACAACAACCTTGGGAGGTAGGTGCTATTTTGATCCCCATGTTATGGTTGAGGAAACTTAGGCAGACAGAGGTATAATGGAAATGCAGATTTAAAGATCTTCCCTGCCCCTAGCTTAAGTGCACCTGGAGCCTGTGGTGGGAGGCTTGTTTTTCAGGAAAGCCCACACCTTGATACTTTGTGATTGGGCAGTGGGTCAAGGAGGTTGTTACATTCTCTGAGCCAGGAGAAGGCTATATAAGCCCTGAGGAGAGGCTTTGCTTTGGGGCTCACTTTGAGAAGTGTTGTGTGATTTGACCAGATAAGACTCTGGGAAGCCGTTGTTGAGAGCCCCCCGGCTTTGAAAACCCAGATGTTGATGCTTCCCTCTCTGGTAACTGTGATTTGGTATTGATGCATGTAATGTTGGGACAGTTTGGAAGCCTGTCTGATCTGTAAGTTCTGTAACTCTGAAGTTCGGGGTGCTGACCTTTTTCCCCTGAACTAGGTAATGTATGTTTGTTTGATTAAAGTAAGCTTGTTAACCCATTTTGAGTTGCTTTCCCTTTGAAAAGCAGATCTAAGAACCTATATTGGCAGCTACCCTGGGGATATTGGGGTGCTTGCTGCTACAAGAGGTCAAGTGACTTGCCCAAGGTCACACAGCTAGTGTCTGAGTCTGGATTTTCTGACTTCAGACCCAGTTCTATCCACTGCCTATATAGGTGCCATGGGCAGCTGGGATCTTCAAAATGACCAGCTATCAGAGGTGATACAGTATACTCAGATTAGCCAGTACACTCTAAGGAGACAAGTGAGGGTTCCATCAAACTCTTCTAGGTGCCCAAAGCTGGGTCAACACAGAGTTCAGGGCAAAACCTTCATTTAAGTTGAAACAAGAACCACCTTTATTTGTTTTTAATTTTCCCCACTCTCCTTCACCCATATGAGATCAGAGTACCATACATGACATTATCAAGAGTTCCTTGAGGAAAGAGAAGCATCTCAGTGGTTATCTGAAGGCAGAATTCCCAAATACCAGCTGGTTTCAGTGAAATTGAATGAAGCATTTTGTGTTTCTCATTATGTTTTGTATTCTTAATTGTGGAACGTGAGAAGAATGATGTATAAGTAATTGGCCTTAGAGTCAGGGAAAACCAGTTTCAGTTTCCACATACTGACTGTGTGACAAATGTCCAAGTCACTCAATGTCCTATGCAAGTCTGTAAGTTACAGATATATTGGTGATCTGCACCAGAATAGGGCATCTCCATACTGAGAGTTCCCTACACTAATGAAACCACAGTTATGGATATCTTGGTCCAAAATCAGTAGCATAGTTGTTTTCTGTTTTTTTATTTTTTTAACATACTTCTGTACATTCTGTAAGCTCCAAAGAGTCAGAGGACCAAAATTTATTTATTTCCCCTAGCACCTAGGAAAGTTATCTTACAAGTTCATTTCAATCCAACAAACATTTATTAATCCCTAACTATGTACAAAGCAACATTTCAGTGATTGGGAATACAAAGATGAAAGACAATTGAATCCTTGAGTTGTTCATCAATAGAGTAAAGTGTTTATTATCTAGAGGCAAATGGGTAACTGGGCCTAGAGTCAGGAAGTTCAAATTTGGCCTTAGATAACTTAGATAACTTTCTACCTGTGTGGCCCTAGGCAAATCACTTCTTTGTTTGCTTCAGTTTGCTCTTCTGCAAAATTCAGGTGATAATAGCACCTACTTTGCAGGTTGCTGTAAGGACCCAATGAGATAATAATTGTAAAGTTCTTAGCACAATATCTGGCATATAGAATTAAAAATGTTAGCTATCAGTAGTCATAGTAGAGGCAGCTAGGTTTGAATGCAAATAATTTCATCTGTTGAATGACTCATAATAACTCACATTTATATAGCATTTTATAATCTTCAAGTCACTCCACTCAACAACCCTGGAAGATAAGTTGTGTAAAGCAGAATTATTCCCAATTATTCCCAGTTCACCAACAAAGGTCAAAAAAGCTAAGTGATTTGATTGAATGATACAGCTCATAAGTAATAAACCTTCCCTCCTTCCAGCATTTATGAATTTAAGCCCTATTCACTGTTTACTACCATCCCCAGCCTGAATGAATGACATGAAAGTTCTAGAAATCTCAAGAGTGGGAAGGAAGGAAGGAAGGAAGGAAGGAAGGAAGGAAGGAAGGAAGGAAGGAAGGAAAAGGAAAGGAAAATAAATTAGACAAAAATATAATCAATTGACACATTTACTATCTTTTAAACTAAAACATATTTCTTAAAATTGTAAAATCTAAAAAAGTCCTGGGAATAGAGAGTTGAGACTAATAACAAACATTAGTTTCATATAATAGAGGCTCCATGCTGATAGGAAGGGAGCAAAGGTCACTACATTATCTGATTCTGCTTCTGTGGTTGACATAATACTGGCTTACTCATCAAATGGAAGCAAACTTTTAAAACATTTTTGGTGACTCAAAAGAATAAAATCTCTGATATGGAAGGAATTGGTCCCCTTATCCCTAGACCATAATCACAATTCTCCTTCAAAGTTGCTGTAGCTTTCATTCAGCAATCCACTTACAAATGTTACATCAAGACTAATGCTCCTAGAGATTCTACCTGCAGCCTTTTGTGACTTAGAGAGGCCCCTCAAAGCTATGAACTTGATTCCTTCTTCTTATTTGTTTCTTGTCTATGTCTTTCCAATAATCTTACATAGAAATTGCACCATGCATGGTCTTTCTCCAGTTCACTTAACACATTGTGGATACCAGTGTAGCACTTGACCTGTTACCTTTCACTCATTCCATGAGTTGCCCTAGTTTTTTTATTTTCAAAAATTTTTGCTTAATTTTCCCAACCTTTTCCTTTTGTAAATGTTTTTGATATTGTCTCTTATACCATTTAATCCCATTGCTGAAAACCAATAGAGTTGCCTCTTTTTACCCTGCATGGATCTTTCCAGGTTTTCAATATGAAGAAAAAATCTCCAATTCAATTGAAACTCAAATTTTTCTATTCCTCTGTTCTGGATATCTTGAAGGGATAAGGCCAATTGATTGCTTGTTTGTTTGGGAGTGGGGAGTGGAGAAGCACTATTTTATTCAGTGTGTCAGGTGACTCATTTTAGACTTGATTCTCTGCTTATGTACCTCAATCCTTCCTTTACCTCTCTGAATTATTATCTCTGGGAAAAGAAATTTCAGTCTCCCCCATTGACCCACTCAAATATCTGAATAACCAATGTCAGAGTTTAGAGTTACAAAGGTGATCCCAAGCACCTTTAATTAGTTACCTTTGGCCAGCCATGAAGGAAGGATGTGTGTGACAGCCAACAGAAGGAAATGAATGTTAAGAAATCCCTGGCTCTGAAGACCTGCTCAGGAGTAGCTGGAAAGGAGTATGCTGGGGTGTTTTGCAAACAATGCAAACAAATATAAGTTGAAGCTGATGACAATAATAGTTGACATTTATATGGAGCCTTAAAATTTATCAAGTGTTTTGCATAAATACATATCATCTGACCCCTATAACTCTATAAGGTAGGTACTAAAGTATTATCATCTCCATTTATAAATAGGTAATTCAACAAAACAAATACTAATTAAGCAGTGTTGGTGGGGTGGAGAGGCATCTTCTCCTCAGCTCTTCCTTACTTGGTCCCTCCCTTGAGGGAGAAACTATGTAGGACATTTCATCAGCTACCCAATGCTCTCATTATCTTCCCCTCTAGCCCTCTCCCTGGTCAGGGTACCCAGAACTTGTTCAGGCTGCTAGATTGCTCTCGTGGCTTAGATGACATAAGAATCATCAACTCTATTCCTTCTGGTGAGACAGAAGACCAACTGGCCCTACCACCTAACCTGGTACTTCCACCAAAGGTTCTTTAAGCCTTCCCTACACCATGAAGCTAGGATGGCAAAGTGGATAGAGTGCTGGGTCTGAAGTCAGGAAGACTCATCCTCCTAAGTTCAAATCTGACCTCAGACTTACTAACAATGTGACCCTGGGCAAGTCACTTAACCCTGTCTGCCTCAGTTCCTCATCTGTAAAATGAGCTAGAGAAGAAAATGGCAAACCATTCCAGTATCTCTGCAAAGAAAACCCCAAATGGGGTCACAAAGAGTCAAACACAACTGAATAATGGCTCAACAACAACATCCTGAAGATCCCGGGCACTACCATCTGATCTACTGATGTAACTAAAGAACCTTGGGCCTTGCCCTCTGCCCTTTGGCTGTCTGCCTTAGTACTCCCAGACCTTTCCATCTGCCATCCAGCTGACCTTTCCTTTATATATTGCCTCTCCTAATTAGACCTCCTTGAAGGCAGAAATTATTTTGTTTTTTCATTTTATATTCTCGGCCCTTATTATAGTACTTGATACATAGTAAATGCTTAATGAATACTTTTTTTATTCATTCATTCAAGCACTTACTACGTCAAACACTGTACCAAGCAGGCACTAGGAATTAAAAAAACAAACAAAAAGAAATCGTTCCTCAGACCCTGACTTGAATAGGAATTGGCACCAGGTCTGATTCTTGAAATTTCCTAGGAGTTCTAAGAGATGAAGGTGAGGAGGCATTCTATCCCAGGGATGAGAAAGAGCCTTTGCAGAGGCATAGAGCTCAAGCTTGGGAAGCAGGTAATTAGAGAGTTTGGCTGTCTGTAAAGCATAGTAATTCGAAATAAGTCTAGAAGCTTGGTAGGAGTGAGAATTGTGGAAAGCTTTAGATATCAAGCCAATAATCTTGAGTTTTATTTAGAGACAATAGGAAGCACCTGGAAATGTTTGATTACAGTATTAATATCATCAGACTTCAATCTTAGGAATATTATTTTGGTAGTAGTATGAACAAAAATGGGGGGCATGGGAAAGGATTCTACTTAAGAAGCCCATTTATATAGAAGCCTACAAGGGATTCAGTGCTTAAAGGAACCATGATTTATCTACATGACAACTATCTCCTCAAAGGCAGATGACTGCTGCCTCTACAACTTAGTAGATGGTCTTCATTATTTGCCATGGACAAAAAGAAAATATATATGACCTGAGACTTTCTGTACTTAGACTAATTCATTCAACAGACACACGAACCACTCTGAAAACCAAATCCTTTCCAGAATTAGCAAAGCCTTCAACAGTCCAAAGTCACTTTAATGACACAATGGCACATTTGTCACAGTAGAGTATTACTGGAGGGATCCTCCTATTCATGACTTATATAAGAAATACCTCATTTTAGTCACAAGAAGATGGAAGGCGAAGGTAACAAGTTTCACTGGGTTCAGCCAGCATTTTTCAGTCTTGCTCCTGAGTAAATTTGCATGATGGTAACCAGAGCTACTTTTTTGAGCGGGGTAGATGATGTAAGGGGTGATGAGTCTCCTCACACCCTTTTTACCTAATTCCTCTTCAGTTTTGCTAAATAGATTCTCCAGAATGGGTTAAAGATGGCCTGGTCTAGTGACTCAGGGGCACGATAGGAATTAGAAGGAATTACAAAACATAATTCAAGTAAGATTTTAACTTGAGATACCCTGAGTAGCAGTTAAAGCAAGAGCATTCAAAATATAGACTTTTAAATGGCTGAAGCTTCTCTAGCTAGCTAACTAGGTACACCTGGCTGGGATTTTGCATAGATACATATATGCATGCATGCATGCATATATACATGGATACATAGATGGATAGACAGATACACAGATGCATACATAGGTACAAAGAGAGATACACAGATGGATACATAGACACATAGATAGAAGGATAAATAGATATACAGATGCATACACTGATACATAAAGAGAAAGATAGATAGATAGATAGATAGATAGATAGATAGATAGATAGATAGATAGATAGATAGATAGATGGATGGATGGATGGATGGATGGATAGATGAATGGGTAGATTAGATAGATAGCTAGATAGCTAGACAGACAGACAGACAGACAGACAGACAGACAGATAGATAGATAGATAGATAGATAGATAGATAGATAGATAGATAGATTAGATAGATAGACAAACAGACAGACAGACAGATAGATAGATAATCTCCCCTGGAGTATGAGTTAAAGAGCTGTACAGTATCTTTACCCTCGCCATGGAGAAGAAGACTCATCATAAGTGAAGACCAACTGTTGGCAGCAGAGAACATTAACTCAGGGCAGGAACTTCATCACAGTTGAAAATGGCAACACAGAGAATCAGCGGCAATTCATCAGATACAGCAGAGAACAACTCAGCAGAAATACCCAAGAGTGATATGATGAATCAACAGGGGATCCTGGTGTCTGCATAACTTCAAAATGTGAGTTTCCCATGGGTCATACATATTTTCTGTCCTCATGTATTGACTGTACATATGCCAGCCTATCCCAGGGAGAGCAAACAGCCTTTTACAAAGACATGGAGCTCAAGTTCAGGGAGCAGGTAATTAAGAGAGTTTGGCTGTATGCAAAGCAAAGTAATATGAAATAAGCCTAGAAGATTGGTGGGAGTCAGAATTATAGGACAATTGTAGTACCAAATATAGTTCATGTCCCTTTGTATGTGCTCCTGGGCCATGCATGTTCCATACATATGCCCACATATATCCCCTTGATATGTTATGCACTATGCTTCATGAGAATTTTCTAGTTCCATGCTTTCCTTGTCTATATCGTCAACTGTGAGAGGATGTACACATGTATTTTCTTGTTATATTTTGCTGTGCTGTTTAATGAAATGTTTTTTGCTTTGAACTAATGGGCCTTCTTGGTTTGCCTAGTAAAAGTCATTACACTGATGTGGGCTTATGAGCTACAATTTTAAGTGGGTGGTGACCTACAGAGATTCACAAGCAGCTTTCTGGGAAACCACATGTGAGGGGGATGCCAGGTGCTCTGTGATAAATGGTCCCAGAGGTTATATAACCTATGCTTGAATATTTACAGTGCCACAGTGTTCACAAGTCAATTCCCATCATTAGGAAGTTCTTCCTTATACAGTTTGAGTCTATCTTTAACTCCTACCAACTGAACTGGACCTCGCTCTGCCTCCTGGAGCTGCCTAGAATAAAAATTTAGTTCCTTTGCTCATATAACAGCCTCTCAAATGCAGGATGTCCCTGACATCTTGGTGCAAAATTTGGTAACACCCTATGTATTCATGTTTTATTATCTTATGTCAAATGAGATCATGTATTTATAGTTGTAACAATAAGAAGATATATAAATGTGAGCTATTATTATTTGAAACAGTGATCATATCCCCTCCCCCCAAAAAAAATCTCCTTTACCTATCCCAAAATGTTGTAAGTCAAAACAAAATTCTAACCTAGTAAGTAGAAATTATTTTTCCTTCTTTTTCCCTAGTTTGTGTTTGAAGACAATTCAAGGTCATTTCTGGTTTGAGAAAAGAAAAATAGTTATGTCTGGATGACATATATATATATATATATATATGCACACCACATATACTATATATAAACATACTATCTATATATATACATATATGCTATGTATGAAATATTACAAATTACACATATATATGTATACACTTCCTGATGTTTTAGATGCCTTTTTATAAAAGATTAAGAATTTGTGCAGCTAAAAACAAGGCCTAAAATGAAGATACCCTGGAAGGGGTGACAAAATGGTTCAAGGTCATACTTTGGTTCTTCCTGTGATCAGGCTTGACTAGGGAAAATAGAAGAGGAAGAAGAGGGAACAAAAACATTGGATGGAGGGAGGGCAGCATGGGAGAAGTTGTCAGTAAAGAGATGAGAAAAGGGAGATTGGAGTAACTAAAGACAAATTCCATCACTTGTCCTGAGGCCAGCCCTGTAGATCAGTCAGCATCTCCACAGTTGTATAGTAACATCTGACCTCGTGAGAGGTTCTCTTAAAAGTATCAGCAAGAAATTCAGAGTGGGAGGAGAGGCCTGAAAGAGCAAGGAACCTCTACTTTACTCCCTGTTCATACAGTAAGATGTTCGGATAATGAGGGTTCAATAGTAGGAAAGGAGGGTGATTATGTAGCTGTACTAAGGATGTTTCCCTTCCAGGAGATTACAGCTAAATCTGTCTGGGTCTCTATGAGGACATAAAGGGGTTTATCAGAATGTTGGGGTGTTTACGTGTCTATTAGACCCCAGTTCGGTTCCCTTGTAGTGGGAATCCAAAGCATGGGATGGTACTAAGTTTGCGTGACTCTAGGACCCTCAAGGAAAATGGAATGAGGATCATATGAATTAAGGTTATGATGTAATCTACATTAAGGGAGACATGGTGACTGGGGCTTTCCTGAAATAGTGGTCTGGGAAAAGTAGTCACCAATCAGCACAGCAGAGCCCAGGGTAGAACTTCCTCCATGGTCACAAGGCAGTGGGTAAGTCTATGAAAGAGAAGTCCAGGAAGTGGGGAGGAAAAGAAAATGATATCTGGGCAACTAACCCGTAAGATTAGACCCTGAACACATAAACTGGGGGTTCAGGTTCCTTGTTGGTTTCAGAGCTTTTTTAAAAAATTACTTTAAAAGGGAGAGAGGGGAAGGGAGCAAGGATTTGTGTGAATATAGAATGGCAGAGAGGGAGGCATGAAGATAAACACTTCAAAAATTATGTACGGGCAGCCCTGCCTATCGCGGGCCCATATAGAGAGATACAGATAATGGATTCAGTTTGCAGTTGTTTGTATTGTGTGGTTTCACAGAATAGCCCTAATGGCTTAGAAGGACTTCTTATTCTATGTTAGTGCACTAGAAAATGTTCCCAGCATTTCCCATAATGCTTAAGCCTGAGAGAGTCTTACATATTGGGACAGATTTTCTCAACTATGTTTCCCAGGCTATAAACTCACAGCATGGTGAGTGTACTACAAGACAAGGGGTTTAAAAAAATAATAAAGGCAAGGAGCGAGGGGACAAGAATGAGTAGACCTAGTTAGCAGTAGTACATGAAGGAGAGACAAGATGACAATGTTGAATAGTATAGCCATGAGACTCTGAAGTCTGGCATCATCAGTAGAGCATGATTATTCTGGGGATGATGTGGGAGCTTTCAACTATTCTCAATTCTACATCAAGGGCCTCCCAGGAAAATCTCCAGGTGGCAGATAGCCCTATACTGTCTACCATTGGGACTGTAAATTGCATAATTCCATTATGCAAGGGAGCCAGAGAAATTAAAAGGAAATTAGATTATTATACCATGGAGGTGCAAGAGATGGCAATCCTTTGTGTATGTGTGCAAAAATTTGACGATTTAATTCTCTTCTGAAATTTCAGTTTTTTCACATCTTAATTAAATGCTTTTGCTATTAGATTTATGTCTCTGGTATGGTCTAGCAATGAAATGAAAGTCCTATGAATTGGGCCATTACCGTAAAGCAGCTACATTTGATTCAGGGAGCAGAGAAGGTTAATACTCTAGCATGAGTGAAAAATAGAAGAGCCAAAGAATACTCAAAATTCAAGTTCTCCATTTTAAAGTCCATAGTCAGGGAGAGAGGGAGAAGTTCTAAAAACGAGCATATGAAATTCTAAGAATTGTTCACTGAAAAAGGAAAAGAAAAAATCAGTTCTAGAATGTAGCTACTACTATTCTGACATTTTGCTGCAGGTACAACCTTACCTAGTCCTAGACAAATTCATTCTTGTCATCCACATTCTATCTTTCAAATCTCATTACCCTCAAACATAGATGTTATCTTATTTGTTAACAGATGCTCTCAGTGAGTCCAAATTTCATATCTTCCTCTGTTCCTAGTCTTAATTTCACTCTAGTTTTTGATTCTACACCAACCCAGAAGCAGATAATTACAGATGAATGCACTTGAAGTCAAGCAGAAGGTTGAGTAGTGTTTTAGAGGGAAAACTACTTGCCAGGCTCAAAATAAAAGAAGCACTTTATTGGCAATGATGGTTTTGAAAAGTCTTGTGAGTTTAGTACCTTTGCAACAACTCCCTTACAAAAACAAATAAACTAACAGGACAGGAAATTAATCATTAGAGAAACAGGATCCCAAAGACTTTACAATGCAAGGAACAATGAAAAGCAAGTTTATGTTCCCTGTAATTTAATTTTAAGCAGACACAATGAAATATATTCAAGTTTTCAAGCAAGAGTGGACCAACCATATGAGATAGACGATATTCAACTCTCTGCTACTGTCTATTTGTCCTTACTATTGAGGACATGAAATAAAAATAATACATCTTCTAAATTCAAATGTTTGGAAATACAACCAACATCCAATTTCCCCATCTTTACTAATTAGGTGCTCGGAACCCTTTTGTATATTTACTTTCCTGGGGAAAAAAATGATAACCACACACAATAATAAGATGTTCTCATTTCAATGTTCATAGCAACAAAGAAATTAAAACCCATCTAGAAACTAGGAAACTGCAAGAAAAAGAACATTATACCAAGAGATTAATAGCAGCTATCTGGACCCACAAAAGAGGAAATCTCAAGTTCCATCAGTACTCAGAAAGAGTTGGATACCATTATTTATGCCAATTTGGAAGTATTATATAGTCCAATAACTCTCAAACTGTATCATTTCCTTCAATTTTTGCTTCCTACTTGGACCAAATGAGAACTGTCAGCAAATCAACTGTTTTGGTTATAATAGTTCAGAATTGATTGGTTAGCTATATTCTATGCATGAGTCAATGGCTAGTTCTTATAACTTTTGTTTTTATATTTTACTGATTTGCACCACTGAACCCTTCCTTGTAATAAAGAAAAACATTTAAACAAAATCAAATGAGATAGTGAATGTGTCAAATAATGCTACCTCTTTCTAGGTCCAAAATTCCCACCTCTTTACTGAAAGGAAGATGCATTTCCTTATCAATTCTCCAAAACCAAAATTGTTCACTATAATTCAATAGTGTGTCTATTTTTTATTGTTATTGTTATTTATAACTATTGTTGCAAGCCTTTCTGAGTCCTCTCAATCCCTTACCCCTAAAGTCTTCCCTACTTGTATTTCCTTATACGCACTCTCTAAATATCTTGTATGTGAATAATTATTTACTTTTTGTTTACCCCATTAGAATGCAAGCTCCCAGAGGGTAGCTTTCCATGCATCTCCAGGACTAAGTACAATGCTGACACATAGTAGATATAAATAAATGCCTATTGATTGATTGATTTGGTCCATTAGTACTTTTTTCTTTACATAGAACCACATTTCTCCAAATGCCTCATATGGTCATTTTCTTACTATGTGGTACCTTACATTTTCTTCTTTTTTTATTCTTTTGACTTTGTTTTAATATTTCCTGTTGTCTCATGGTATCATTAATTTCTATTTGGTTCTTCCAATGTTTAGGAATTCTGCTGCTTGCATAATGTTTTATACCTCTCTAATAAACTGTTAATTCTCTGTCCACTGCTTTCTTCCACAGATCCTATCTTTTTTCCATTCTTTTCCTTTAGTGCTCTCATTTCATCTGTAACATTATTTTAACTTTTAAAAAACTCTTACTTAATCTCTTCCAGAAATGCTAGTTGAACTTGTGTTCACCTTGTGTTTTTCTTTGAGAATTTGCTTGTAAATGTTTTGGAGTAATTCTCTATTGCATTCATGTCTTGAGCGTCCCTGTCACAATGATGATGATGATGATGATGATGATGATGATGATGATGATGATGATGATGATGATGATGATGACAGCATTTCATAATGCATTAAGGTTTGTAAACAACTTTATGCTATCTCATTTGACCTTCACTCTATAAGGTAGGTGTTATTATTATCCCCATTTTACAGGTGGGGAAACTGAGGCTGTGAGAGGCTGTGCTCTGTCTAGAGTTGCTCAGGTCTTCCTAACTCCAAATCCAACACTCTGTTGTATGTGCCACTTAGCTGTCATAATATATGTGTGTGTGTATACAAACATATACATATACACATACATACATATATTTAATTAAAGATTGTTGACCCCTTTAAAGTTGCTTTCCTTTAGTAAAGCAGATCAAAAAACCTGTGCTAGTAGCCATCCTGGGTATGCTAGGGTGCTTGATGGATGCCAGAACTGGATGGGTGCCAGGTCCCTGCACAAAGTCAGGATCCTCTGTGTAGATCTGGGACATTGTCTTGCCCTGTTGCACAGTTACAGGCAGACCCTTGATTCATTCCCCGTGCTAGAAGGCTCCACTCAGTCACTTTTGGCTGCCCTCATCCTCAGTGTCAGAAGAGTTCTCTGTCAGTCTTTTCATACTGACCTAAAGTGATACATTATGATTTTTTTCACCTTGGATTTTCCTATGATGATTCAATTTGGTATGTTTTCTTGAGTCTTTGTAGGGCAGTTGTTGGGGAAAGCTCACCTGTACTTCTTCCTACTATTCATCCATTTTGGTCAGTCCCACCATTTTTATCATTTCTTATTATGTAAAAATATTCCATTACATTTATATACCACAGCCATTTTCTTATTAATGGACACTTATTTTGACTCCATTTTTTCCTGCCATAAATATGGTTATTTTGTATGCATAAGGTCTTTCTGTCTTTAACCACTTTGGGGCAAATTTTTTTTTTAAGTTAACTCTTCTGATGCTTCTAAAGGGAATGAGCAATTGTGTGGAGGTCAGCTAAGTCATGTGATTCTCCCTTCCTCGGTGGGGGCATCAGAAATGTCACCTAACCAGCTTTCTACCATTTGACTGGGACACTGAAAAGCTCAGATTTATGACTCTAACACAGTTCAAGGGGTGGCTAGGTGGCTCAGAATAGAGCACAGCCCTGGAATCAGGAGGACCTGAGTTCAAATCCAGCCTCAGACACTTAACACAAAAGCAAGCCATGTGACCTTGGGCAAGTCACTTAATCCCAATTGCCCTCCAAAAAGCAAAATAAAAAATAAACAGTTCAAAAATACTTTGAAATTTTGAAGGTTTTTTAAATGTAATTAATGATTTACTAGTCATTAAGATACACAAAGCATTCCATTTTATGCTAAATAAGATCCAGAGCTGCATTTATCTCCTACTGAAAATGAAGGTCATAGAAATAACAAAACAGTTTTGATGACTTTTGGTTTCTTTACATCTCTCTGCCCCATTCTGGCTACCTGCATTCTGTTTGAATAGTAGGTGGAATTTATTGACTGGCATAGCAATAGAAATTCAAGTCCTAACCAGATGACATCTATATAAAGGGAATTTATGACCATGTAACTACAGTACTTGGTACAATTTATTGTTTACATATTTCCTTTGTTTGGCTAAGCACCTCTCTATACCTCGGTTTTCTCATCATAAGATGGAGGGGGAGGGGCCAAACTAGATGCTGTCTAAGGTCCCATCCAGATTTAAATGGCATAATTTTCTGAACCAAAGTAAATCATTTTTAAGTACTACATTTATATAACCATAGGCCAGACTTTTTGGCTAAGGTCTGCATCTTAATCACAAAACATTATCAGTGGATAAAAGAGACTGTCTATAATGATTCTTCTTTGTCCCTGAAAATATGCTTCTTCCTTTGATGAGTACCAACAAAAGTTGAAGAATTTTGATAAAAAGACTTGATTTAAAGGTGTCATGAAAATATGCCCATAGTCCAACTGGAAGCCTCAGCTTAAGCTGAAGAGAGACCTAACACAAAATAGTTTACATTTTTATAACCTTTATGGTTTACAAATCGATTTATGTGTATGATCTTACTTGATCCTCACAACAACCCTATGAGGTAGAGAGTATGGTTATCATTGGTCCCATTTCATTGATGAGGAAATGGAAGCTCATATGGAAGCCAGTATCGGAAGGACCCTCAGAAGTCAACCAGTCTAACTCCCTCATTTCACAAGGTGAGAAAATCAAGTCCAGGAAGGTTTAAAGATTTGCCCCAAGTCATACGGCTAGTATGTGGCAAACTATGACTCAAATTCAGGTCTTCTAATAAAAAATCCAAGAAGCTTTCTACTATTGTACTGTCTCACCATCCAAGGACTGTGATAGATAGATAGATAGATAGATAGATAGATAGATAGATAGATAGATAGATAGATAGATATGCATACATACATACATACATAGATGAGAAAGATAGACAGGGGAAAGGGGGGGAGATAGGAGAGAGAAAGGGAAACAGAGCGACAAAGAGATCTCAGAAAAGAAAACATGGTTCTTGAAAACCTAAAGATATAGATCATTTCAAGGGGATTAATAAAGCAAATAGTGGCACTGTTTTCTCTAAACATATTCATACAGTCTCCAGGAGGCATATAATAGTGGAAATATTTGGACATTTGCAAGAATCCATCAATCAGTCATTTATTGAATAACTACTATTTATCCAAATATAAAAGACCCATTAACTAAGTCACAGCATTTTCATTGTGTTTTTCTGTCTTACAACATCCTGGTTTCTCTTTATTTTGATTTTCTGTAACCTTGCTGAAAATCTGTCTAGTTTCCAGGCCAAAAGAAAAAAAATGAAAGTTTGATTCAGGCATTTCTCCCATGATTCATTAAGAGTTTACTGGGTTTCTTCCTTTAAGTTGAGGGTTTTCCAACAGGCACCTAACTTCTCATTCTGAGTTCAATGAATGCACCCTTCTCTATTGTAAAAGTTCAGGAAGTTACTGATCAGAGGTTCCACATATGAATTCATCATGCCATTTCCCTTGGAGGACATGATGGGAGGGCAATATGTCCACATGTTAAGCAGCACAACTGTCCCAGGACCTGGATTTTAAAATAAAATTTTATCAATATACTTTGTCTTTCTATCACCTAAATGTTCCCTTCCAGAGCCATTCTGATTATAATTTGGAGCCAACTTCATCATTCATAACCCATCCATACAATAGTGTGATCAGAGCACCTGACAGCCCTGGTAAGAACTGGACCTAGGGGTAGGTAGAGTAGATTTCTGCCTCCATAGTATGAATTGGAGGAGCCTTAAAGGGTCAAGCCCCCAGATATCTCTTTCCTGATTCTGTCCTGGCTCCCTTTATCTATCTCTCCTCCAAGTCTCTAGGATTGCCAAGGTGCAAGAAATTCTCACTTTAGACAAGGTTATTTAAGGGTACTTAAGTTGCCAGTTTATGAGACATTGCCTCAGAATCCAGGAAAACCTGCACTCAAGTCATATGATCTTAGGCATTGAATTACTTAACATCTCAGTGCTCTGGACATCCTTCTAAATTTTTAAGTTTCAGAGAAGGTGGCAATCTGCATTGGCAAAGGAGATTTCCCCATCTGGGAGTTCCCTATATCAATGAAACTTCCAATCCCTATACTCATGAAGATAGATATTACCTGGAACAGGTAACAGTATAGACCATTATAACTACAACTCCCATCTGTGGTCTGCAAAGCACTTTCCTCACAGTAATCCTATGAAGTAGAGGGTACAAGTATCATTAATCCTGTTTTACAGATGAGAAACCTGAGACTCTGCCCAAGTATGTGGTTTGCCTATAGTCATACATTTAACGTCAATGGTGAGATTTGAACTCAAGCTTAGATCTCCAAGTCCAGAATTCTTTTTACCACACCAAACTATCTCTACTCTTATTTAACATTAACATGACACCATCCACATTAGTGCTTTAGAACTAACTGGTTTAGAAGATTAATTAACCAGTCTCCTCTTGATGCTCTAAGAGAGTAAAACACAAGACATATTACTTCTGAGAGAATATGTAAGTGATTGAGAGATCCCTATCAAGAGGTCTGGAACACGGTCACAACCTTTAAGGAAAGGTGCTTGGTCAGCCAGGAGGCACTAAGGACTGAGTACCTACTGAGTGGAGAAGGATTTCCCAAAAAACAAAGAGGTGATGCAGAAAGTAGGATCCAGGGACTCCTCAGGTATAATGCTCATTCCCCAAATTTGCTGAGAACCAACCTTGCTTCAATATATTTGCCAATCACATCTTGTAGTCATGGTGCAAGATCCTAAGTCATAAATTAAGAGCTTAATGAGGCCTCAGAGGTCAATTAATCCAAACCCTCCATTTTAGAGAAGAGAAAATGGTGGCTCAGCAAAGGGGAAATCACTTGTCTAATGTAACCCAAATACCTTTGCTTAAATTTAAATCCATGCCACTTGTTTCCAAATCTAGAATTCAATTCCATTGAACATTTTATTTAGGCATATATTGATAGAAACTAAAAATTCTCTTAAGCAAATGTAACCTGTGGCCCATTACTTAAAGTCAATCTAACATAGACCAGGTTTAATCTTGGAGATTTCTCAATAATCATACTCTCAAAGCATCAGAATTAGGTTAATATCTAAAAGGGCCTTCAACTACCATGCAAGTATTCAGGGCCACAAAACATTAACTGTAGGAGAAATTTTATTAAACTCAACAAGAGAAATAATACCCAAGCTCCTAAATCATGGAAGTAATCCCCTTTCTCTCTGGTGCCTCTCCTCATCTTTCCCCAGAATATATACAATCCTCCAGAGTGATAGTGTCATACTGAGTGTAATCTCCTATCTCTAGCAATGGAAAAAACATTTGAGATTGTTAGCAAGTCAAGTAATTCTCCTTCTAATGAGCCCCACCTTTCCAAGGGACCCTTACATTCCCCTAGCCTCCCAGGCTTTCCCATAAGAGAAAAAAAATTGTATTTGCTAGGAAATCACAGAGTATTTCCCATCACGTGCTTTTTTTCCCACCCTGGCACCAGTAGGTCTCTTGCCTGCTAATAAGGACCTGGAGCTGATGCCCTATTCCCAGACACTGCTAGAGAGTGGACGGCCATCCTCTGAATCACACCTCAAGTGAAGGGCAAGGTGGATTGCTCCTCCATGCTGCAGTCCATGTTTCTGTTCTATCTCCCCAAACTCTCTGCTTGAAATAAATTCTTCTCTTGGTCCAGGAACCCCTTTGCTTGATCCAGGAGCTTCTGAATACCTCCTCCACTGATGCTCTGCTGGTGCCAACTTTTAGTTCCTTCCATTCCCAGATTGGCCCAGGAAGTCCCTACTCCACCACTTTTTCCATTCACTGCCTTCCTAGTGGCCACATGGTTGTTCAGGCCTCTCTCCAGAGAATAGTACTAAGGTGGGAAATCCAAGTTTCTCCTTTCTGACCACCCTCTCTCTCACACCAGTCTTTCCATGTAGTGGCCTCTTAAAGACCAAGCCCAAATATGAGGACTAGCACTGGGTTTGAGTCATTAGTGAGGCTATAAGGACCTTGTTCATCATCCAAAGGCTTCACTTCTTTGAAGGAAACACAAGAAAGAGAAGGATTCTTATGAATACCTGCTACCCAGAGTCAGCCAGATAGCTCTCTGGAGGCCCCAGAAAGTTTTCCTTTCCCAATATACTACATTCTCATAGGGATCAAATCCTAATAATCTCTATACAGGGTGTCCCCAAAGTCTTAGTGCAGTTTTAAGTCACTAAAGTTTTTGTGCCACCTTATGCAAATTCATGATGTCTTCTTTGATTATGATTTCAGCACAGATCCACCCAGAAGGATATCTGCTATAGAATTTGAGAAGGGAGAGGAAGACGCAAAGCCCTTTTGGCAAAAAAGTCTATATTTCGGTAGAAGTGAAAAGAACATAAAACACCTCAAAAGCTTGACATCATATAATGCCATGGAATGATGAAGTCAGAGGAGCTGCGTTCAAATCCCAGTTCTGCCAATTCTTCTTGTGTGATCTTGGACACAGCTCTCAGCTTCTCTGTCCTTTGTTTCCTCGTCTGCAAAATGAAAGCACTGGGCTTGCTGACTTCCGAGTTCTGTTCTAGTTAATATCCCTGATCCTGTGCCCCTCTGATGTAATCCTCATACCACTCTGTGGCTT
Source organism: Gymnobelideus leadbeateri (assembly GCA_011680675.1). NCBI lineage: Eukaryota > Metazoa > Chordata > Mammalia > Diprotodontia > Petauridae > Gymnobelideus > Gymnobelideus leadbeateri. Next base: position 398,303 of record WOXC01008985.1, read on the forward strand.
AAATTTTGCACATTCTTGTAAATCTAAATATAATTTATTTTACCACAGTTCTCACACCACAGGGTAGGTCATCATGGCCTCGAACTAATTCAGAGGTCATGTTTATGTGGGATAATAGCTATTAAGACAGTGTTCTCAGAAGCATTCCCTACAATTAAAGAAAGAAGGACATGCCTTTCTTCCCACAGACTAGGATACTAACTTGTTTGCTTACCTGTAGAGTATCCAAATTTGAGAACACACATTTTTCAGTCACAACCAAATGTTGCCACCTAGAGATCAAATGAACCCCCATTTAGTCTCAAGTGATAGATGGTATGCTTAGGGTGTCCCAATAAAGCAATGGAACTAATTTACATAAGGAATTCAGGAGATCAATCACTCCTTCTATACAGTCACGCCCCCTATACATGGAAAACATCAGGTAGGCGTAATTGTACACTTGGCTGGGCAAAGAGGAGGGCGGGAAGACTCTATCAGTCTTTAAGTAAATCATATGCTGTTATTACCTAGACAGAATATGAGTCATGGAGTTTATGTAAATGATTTGGAAAAAAATAACACCAGGATCTTTCCTTCTCCCAACCCCTCTTCAAAAGTCCTTGTTTTTAAGAACTAAATCTTCTGTGAAATCTTTAAATACATTTTTATGTGTTTTCATATCCTCTGAATCCCTCTCTTTAGATCAGACTGAAGTCAGATTAGATCCCATCAGCTCTGACTAAAGATGGGTCTCCATGGAGCTACCAAATTAAACATTTTGGTCAGAAAATATGTTTGAAGTCTGTTTGCTTTTTTTCTTCTCCCTCTCTATGGAAGGTGAAGAAAAGAGAGATGGGCACATACTCCAGTGCAGTGGTGTCAAATTCAAATAGAAACAGGTCACTAAATGTGCATAAAGACCCTTGCAGGCCTCATTTTGACTTATAAAGGCACATATTAGCATTATCTATGTTCTATTGTATTTTTATTTTGTTAAGTATTTCTCAACTAGACTTTAATATGGTTTGGACAGCTGGAAGAAGCCTTGAACTGAGACCCAGTGTTTGACACCTCTGCCCTAGTGTAAGACATTTAGGTTAGGTACTAAGGAGAAAAATTAAAACCCCTGAATGAAAGAGCCTTGATTAAGAGTTTGCTTTGTCCAAAGGACTGTGAGGATACAAACAGAAAAGAAAGATAATCCCCGCTTTCAGGGAGCTCAAATTCTGTTTTTGTTTTTTGGGTTTTTTTTTTTTTTTTTTGCTTTTTGGAGGGCAACTGGGGTTAAGTAATTTGCCCAAGGTCACATGGCTAGGTTTTTTTGTTTGTGTGTGTTAAGTGTCTGAGGCCAGATCCGAACTCAGGTCCTTCTGACTCCAGGGCCGGCACTCTACTCACTGAGCCACCTAGCCGCCCCCAGGGAGCTCAAATTCTAATAGAGAAGATAACACGTAATGAAAGTTTCAGCTCCAATCCAAGTCAGATGGAAAGGCCTTAAGGTCTTTAGGGTCCAATGATCTCCCAAAAAAGTCATGAATCTTCATGTCATTTTATTCATAAAACTATGTTAGTTTCTGCTTTTGAGTCATTTGGCAGTGCCATGAACTTTAGCAGTAAGAAATTTGCTTTTCCCCCCCAGTATTTGTGGCTGCTGAGGAGGTCAGGAACCTGCTAAGAACATTGCCAGGACATATTTCCCCAAAACATATCCCCATAGACATATTCTTAAACTATGGCTATGGGGACAGCTGAGCCAGCAGTTTGAGAATAGGCAGAGGATGCATTGCTATTCCCAGGACTACTGAACTTATGGGCAGCCAACCGGCACAGTAGATAGAGTGCTAGGCTTGGTTATAGCTGCAGATAAGGTCAGCAGAGAAGTATCAGTGGAAGTCCATTAAATTGTTGCTTCCTCAGACAAATTTTGTGCTTCCCTAGGGGAAGTAGCTCCATCCTAAATTCTCAGAGCCTTTGAAACTCTAACATTGTCTTTGGGTACCTATTTGCCAGGTTAGGGCATTAAAGTTTGAGAAATAAGATAGATGGGTTTTCTATATGAAGCTATCCCCCAAGTTCTTGGACATATCACCACGTTTGCTTCAGCTGTGGGATAGGGACTGGGGCTGTCAGTTCTGTAAGGATGTGCCCATTCAGCATCTACCTAAAACCATCAGCAAGCACTATATGTAATAGAGATAACCTAGGTGCATTTCTAATAAGATCAGGAGGTGAAACAAGGATGTCCATTATCACCATTATTTTTCGATATGGTACTAGAAACATTAGCTTTAGCAATAAGAGAAGAAAAAGAAATTGGAGGAATTAGAATAGGCAAAGAAGAAACTAAGTTATCACTCTTTGCAGATGATATGATGATATGCTTAGAGAATCCTAGACAATCAAGTAAAAAAGTACTTGAAATAATAAACAACTTTAGCAAAGTTGTAGGAAATAAAATAAACCCACATAAATCATTAGCATTTCTATATATTACTAACAAAGCCCAACAGCAAGAGATAGAAAGAGAAATTCCATTTAAAGTTACTGTAGACATTATAAAATATTTGGGAGTCTACCTGCCAAAACAAACCCAGGAACCATATAAAACAATTACAAAACACTTTTCACACAAATAAAGTCAGATCTAAATAACTGGAAAAACATCAGTTGCTCATGAGTAGGCCAAGCTAATATAATAAAAATGACAATTCTACCTAAATTATTTATTCAGTGTCATATCAAACTGCCAAAAATAATTTTATAGAACCAGAAAAAATAATAACAAAAGTCATCTGGAAAAACAAAAGGTTCAGAATATCAAGGTAATTAAATTATATTATAAATAGAAATCATCAAAACTATTTGATACTAAGAAATAGAGGGGTAGATCAGTAGAATAGGTCAGGTACTAAAGACACAGTAGTCAATGATTATAGTAATCTACTGTTTGATAAACCCAAAGACCCTTCTGGGATAAGAACTCACTATTTGACAAAAACTGCTGGGAAAACTGGAAAATAGCATGGCAGAAACTGGGCATAGACTAATGTCTAACACCATGTATCAAAATAAAGTCCAAATGGGTACACAATTTAGATATAAAGGCAGATACTATAAATAAATTAGGGAAACAAGAAATGGTGTACCTATCAGATTTTTTAATGGAAAATGGAGGAATTCATGACCAAACAAGCGATAGACAACATTATGAAATGCAAAATGGATAATTTTGATTACATTAAATTGAAAACTTTTTGCACAAACAAAACCAATGTAACCAAGGTGAGGAGGGAAGCAGAAAACTGGTAAAGAATTTTTACATGTCTCTGATAAAGGCTTCATTTCTAAAATATATAGAGAACTGAGTCAAATTTACAAGAATACAAGGCAATACTCAATTGATAAATGGTTAAAGGATATTAACAGGCAATTTTCAGAGGAAGAAATTATAGCTCTTTATAACTTTATCTATAGGTATCTAAAGCTCTGAATCACTATTGATTAGAGAAATGCAAATCAAAACAACTCTCAGGTACCACATCACACCTATCAGATTGGCTAACATGACAAAACAGGAAAATGATAAAAGTTGGGGAAGATGTGGGGAAACTAGAATCCTAATTCATTGTTGGTGGAGTTGTGAACTGATCCAATCATTCTGGAGAGCAAGTTGGACCTATTCCCAAAGAACTATAGAAATGTGCATATCCTTTGACCTAGCGATACCACTTCTAGGGCTGTATCCCAAAGAGCTCCTAAAAATGTGAAAGGACCCACATGTACAAAGATATTTATAGCAGTTCTTTTTGTGGTGACCAAGAACTGGACATGGAGAGGATGCCCATTGATTGGGGAATGGCTGAACAAGTTACGATATATGAATGTAATGGAATACTATTGTGCTGTAAGAAATGATGAACAGGTGGACTTCAGAAAAGCCTGGAAAGACGTATGAACTGATGCTGAGTGAAGTGAACAGAACCAGAACACTGAACACAGTAATAGCCACAGTGTGCGACAACTGACTTTAATAGACTTAGCTCTTCTCAGCAATGGAAGGATTTAAAACAATTCCAAAAGACTCATGATGGAAAATGCTATCCACATCCAGAAAAATATGGAGTCTGAATGCAGATAGAAGCAGACTATTTTCTTTTCCTGTTTTGTTTTGTTTTATGTTTTTCTTTCTCGTGGTTACTCCCATTCATTCTTATTCTGGTATACAACATGACTAATGTGAAAATATGTTTAATATTATATATGTATATATATATATATACATATATATACATACATATATACATAAAGTATATATCAGATTGCATGCCATCTTGGGGAGGGAAAGAGGATGGAAGGGAAGAAAATCTAAAGCTTGTGGAAGTGAATGTTGAAAACTAAAAATAAATAAACTTTAAAAAACGATGTACCCATTCACAACATCATAAAGGAGCTTTCAGGAGCTTTTCTGTTATATTAGAAGAGATTCTGTGTCCTATCACACTTGGACTGAAGATCCCCATCAACTTGGCCAATAGTCCTGTCTGAACCAAGAAGCCATTAAGAGGAGGACATTCCATATATCAGCCCCTTACCCAAGGATGCTTCACCTATTTTGCATCATGGACCTCTAGAGCAATCTGATGAAGACAGACCCCTTTTAAGAATAATGTGATTGTTTTAATTCACAAAATAAAATGCATAGAATTAGTTGAGTCAACAAGCATTTATTAAAAACCTACTATGTTCCCAGTCACTATGCTAAATGCTTAGGATTTAAAAAAAAATATATATATATATATATATATATATATATAATTTTTTATTTTTTTGCTTTTTGGAGGGGGGAAGGCTGGGCAATGGGGTTAAGTGACTTGCCCAAGGTCACACAGCAAGTGTTAAGTGTCTGACTCCAGATTTGAACTCAGGTCCTCCTGACTCCAGGGCTAGTACTCTATTCACTGTGCTACCTAGCCACCCCTAAAATTTTTTAAAGGAGAAAAATTGTCCTTGTTTCAAAGAGCTCACATTCCAGTATAATAGAGGACATAATAAGAAACTATGTCCAAACAAGATAGTCTTGGAGGAAAGGCACTACTAACATGAAAGAGGCCTGGAAAGGCTTCTTGGAGGAGGTGGGAACTTAGCTGAGGCTCAAAAGAATCTAGGGAAGCTAGAATGCAGAGATAAGGAGGGAGAGAATTTCTGGCATGGGAAACCATCAATGAAAGCACCAGAGTCTGGAGGAGTATATTGTTGAAGAACAGCAAGTAAGTCAGTATCACTGGATCAGAGAGGATGTGGAAGAGAGTAAAGCATGAGACTGAAAAAGGAGGGAGAGACCAGATTATGTAGAGCTTTAAAATTCATAAAGAGGATTTTATATTTGGTCCAAAGTAATGAGATTTTACTTATTGGAGTTTATTGAATTGGGGGAGTGGGGAATGGGGAAGTTAGAAATGTGACATGCCTAGACCTATCTACATAGATATAAATAGATATACATATATATTCCATACATATGCATAATTTATGTGTGTGGAGTATATATGTATGTGTGTATATGTGTGTGTATATATATGAAATTTTTCCATATAAGGTCTTGGTCACCCTAAAATTTATCCACAGACTCCTAAGAGATCTATAGATTCTAGATCAATTATTCCTACCCTAACTACTTTTAGCAAATTGACAACACATCTAGCCCCTAAGTACCTCACCAGAGGCAGTAAAGAGTACTGTTTGATTTAAATGGGGGCTGGGTGCCATGATACTCACTTGTGAGCCAGGTACCTGTGATAACAAGTATCAGACAACCAGTGAAGGGTCTGATCTTTCACCCACCCTTCTCTCTGATGACATAGTGCTGTCCGACAGGATGAATTGCCTGGATTATAGCACTGTTTGAGCAGAGCTCTGTGTCTAAGGTCCAGATCCCACTTTGGGCAGTTTAGCATGCTTATGGTCAACATCTTTTTAGAGGCTATAGCAGTACAGGGCTACAGAAAGAACTTTAGCTTCCTGAAAAAACTTTCCCAAACTGCATCTGGGTTCATGGCCTCTAAACTTTTTCTTTCTCTTAGCATCAGTTCGTTAGGATCCCAACCTGCAAAATCCCAATCAGTTAAGGGGAAAAGTGGCTAAAGAATAAAGAGGAATAAAGGGGAAGTTTGAAGATCCCAGTGTTCTTGGCCTCTTAGCCTGCATCAGCCCCCATGGGACACAATGGAGCTGTTGAGTTGCTGTTGCAAAATCTTTTGGAACACAGTGCAGCTGTTTCTTGCTTCTCAACTGAAGAAAAGCTGTGTTTCTTACTCATTGAACATATTCAGTAAGTGACAAGAAAAAAGAGACCAGAGATTTCCATATTGATGTTGGTTATCTGATAATTTTGTCCATCCCAACCTTGACTAAATATACATAGTTTGCTATCAAGTCACTATCTATTGAAGAAGATATGGCATTCAAGAGATGACTGCTGCTACTACTTGATCTATGAGACTCCCTCTTCTCTTGGGGTCATGTGGAATCCCCTACATATTCCCTACTGTTCCTACTTTGCAGCCATCTTTGGTGTCAAGATAATCCCTGGGAATGGCTGCTTGAATAATCAGACTTCCCCTCAACTCCCAGCAAGCTAAATCTGACTCTATATGTACTTCCTCTCCCAGTGCTAGTCTCTGTCCTTTCTCATCTCTGTGCCTGCTCCCTTTTAAAAGTCTAAGCATGTAATTCAGAGTTATATTACCCAAATTCCATGACTCAGTCAATCCTCAAATGCAATCACTCCATCATTGTGCATGTCGTATCAATGGCCCAACAAGTAACCCGAGCAAAGGTTCACTCTTCATACCTCAAGAAAATATCATCAAAGTAGAATTGACATTGGTAACAATATTATACCTTATATAAGAAAAGTCCTTGTGCTGCAGAAGGTCCATGACATCCCTAGAACCTCTCACCCTGGCACTGGAATATATTGTCTAACTGCTCCTTCAATGTCTGAATGGCCACGCCATCCCACAAGGTATCTCCTCTATCTGCACCCCCACAGCATGTATCCTTAAGTCCCCTTACTCTACTCCCAGGTCCTCTCTACTTTTTAAATTTCCCACTATGCTTCCCAGTGAGAGCATCACCCTCATGGGTGGGCTCATGTACAACACTGGGAAATGTGATCCAAAGATTCACTGTTGGTCTCAAATGTTACAGGAAACAATATCCTGAGAATATCCTCTGAAACAAGGACTGTCTCGTCAAATGCAGAATGTGATCTTCACGTGTAGCCATAGTCTAAATTCTAATTTTCTTTGTGAGCTTCCAAGTTCAAAAATGTGTTTTCCTACTCTTTCTGACCCACCACCCCTCCTGAAAATCATAATTCAGTGAAGGTCCCCCAAGTAGGTAAGCAATTGATGAAATAACGCAAGTGAGGAACAAAGGGGATTAATGTCCAAATCTCAGAAGGAATTTTTATCCCAGATGGGAGTATTTTAATATGAACCTCTTATTGGTGGAATTTTGTGGAAGATACTCTTGAGCAGGTGGAATGTCTACCTATTGATATAGGTCCCTTTCCTATACTAGTCAGTGACTCTCCATCCCCATCCCTCCTCAAATTATTCCAGCAAGGAGTAAAATGCACAGAAACAACTTTGTTCAAAGTGTGTCATACCACCCATCCACCTTTCCTCACCATTCGAAGTCATTTAGAGGACTGTACAAAACAAATAAAATGTACATTAGCACAGTGAATATTCCAAGGAATGGGAAAGTCAGGAATATAGTCTTTGCTGTGACTTTCTCTTTATTCCCATTTGAAACATTCTCATTGCAAGGGGATGCTACTTAGAATATAAATTTGGCAAGGAGGTTTCTCACATGCTTCATTATAAGCTCTATGAATGTCCTCAGTAAATTTGGAGCTTTTCAACAGGCATTCAACTAATTATTCCGAGTTAGATAAATTTGACCTTCTCTGCTATAAACATCCAGAATCCTACTGTTCAGAGATCCCACAGAAGATTTTCAATGTTGTTTTTGGTATAAGATGTGACAGTAGGGATGTGTGTCCACGTGTTCAACTGCACAATTCCCCAGAATCGTTCTTTTTGTCATCACAAATGATGAGGTTCAGTCTGACTATTCGGCAGCATGACCAGAGTAACTGACACTCATGAGCAAGGGAGGCCTTGGATAAGGTAGAACAGGCAATTATCTATGTTATACAGGGTTGAAAGCAGAGTCTACCCACACGAAGAATGCACAATCCAGGTGAAAGGTGAGAAGGCCCTGAACTAGAGTGGCAGCTTTGTGAGTAGTGAGAAGATGGTGGATAGGCAAGATATTGTGGAAATAAAATCTACAAGATTTGACATTTGATTGGTTGTGAGTGGTGAGAGAGAGGGAAGATTTAACAGTGGCTCCAAGCTTGCAGACCTGGGAGATGTGAAAAATGATGGTATCCTTAAGAAAATAGAGACTTTTAAAAAGAGGGAAAGGTTTTGGGGAAAGATAACAAGCTCTGTTTTGGACATGCCCCATTTGGGATGCCTATGGTACATATAATGGGCAGCTGATGATGCATGAGGGGAGATCAGGGGAGACACCAAAGAGGATCTGGGAGTCACAATTCTTTGGTCTTAACTGAGCCTGAGATCAGAGGATCGTGGAGCTGCAATGATCTTTATGAAACAACTAGTCTAATTCCTTCATTTTACAGATGAGGAAACTGAGGCCAAGGGAGGTTAGTAGTGTAACCAAGGTCACACAGGGAGCAAAGCAGTAGAGATTTGAACTCTTGTCTTCTGACTCCAAATCTACCTCTCTTTCCACAATATTTCCCTTGCAGTTTTTCCTTGCAAACCAACAGTTCAGTTTTTTTTCTTTTATTACACAAGCAACATTTCAGACCAGGACATAATATCTCATAATTTATTATTGGAGTGTGTCAGAGGACAGCTGGTCAACATAATCACTGAATGACCTAAACACAATCCTTTTTTGTATATAATTTGGACTGGCTAGCATTCAGTCAATAAATACATTCATGAGGACATACCAAACCTTTATGGAGGGAAAATATATTGTAGGGGAGTGCTATTAAAAATCAAGGGTTTTCTATAAAATTCCCATTGATCATAGTTTAAGATTGCCTAATCTCTTAATTCTTAAATATCTCCTTAGCTTCTAAATTACTAATCCCCTTTAAACAAATAATAGACACCTGACTCTCTAAACTCTCTAAACACTAAATCAGGATTTTTTTTTTAATCTTTGAGGCCCATTTTCTTTTTCCTTCCCTTTTCCCTGCAGAGTCATCAAGGGAGTCCTTCTAAACAAAATCCCATGGAAAATGTGAGGCAGACTGTTGCAAGCTCAGAGAGAAAAGACAGCACTGCCAGGCCAGAGCACAATGTGAGAAGTGATGTTCCTATCCATTCCCACTACAGAGACATCACTAGGCTTGTGTACCGGAAAGGCTATCATTCTCAGAACCAGAAAAGACCTGGGTGTTTCTGTTATTAGCAGAGTGACTTTAAACAAGTTACTGGCTTCTGGGCCTCAGTCCCTTCACCTAACAAACTGGAATGATTGTAACACCTGTAGTATTGACTTCACAGGATTATCCTGAAGATTGGACTTGATGATATATGTGAAAGCTTTGCAAATGTCAACTCTGATTATGAAGCAAGGAATAGTGTAGATCAGATGAAGAAACTGAATAGCTTCTCATTTGCAATGACAAGTTCATTAGACATCTACCTTGTTTATGTATATGGATTCCTGTCCTACTAAAATTAAGGAAGAATATAATCGTTGCACTCCTAAAAAAGATGTACAAAAGAACTGGGAAAGAAAAATATTTAAAGAAATTATTTAAATAAATCTTTTCATAAATAGAAGGATGCTCACAGAAAGTGGGTTGCTTTCCTTTAAATATCTGTTTAATACATTTATATTCAAAATTACTGGATTTGGAATCAGAAGACCTAGATTTGAGTCTGTCATTTCTGTCAATGTGACCTTGATGGTCACTTCACTTATCTGTGTCTTAGTTTCCCCATCTATAAAATGAGGGTGTAATGTGTATAGGCTACCCCAAATGACAATTTTGAGGAAAGCTCTTTGTAAACTCTCAAGCACTATTGAAATGTGATCTACTGGTAATGTTTTGCATAGCTATACATGTACAACATATACTGAATTGCTTATCTTCCCAGCGGGTGTAGGTGACAAGGGATGAAGGGAATGGATCTGGGATTCGAAGTTTTAAAATTAAGTGTTTCAAATATATATAAATACTATTATTAATGCTACTTTGCATGTAATTGGGAGATAAGATGTGCAAGCATTGGGGCACAGAGATTCACCTTGCCCTAATGGAAAAGTCGAAGGAGATATGGGAGAAGATATGGGAGAGAGCAGATTGGATGAGGGGATATCCTATGGGACTGCTATTCTGGGGTGGTGGGTAGGGGAAAAACAGGGAAAAAATTGTAACTCAAAATCTGGCGGAAATGAATGATGTAAACCAGAAGTTAATAAAGCATTTGGGAAAAAAAAAAAGAAATGTGATCTACTATTATAATTTAAATTTAGTATTGGAATGTTGTCATTGTTATTTAGTTCAATCACATTCAATTCTTCATGACTTCATGGGCCTTAGCAAGTCAAGCCCTTTTATCCTCCACTCTCTCCTGAAGTCTGTCAAGTTCATGTTCATTGCTTCCATGACACTATCTATCCATTCATCCTCTGCTGTCTCCTTATCCTTTTACCTTCAATCTTTCTCAACTCAAGGATCTTTTTCAATGAATCCCATGTTATCATTTTGTGTCCAAAGTATTTAAGCTTCAGCTTCAGTATTTGACCTTCCACTGAATAGTCTGAATTAATTTCTATAAGTACTGATTGATTTGATCTTCACCCTCAAAAGTCTTCTCTATCACCTCAATTCAGAAACATTGATTCTACAACACTCAGCTTTCCTTATAGTCCATTTCTCAGAGTCATACATCGCTACTGGAAAAACTATAGCTTTGACTATATGGACCTTTGTTGACAAGGTGATGTCCCTACTTTTTAGTATGCTGGCCAGATTGCCATAGCTTTCCTTCTAAGGAGCAAGTGTCTTTTAATTTCATGGCTACAGTCACCATCCACAGTTATCTTTGAACCCAAGAATATAAATCTGACACTGCTTCCATTTCTCTTTTTCTATTTGCCAGGAAGTGATGAAGCCAGGTGCCAGGATCTTATTTTTTATGTTAAACTTCAAGTCAGCTTTCATATTTTCCTCTTTCACCCTTCTCAAAAGGCTTCTTAATATGTCTTCAGTTTCTGCCATCAGAATGGCATCATCTGCATATCTGAAATTGTTGATATTTCTCCCAGCAACCTTCATTCTTACTTTTGATTCATCCAGCCTGGCATTTCACATGTTGTACTCTGCATGAATGTTAAATAAGGTGACAACATACAGCTTTGTCGTGCTCCTTTTCCAATCTTAAACCAATCAGTTGTTCCATAAATTCCTATTTTAGCATTCCAATATCTTATGATGAACATGACATCCGTCTTTAGTGTTATTGCTAGATGTTGAAGGTCTTCATAGAACTGATCAGTTTGGGTCCCTTTGGCTTCAGTGGTTGGAACATAGACTTATATTACTATCATTTTGAAGGGTATGCCTTGGATTTGAACAAATATCATTCTGTTACTTTTGAGATTATATCTCAGTACTGCTTTTCTTACCCTTTTAGTGACTATTAGGGCAAATCCATTTCCTTTTTTTTTTTAAACTGGTAATGAAACTGTCTTTTATATAAATATTTAAACCCATCCAATTTAAAGCAGGTTTGTTGTGCTGTGTCACTTAATTCTGAAGGACAGATGCAGGCCTTCTACATTCATAAATTACATCAAAGAATTCAGGAGAGCTGAGAAAACAAAGCTGTAGGCACAATGAAACCCATATGTGTTTAAAAATACTCCATTTCTTTCAAGGCATTCTTGTCCACAGTAATATATGTAACAATCACCTGAATTAAATTCTCCCATTCACTACATTTGAGTTCACTGACAACCAAGAAGTCAATGTTTAATCCTTCCATTTCCTGTTTGACTACATCCAGCTTACCTTGGTTCATAGATCTTACATTCTAGGTTTCTATGTAATATTCATCTTTACAGCATTGGACTTTCCTTTCATCATCAGACACATCACAACTGAGCTTCCTTTTAGCTTTGGCCCAGCTGCTTCATTAGTACTGGAGCCCCTTCACCATGACAAGGCAGTGAGGTATCACAGGACTGGAGAAGAGCAAACATTGTCCTTTTTTAAGGAAGAGAAAAAAGTCTGCAAAGTCTAGGCCAATAAGCTTGACTTCAATTCCTAAGGAAATTCTAAAAAGGACTATTAAAGAGATGGTGAATATCTAGGAAAGTATTGGTAATTACAAAAAGTCAGCTTGGTTTCATCAAGAACAGATCAAGCTAAAAAAAATTTTTTTTAAAGAACAGATCATGCTAGATTAACTTCATTTCCTTTTTTTTCTTTTTGGACAGAATTACTAAGCTACTAGATAAGGGGGATTTTATAAATATATCTTCACTACATTTTGTTTGTATGAAGGGTTGTTTCTGTTTGTTTCTCTGTTAGGTCTATAGGTCTATAGTCTTGCCCAGGCTGGAAGTACAGGGGCTATAAATGGACCTGTTGCCACTGCCGATCAGCACAGGAACTTTGAACTAGTACATTTGCATAAAACTCCCCACCCATTGGTGAAAAGAACAACTACTGCCATAACTGTTACAGCAGAATTGCCATGAGAGTTCAGAAGAACAGAGACCTTTTTTCTTTACTGCTTTGAGAGAGTACACATGTGGTTCCAAATCATCTTTAGAGAAAAATCCAGAATGAAAGAAAAACTTAGAAAATTAGAGCTAGAGAGAAAATCTGTCACTGTTACTCACCCCTAACATGTTCCTGATTTCCAGTTTATGTGTTTAGGGACTTCAGGGAATTTCCCATTGGGTGAGATTAAGGATTCTCTCTCAGGCAAGTTAAAATATCTTACTTCCAGTAGGAGACCTGGTTCATTCTCTGTTTTCTATTAGATCATTTTCTGATTACTTCTCTGATTTCTTTTTGTTGTCTGCTTGGATAAATGGACTTATTCACTAAATCCATTAAATATTCACAATTTGTGATGGTCTTTTGTGTAATTAGCTTTGGTGGGCAAGAACCAAGCCTTTAGATACAATCTGCATCCTGTTTTCTTTAAGGCAAAATGACCAGTGAAGCAGCTTGGACCTAAAAAAGCATTTCCTCTAAACAGACTTTAGGAGGGCAGATAGATATAATTCTATCCTAATATTCTCTCTCTGTGGAGAGCAGGGTTACTAGCTTCATTGCCCCAATTTATGAAGGCAGGGGGGAGAATGAGATTTCAGAGATTTCTATTCATGCCTCACCTTGAAATGCTTTTAGGCAAAACTCATGTGGATATTCACAAGACCTATACAGACTTCCCTGTATCAGGAAAAGCAATTGGAGCCATCCAAAAGTTGAATAAGAGGCTTCCTTAAGAGGTAATATATCCCTCCTCAGTGGAGCTCTTCAATCAGATTCTGGACTATCATTTGCTATATTGTTATAGTGGGAATTCCGTGGGTACACGGGTTGTCCTAGATAGCCACTGAGGTCCCTTCCATTTTTCAAATTCAGTAATTCCATGATGATGGACTGCTTCAGGAAGCGTTATGTCTTCCCTCATTAGAAATCTTCCATTGGACACTAGATAGCTACTTGTCAGGGATATTTTATAGGGAATCAAATACAGGTTGAACCCTTAGATACTGAGGTTACGTGTGAAAGATACATGATTTCATTGGTATAAGGAACAGCCATGTGAGGAAATTCCTTCTACGAATGCAGGTCAATATCTTCTTTACCACTTATAGAGCTGCTTAGAGAATTTGCTTAGGGTTATACACCAGTATATATAAGAGGCAGGATTTGAACCTAAGGTTTTCTGAATTCTGAGCTACCTCTTTAACTACAACACCAAGGTACCTCTCAGTATTCTCTGTTATGTTACATGATTGCAATTGATGATGTAAAGAACATTATAGAATACTCCAGAGAATTTTAGAATAGTAGTGGACACTATTTAGATATACTGGGACCCTCTTTGTATGGAGATAAAGATTTTCTTGGATTCCCTGAAATAGTGGCTTTCATATAAGAAGAATAAAATGACCTAATATTGTTCATCTTCTGAAGGTTCAAGCTTCTTTGCATCTCCAGTTCCATGATTAGGAAAGGTAAGATCTAACTAACACCTGCTAGGATGAATTACAGAATGTGTGTCTTCATTTGTGAAAAAGTTCTCCCAGTATAGAAATGAACAATTTACTTTCTCTATTATGAATGTTTCCTATGCCCAGAAACCCCACAAATTTCCAAAATAGCCTTTTGTTTGCCTAACATACCAAGCACCATATTGTGGCTGACATTCTATGTGCTGTGGATATCAGCAGAGACAGAAATCAATAACCAGGGGTTCCTGAAGAACTTCTCATCAGTTCTACTGACTCCCCTTCACTGGCTATGAGCAGAGTTCTGCAGATATCACTGAAAGAATACTAGACTGATTCAAGTAAGTCGCCAAGATGATTGAAATAAATAACTAGCCAGTGTCTAGTTTGTATTCAATAAATGCAAGCTGGCTATTTTGGTCATTTTAAAAATGTTGATCCCAATTACTCAGCAATCCACTAAATCAAAACCCACTACACACCACATATAAACACCTAACCTATAAGGAGAGGCTTGTTTTACCCTCCCTCACCTCACCAGCTAGCTATTTGGGCAAGTTTGACAATGACAAGGAACATGCCCTGGTTCTTTTAGGCTGTGTGCCTTTATTCATTATGTTTCTTACCCTTGGAATGTCATCTTTCATGCATCCCTCTCCTCCCTTCATCCCCTCCCCCTGAAAGCTTCCTTATCCTTTAAAGGCCAATTCAAATGCTACTTCCTCAATAAAGACTCCTCCAGTTCTCCTGTTAGTAATGATCTTTCTCCAGATGACCTTGCATAGCATTGCATTTGCATCTTTCTCATGTATTTTTAATATTTTTATTATGGCCATTTTTGATTGTGTCATATCTTCCAACTAAAAGGTAAACTCCATGAATATAAGAATAGAGTCTTATCTAAATTTTTATATCTCCCCCAGCACCTAGCACAGTGTTCTTCCCAACTATAGGTACTTAATACATGTTTATTGACTTAAATCATAGAATCACTGATTTAGAGCTAGAAGAAACCACAGAAACCATCTAGTTCAGCTCTCACTTTACAGATGAGGATACTGACATAGGCCTTAAACAACAAAGGAAGGATTTTAATCCATCTGATTCCAGAACCAGCCCTGTAATTGAATTGAATAGTCCAAGACCTCCCAAGAACCTCCTTCTCTTCCCCATCCTTACCTCCCCCTAGCTAATAATGTTTCCCTGAACACTGAAAATGCAATCAGACACATTCTAAATGAGTCAGAAGCAGTCAGGCCCTAACAGTAGCTATCTACAGCCTAAAGGATTTGCATGAATTCATCCAGATTCTGAAGAAGGCAGCCCTTCAAGTGAAACTCTTTCGAATGTGTTTTCTCTATTTCTGATCCTGTCAGGAATTGATGGCATCAACTTTGCAACTATTCTAAGAAGAATTGCTTCCTTTTGCAGATAGATGTTTTTCTTTTTCTCTCACTATGAAAATGATGTCAATGCTTACTTGGTCCTGGATTTGAAATTGTCCTTGCTTTCCTTTGGTCTGTCTTCTGCTCCAAGTCCACTGAAGTCTGTTCTGTGACTCTTCTTGTGTTTACATAGTAGATACTTCAGTCTTCAGTCATGTTTCAGTTTTTCCTGGGAGGGAAGGGGGCAGAAGCTACCATTTCCAAAACTCATGAGAAAAATTAAGAGTACAGGCCAATTAGCACTCGTCATAGAAAAACACTGAAAAGTCCAAGTCATCAGCAAGGGATTATGCCTAAGGAAAAGTTAGTCAAGCAAAATGTGTATATAATAGAATTAAAGAGAGAGAAAACGTGATAGCCAGTATCCTAAGGAAATAAAAATAAAGACTGATAATGGGAGAGGAGCACAGAGGTGAAGGATTTAGCACCAGTGAAAGAGAACTAAGTAGAAGTAATGGGATAAAAAGCACAAGAAGGAAATTGGCAATTGCTAGAAGACAAAGCATCACCATTTCTTAATTCCTGCTGTGCCCTGCTCCCAGGGAGCCGGGAGCACTGTTATTATCTTCCTAGTATTTTCAGTAGCCCTGTGAGTGAAGGGTTCGCAGGGAGGATAAAAGGACAGAAAGGACATGTTTGAATATGGAAGTCATATCTCTAGGCTTTTTAATTGATAAATTCATTTTATAAAAGGTTTAAAGGCATGAGTAAATATCTATATTTCTTTTTAAACATTTTAAATATTTTGTTTTTAAAATAATAATTGGGGTGTGTAGGTGGCAGAGTGAATAGAGCACTGTCCCTGGAGTCAAGAGGACCTGAGTTCAAATCCAGCCTCAGACACTTAACACAAAAACTAGCCATGTGACGTTGGGCAAGTCACTTAACCCCAATTACCCTTAAAAAAAAAAGGCAAAATAAAATAAAATAATGTAATTACCCACAAAAATGTGCACAAAACCCCCAACAAAGTCTGTTCTTTAAAAATGGTGACACAAAACTTCTTGGCTAAGTAGAAAGGAGGATGTACATTTTAACTTTAATAAGTCAAGTCAAAAAGCATTTATTAGGTGCCCCCTCTGTGTTAGGCATAGTGCTAAGCCCTGGAAATACAAAAGAAATGCAAAATCACAGTACCTGATCCTAAGGAACTTACAATCTAATGGGAGAGACAACCTGCAAACAACATGTACAAATAAGATATTTTCAGGATATTTTGGAGGAGGATCACAGAAGGAAGATGCTAAGATAAAGAGGAGCAGGAATGGATTCTTGTAGAAAGTAGCACAGTAGATAGATTACCATGTCTGGAGTCAGGAAGACTCATCTTCCTGAGTTCAAATCTAGCCTCAGACACTTACTAGCTGTATGACCCTGGGCAAGTCACTTAACCCTGTTTGCCTCAGTTTCCTCATCTGCAAAATGAGCTGAAGAAGGAACTCTCAAACTACTCCAATATCTTTGCCAAGAAAACCCCAAAAAGGGGTAGCTAGGTGGTGCAGTGAGTAGAGCACTGGCCCTGGAGTCAGGAGAACCTGAGTTCATATTCGGCCTCAGACACTTAACACTTACTAGTCATGTGACCTTGAGCAAGTCACTTAACCCCAATTACCCTGCCTTTCCCCCTCCAAAAATTAAAAAAAAAAAAAATGGGCTCCTGAAGTCAGAAACAACTAAAAACAACAACTGAAGGAACCCAGGAAAACCAGGAGGTAGATAATAATTTTGGTACCAACATCATCCATCTAATATCTTTTCCACACTTTCTACTGATAAACCCAAAGACTTGCCTACTAGGAGAAACATAAGGAATATAATGTTAAAATAGTCATTAAAAAGTTATTTGGGGGCAGCTAGGTGGCGCAGTGAATAGAGCGCCAGCCCTGGAGTCAGAAGGACCTGAGTTCGGATCCGGCCTCAGACACTTAACGTACACACAAACAAAAACCTAGCTGTGTGACCTTGGGCAAGTTACTTAACCCCAATTGCCCTCCAAAAAAAAAAAGTTATTTGTATACAACTTCTGGGCATAGCTACTATCTAAATAATCACGGGGACCCAGAAGCTAAAAGGCTCTTATGTCCATTCCCATCTCTGTGCCTTTGTTCATACTGCTTGACTTCATCTGAAATATCTTCCCCTCTGACTATTGAAATACCCAACCCTTACCCACAAAGCCTTCCATCAATACTATAGTACTCAATGAACTCCCTCTGTAGTAAATTCTCAGTGTTTACTTGCAGATTTCTTCAGTTAAAGCTGTCATCTGCTACTACAGCTTCTTCTTCAGAGGGAGTATATTATTACTCTTTTGTGAGACTGCCCCAGGCTAAACTACCTGGGTGACTAATCAACACATCTTCACCTCTTTTGTTAGAAAAGTCCATGTCACCTTCTGTATCATTCATACACACACACACACACACACACTCAGTCAAAAATTACAAATTCAGTTATAAAGATCTTATATATTCAGTCCTTCCTTGCCAGAAGGAACTCAGTCCTTTGGGTCACAACTCCTGCTGAGTTTCTCTGAGGCTGGGGATAATCAAATACACCGATTTTCATTGCCTTTTCATTATGCTCCTAATCGTGTGAATTGCCTTAAAACTGCTATGTACCTTGAATATCCCTAGAGGGAAAGGGTCAGTGATAGTAATATTTACCCTGAATTACAGCTATTATGGCAAAAAAAAAATCTTTGTCTCTCTTATATATGTTATGAGGAAATCTCAGATTACCTAATGAATGGACATACAAAGGGTACCTTTCCCTAACATATACAAATTCCTTCTATATAAAACAACCTCTAGGGTAATTGTAAATTTATTGTCTCTGAGCAGCAATTCATTTTGGCTGCAATGGGGGAGAGGGGAAGAATTATCACTTGAAAGGATATCACCTCAATGGTCTAATACATACCTTATCAAAAATTCCCTCTGCTACATCTCCAAGCTGGTCACATAGCTTCTACTTAGAGACCTTAAGTATATGAAAAAAAAAGACTAAAAAGGTACATTGGAACCAGTATCCAATGCCATATGCTGATAACTCATTTATTTTTGTTGAATTGAATTAGGAATTCTGAGGGAATATTCAATTATATCAGCCTTACTTTACATCTTTTGCCTCCCTTCAATTATCCTTAGCTATAAATAACATGAATGCAAATGTAAGGTGCATGTGTTGCCCATGTAAGATGTGTACATCAACAGAGGATGTCTATATGCAGTCAATAGCAAGGCATTGATAGATATCTCTAGAATCTTGCCCACCCCTCTTCAAAGAAGACTTTGATTCCTTCCTGGAGAGGAGCAGAAGTAACCACAGGACTGATACCTGTGTTCTCTTCTCAGAGAAGGAATGCTGAACTAAAATCATATCTATCTGCTAGCCAAATACTGCTAGTCTAGGGGAATGACTTTTTTAGATTCAAAAGCAACAAAGCTGCTAATTTCCCTGGTCTCTTCCTCCCCATATCCATCTCCAGGTTCTTCTGGCTTCCATCAAATCCCACTTAAAACTTCACCTTCTATAAGAAGCTTTTCTTGATCCCCCTTGGTGCTAATGTCTTCCCCCTATTAATTATCTCCAATTTATCCTACATAGGTCATGTTTCTACATAGTTGCTTACAAATTGTCTCTTACATTAGATTGTGAGTTCCTTGAGAGGACAGAGTTTTCTTAAGTTGTCTTTTTTTATCCCCAGTGCTTAGCACAGTGTTTGACACATAGTAGTCAATAAATACTTGTTGACTAACTGACTGACTGACTGGTCACTATCCCTTAGAGGGAAGGAGTAATCCAAAGCTTACATCCAAAGGCTTGATTCCTTCCCACCAGATGCTAATTACACAAAAGACCATCACAAATAGCACATAACAATTAAACCCATGTTTCCAAGAAAATAGTGAACAGAAAGATGAGAACTTTTACAGATTAGACTGTGATAGAAAATAAACAGCTTGAATGAGCTTTCCCATTGGGAGTTCAATGAAGAGAAAAAGCCTGATCTTAGCCAAAAGACAATTCCCTGAAACCTCATGTGAGGAAAGCTGGAAATCAAGAGTATATTAAGGCACCAGCTCCTCTATATGTCTGCCACTGTCCAGAGTTTCTTTTTTCTCTACCATGGGTCTTTCCATAAAAAAAAAGTCTGGAATCCCATGGGTCTCTCTTGAAGAAAAAATAAAGAATATGTGTTTCTACTATCCAATGCTTTCTCACCTACTTCATGCATGCACGCACACAATATTGAGTCATCATAATCTTGACCAGTTAGTATCCAAGCCTAAATATCAACTCACAAAACACGTGTGTGTGTGTGTGTGTGTGTGTGTGTGTGTGTGTGCCTGTGTGTGAAGAAGTATATTGCCACCTCTGAATGCCTCCCTACAGAAATGGAACGACACTGGAAATCCTAACCATGAGATGGCAGTGAAGCTTTCCTGTGAATTTTAGCTCTAAGTTCACCATTTTAGGAGGGAGAAATAATATCTTGATCATCACAACTAGTATTACCTCATACAATAGCAAAAAGTAATCGAGAAAAAAAATCAGGTTAGAAAAAGCTTGGTGAAAGACCCAACAAAATAAAATCCCCAGGATAGCTAAGGATGAAATTGAGAAAAGGACAACAAAGAGATTAAAAATTTTTTTAAAACCTGCCATCAAAGAAGAGTATAGTTGGGAAAGAAGGTAGGTCTTCACGTAGTAGAAGATTAGAATAAAACAAAGAAAAGACCACTTGTTCCATTGACATCCATGAAATATCAAGAGAGCTTCATGGTAAGCATAGCAGGTAGTACATTGTTTGACTATTTGGAAAGAGTCAATGATGAGACAGCATGGACTGGTTGCCAGAGAAAGTCTCTACATCCATAAAATTAAAATCCATCAAAGTATCCAAATAAGCTCACAAAGTTTCAGAGGAAGAGGTCATAACACATCCACATATTTACCAAGTTATCCCTCCTGTTTTTTCTCAAAGTTCCTGGATTCCACTAAGTTGGACTTAACTTCCTCTTGTTATTTTTTATTTGCCAGTGTTGAGTCAAAAAGTAGAGATCATGTTTGCCATGGCTGTGCTCTTTTGCACAGACACACTGGAACTGAGTTAATCCATCCCAGGGGTACAGATGCTAAGTACTCATTCTTGGTTCTTTTACTCTCCCTATTAGAAGATAACTACAAAGGCAGGTTTCCCCCAACCCTACCATTGTACTAAATATACTTAGGATGTTTCAAAGCCCCACTAAAATCTGATTCCCTTGCCTGAGGATTTCAGAAAACAGAAAAGTATTAGTAAGTAGTGTTTCAAAGTCAAAAATATCAGACTACTTTTCCCCCACAAACCCCAGGGAAATATGACTGCAAACAACTCATTAGGAAGACTGAAGCAAAGCCATCTTGAGAGGGATCCAAAATACCAAATCATTATTTGAAATTTGCCCTTCAATGCTTTTTTTTTCTCTGGCATTATGAAAGTTTGAAGAAAAGAAAAAGGATTTACATATAGAAGCATCCCAGGTCCTAAGCTCAAATTTAGCATCCCCTCAGAAATTCCCTTGGGAAAGAGGTAAGTAGAATCCACCTGATCTTTCACCGTAAGAATATCTATCACTGAGCTGTTTGTCAGGACGATGTGTTTTAAATGAAATCTAGTTATTTTTTTTCTGGTCCAAAATGTCTCTAATTGCACCCTGGAAATGTTGACATCAGCTGTCTTATGAGTCCCGAAGGGGAGAAAAAAAGTAACCCAATTAATTGTCGTTGACTACGTTGTCACATCTCCAGCTCACCAGCGCCAGGCTTGTTGCCATAGTTACCTATGAGATACAGCAACAACTGCCACTCTCAAAATTAAAGTGTCATGGAACAGAGAATACCTGCTTGTCATTTTTCAAACCATCCCCCACAGCAGGCTGCTTATTAGAAAAAGAATACTCTATTCCTTCTGGCTAAGCCAACAAAGACTTAAGAAATCTAGTCAAGGAGATAAGAGCTTGCATCTGTTTTCCCTTTTTTAGATCCTTTCAGATGGATAGGATGGTCCCTGGCTGATTACATAACAGTGACTCTTCAGCCTCTGCCTCTGGAGGGTACAGTGCAGCTATGGATCAATCTAGTCAATTAAGCTGAGATAACAAAATAATAGCCATAGCCACCAGCTGAAAATGGAGTCAGAAGAATGAAATAGTCAACTGAAATGACCCATCAACTGAACCACAGAGGTTATGCAGGAAGACATGATCAAAACTGGAGAAAGATACCCCTAAATAAAACCATGACATACGTCAAGCTGTCACCTGAGCCTAGCTGACACAAACCAGTGATCTTCTAAACCTATTCTTGGAACTCAATGGGACCTTCAATTCCTCTTTTCCTCTCTGACATTCCAGTACATTGCCTCTATCCTAACCTCACTTCGTTGGTAATTTTGACCCTATCTACACTTGAATAGTTTAACTGTCCCCCATCATTGCCTAATCTCTTCTATTTCCTATCACCATTCACACACTGTTCATTTCCAGTCCAGAATCACCCCCTCCCTTTGCCTTCCCTGCTCATACTTGTAAATAACTGAATGCTACTAAAGGAAGTCACAACATCATGGGTCCACCACAGATCTGTGTTGCTTTATCTTATGTGTATCTCACCATTGCATATCACTTTTCATCTTCTTTAATCAACTCCCAATCACACTTCTTTCAGTTTATCTTCTCTCTTGAAGTCCCCAGTATATCCTCTATACCTTCCTCTCAACAAATGTCTTTTCAACATACGTTTTTGAGAAAATAGAGGTCATCCTCTACTCCATTCTACAACTTAAGCCCTCTTTGTCTCTACCCATCCTCTCCTTTACTCCTTTCACTAAAGAAGAAGTGGCTCAAATCCTTGTCAAGGCCAAATCCCACTACCTCTGGACTTGATCTCATCCCTTGCCAACTCCTTCAAGAGCTTGTCCCATCATTTAGTCATTTGTCATTCTCTCTCTCTCTCTCTCTCTCTCTCTCTCTCTCTCTCTCTCTCTCTCCCTTCCTGCCTCCTTCCCTCTCTCCCTCCCTCTCTTTCTTTTTTTTCCCCAGCTTCTATTTCTCTGTATATTTGTCTCTCTCTTTCTGTATCTCCATCTGTTTCCCCCTATTTACTAGCTTTTTTGACTCTGCTATTCCTTCAAGAAATTGTCCTATATCTCTTAACTTTTTAACTTGTTCAGTCATTTCAGTCAGGTCAACTCTTTGTGATCCCACTTGGGGTTTTCTTGGGTAAGATTCTAGAGTGGTTTGCCATTTCCTTCTCCAACTCATTTGACCAATGAGGAAAATGAGGCAAACAAGGTTAAATGACTTGACCAGAGTCACACAGCCAGTGTCTGATGGCAGATTTGAACTCAGGAAGATGAATCTTCCTGACTGTAGTCCTAGCACTCTATCCTAGGTGCCCCTAACCCTTTAACTACCAAACTACTAAAAAGAATTATTTATAATAGCTGTTTCTAGTTATCCAACTATTTATGTACATCTCTATCCCTTGAATTCTGGTTTCTAACCCCAGATAGAATAAATGTGTTATGTCCCAAAAATCTTAGTGCAGTTTGACTTCATTAAAGCTGTATATAATATTACAGGACTTCAGAAGAGCAGGTTCCTTTAATAGACCTATGCTTCTTTTAAGGATATTTTGTGAATTTCATGATCTTAATACTTACTAGCTGTGTAACCCTTAGCAAGTCACTTAACCTCTATTTGCCTCTGTTTCCTCATCTGCAAAATGGGGATAATAATAGCATCTATCTCCCAGGGTATATTTTGAAGCTACTATTATCTAACAGCATGATTTTTAAGAATAAATGTATTGGTAGGGGCACAAGAATTTTAGGATCAGGTTGATTTTCTGTTGAGGGTTGGGTTAGGACAGGATTAGGGAGAAGAACATCTGTTGGGATCTCTCTCTCTCTCTCTCTCTCTCTCTCTCTCTCTCTCTCTCTCTCTCTCTCTCTCCTGTCCCACCAATGCACAATGCACTGACCCTTGCGTCTATGTGTGTCTGTGTGTATGTACACACACAAAAATAAAGAACACACATGCACAATACCATACCCCCCAAAAAATCTGCATTATAAAATACTGAGGTAGCTTTGCTGGTCCTATCCAATGCTCTGATAAGTCCATCTGGGATCATTTCAATAATCATGTGCCATTTAGACCCATTATTATAGTCCCAGTATATCTCTTATGAGCACTCTAGCAAGAAGCCTTCTAAGGAGAAAAATCACCTCTGGCTATTTTGTCTAGAGAAGATTTCATGGAGCGTTGACTAATATTAGAGTTGAGCCTGGAAGTTCAGGCAGGATTTTTACAAGTAACAGTAATACAGAAAGCATTCCAAGTAAAGGAAATTATATGAGAAAAGGCATAGAGATTTTTTAAAGTGTCAAACATGTTTGGTGAACCCTGAATAGTCCAGTGTGACTGAATCATAGAGCACATGTCCACAAGTACTAGGAAATACAGTTACAATGGCTGATTAGGGCCAGATCATTGGAGTCTTGGAATGCCAGGATAAGAACTCTTACTATTAGTCAGTAACAATGGGGAGTCACTGACAATTTTTAATCAGGAATGTGATCTGCTCAGCATCATTAGCTGGGGAGATAATGTTGTGGAATGGGAGATGAGATAGAATATCAAGGACACATAAGAAAACAGGAACAAGTACCAACACCTACTTGAAAGAGAGACAAGCAAGAAGCCAGAAATTCCATGGGGATATAGCAGAGATTCATGATGGTTGGAGTCACACCATTAATAATCAGATATTCAGTCATCCTACACATCACTCCATTGGACATAGAAAAGGAGATAGATTGTCATGCAAAAGAGCATGTCTCTAAGAGGCTTCTTCTTAATGAGTAGGAGCATGACCTCTCATAATCAGAAAGGTTGTCTTACTGGTATTCAAGAAAAGGATACCATAAGGGTTTTAGGAAGATGAATCTGGCCTGCTTTTGCACCAATGAAATCACAGGTGCCTTCTCTAACTCTCTCCCTAATTTGACATAACTAATGGAAGATTGAGTGCCTCCTATTCAGATTATGTTAGACAATTAAAGAGACAACCTATAGAGTCCATCCATCAATATCTAGGATAGATACCATAAAATAAACAATAAATTGAACAGAAGAAAAGGTGACCAAAATGCTTTTGGGAACCTACAAAATCCTTTTGATGGCCTCAAGCTTCTCCCTGAAAGAAATACCTATTTCTTTCATCCTTATAGCCATCTACTGCTATTATGCTTCTTTGAGGCATGAAATGCTACGGTCTCTAAAAAAAATAAAATTGAAACCACCAAGGAGATAGTAGAAAGGTTGACAGTAAATATGAGCCATCTATAGCACATCACAAACCAAGTGACAAAGTGTGAAGGATGTCATCAGATAATGTATGAGAACAAAGATGGGATCATCACGAGGGGCCAATTCATGGACAGCCCGATGCTCTTCTAGTATCCTCTCAATGCTGAAAGAAATAGAAAACCACTCTCAACACATTGGGTGAACTTATAGTGGTGAATGTATGGTAGCACATAGACAAGGAATTTGCCAAGGATAAATGAGAGTGAGGGAATTCATTTAGGAGGTTCTGGCAATAGTACAGGAAAAGTGAAAAACTGTATTTGGTGACTATGACATTTTTGGTAATTTCTGAAAAAGTTGTTTCAGCCTTCTGATAAGGGCTTCTGCCCTTATCATATTTCGAGAGATTAATGGCTTTGGGACAAGTGCATAGTGAAGGAGGGGGGAGGGGAGAATACATCTGAAGTAAGGGTAAAGAAGGATTTATGATAGTTTCTTCAGGGAGTAACAAAATCAAGGTAAAGGTATCTTTAGAGAAGAAGCCAGAGCACATACATATTATTAAGAAGGGAGAACAGAAAAGTAAAGATTGGAAAAGAACTTATGAAATAAGGTCATACAAGATGTGAGCGGAATTGAATCGAGAAAATAGGTTGACCTTGAAGAGAAGAGAAACCTTATACTCTGAGACAAAAAGGATAAAGAAGATTGATGAAGACAGATATTTGAAGCTAGAGGAGAAGGAAGTTAAGGGAGTTCATGTCAGATAGACTTAACATCCACAATAAGAGAGAAAGCCATTTGCAGAGAATGAAGGGGTAGCAGGGAGATAGAAGGTTGGAGGAGTGAAGGAAAGGTTTGAAACACTCCCTTTGGGGAATAATAAATGGATCTGAACAATAAAACTGCTCCTAGCTCCAATGCAGAGAAAATGAATGGCAGGATTTGCCAAAACTGTGGATTGTTAGGACAGGCAAAAAGTGTGAGGGTCCTGTTGGAAGCATCATGGAAAGAGAAGATCTTGGGGTCCAAGTTGGGTAGTGAGATAAGTGATTGTAAAAAAAAAAAAAAGACTAATGGACTAAGGAGGAATCAAAGAAGTAATGATCATGATGGGGGCAATAACAGATTCAGTATGAATGAGAGAAAGAAGGAGAAGTCTTGGATGTAAGAGGTAGTACAGGCAGTGTAGGAAAGAACTAGCCTTAAAGTCAGGAATCAAGTCTGGCCTCTAACACACACTGGCTTTGTGACCGTCTGCCTCATAGTATCTCCAGGCTACTTTGTAAGATTAGCTGTTGCAAAGCAAGTACCCAACTACAATGGTTGTTTCAATATTCTAGGTTCCCATACCTAGATTTCAGGTCCTGCCTAAATATATGGATATAGATATATGTATATAAAATATATGTCACATATATCAGATATATAAAGACATATTCTCACAGACAGCCACTCACCTTAGAAAAAATAACCATTTCTATCAGATGAGTCAAGAAGTATTGTCTTCACTGATTCGATTTATTTGGAAACCTATTTCAGAGGTGATTTGGGATCAGGAAGGTATTTTTTAATGCTATTCTAGGTATTTAGCATTTGTCAACCTGGAGAAAATAAACCCAGCATTTATATTACATTTTAAGGTTTACAAAGCACTTTGCATTATGTTCTCTCATTCAATACTCACAATAACCCTGGGGGATAAATATTGTTATTATTTTCAATTTACAGATGAGCATACTAAGGCAGACAAAAGTTAAGTCACTTTCCAAAGCCACATAACTAGTAAATATCTGAAGTAGGATTTGTGCTTAGGTCTTTCTGACTCTGTATTCTATACTCCTCTATATTCTATATTCTACTCAATTCATCTCCTACTTGCTTTGGAAAATAATGCTTAAGCTAGGTAAATATCATTCATTAGCTACCACCTATTTAACTTACTTCCACTATAGCACTTTAATGATCATAAAGAAAAAAAAAAATTCCCTAAAATGCTTAGAAGAAAAATTCAGTGCATCTTACAAATAGTTTGGTCAAGTGTTGCCAAAATTTTATTTTTTTTCAATGTCCATAATCCATATTTTAGAAATATCTAGATTTCTTGACTGAGCCATTGGTAATATAAAGACATAAATGGGTCACTGCAAATAAAGTATTCTGGGCCATTGTGATTGACTTTTAGTCAGAGGACCTGGATTTAAATCTGCTACTCACTCTACTTTTGCTATCTTCATCTGTTTCCTCTCTATGACCCTCAGTTTCTCTATCTGCAAAGGAGAGGGTTGGCTAAGGTGATTCCAAAGGTCCCTGCCAGCTCTGATTCCTGTGATCTTTTGTTTAGCAGTCTCTTGTAACACTCCACAGGGACCCAAGAACTTTGGACTATGGACCCAATGTTTGCCCAATTCACATTAATTGGATTGAATTAAATTATAGTACTTTGATTAGCTATTCCTGTCCATGTCCTGAGGAAAGAGGTTGAGCCTGTTTTATCCCTTTGAGAGATGGAGAAATCAAGACCTGGGGCTATTTAGCAAAGAATCCAAGTTCTCCAGCAGGTCAAATGACAAAGATGGGATCAGACTTCCAGTTTCCTGACTGCCTAACCCCAAAGTCAGTTTGTGACCTTCCCCTTAGTAGGAGATGAAATCAAAGCTAAGGAGGGCAAAGGAAGCTCTAATTTAATTGCTAGAGAACATGGATTGGCCAGGCTGATCATGGTTAATTAATTCTTATTTGGGTTTCCAATATAAAAAATTAATGAGTGGCCTCACCTTTGAATCCCCAAAGCATTTGCTAGGAACCAGAAAAGATATGTGTATGAATAAACGCATTAAAAAAAGGACTTGGTGTTGGAAAGCTATTGGTACAACAGAAATGGACTCAGTGTAAAAAAAAAAAAATTATACCACTCATGTGGCATTGGAATAATATACTCATATAGCATCAAAGAGTGGGGTGTTCTTCAGTCTCCATTAATGGTCTCCTACAGTCCTTGGATGAGGATTCCTACATGGCTATTCCAACCCCCAGATTCCTCTGTCTTTGGAGACTAACTCAACTTTAGATCAGTTCAGACTCAAGGTCTGGCTACAAATCCAATTCCCTATCCTAGATGGCCTGGTGGGTAGAATGCTGGGCCAGGATTCAAAAAGACTTGAATTTAAATCCTGCCTCAGACCCTTCCCAGCTGTGTGACCTTGGGCAAATCTTTTAACAGCTGTTTGCTTCAGTTTCCTCATCTGTAAAATGTAGATA
Organism: Gymnobelideus leadbeateri; assembly: GCA_011680675.1. Lineage (NCBI taxonomy): Eukaryota > Metazoa > Chordata > Mammalia > Diprotodontia > Petauridae > Gymnobelideus > Gymnobelideus leadbeateri. The sequence continues at coordinate 426,675 of WOXC01008985.1, forward strand.
AACATAGTACCTACCTCTCAGGGTTGTCAAGAGGCTCAAATGAGGTAAATTTGGAAAGCATTTAGCACAGGAACTGGCACATAGTAAGCACTATGTAAATGTTAGATATCATCCAACACTTAGCACAATGGGTGGGACATTGTAGTTACTGAATAATAAACATCAGCTATATCAGAAGAGTCCAACTTCATGCTGACTAAATTCCCCATTGGGCTAGAACCAGATTAAAATGTCCTTGGGTACAATCTGACAAAATAAATAAAAATACAATACAACATATATAATGTTAATTTGAGGTTTTCTAAGGTAGTATTCAACCTGCAGGTATCCCTTTTCTACTGAGTTTGACAGAAATCAATCTTCCTGATCAGTGGATCTGATTAAATTCCAGAGCTCCTGAAAGGGAACATCTTATCAAAACCATCAACAAACAACTCCTCTCTACCCTGGTGACATGGTCTCCATATAGCTCTTTGTGGACTCCCAAGCATAAGAAGAAATGCAAAAGGAATCATGGTGAAGTTTATGTTCTGGCTTTAGGCAAGTGCTAGAAGCAAAGAGATCATACCTGAGACCCTGATATAGAAAAGTAAGGACTACAAACAAAGTGACTAAACTATGCAATTGAAAAGAATCAGGGATTTTGTGAGACACTGGGGATACAACCACAACAATATTTGTTGGCTGAATGACAAAAGCAAACAACAACAACAAAAAAAAAAAAAAACCTGCTCTAGCCCTCCAGGAATTTATATTCTATCATCCATTAAAAGCATTACTTTCAAAGAAGGAAATTGACCAACAATACCAGGCCTTTGGGGTTGGCAGTCCATGGCAATCTCTACTGGGATAACATAACGACCAAAGTCCCATCCTCTCCCCTTCTTTCCTCCTCCCCACCATGGTGTCCTAAATCACTGCCCAAAAACACATCCAGAAAGGGATCATTCCATTCAAGAGTTAAAATGGTGCCTTTCTCTCTTACCCAAAAAGAGAAAACAAAAGTATAAAGGTATATGTTTGTGTGTATGTGTAGGGTCATTATTTAGAACTGGAAGGAAGGAATCTTAAACTGTCTGCCACAATGGCTCATTTTGTAGATGAAAAAACACAGAGAGGGAAAGTGATTTGCCCAAGATCACAGAAATAGTTAATATCAGAGAGAAAACACCCAGAACTATTTCTCTTGCTACTAAACCACATCTTCTACTGTACATACATATATATATATATATATATAATATACATATACATACATAGGTAGATGGATAGATGACAGGAGATAGGTAATGGATAGAGACAGACCAACAAGATAGATACATAGACATAGACATAGATAGATACAAAAATGGATAGATGGATAGATAGATAGATAGATAGATAGATAGATAGATAGATAGATGATAAATAATGGATAGAAATAGGCTGACAGATGATGAGAGAGGAGAGAGTGAGAGGATGTCATGCCCAATATTCAACAACTCTAGTTTCTGTTTGTTTGTTTGGGGTTTTTTTCTTCCGTGACATTTTAATCCTTCTCAGCTGCCTGGGATCCCCTGAAAGTTTCTCAGCTACATTTCCCTAGTGTCCCTGTGTCAAAGGAAATAACCAGAAGGGAAATAAGAAAGCTATTACTTCATGCAGTGTCACTGAAAGGGAAGGCAGAGAAATCCCATTCTCAGGCTGGGCAAAGGCTCCATTTGCAGAGAGGAAAATTACCAGAAGTCTTTGTAGTGACTAATCAGGGCCAGGAAGTGAGGACCCTGCCTTCTCAGCATCTGAGGCTGCACAGGTTGAATCAGGGGAATTGGTATCATGAGGCTCAAGGGAAATAATGAAGGTAAAGCCTTTGAGTCCCATATAAATGCCAGTTATCATTTTTACCATTATTGTTGTGGTTAATATTATTAATCAGTCTTCAGTCCCCAGGCTTCCCATATTTGGTAGTAACTTCTTCCCTATACCTTCTCCTGCAGTCCTACTGAGCTCAAATAATATTTTTTGGGCAAGATCCAAGTGCACTGGTAAATGTTTGACAACCAGACTCTCCAAAAACAAAAAAGAAAAAGAAAAGTAGGCAGGATGCACTTGTAAGTTTAATATGCATTATTAACACTTTCCTAAATCTGGGTAATCAACAAAACAATAAAACAAGCTTTGAGTTGAGGCAATAGCTAATTTCTGAGGTAGAAATGCTGACACTGAAAAATTTAACAACGGACTTTTTCAAGCCTGGGGGAGCTGTAAACAATATTCCTGAGTTCACTAGGACTTTAGAGATTTCAAAGCACTTTTATGGGTAGTGTCTCAGTGGATGGACACAACAACCCCATGAAGTAGGCAATACAAATATCATTATATGAATTTGTTCATGTGAGGCAAGTGATGTTAAATAATATGACCAAGGTGATAAGACAGTAGGAGAAAGGACCAGAAAGAAAAGCCAGATTCTGCCATTTCTACTTCAGTGCTCCTTCCACCATACCTGAAGGGTCATTTTTTGACTAAAAGGACAGAAACAGAAATCAGTGAAAGCAAGGTCAATGCCCCCTTAATGCTGAATAACAATAGAGCCACCATTTTGGCTTGAGATACCAAATCTGTTTTCAGTTTTATAGATGTAGAAATTGCACTGAGAAACTGGTGATTTGTCCAAAGTGACATAATTAGCCAATGTTGGAAGTAGGACCGGTTTCTGGGTCTGTCTCCTAACTCCCATACTACTTCCATACCACCATGAACTAGGTGCTTCCAAAGTACATTCGGAATGCCTAACAAGGCTGTAGGACCCATGAGAAGTCATCTCTCAGGTCCCATAGTCAACTCTTTTTTTAAATCATTTTTTATTTTTAGTTTTCATCATTCACCTTAATAAGATTTTGAGTTCTAAATTCTCCCCCTTCTCGCCCCTTTTCCCTTTTAAGATGACATGCAACCTGATAAAGGCTATACATGCATGATTGTATTAAACACATTTCCACATTAGTCATGCTGTAAAGTAGAATCAGAACAAAAAAGAAAACCATGAGAAAGAAAAAACAACAAAAAAGAAAACAGTATGTTTCAATCTGCATTCAGACTCTTTTGTGTTTCTCTGGATGTGGATAGCATTTTCCATTGTGAATCTTTTGTAATTGTCTTAGATCATTTGCATTGCATTGCTCAGAAAATTTAAGTTTAACAAAGTCAGTCATTGCACAATGTGGCTATTACTGTGTACAGTGTTCTCCTGGTTCTGCTCACTTCACTCAGCATCAGTTCATGCAAGTGTTCCCAGGTTTTTCAGAAGTCCACCTGCTCACCATTTCTTACAGAACAATAGTATTCCATTACATTCATACTCTACAACTTGTTCAGTCATTCCCCAATTGATGGACATACCCTCAATTTCCAATTCTTTGCCGTAACAAAAAGAGCTACTTTAAATATTTTTTGCATAGGTGGGTCCTTTTTGCTTTTTTATGGCCTCTTTGGAATACAGACCTAGTAGTGGTATTACTGGATCAAAGGGTAGGCACATTTTTATAGCTCTTTGGGCGTAGTTTCAAATTGCTCTCCAAAGTGGTTGGATCAGTTCACAATTCTACTAACAATGTATCAGTGTTCCAATTTTCCCACATCTTCAACATTTATTATGTTTCTGTTTTGTCATGTTAGCCAATCTGATAGGTATGAGGTGGTACCTAAGAGTTGTTTCAACTTGCATTTCTCTAATCAATAGTGATTTAGAGCATTTCTTCATGTGACTATAGACAACTTTAATTTCTTCACATAAAACCTACCAGGCAACTCTTTAAGACAATAAACAACAGAGAAGATGCCAATCTGCATTGGTAGAGGAAGCACCTCACTGGAAGCTGTCTGTGCCTATGAAAACACAGCTTGGATCCAAAAACAAAACAAAAATACACTATATGGGATGACATGGATTTACAAGTGAATTTTTCCAAGACTTCAAAAAAAAATAAGTAATCAGTTCAAATCCGGCCTCAGACACTTGACATTCTTACTAGCCATGTGATCCTGGGTAAGTCACTTAACCCCAATTGCCCTGCCCTCTCCCCTCCAAAAAAAAGTAATCTATAAATTAAATAGACTATTTCTAAATATAAAGATGGGTATCCAATTCTTTTTATGAGGCAAATATGGCTTTGATTGCCAAATCTAGCAAAAATGAGACTGATAAGAAAAATTTAGGGTGACATTATTAATGAATTAATTATGGTAGTGATTATGTATTTTTTTGCTTTTTTTTTTTTTGGAAGGCAATTGGGGTTAAGTGACTTGCCCAAGGTCACACGGCTCATTTTTGTGCTAAGTGTCTGAGGCCAGATTTGATCTCAGGTACTCCCGACTCCAGGACCAGCGCTCTACCCACTGCACCACCCAGCCACCCTGATTTAATGTATTTTTTTTTAAGAATAAAAACCTATCAGCAAATATATTATGCATTCTAAAAAATCTAGATTTCTGAAGTTCATTTTAGCTCCTAATATGGGGCATTTTATCATGAGACTGTCCACATAGTTTTGCCATCTTCCTCAGCCTCCAATATATGGCATATTTTCCCCTTTACTAAGGGATCAGTTCTCTAATAATTGGTCTGAACAGATAAGAACCTTCATATGTGTTTATACTCAAACACTTGCTTCCACTATCCTTAAGCCTTCTTTTTGCATATTCTCACAACCCCAACATTTATACATGAGAGGTTTGAGGGGCTGGGGAAGGAGATATTGGAACATAGTTTCCTTGTACCTGTCAAGTTGTTCTCTGCTTCCTATTTCATGTACCTTCAAGGTGACTTTTTTTTTGTGAGACATCGGAGTTAAGTGACTTGTCTAGGGTGACACAGTGTCATGTGTCTGAGGTTAGATTTGAACTCAGTTCCTCCTAACTTCAGGGCTGGTACTCTATCCATTGGGTCACCTAGCTGCCCCAAAGGTGACTCTTAATCACAAAATCTAAGCTAAAAAAGACCTTAATCCTGGGCAGCTAGGTGGTGCAGTGAGTAGAGCATTGGCCCTGGAGTCAGGAGGACCTGAGTTCAAATCTGGCCTCAGACACTTAACATTTACTAACATTTACATGTGACCTTGGGCAAGTCACTTAACCCCAATTGCCCTCTAAAAAACAAAAACAAACAAAAAACTACACAAAAAACAAACAAACAAACAAAAACCTTAATCCTATCTAGTCTAGTGCAACATGAACCTAAGTAATAATGTCTTCTACAACATTCTCAACAAGTGATGATCTAGCCTTTATTTAAATGGGGGAAAATGAAGTAACTTTAACAAAAATCATTGCCATAAGAATGACAGACAGACATCTGCTCGTTCATTTACCACCGGATAATAACAGAAAAATGAGGGGAAGAAAAATAGGATTTATAAAGATAAAATGTTAAATATTTAATAATTAAATTATAGAAAGACAAATTTTAATTATTTTAATATAAATAAAGAATTATGCAAGTAGTGTGATATCCTTTATGTAGTTAGGCTGATCCAATCTAGTAAAAATGATAATGCTTAGCAAAGTAATATTTCAATCATGTCCAACTCTTCATGACCCCATTTGGGGTTTTCTTGGCAAAGACACTGGAATGGTTTGCCGTTCCCTTCTCCAGCTCATTTTACAAATGAGGAACTGAGAGAAATAGTGTGACTTGCCCAGGGTCACACAGCTGGTAAGTGTCAGAAACCAGGTTTGAACTCAGGGAGATGAATCTTCCTTACTCTAGACATTGCACTCTATCCACTGCACCACTTATCTGCCCTAAAATATTTATAGATTTCATGTAATACTAGTCAATATGTCATTTTTTTTAATTTGGGGAAAATTTAAATAGAGGCGTGGTCAAAAAGAATGAATTTAACACCATACTTCACACTATAAACTACAATAAAGATCAATTGGCATAATGATCTTAACGTTTTTAAATGGTAGAAAGAAGTGATATCTTTTTTTCAGTTGTAGAAAAGTTAAAAATCTATAAAAACCATTAGAAGGAAATATTGAGGACAAAGTAAATGGATTTGATTGTATAAAAATAATAAGATTTTCCATAGCAACAAAAAATAACAAAATAAAAAGAAACAGATTGAGGCAAACAACCTCCTCAGTAAATGTATCTGATTAACGTCCATAATAAACTAAATTGTAGGCATGATATCCATTTCCCAACAGTAAAATGGTCAAAGGATATAAATAAACTTTCCTTTTCAAAAGTCCCGCCCAAAACTCCACAAATTGTAAATAATCACTTGGAAAGTTGTTCATACATCTAATAATCAGAGAAACAAATAACTTTAAAGCATAATTTTTTTTGCTTTTTTTTTTTTTTTGGAGGGCAATTGGGGTTAAGTAACTTGCCCAAGTTCACACGGCTAGGTTTTTGTTTGTGTGTGTTAAGTGTCTGAGGTCACATCCGAACTCAGGTCCTTCTGACTCCAGGGCCGATGCTCTACTCACTGGGCCACCTAGCCGCCCCAAAGCATAACATTTAAGTTCACTAAGTTATTTTTTAAGTAGGTTAAAATGATGAAACCCAGTGGGATCAGAACCGAAGAGAAACAGGTACATTATTTGTGCAACTACAAATTGGCGTAATATTTTTTGAGAGGATTTATAAAATAGATTATGTTCTTTGACTCAATGATACCACAACTAGGGCTGAATTGCTGAATTGGTAGGTGTGGGGGTTGGGGTTTTCTTTTTTTGGTCAGCTGGTTTTTTAGAGTTCTGTGTCTACAAAAATATTCTTAGGTTTACTTTTAAGACCAAAAGAATCTAGGAAAAAAAACTGGGGAAAGGCTGAATAAATTGTCTGTATCAATGCAGGAGAATATTACGGTACTGCTAAAAACTAGCAAATATAAGCATAATCCCCTTCCTCTCTCCCTTCCTCTTTCTGCTGCTATAAGGAAGTAGCAGAGTTCAGCTGCCTAATGGAACAGACTAAGAGTCCCCTCTCGCTTAGGCAGAACAATATAAAGAAAGACAGGGAAATTAAAAGACTCAGTGACAAAGAAGGTAAGATGATAATAGGAGTGAAGAAAGTCTCACTTTGTACCTGGCCTACCTGCCCTTGACCGTACCTCATCGTTTTACTGGCTCAAAGCCCAATTAATGAACATCAAGATAGAGTACCAGGTCTAGAGTTCAGATTCATCTCTCTGAATACAAAATTAGGGACTTAGTATTTTTGGATCCAGGCCAAGTCACTTAACGCTGTGTGCCTCAGTTTCCTCATCTGTAAAATGAGCTAAAAAAAAAAAAAGACATGGCAACCCACTCCAGTATCTCTGGCAAGAAAACTCCAAATAGGGGCGGCTAGGTGGCACAGTGAGTAAGAGCGCCAGCCTCGGAGTTGGGATGACCCGGGATCGAATCCGGCCTCAGAAAATGAGCACCCACGCATAAATAATGACTAGCCGTGTAACCTTGAGCAAGTTACTTAACCCCAATTGCTTCTAAAAAAAAAAAAAAAAAGAAAACTCCAAATAGGAGCACAAAGAGTTGGACACAACTGAAAATGATTTAACAACAAAGCCAGTTGGAGAATAGAGTCTGAGGTTGAAGCCAGTGATTGAGTTGTGAATGGAAGAGTAGCAACATTGAGAGCCAGTACCAACCCCTGAACTTTGGCCTACAATACAGAGACTGAGTCTCGTCCTCCAGAAATCAATGGAACAGCATTAGGGAAATGTTTGCTTGAACTGAAGCACAAGTGATGGATGGAAGACCCAAGTCTAGACATTTGAATTCTGTTTTTCCAGAAGTCCTGGTTTGGGGGTGGAGTCTAGAAGAACTTATAGACACATATCTTTATATTAGTATTGAAATGTATTTTTTCATTAGTATTTCTTTGATGTAACTGTATGACTAACTGTAAAAAAATAAAAACAAAGATATTGTATTCATTTCAGTATTTATGTTTGTGACCTGGTCTGGTCAACATCATTATGGACTTGTCAAGTCACTTGTCAGGCTCTCAGAGAATCATTGGGAGTTTGGAGCTTCCACAGAGCTCTCTGGAAGGGATTGAGTGAAGCACACAAGTGCCTGGATAAGTTGGTATTTCTCAGGGCCTAGACTTTGAATTGCCTGAGGCATTTCATTCTCCTGAACCAGAATCCTAGATTCCAATAGTCTAAAAATGAAAATCTTCTAAGGGGATCTGAGTGGATGATTAATAAGTTAGAATAAGTATTTTATAATAATAACTGACATCTGTAAAGAGATTCAGGTGCATTGTTCTTAAGTCATGTGACTTTAAAGTTTGATTAAAACTGTAGTCTATATTAAAATTATTTTATTAATTAATTAAAATATTCTATATAAAAAGTCTTTATTAAATACATTGTCTCATTTGAGCCTCATGATTATACTGGGAGGTCAGTACTATCATCATTATGTCATTTTTGCAGATGTGTAAACTGAGGCTCAGATAAATTAAATGACTCGCCTATGGCCACTCAAATAGAAAGGAACAAGAGGGGAAATTTGATTCCAGGTTTTACTGACCCCAAATCTAGCATGCTTTAGATTACTCTATGATGCTTCTCAGGTGATTTGAATTGTTTAAAATAGAATTCTGTCAGGCCTACAGAGCCTGGTTCATTCTAAGAGCCCCAGTGTGATCCATCAGTTAAGAGTGCTGTCAATCATTCATGAAGGTCAATTGTATTATTATTCCCTTTGTAAATCAGAGGCATCATTCCCATATCCTCATTATCAATCCTGGCAACCGCTTAGGGATAATTCATCCTCGACTTAGCAGAGGCACCTACTAGCTGCCAGCTAAAAATGGTAGTTATTACTGTTTTTGTTGCTATTGCTATTATTTCTAAAATATGACTTAATTAATATCAACATGCAACACACCCTGAACCTGACCTTTTTCTTCCGTAGCTCCCTCAGACTACTTTTGCCATTTCCCCTTACCACCCACTATTTCCGATGTTTGTGCTCTAGGTTACATTCATCAAAGCTTCTCTAGATTTTCATCTTAACTAGAATTCACATAGCTAAAAAAATACCAGACCAATGGAGAGGGATCATACCACCACCCCTCCCTCACTCACAAGGATGCTCTGTCTATGCCTAGAAAAAAAGAGGCAGCAATGACTCAGAACACCCGGCTTCCTCATCACTACGGTTAACAAGGACAATAATAGGAGGTATGTCACTTACCACATTAAAGTTTGTAAAAGGTTCTATTTATGTTACCCTATTTGATCTATACCCCAACCCTTCCAATCTAGGCATAATCCTGAGCAGGTATGTTTGCCCTAAGAAGTCTAGTCACCCAACAAAGGCAGAATGCTCATAGATGTGCTGCCCAGCACCATGTCTCCTGAGCATGCATCAAGAACATCTCCTTAATCGGTGCATCAAGAACACTCACTCCAAGAGAGTTGCCAAATCTTGCCCTCTGTACCTTCCCAACATCTCTCACATCTGATCCCCTTCTGCCCATTCACAGCAATACCACCTTAGTTCAGGTGATAAGATTTCCCTCCTCTAGTATTGCAACAATCTCCTAATTGGTTTCCCTGGCCTCAAGACTCGCCTCAATCCAACCCATCCTACAGACTGCCGCCAAAAAGATTTCAAGCAACCCTGTTGATTCCAGGATAAAATATAAACTCTTTTGTTCTGGTTTTAGAACCCTGAACAGCCTGGCCCCAATTTATCTTTCCAGTCTCATGGATATTAGTCCTTCCCCTTCACTCTGTCTTTCAGCCAAACTGGCCTCTTATCTCTGTTCCTCACTCCTAACAACAGCCCATCACCTGACTCTATACCTAAACCACCCCCTCATGCCTTTGGTGTGGTCCCTCCCTACCTCCATTTCATAGAATTCCTCTCTTCCTTTAACATGCAGTTTAGGTACTAAGCCTTTTGTGATCCCCACGCTGCTAATGCCCTCGCTCCCAAATGATTTTGTATTTAACCGCTTTGTATATATTTTATGCATTCGTTTTATATTGATTCTTTATATCTTTTCACGTGTACTGCTGATTCTCCCATCTAAATGTAAATTCCTTAAGAGGAAAATTTGTTTCCTTCTTTTGCTCTAGTATCTCCAAAACCTGGCACAGGGTACTTTATACGTACTTATTGAATGAATGATGATGAGAAGGGAGGAAAAGACACATTTGGTGCCATCTCTAAAGCCTGCTCCCCCATGTTCCAGGAGGCCAAGACAGGCATATGGGTAATCTCCCATTCTGCCTGCAATAGACAGGAAGAGACAATATCATCCCTCTGGTGACCAAGCCTAAGTGCTGGGAATGCCATTAGAAACCAAACTCTGAATCAAAATGTACCTTCTGTTTAAAAAGTTACAAAATCTGGCCCTATGAGCCTGGAGGTGAAGAAAGTCTGTGGGCGGCCCCAGGGTCCTCTTGGTGGGCTTTCTGGTTAGTCAGTCTGGTTCTGAATTCCTGCAATCTCCATTTGGACAGACTTCCAGTGAGGTTCCTAATAACTAGGGGAGAGAGGGAGAGTGGAAAGGAAAAATAAACAGAGGGAAGAGCCAGCTAGAATGGAGAGACTGATGCTCTGTCTGAACTTTGTACATGGAGACAGTGCTCCAGCCCCCTCTTCCCTCTGAGCCTAGGAGGCAGCCCTAATGGTCAATCAAATATCCAACTCTTTTTTTTAAATATCCACTGGGGATTTTCTGCTGCCTCCTAAACCTGAAAGATTGACAGAAGAAAAACCAATTCTGTTCCTGTTAGCTTCCTCTCCCTCCTGTTAGCTTCTCCCTTCATTGGCTGCCTTGTCTCTCCACATGTTCGCATTCCCCTAAAACTTCCTACTTTCTCCTTGGTAACCCCTTAGTTTTAAGTAAAGAATATCCACAGTCTCTGACTTCAATGTAGCATTTACGTTCCCAGCCAACATGGAGACAGATGAAGAAACAAAAACCAAAATTAAAACGTGGAAGCTGAGCAACAAGCTGGAGCCCTGAATGTAGAACTTGGGTGGGAGGACCTGGGTTTGACTGCTACTATCTGTATAACCTTGGTCAAGGCACTCACCAAATGACTTCTCCACATCTTTCACACTAACCCAATTACAGAGTAGAAGAGTTGGAAATGGAGTTTTTAAGGGGTGGGGGAACTTCAGCTACATGACTTTAAAGTTTGATTAAAATGTATTTATATTAAAATAATTTTATTAATTAAAATATTCTATATTTTAAAATTCTATATTAAAGCTATAAGATCATAGAATTCAATGCCAGAAGAAACCTTAGAGTCTATCTAGTCCATATATTTCATCGCACACATAAGAATCCCATAAAGTCCAGTGGGAAACTGTCTTGCCCAAGATCAACATGCAGTGAGTAAAAGAGCCAGGAGCCCCAGCCTCCCCAACCCTTCCAACTCCAAATCTGCTCTACAGGGGTTTACTTTGTCTCTCAGCTTCCATAGCATGATTTTCCTGTCTGTCTGTCTCAATGTTATTAGTCTGGCTGAGAATATAAACTCTTCATTGAAGTCAGAACCTCAGACATTCATTGCTTAGCCTTAAGTGGTTGTTGTTCAGGCATTTCACTCATGTCTGACTCTTCATGACCCCATTTGGGGTCTTCTTGGCTGAGAAACTGGAGTGATTTGCCATTTCCTTCTCCAACTCATTTAACAGATGAGGAAACTGAGGCAAACAGAGTAAAACAACTTGCCCAGGGTCACACAGCTAGTTAGGGTCTGAAACTCAGGTTCTCCTGACTCAAAGTCCAATGCTTTATGCTCTGCACCACCTAGCTGCCCTACTATTATACCCTTATGATTATTATTGCAGACTTTTGAGTGTGCAATTTTGGGGTTCTGTTTTGTTTTGTTTTCAATAGGTTCAAAGTGGCTTCCATTGGAAGTGATTTGCCAACTCCCAAGCCCTGTACTCTATCCACCATCCTCAGCTAACTGATAATTTATTGGTGGTGGCCTTAGTGGTCCTCAAGGTTTGGTTTGGTTTCATTTTGTTTTGTTTTCATGTGTTTTTGATAGTTTCCAATGGGATAAAGAATGATCATTACTGCATGTCCCTAATGGGCCCATATGTTATCCCTCATCATGAATATCACAATCACATGCAGAGCCCTTCTACTCTCACACTAGGCATTTTGCACTCTCTTTGACTCTGCCTAAATTTGTGAAGGTCAAAGAATGAAGTAGAATATATCAACTAAGATAATGTTGCCACTAAAAGAGACAGAATGACTTAGCAGAAAGAACACATGCTTTGGACCTGAATCAAACCTCACCTCTACCTCCATCACTGCTTTGTGATCTTGGGGCAAGTCACCCAACCTCTAGGCCTAAGTCTCCTTCTCCGTAAAATGAGTGTTGAAGGGGCGGCTAGGTGGCGCAGTGAGTAGAGCGTTGGCCCCGGAGTCAGAAGGACCTGAGTTCGGATCCGACCTCAGACACAACGCACACACAAATAAAAACCTAGCCGTGTGACCTTGGGCAAGTTACTTAACCCCAATTGCCCTCCAAAAGGCAAAAAAAAAAAAAAAATGAGTGTTGGACCAGATGACTCTATGGTCCCTTCTATCTCTAAACTATGCACTACTCCCAGCTATAGGGGGTGGAGCCAAGATGGCAGAGTAGAAACTACTCCCAGCTATATAACGTGTATGAAATGAGGGGAGTGGGATTTATTATTGCCTCTTGTTGTTTATCTCTATTATATAGATGGAGAAACTGAGGCATGGAGAAAATAAGTAATTTTGCCATCATTACATAGAGACTCAGAGATAAAATTGAGGCCAGAGCTTGGGTGCCCTGATATCTAACCTAGTGCTAACCTAAAGTGGTCCATGACTGGGCAGTCATTTAATGACTGGATATACGTTTCTTTTATAGATTCTGAGAGTTTATAGTCCCTATTTGTAAGTGGAGATAGAGCCCTTGAGTTCTTCTTTCCATTACTCTACCTTGAAGGCTCTGGTGACTGCCAGGATGTCTCCTTTTCTATTCAATACATGGTCTTGTTCACATGGTCATGGTCATCTCCTGGAACTGAATGGCCAGACAGCCTCTATAACCAACTATGGGGGCTGCTGGCAGGATACAAGAAGAGCAGTGGTAAAGAACACCCACAAGGGAAGGCTTTTCTTCTGCTGAGTTGAGATTGTTCCAGAAGTAGAGTATGATGCAAGCAACTGGAGTACTTGAGGGAAAAAAATATTTCAAGCACTTTGCTGAGAGAGCAGAGATTAAAACTGATGTCCTACTTAAGTGAAGCATTCAGCTCAATGGGGAGCAGCAAAGAAACGTTCCTGTGGGGCTTGTTTTTGTTTTCTTTTGTTTTGATTTTTCACCAGGAAGGAGTTGCATAGAGTTAAGTCCTGTGGTCTCTGGTTTTAGGGAAAGAAAGGAGCAGAGTAATGGGAAAGGACAAGGAGGAAGAGGAGGAAGGTTGTGAATCATACATAAAAGATAAAGGAATAGATAAAGACAAAGACCGGAACCAAGGGACAGCAGTCCAGAGGAAGTGTTTTTCTTTCATTCAAGGCACTGATTCATAGCAAGGAAGAGTCACATGATACAGAAGATGAGGAAATCTGATGTTGTTATGGTTGAGGAAACTAAGGCACAGAGTGGTCAAGTGACTTGCCCATGGTCACAACATTAGTAAGGGCCTGAAGCTAACTTTGAATTCAAGTCTTCCTGACTCTAAGCCTAGAACTCTTTACTTCACTACCTAGCTGTCTAGGTAATCACAAGTGGAAGATGATGAGTTCCATTTTGAACATATTGAGTTTGAGGGACCCAGGTAACTTGGGGAAAATTTGCAGCAAGTGGGTAGAAATTCTGGACTTAGAGCACTAGGGAAAAGTAAAGGATAAAGGTATAACTTTGGAATCAATCGCACAGAGATGATAGTAATTCAAATGAGACAACATACAGACACCCCTTTGCAAACCTTTAAGTGCTACATAAATATTAATTAAGATTTGAGGAGGATGACCATTGAAGTCATGAGAGTAGAAGAGATAGCTATGGAAGACAGCATAGAAAGAGAAGATGGATGGCAAAGTCTTGGGGGATGCCCACCTTTAGAGGTCAAGAAAGAAACATGAAACAAGATTAAGAGTGATCAGAGAAGGGGGCGGCGAGGTGGCGCAGTGAGGAGAGTGTCGGCCCTGGAGTCAGAAGGACCTGAGTTCAGATCCGACCTCAGACACTTAACGCACACACAAACAAAAACTTAGCTGTGTGACCTTGGGTGAGTTACTTAACCCCAACTGCCCTCCAAAAAGCAAAAAAAAAAAAAAAAAAAGGAAACAAGACCATGTATTGAATAGAAAAGGAGACATCCTGGCAGTCACCAGAGCCTTCAAGGTAGAGTAATGGAAAGAAGAACTCAAGGGCTCTATCTCCACTTACAAATAGGGACTATAAACTCTCAGAATCTATAAAAGAAACGTATATCCAGTCTCAGGTTGTCTCCCATGCTTGGAATGTTCTCCCTTATCCCCTCCAACCTGGCCTACCTGGCTTCTTTTAAGTCCCAACTAAAATCCCACCTTCTATGGAAAGCCTTCCCCAACCACTCAATTATAGTGCTTGCTCTCTTTCTTAATTATTTACTATTTATCCTATATGTAGCTCACTTTGTATATATTTATCATCTCTCTCATTAGATTGTAAGCTCCTTGAAGGCAGGGACTATCTTTTGACTCTTTTTGTATCCCTAGAACTTAGTACTTAATAAATGTTTATTGATTGTTTATAGTTAGATGTTAGGTCATCTCCTAAGAGGTTGGAATTAAAATTTTTTGTATTTGCATATATATCAATCAATCATTGAATAAGCATTTATTAAATACCTACTATGTTCTAGGCATGCTGCTAAGAGCTGGGAATAGAAACAGAAAATGAAATAATACTTGTCTTCTTGAAGTTTACAATTTACTAACTGTAAGCTCAATTCCACAACATGTTGTATATGCTGTTTCCCTCTCCATTGGATCGTAAGCTTCTTGAGGATCAGGAGTATGCTGGAAAATGGTTAACAACTGGCTCCCCCAAAAATGTATGCATGACACACTTTTAAGTTTAATATGCCTTATCAACATTTTCTCCATCACCTTTTTAAGTCTAGACAATGAAGAAAAGAATGAAACAATTAAAGAGAGAAAAAGAGTAATAAGAAAAAGAGGAAGGAAAGAAGGATGGGAACTGGACCTAAGTTTTCACTGATACAGAAAACACCTGGATGAAGACATGCCTATTGATACCAGTCATCACCTTCTGCCCTACTTATAGTCAGGTTAAATGACTTGCCGAGGGTCACTTAGTATATGTCAGAGGTGAGACTAAACCCAGGTCTTCCTGGAAAGAATCTGGAAATGAAAAAAAAAGTAGCCAGGCTCAGAACTGAATGGGAATAAGAGAGGTTGAATTAGTTGAACAGTGGCTGGTACACAGTAGAGCTTAATAAATGTTTGCTGTTTGACTATTCCATTGATGGAAATTACAAAGCTATTTAAATAACTATAAGCTTCTCCTTGAAACAAAAGCCCAACTAACCTTTATTAACACTAAATACTCTTCTGGGAGTGGATATAGTCCTGAGTCTTGGGACATAATAATTCTCCAAAGAATTGGACTAGAGAATCACCCAAAAGGCAATGGAGAGGCAGAGAGGGGGCATAAGCTGTAACACATTACAAACAATGAATTACAAAAGAGGGGCAGGATTAATGATGTCTCATTTAGAGAGGCATCTCAGAGAAGGGGAAGAGAGTGAAAGTGGTTCCTAGTGAAAGAAAACTCTGAAACCTTCCCTGTTAGCTTTGTTCAAGAATAATAAGACCAAGATGTTTTGCCCTCTGGCCTCATTAGCAGAAATAAACCCAAGGAAAGTCACATCTTTTCAAGACTTTGGGAAGTTACCTAGGTGATGATGGAATAGTATACTGGTGATTGCAACCATTTTTCAAAATACACAGAATGAGGGGGTTTTTTGTTTTGTTTTGTTTTTTCTTAAGAACAACTCAACGACAAATAGAGGAAATAAAAATCATTCTTTCTCCCTGGGCTCAGAGACCCCAGCTGTTAATTCAGAAATCAATGACAAGTCAGACTTGATGAAACCTAATGAATTAAAGGCCTAATGGGGATGGCTAATAGTATTGGTGCATTCACAATGTGATTTTTAACTTAATTTATAGTGATGATTGGTTACATCGTAAACCCAATAAGCTAAGTCTTTGAGTGGACATATCTTCATGTGGGTCCCTGTGTATGTAGTTAAGCAAAGAGAAATAAGGGGTTTTATTTTACTCTTGAGCATCTTCCTGCTAAGATGTGATATAGTCAACAACCTTCAGATATTGATGAAAGACCCTGAAAAGATCAACAGGATCTTCTAGATGAAGGCATACTTTCACACAGGTTAAATAATAATTAACAATAATAATAATTGGGGGATAGGGATCAGGCTTGTGGTTTTATTGGTACATGGACCACCTAGGTGAATAAATTCCTTCCACCAATTCAGATCAGCACCTCCTCTGCAACTGGTCATCTTAGAAAGCAACCAAGAGCACCAAAGAGTGTCATAAGCCTGTATGTCAGAGAAATGACTTTCTTTCTGGATTAAAGACTCATTTTCTATCTGTTATGCCATACTGGCACTTTATTTTATGTTGTGCTTTAAGGTTGGAACATACTTTATATGCATTATGTGATTTTAATCTTGGCTTCATAGCAAGCACTCTCTCCCTACCAAAAGTAGCTACATGGTACATTGGACAGAGAGTACTGGACTTGGCATCAGAAAGATTTGCATTCAAATTCTGCCTCAGACACTATGTGTCAAATGTATGTCAAATTTGGACAAATCATTTAATAATAACAGTAAAAGGAAGGGGAAAGGAGCTCTCAATTTCCTTATCTTTAAAAATAGCACCTTTTCACACAAATAAAGTCACATCTAAATAATTGGAAAAATGTCAGTTGCTCATGGGTAGGCTGAGCTTATATAATAAAAATGACAATTCTACCTAAATTAGATTACTTATTTAGTGCCATACCAATCAAATTACCAAAAAATATTTTATAGAGCTAGAAAAAAATTAACAAAATTCATCTGAAAGAAAAAAAGATCCAGAATATCAAGGGAATTAATGAAAGAAATGCTAGGGAAGTTAGCCTAGCCATACCAGATCTTAAATTGTATTACAAAGCAGCAATCATCAAAACTACTTGGTACTGGCTAAGAAACAGAGGGGTAAATCAGTGGAATAGCTTAGGTACACAAGACACAGTAGTCAATCATTATAATAATCTACTGTTTGATAAACCCAAAGACCTCAGATTCTGGGATAAGAACTCACTATTTGACAAAAACCACTGGGAAAACTAGAAAATAGTATGGCAGAAGATGGGCATAGACCAACATCCGACACCATATAACAAAATAAAGTCAAAATGGGCACACAATTTAGATATAAAAGTTGATACTATAAGTAAATTAGGGGAGCAAGGAATAGTTTATCTGTCAGATTTATGGAGAATGGAGGAATTTATGACCAAACGAGAGATAGAAAACATTATAAAATGCAAAATAGGTATTATTCTCTTAAAGTATTCTTATTCCCTCTATTCTCATGGCTTCTAGAGGAGGAGAGAGGGGAAGTATCAGTGATACAGCAGCACTAACCACCAACTAGCATAACCATATGCCTCCCTCGTGTGTGAAATTTTTTTTATTTTAGTAATGATCATCATTTACATAGTACATAAAAGCTTAAAAGCTGTTTTGCTCACAAAAACTCTTCATGGTAGTCAGAGCAAGTTTTATGGTCTTCATTTGGCAGATAAGGAAACAGAGCTCAGAAGAGCTAAATGTGTTGACCATGGTCAGAGAAATACCTTGTAGCAAAATTGAGATTTTAACTCAGGTCTTCTGCCTCCAAATCCATCACCCCCTATCATATATAACACACTGCCCAAAGGTTATTCTCTGATATTAAATATGCCCAGGAACCTCCTTTAAAGATCAAGTGTCTTTGGAACAGAAGACCATAAACTCATGTTTCCCAAGCAGCATTTTCTCAAAGTAATTTTCTCACCGGTCAGAGGACTAGTGGATGTCCTTTAGGTGTCAAGAGGGGGAAAGGAAAGAGAAGGGGAGAGGACTAGGGCTGAAGATTATGAAATAATTCAATTCAACAAATATTTGTTAAGCATCTTTTTTTATAAGAGTTCTTGCCCTCAGGGTACTGATAATCTAGTAGGAAAAGATGATAAATATGCACAGATAAATATAAATCAGATTTGAAGATAGTAAGTATAAAAACAGCATAGAGTGTTATGTGATTAGACAGAGGAAAAATCACTTTCAGCACAGGAAACCAATGTTTATTGAGTCACTATTATGGATGTAGCGTGTATATGTTTTAGTCCTCATGACTTCACCAAGTGACTGAAGTCTGTGTTAGTGACCTCTGCTTGAGAAGGTGGACCTACGGAAATGGGTCTGATTCACTCATTCGTGTAGAAAGCCTGCATCATGGTCACATAGGCATTTGCTAAACATAGCTAGATTATAATACAATTTCGAAGACACAAACAGGAGGGACAGTCAAAGGAATTCATTATACAGATAGTCCATAAGAACCCATTACTCTTAAAAAAAAAAAAGATTCTATTACTCTCAGCATCATTTCTGACTGATACTTACATGTACTTACATCTATTATTTCACTAATAATGTGAATTCTTCCCATTAGTGCAGATGTAAGCACTCTCCACCTTCTGTTCTTGAGCAATCTTTGCCCATATTCTCCCATAGGGAATCTACTTTAAAAAAAAATTCAAATACCATTTCCTAGTTTCTGTGAATTAGACTTTTCTATTTTCAAATAACAGAATTTCTTCCTTATTCGACACCCTGGAAAGCCATCATCTCAAGAGTAGCTATTGTATATTCTTGCTTCTCAAAAGTTATGTTTAATTACTGAATTCCCTGCAATGATCTGGTCAGAGGATTACTATCTTAAAAGCTGCCTGAAATTCTCAAAAGAAGAAACACAAACTATTAACAACCACTTGAAAAAAGGTATTTTTAAAAAAGCAGATCCTTAATAACCAGAGAATTAAAACAACAAACTGATGAAGATTACAAAATTCCATGTCATAAGTTATGTGAATCATAGTTTTAGAGCTGGAAGAGACCTTGGAAATATTTGAGTCCACCTTTCTTATTTTTTAGATGAAACACCTAAAATCAAGAAAAGTTAGAGAACTTGACCACAATAACACTGCTATTAAGTGAAAAGTGAACCTAGGTTTTCCTAAATCTTATTCCAGGAATCTGTCAACTATATCACACTAATTCATTGTTGGCAGAGTTACACATTGATTCTACTTTTTTAGAAAAAAAAAATGTATAGAATTAGGGTTTATAGTGGTACCCTTGGTCATTGCTCCCCCTATAAAATTAAGATTCTGCAGGAAAACCAGAAATCCCAACATGAACTAGTTCCTTAACAGTCTTGCTTTAAGAGTTCAGAAAGAGAAATAGCAGTTCCAGCAACAATACCTCCCAAACAGCCTTTGGTGCATCCTTCAAAAATTAATTCCAACAAACGTTTTGAATGTGACAAAGATTTGTTAAAGATCTACTCTTGTTCAATTGTTTCAGTTGTGTCTGACTCTCTGTGACCCCTTTTGGGGTTTTCTTGGTAAAGATACTAGAGTGGTTTGCCATTTCCTTCTCCAGCTCATTTTACAGATGAGGAAACTGAGGCAAGCAGGGTTAAGTGACTTGCCCAGGGTCACACAGCCAGTAAGTGTCTGAAGCCTGATTTAAACTCATGAGAATGAGTGTTCCTGACTCCAGACTGGACACTCTATCCATTATTGCACCACCTAGATGCCCCCAAAATCTACTACATGCATCTTTTATCAAGAAAAAGCAAAATTCTACAGTAGAAAATATATTTGGTTTAGACACAAAGGACCTGGGTTGGAATTCTAGCTCTCCTACTTACTAATGGTATTGCCTTGGACAAGTCACTTAATTTCACAGGGCCTCGGTTTCCTCATCTGTAGAAATGAAAGTGTTGGCTGGGATTATCTATGAGGTCCTTCTTATTCCAAATCTTGTGAGATACCAAAAATATGGTGAAAATGATCAAATAAAGTGCTAACTTTGTCTATGCAGGTTAATCCTTTAATTAGAACATAAGCTTTTATTTGTGCCTGGGAATGAGGGTAAAGATAAACATCTCTGCTTTTATGACTTTAGAAGTGGGTGGAATTGGGTTTTTATCCAATTTTTTAATGTCTAAAATGCACTGAAAGACCTAAGCTTTTCCAAATAGCATTAGAAAGAGTATATCATTTTTGCTTGGACCTTTCCCAACGGGGTGATGTGAGGTCAGGAATATAACTGTCTTAGAAACAGTTTGTAATCAAAATAATGTATTTGCCTATGATTCAATTAAGAGAAATAATTGAGTTCTTTGGGAAAAGGTACTAGAATGTTTATACTTGAAGATGTTGGTGTGTATTGGGTAATGTTAAATACACATTTCAAGCTCCTGTCAGAGAATTAGGTCCATTTAGTATCTAGGACATTTTCAAGATGGTGAAGATTGTGTATTGTCCCTTCCATCTGTACATCAACTCTCCCAGGTTTACATGGAGTCCACCAGCATCTCCCATCTAGAGGCCCTGGCTCTAGTTTTCACTTGAGGGACATCAGTATACAGAGTTAGTCCACCACCTCGTGGCCAACCTGCAAACTGCATCTTTTCCAAAAAGGTAAATAGGAATTTTAGAATATTTAGAATACACAAACCTCTCACCCTTGAAAAAGTAGCAATGCCATCTCTCCTCTACTTATCAAATACATCAAATTGTGAACTGAAGTCACATCCACATTTAGACCATCAAAAGGATATTATGGACGAGTCACTTCATTTGTTGAGGCTTGAATTTCTTCTTCAAGTGTGTGGTTCTGCTATGCAGAGATCTCCCTCAGCTTGATTGTTCTCCAATCTATTAGTATTCTCATCTTGAGCATAACTTTCCTAGATGAGGTGTACTGAGAAATGTCTAATAACTGCCTCTCAAAAAAAATGACACTTCTTCAAATTTAAATTGTATATTGAACAAACTGTCCTGTCTATGGGATCTGGCTGAGAGGTCAAGTTTAAGCTGCATTATTAGCATTTTCTTAAATCTAGACAATCAAGACCTGGTTGAAAGAATTTGCTGATTTTTGAATATTCACACTAGAAATTTTATAGTCAACCCTCCCGAGCTGGTATGGGCAGGCTCCAGCATATCCCTGCTCCCCACTCCCACAATTCAACTGCCCTAATTTCTTACCTTGCCAAAATAATACTTGAAGAATTTCCATGATGCTCATTTCAAAATTTTGCAAAATATACATAACAACTGCAACTAAGATAACAGGCTGGGCCTTGTAAACAGAACCCAGCAGCATTAGGCATTTGACTAATCAATCACCCAAACTCTGCTCTGATTGTTCATTACCATTACATCAGGATCGCCATCTAAGAATATGACTCATTCAATAGTTGTTTTGGCCCCCATTGACTTGGTTAGCCAAGTCCCTTTCTTTGCTTTCCCTTCATGTTGCTTCATTTATTTACCTTCCTCTAAGTCATGATTTACATACAAAGTTGAATTAGATTAGTACATGCATAATAAAAGCAGAAGTATTATTAATCATGAAATGTGAATTCCAATATTTCCAAGGCAGACACCATTTTTAGGATGGGGTCTCTTTCTCCTCTCATTAATCTCTCAGGCACATCACACAGACAGGAAAGAGAGCTCCTTAAATATGCAGTGCCTTTTAACAGACCACTCTCTCTTCATGGAGCAGGAACTAGACTCTCCGTTAACCCATGGCTGGTTTAGAGAGCATTGTAGAAAATTAACTGATTCTTAAAGTCACACAGGTACAGGAACACAAGATTATTTCTCCTAGGGTCTCAACAATTCCACTCTTACAGAGTCCCAGGTCCTGCCTATGATCCTACAGTGCACCTTACAGCTCCAGCATGATACAGGACATTGCTCAAATGCTTAAGAGTTGAATGCCTCAGGGAACAGCCAGTCAGTGTCCAACCCTCCATTTGCCATCCTTGTTCAACTGTGAGACTCAAAGGGGCAGACAAAACTACAGTATATCAGAATATCAGGGTTCTAACAAATATATACATATGTGTGTATATATGTATATATGGAAGAGGACAAAACTAGTTTGCCAAAAATGCAATTCAAGATTTTTTTTTAGGTCATGTCACAGATGGCACCAGGCAATTATGTTTTCTTTTATAAGAAAAACTGTCAACTGTGTGCATGCCACGCATATATATATATATATACACATATATATATATATATATGTGTATATATATATATATATATAAGATTACACACCTATATATGTGGAAATGTTAAGGGACAATAGAAACATCAAATGATAGAGATGGAAGAAACCTTAGAAATCAGATTATTCCGCCTCCTTATTTTACAGATAAATAAATCCACAAAAGTTAAGTGACTTGCCCCAAGTTATACAGTTAGTAAGTGGCAAAGGTACAAGATGGATTGACCCTGATTTTTTGGCTTCTAGTGTTACACTCTCTTCCCCATTTCCCAAACTCTCTGAAGAGACTTGCTCAAAGGAGCCCAGCTTCTCTTTTAATATCTTTTGTGAATTCAGGGCTCCTCACTTCCAGTCCAGGGTTCTTTTTTTAGATCATGCTCCGTTTTTCTGCTTCTAGAAGGTAAGCCAAGGTCCTTTCTAGAACAACTTCACCACCACCATGGTGGGAGGGCTTCTGGAAAT
Organism: Gymnobelideus leadbeateri; assembly: GCA_011680675.1. Lineage (NCBI taxonomy): Eukaryota > Metazoa > Chordata > Mammalia > Diprotodontia > Petauridae > Gymnobelideus > Gymnobelideus leadbeateri. The sequence goes on from WOXC01008985.1 coordinate 449,550, forward strand.
GAAATAAACTCATGTCTAGTGGTCAAAGCTAAAAGGACATCTGTTTATCCCCAGCAAACCTATGGAAACTGGAGAGGACACTGAATATGGTGCCCCCAGTATGTTTTTAGAAAGAATAGAGCAGTCATCGCTTAAAGAATCTCCATCTCTTAAATGCAGCTGGGAATTGGATCCTTTAAAGAGTCAGAAGACAAAGCCTCAAGGCCAGAAGGATAAGAGTCATGGAATGGAATGGAGATCATAGATGACCTTACTATGAGCTGAGATTGCTCTTGGTGGGTGAAGAAGAGGAGGATAAATGACATGGACAGGGTCTGAATGTTCTTAGGATTGTTAGATTATGAGCTAGAAGCATCCTTACATTCTCCCCCTTCACTTGGCAGATGACACCATCACAGACTGCCAGAATTGGAAGACCCCTCAGAGGCTGTTTAGTCCAACCTGGAATTGAACAAGAACATCTCTCTACCAGAAAGACATCCAACAAGCAAACACCCCACTTTTGCTTAGGGTCCTCCAGGCAGGGAGGAAAACTCACTGCCTCCAGAGGCAGCCTATTCCCCATTTGGATAGTTTTGATTGAAGGTTTTCCTTAGATCCATTCAAAACTTGCCTCTGTAATTGCACCCAATGTTCCTAGTTCTTTCCCCAGGGACCAAATAGAACAAGTCTGTTCTTTCTTCCGTGTGACAGCCGTTCAGATTCTTGAAAACATCTATCCTCTCTTGGTTTCTTCTTCTCTGGCTTAAAAATCCCTAGTAACATCTGAGCAAACTGAGGAATAAACAACTTAAATAAAGAAATTTATAGTTATTGAGGACTGACTTTGTTCCAGGTACTGTGAGGGTACAAACCTATTCACCAAGTATTTTGTAAATCCTATTCTCAGGAGATGTATAATCCAACTGGGGTACCAGTGATCAAAGAGGAGGGCACAGAGCAAATGCCCTAGATGTTCAAGGGAGGCAGAATGTCCTTAGGCTAGTGTCATAATGGAAAGCTTTTATAGGGGGGGTCAGATCTGATAGGGCCTTGAAGGATGGGAAGAGTTCAGCTAAGGGGAGGGGGAAAGTGAGGGCTTTGCCAGTGGGAAAGGAAAGCATTAAGCAAAGGTCTGGAAATGAGAATGAGCACAGTGGATTCAAAGTTCAATGTCAGGTCCTTGGAGATGGAACTAAAGGTTTCCTATATAGAATATTAGAAAGGCAGGCTAAGGGAAGTCCGTGGAGGGCCTCAAGGATCAAGCTAGGAAACTTGGGCTTTATTCTTATGGCATCAGGCAAGTGATATAATCCAGCACTAAAGAGCAATATGTTTAGTCCAAAATATATCTCAGTGCCACTCTGGGGGTTATCAAATGGCACAAGGGAGGAAAGTCCTGAATTTGGAGTCAAGAGGTTCTTAGTTCAGATCCTGCCTCTGCAACCTGTGATCTGTTTGGCTCATCTCTGGGCCCTCCATGCCTATAAAATGAAAGAATTGGGCTCGATGACCTCTGAGGTTCCATTCCATCTCTGGATTTGTATTCCTCTCATCCTAAGCATTGGGAAGATTAATTACTGAGGGATAGATTGGATGTAGGAGGAAATACAGTCAGGGAGAGCAATTAAGAAGCTGTTAACAAGAATTCACAGATGAGGTGAGTAAAGGTAGGGACAATATTGATGAACAGCAGCAAAGAGGGCTTCAGGTGCAAAAAGAAGATTCGAAAAGGCTCAGGAATGGGGCCATTTGGAAGGCTTCACTTTTTTTTTCTTTTTAACTTTTAAACAAAACCAAAGCAAAAGAGAGAAAAGCAAAGCAAGCACTTAATAAGAGAAGGAAGGAGGAGGGAGGAAGGGCCTAAGTCAAGTGGTCAGATCCCCACGTGCTCCACTGGGTAGCGGCTCCTTGGAGACCACAAGCCCATGTGCAGCCGGGCTTAGACAGGATATACAGTGAACCCTGCCTCACCAGAACAGAGATGAGACTGAAGATTGGACATCGCTCCCAGCGCTCCCTGAAATGTTTTTTCTGGCCAAATAGAATCTTAGGGAAAGCCCTCCCACAATATGATTCCCCAAGGGGCCCTGGGAGGGTTGGTCACTGTTGTTCTCAATGCTATCTACCTTAAAGAGATTGAATTTTTTTTTTATTTGGAAAAGTTCAGAAAATTCAACAGTAAAAGTTCAGCCAGCTTCTAGACTCACAGTCTCAGGGTAATCTTATTTCCACCCCACATCCCCTTAACTTCCTTCCCCCTCCCCCAAAATGCACTTGATAGAGGGGAAGGGAGCCTGGAGAGAACACATGTCCTTTTTTTTCTAAATCCTCTTGTTTCAGGGCCTGGAAAAAAAAAAAGAAGGTTCAGCTTACATTCTGACCTAATTAAGCTAGGTCCCTCTGAGACAGTCGCATGCATCTAGACAGGAAGTCAGTGGAGGTGACATGTCTCAAAGCCATCAAGATCTGTGCTTATTACCCTGGGAAATATACATCAATTTAATCATCTTAACCCCAGAATGATTTCGCTAAGTGGTTAGTCCTGAGATTCCTCCCCCTCCTTGAGGAGGGGGTGGTGGAGGAACTCAGTTCTCATCTCTGCTTTTTAGAACAGGTCATGTGATCTCCTTTTTCTCAGCTGGACCTGATGCTAAGGAACACCCCCCTACCCTCACCCCACCCAGTCTGATTCCATCCAACTCCGGGTATGGCCATTGGGAAGATTCTGCCCTTTAATTTTTCAGGATTATGCTCTATTTTTAGCAGCCACTTCAACAATCAGTGGGATGAAGTGGAGCATGTTTCCCTGATGTAGCCCTGAGAAAACGCCATTGCAAAACTAGACAAAAATTGTTTTAGGGTATATGTTTGGTATGAACAAGTGGGGTGATGAGGGGAAGCTTGGATATATTCCAAAAATGATGAATAAACACAGTAGGAAAGGATAGGAATAGGCCTGGGCCTATAATATGATTGGTATAGGGAACTCCCAGGTGAGAAAAGTTCCTCAGCTGATGCATATTGGCACCTTCTCTACAAATTAATAGAATTCTAGAGTCGCCTGGAGAGCAACGAGAAGTTCAGTGACTTGCCCAATGTCCTACAGCTGGTACGTGTCAGAGGCAAGATTCAAACCCAGGCCTTCCTAATTTCAAGACCAGCTCTTCCTACTACTATGATTATTACTATTAGACATTCTCAGAGTATATTATGTTATTCTTTGATAGACCTCAGAGGTCAGTTCCAAAACCTACAAAAATTCTTTTGGAACAAGTAGATGTTGCTTACCCACATGGTACTAAAAACTAACAACAAATGTACACCATTGAATGTTTAAGAATGTGGCTTAAAGTGGCTTAGCTCCACGTGGTGTTTATGAGGTCCCTAAAATCCAAGAGCGGATTCATCCACAGGAACTCAGAAAACCAACTGTCAACAAAGCATTAAATGAGTAACAGAGTCACATGGAGTTGTTTATACAAATAAGGTAGGGGGTGGGGAAGGAGGGCAGCCTTGCCTGGTAATTCAGGACAAGGTCATCACCACCAGGAATTATAGAAGGGTTATACTTAAGGAGTCCAGATAGATTGACCAATATGAGTTATGTAAAGTAAGGGTAGAAATGCAATGGCACATGTTGCTGTAGATTACTAAAATATAGGACCTGGCCTATACCTTGCACGACAAGTGCTATTGGCTATAATTACAGGCCAGAAGCTCTCACAGACTGACAAACACCAAAACCCACTATGACAAATACAGAATTAAAATATCCTTGGGAACTCAAGCAATAAATTGCATGGGAATGGAGTCTTGTCACAGACTGAACTGTTGCCAATAATCACCTGAATGTGGATTGTGCCCATCATCCTGGGGTTGTACTGAGGATGTTTGCAGATGGGCTCACTACATTATTGTAGTTGTTCAGGCATTTCAGTCATGTCCGACTCTTTGTGACCCCATTTTCTTGGCAGAGATACTAGACTGGTTTGCCATTTTCTTCTCCAGCTCATTTTACAGATGAAGAACTGAGGCAAATGGAGTTAAGTGACTTGCCTAGGGTCACACAGCTAGAAAGTATCTTAGGTCAGATTTGAACTTTCATTTTCCTGACTCCAGGAAACACTCTATCTACTGCTTCACCTAGTTCCTCTCACTCCATTATGCTTGTATTCAACTATAAAAATCAGTCATTTTATTCACCTATGCAATAGCCCACAGAATATTAACTATAATAAAATAATAGCAGGACAGAGACTAGTCCCAGAACCTTTCCAATCTGAGCTCCACCAAAATGGATAAGAACAAAGAGATTAATTACAATAAGGGACAAAAAAAGTGTGCTTTCAGGACCATCATATGTACCATAAAAAATGTGGACAGTATCCTCACCAAATCTTATTAACGTAACATAGGGCTCATGAGCTGAAAGCAACTATAGAAAGATTCACACTTATTCACTGAGGGGATGGATGATAGATAGATATTCTTAGAGTGCATGGAACATAGAGTAACATTTTTAGAACTACAGAAATACTTTTGGAACAAACAAGCATCATTTCACTGAACAAAAGTAAAAGCTGATAAGAAGTACCCAGCATTCCATTTGTCAAATGTGAACAAAAGTGATTTACATTCAGATGAAATCTATGAAATAGCTGAGATCCCTGAAGGGATGTATCCACCTTCATCCACATGAACTCAGCTAGTAATATGTCACCCAAGTATCAAATGGGCAGCTGGGTGGTACAGTGGATAGATATAGTGTCAGGCCTGGAGTCAAGAAGACTTATCTTCATGAGTTCAAATCCAGCCTCAGACACTTACTAGCTGTGTGACCCTGGGCAAGTCACTTAACCCTGTTTGCCTCAGTTTCCTCATCTGTAAAATGAGCTGGAGAAGGAAATTGGCAAACTACTCCAGTATCTTTGCCAAGAAAACCCCAACTGGGGCCATGAAGATTCACAGACAACTGAAATTACTCAACAACAACAACAGTGTCAAACAGCTGCATTAATGTGGATTTGTTTGTAGAAAAGGCAGACTTTGAAGTAGCAACTTGGTACAAGGTCATTGCCACTGGACTGTACAGAATGGCCCCTCTTAAGGAACTCACACTTAGTGAACAATGGAGATTGTGCAAGGATATGACAGAAGCTCTGTGACATTACAGGCTAAAAGAAATTGAGCACCTACTGAATACTTAGGAAGACTTCATATAGCAACTGGAATACACAACAGAAACTTCTTATCTCTTATGGACTAACAGACAAAAAAATTCCCATATCTTAGAGAAAGTAAAAAAACTGTACCAGAAAGAGATCATTATCACAGATCAAAGTGCTGTCTACATTTCCCAGTCATGGCATTGGTCCATTAAAAACATGAGAACAATACTGTTGATGCATTTTGCCATATCAAATACTCACAATATCCAAGCTTCAAAGAGGTAACCCTTTCAAAATATAGAGGCCAAGAAGAGGAGACAAAAATCATATTGGAACAAGATAAGGTATGTATCATCACCTCTACATCACTAAGGATGCTTGCCGGGATGCTACAGAAGAAGTCTATATTCTAATACTTTATTGAAATATAAAAATTAGCTTTTTACATTCGCCGGTGAAAATATTAATAATACATTAGGTATAAAAAAATAATAGCAGAGGAGCAACTTATCCCAGGACCATTTCTATCTTAACCCCATGAGAATGAAACTATTTTAGTTATGGTGGTGGTATTGATGGTGATGGTGGGGGTGGTGGTGGTTTTAATGGGAAGAAAAATTTAGAACAATTAACACCTACACAACAGCAGTGTTAAGGTATTTTTTCGGAACAGTTAAATGAATTTAAAATGTATCAAAAAAAACTCCACACAAGATAAACCAAACACACAGTCCATCACTCTGAGTCCTTAATCCAAGGAGTTCTGTTTGTCTTTTGTTCCTCAGCTTGTGGGAAAGCATCACCCTCAGGGGTAATTGGACTGAGATACTAATCATTGAAGAATCATGGTAAAAGACAATCGGAAACTTACTAAAAGAAATTGAAATAGGCCTCCAAAATTGGACTGAGCCAACATGAGAGGGCACCATCATCTGCGAGGATCTTAGGAAAACTGCAAACTGAAGAACATGGTGGACTCAATGCAGCCACATAATGCAGTGTGAGCTCTATCTATTTGGGGCTATTAGAGAGAGATACTATACTGAACACCATAAGCAAGATTATCGATTGACTTTTTTTAGGAGTTCTATTTGTTTATCTTGTCTTATAATGAAACATTCACTCTTTTTAAAAAATAAGTTTTTGCTGCTATTTTCTGTTTTTATATCACCATAGTTATTACAAGTATCCCTTCCCTGCCCCCTCCCAAAGAGTCATCCCATATGACAAATGGTATTTTTCAGAGAGGAAAAAAATCAGCGTAACAGAGCTATACATTGAAAAAGTCTGAAAATATGTGCAATGTGACACACCTGCAAACTTCCTACTTCCACAAAGGAATATCTTCTCATTACATAAAATGTAATTGTATTACATTTAATTTGGGGGTTTGGGTATATATTTGTGCTTTCCACTTACATTGTTATAATTACTGTGTGTATTGTTCACTTGACTTTATTTACTTCACTTTGCATCAGTTCAAATATATCTTTCCATGCTTATAATTCATGCTTTAAGCCTTGTGAACCTATGTGCTTATAAGGGCAGTTGGTGACTACATTCTGGAAAGTGTCAAATACTTAAATTCCCAGATAATTTGAGTGAAGGGATATGGGTCAGAGAAGTAGAATCCCCCAAAATACATGCAGGTCTTTCACATCAGAGACATTTAACATAAGGGTTACAGGAAAATGAAACCAGTGTATAGTACAAAACATTACCTTGGGGCAGCTAGGTGGCACAGTGAATAGAGCACCAGCCCTGGAGTCAGGAGGATCTGAGTTCAAATCTGACCTCAGAAACTTAACACTTACTAGCTGTGTGACCTTGGGCAAGTCACTTAATCCCAATTACCCTACCTTCTGCTCCCCAAAAAGCCAAAAAAATAAAGATTATCTTGTGTAGGGTATACAATTTGCTTTGATACTTTGATATACCTATAATTTCATTGGTATAGATATTCTCCCCACTGGAGCAGATCACAACCCTCTCCATGCCTACTCACTGTTCATGATTCTTATCTCTTAGTCTTGCTACATGATTGTCAACCTCCTTCTCTAGCCATACAAGTCCTTAATAATTTTTGTGGTATTTCATATGCATGACAACACAATGATGTATTACGGTCTCGGTATTATTTATAAGCCCACCATGTATCTTCCCATTGCTTTTTGAATTATAATTTTGTTTCCTCAAAAATTATGCCATTCCCTTATTTACTCTTTTATAATACCACTAGGGGAATATTGATATTGAAAAAATGGACTTCTGGGACAACATCAAATTTGAAAGAATTAAAACCAATGCAAAATGCATCCAATCAACAATGAGAATAAAAACAGAAATTTCTTTTAAGATTGGAATTGATCATTATTATTTAATAGAGGTGACAGATAACCACTAATTCTATTGAGAAGGGAAAAAGGTATCTAATTTTAGATGGCTATCTGCCTTAGTCAGTTCTTCCTGCCTATGAAAACAGCACTTTATTATATCAGTGACATCATTCAGAGTGAGCAGTGCTCTGTGTACACCATTTTGGGGAAGATTAAAAGGCAGCCCCACCTCTTCCCAACACTTAATGATCTTGTATACATCAGGGAGCGTTGGTGGAATCTAAAATCTAGTGATTCACAGGATTAGATATGTCGGAAAGGTTCATGTCTATTATATCCACACACAAAAAAACCTCTTTGTCTGCTTCCTGTAAATTTTACAGAAGAGGAAATACAAGAAAAGATTTCAGCTTCTACATCAACCTCCCACAGAAGTCAGTCTTTCTTTGCTTTAGAATTTCTCCTGGTTTTCCTTATCATACTCTATCATGAATACCCTGGCAATTCCTTGAACACAAACCAATCCCTCAAATTTCAAAAGCCACTTAAACATAATGCTTGCCACCTACATAGAAAACTGAAAGGAAAGACAACAAAAAACCTGAAAAGGGTTTCAAAGGGTGTGGAATATAGCTGAGATATAATAATGCTTATATTATCTGTCTTGATGATTTCTTTATGCATTTTAGACTTGGCTAATAATATTTAGGCTCCTCATTATCGTCCCTATTATCATCATCAATTATCAAGAGCCACTATGTGAAGCACTGGGGATATGGAGAAGCACAAAACACATCCCCTGCTGCCAAGAGATACAATGTAGTGGGAGGCAAGACCTACACATAAAAAAAAAAAAACCAACCACAACAACAACATAAAAGAGCTAAATGCCTAATACCCTAAAGATATGCACATCACATTTATTTTAACACATTTATTATGAGTCACAAATGTCTGCCTCTAATACTTGGGTGGCCCTGGGACCCTGAAGGCATATGTTCTGATAGGCGCTACCAAGTGGAAAAGCTTGAAGATCTTGCAGCAGATAGACAGTTCAAGTCTACCCTTTGGAGGCCAGCCTACCAGAATGCAGGTAGGCTGCATCACCAAAATGGTGGCCATCATGTAATGAACTATTCTGAATATGGCAATTCACAGAGACTGCCTGATTAGGCATCTTAGCATTGGGATCTCTATAGGTGGAGGCAATATCTACATTATTAAAATCATGAATCCTGGGGTGGCTAGAGCACCCGCCCTGGAGTCAGAAGGACCCAAGTTCAAATCCAGCCTCAGACCTTAACACTCACTAGTCATGTGACCTTAGGCAAGTCATTTAACCCCAACTGCCTTGCCTTACCCCCTCCAAAAAGCAAAAAATAAAAAAAATCATGGATCCTAGAAATACTAAAAAACATACAAGTCAAAACCACATTCAATGAATTTTGGACAGTTTAGATTTCAGGTTAAGTCTAGTCTTTGAACCTCATGTGAAAAAATACCTTTAGTCTATACCTCCTCTATCTCTTCGGCACCTTTTCAATGATAGAACTGAAGAGTAGGGGAAGCAGTCTTCTCACCCTCAACAGATTTCCATTTCTTAATTGTGAGTCTTTGGCCTTCATCACCATTTGTCGGCTCTTCTCCTCACTCTCCAGACTTCTCTACCTTCTCACCAGCAGCCTTGCTTGGAATTCACCCTCTACCTCTTGCCCACTCCCCAATTTGGCCCCCTTTTATATGTTGTCTTCTCCTATTAGAATGTAAGGTCCTTGAGGGCAGGCATTTTTCTGTCATTGTCTTTGTGTCCCCAAGCCTTAACATAGTGTGTGACACATATAGTAAGTGCTTAATAAATGCTTTATCTAGTTATCTAATGTAATAAAGCAAAAACTGGAATTGGGATAGTTGTTTGTTCTTTGTGAGACTCTTTGTTTGTTCTTTGTGCACAATAGGAAAGGGTAGTAAATAGGGCCCTGGGTTTAGAATCAGAAAGATCTGGTTTTGAATTTTGCCTCAGATTTCTACCAGCAATGTGACACTGGTCAAACCATTTGATCCTTCTGGGCCTCAACTTTCCCATCTCTCAAAGGAAGGGGCTGTTCTGAGGTCCTGTCCAGTTCATAAGATCCATGATCCTACCTGTGATCCTAGGACTAAACTGTGAGATTTGTTCCAGCTTTTAAAATCTCCCATTCTTAGAAGGCAACAGACTTCAAGGGGCTAAGGTGCTAACAACCAATACAATCCACTAAGCATTTATTAAGCTCCTTCTGTGAACAAGGAATCATCCATCCTAAATACCTGGGATACCATAACAACACAGAAAACAATCCTTGACAAACAAGTAACACACAACTGTTTATATTTGGGGCCCACACCGCAGTGCTCCAAACTTTGAGCTTACATAAACCCAGTTCAGTCTTAAGGGTGCCCCTCTCTGTGTTCCCACATAGAGCTGCCACAGGGAAATCTGTAAAGCTCAAACATCATCACAGGACCTGAATTCAGATCCCAGCCCTGCTGCTTTCTTAAAGCCTGGCCTTAGGCAAGTTGCTTAACTCTGCTGGGGCCTCACTTTACTCATCTGTAAAATATGAAGGGGTTGGGCTAAATGACCTCTAAGATTCTTTTGGTTCTAAATCTATGGTCCTATAGATTATGTCTAGCTTTGGGTCAAAAGGGGCCTCCTGATGTTATATAAGCATTTAAGTTAGAAATGTAATATATCAGGCATAGGACAGCCTTTATTCCACCCCATAGATAAGGCAGAAAACCAATAAAAGGTTGCCTTGCTAATACCCCCAAGTTTATTTCCCTCCTGAGAGAACCTCATGCTAACACTTAAATAATCAATAAAATTCTCCTCTCTCTTCAGCAAATCCCATCTTTCCCTAGGGTCCTGCAATTCTCTAGTTTCAAAATAATCCCTTGTGGTTTAAACTTCTCTCAGGAGGGAAATAAACTTGGGAGTATTAGCAAGGCAACCTTCCCTTAGCATTCTGGGGAATCCATCTTTTATTCCAGATACATACAGGCAACAAGTTTTATTATACTCCTCCAGAGGAGATACAAACCTAGAGCTGTTAGACAATCAGACCCCTATCACTCAGGGATGCTAGAAAGTCCTGTACTCTATTTAATCAAAAGTCCCAAACAGTGGTTGACTACCCTGGTACATGAGCAGACCTATTCTTTCTCTAGTCAAGTAAGATTTGCAGTCATTGCAAATGAAACCAAGTTGCCTGAGAGTACATTGGTCTCTTACATTCAGTCCTATAGCTCTCTGGGGATTTGGGGAGGCTCCAAAAACAGGAAATTCCCTCCATGAAGCAGCTACCCTCTTTTCCTGAAGGCTTTCTCCCAGTGTCTGATATTCCCCCTGCCCAAGAGTCCTTATAGCACACGATTTCTAGACTCTCCACCAATTAATAATTTTATTCGAGGTACAGTCTATCTATAGCTGAATAGGCTTCCACATTCACTTCCAATATGTTATCATATAATTGTGCAAAGTTTCTCCAGGATCATGTCTGCCTTGGTACTTGTACATCCACACACACAAAACTAAAGATAGAACAATGACAAAAATAAGAGAAAGGAAAAGAAAAAATGAGGGGTGTCTAAGCTTCTACTCCACAAAAAATAAATTCCTGGGGCTGCAAGGCAGTCAAGAAATCTCTTTCCTAATTACCTCTAAGTCCACAGACATAGCACCAAAGATGTAACCTGTGACCCAGTACCCCAAATTCCAGGCAAATGTGGATTAGGTCCAATCTTAGGGCCTGCCCCCAAAAACCATATCTTTGACTCCTATTGTCTCTTCTCAAAATTGCTTCTGGGAAATCTGTGAATGTGGAGTATCAGAAATTGATGCTTTATTGATTGAATGCTATTCTATCATATTCACATTTCTGTCCCACTATCACTGGTATTTTGGTATTCCCCTTTCAAAGACTTTGTGTTAACTATGTGCCCATTGTAACATGGAAACAGGACAGATGATAAATGGATCCTATATTTAGGGAGATTTGTACTTGTGTTCTTTTGGGCCCCCTCCATTCCAAATAAACATGTTATTTTACAAACACCAAACACTGAATCTAAACTTTTTGGTGTATTTTATCCTGAGAACATGACTGTTGTCCTGGTCTGCCCATGGCTGCATTTGACAAGTTAACCATGCCATGGTGTTCACATACATCTGCATACACAGACAAAACACTCAGGGTACTGGGGAGCATCAGGAGAGAGGGGAGAAGGACTAATAGAGCCTTTTGCTCCAAGTCAAAATTGTTGACCCCACCATCTCTATCCACCAGACCAGCAGGGTTATAGGTTCTAAAAAGAAAATATCCTTCAGAATCTATGTATGAGTACACTCCCAGCCCTGCTGCTTTCTTAAGCCTGGCCTTCGGCAAGTTGCTTAACTCTGCTGGGGCCTCACTTTACTCATCTGTAAAATATGAAGGGGTTGGGCTAAATGACCTCTAAGATTCTTTTGGTTCTAAATCTATGGTCCTATAGATTATGTCTAGCTTTGGGTCAAAAGGGGCCTCCTGATGTTATATAAGCGTTTAAGTTAGAAATGTAATATATCAGGCATAGAACAGCCTTTATTCCACCCCATAGATAAGTCAGAAAACCAATAAATAAAAACCTCATAGTAAGCCAAATGTGGTGGCATACACCTGTAATATCTGAATCGGGGGGAGAGTATGAGAGTACACTGATTCAAGGTAGGCCATCTGTCCACTCTTGCCCTCAGTTCTGTGTAATGAGAAAATTGGACTTTATGAAATCTAAGGTTTATCCTAACTAAAAAAAAATACTATAACTTCATTCAGAGTTGAGAGTGCAATTCTCCATTTCCTTGGGTAAGGGACTCATAAAATCATGCCCCCAGTGACAATGTAGGAGATATTTCTGCAGCACTGTTTTTCATCTTGGTGGAGAAGTGAGGAAGTCTAGATGTTCCCACAGTGGAAAATAGAATTGTGACACATTGTGAAAAAAAAAAAAAAACTCTCCCTAAGACAGAGAAAAGATAGGCAAATGATAGATCTGTGCATGGGCAGATAGATATGGGGCTCCCTTCTCCTTCTGGTGGTCTTAAGACTTCCTGGTTTCTACTTCAGGCAGTAGGAGCTCAGAAGCTTCTATAAATGGGCTGAGTTTGAGAGCTGGGATCACTACCTTCCAAGCAGGAAATGGCACTAGAGTTGCTGATCAGTTTTACAGGGAATAGCAGTTGGTTTGGAGATTGTTGCTTCTGGATTGCAAGGGCAGAAGCTCCCATGGCCCAGACTTTGTCTGCTAGAGGCCAAGACCAGAGAAGTAAGAAGGAGCCGAGGAAATGACCAGAGCTCCCCAAATCCACAGTACTCAGAGACTCCAGTTTTGGGGATCAATGCAATAGAGGCGACTCTTGTATGTCAGGGTCATGGCAAGTGTAAGACTGCTTCTCTTTTATGCCCTTTGGCATAACCTCCAGTTCTGAGAGGGATCAAAAACACAAACACACACACACACACACACACACACACACACACACACACACACACACACACACACAGACACCACTTTCCTTAATAGTTTCCAGAACCTATAGGACCAGATGACTCTGGACTCTTCCTCTAGCATTCCAATGATGTGGGAGAATAAGTAGGAGGAGTTTGAGGAGATGGTAGGAGAAAGGCTCTATGTATAAGCATGTAAGCTTTTCTCTTTCATTTTTACTTTGTTCTATAAACTACGGAGCCAAGGTAAGTTGAGTACCTGTATCCCATGAATCAAAGGGTTAGGAAAGAGTAACATTTAGGGAGGGGTCCCTTGACTAAGATTAGGACTGTAAAGTCATAGCTTTTCTATTTTTAAAATACTTTTGAGCAATCACATCACCTCCTAGATCCAGAGTCCTTAACCCATTATTTTAAAAATATTTACCACCTGGGGGTGGCTAGGTGGCACACTGAATAGAGCATGGCCCTGGAGTCAGGAGGACCTGGGTTCGGATCTGGCCTCAAAAATAGCTGTGTGACCTTGGGCAAGTCACCTAACCCCAATTGCCCTCAAAAAAAATGTCTACTGCATTACCACATATTAGTATAATTGCCTGCCTTTCTTATCCTATGTATCATATTTTGTGCTTTTAAAAACATTCTGAGGAGTCCATAGGCTTTGCCAGGCTGCCACAGAGATACATGGCACACACATGTGCACACACACACACACACACACACACACACACACACACACACCAAAATTAGGAGCCCTTGTCCTAGATAAACCCTAAACTTAGCCAACACTATTTGCAAAAAGCATATATAACCTTGACTAATGTTTAATGCAAAGGTATTTGTAGAACCTATATTGAATTGCATGTCGCCATAAGGGGGGAGGGGGAGAAAATTTGGAATTCAAGGGATTGTGGAACTGAATGTTGTGAACTAAAAGTAAATAAATAAAATTTTTTTTAAAAAAGGGAAAAAACATATATATATGGTTAGGGGCAGAGGAAATGAGGCAATTCTAGCTGTGGGCTGGGCTAAGTACCCTCTAGGAACTAGCTGCAAGCTATTTGCAAGCTTTGCCACACGTGTACCAGAGAAGAAGCCAGGTGGGAGCTGGGCAGGTGATCAGGCTATGTTGATGTATAATTAATAGCCTTTCTATAGGCTCAAGGAAGGGAGCACAGAAATAGATTTGGACTATTCTTTAACATGGTGTGGGGGAAGGGAAGCAGAAGGGAGGAAGAGAAAGCAGATTTTTTGCTGCTTGAAAAAATAAAATTTAATTTTAAAAAATGTAAGCTCCTGGAGGCTATAGACTATTTTCCCTTTCTTTGTATCCCCCAGCACTTAATAAATGTTTGTTGACTCTCTGCTCACCTCCTTTGACCACCTAGCCAGTGAGAAATTAATATTGTTGTAAAATACTAAAGGGTCACTTTTATCCAAAGCAGGGTATAAAATCTTAAGAAAGTCCACGTTTTGAATGGACAGCTGTTTCCATTGATGTAGACAGACACATGTTACCTACCTCACAGAGTAAGGAAATATGTTTGCAAACCTTAAAGTCACTGTATAAGTGTGAGTTGTTTTTATTATTATTGTAAGGTGATGCCTCTAAGCCCCAAAGAATACAAAAGTGTGAGTTTGTTTGAACCGGTAGGAAAGGCTACAAAGGACGTACACACACCAAGAAGAGGAGAAATACTCCCTGATTCACTGGGATAAAAGGGAGAAGGGAAATTGAGAGAAAATTATTCCAAGGGAATCACAAATGGTAATTGAACAAGGATAATAGAAGTACTTGATATTTTAAATATAAATCTTAATACCAATAATCATCCTTAAACTGTGAGCTCAGAACGTCACAGCCTAAGAGAAGAGAAAGCTGTTCTTGGCAGCTAGAAGACAAAAAGACCCCGCCATAGCTGCAATTGAAAGAAATAGATGGGTGTTGGCTGTCCTCTAGTGGCAAGAGAAGATATTGCCATCTTCTGAAGGATTTGATAGTGTTGTATACATATCATGGTCAGGAAAGGAACTGGTCAAGCAGAGCTCCATCTGGTAGTCTACTCAGAAACTATAATGAGACACTAGAGGTTCCTAAGCTTTTTTGTGATGTGAACCCATCTGGTAGTTTGGTGAGGCCCGTGAACACCTTCATTCCCAGAATAATGTTTACAAATACATATAATAAAATATATAAGATTATGAAAGAAACCAAAGATTAGTGAAAATAAGGATGGATTTTTTCCCCTTATTCAAGATCATGGACTCTTTCTTATCTATGCATGGACTCCTTGGTTAAGTTAATAGATCACTGCCAATTTTTATTGAAAAAAGTTCCAATGGATTACTATCTTACTGTATGTATATATACTAACTTATTATCAAAGTAGCCTTTTTTCCATATTTCCCCATTGATATTAATAACCTGAAATGGTCAATAATCCCCTTAGTTAACATGATCATCCTGTTGTCTATGAAAGGAAGGTGGCTTTGAGTCTGGGGCATCTTGATCCTAAACCAGTAGAGAAACCTTCCAGGCTAAGACTCCTTCCTCCTGGTATCTGGAGCAGCAAGCACCCTAGCAAACCCAGGATGACTGCTAGCACAGATTCTTTGATCCTCTTTTCTAAAGGAAAGCAACTCAAAAGGGGTTAACAATCTTACTTTAATCAAACATAAATAATTTACCTAGTTCAGGGGGAAAAGTCAGCACCTTGAACTTCAGAGAAAATAAAAATAGAAATTACAGACAAAAAAAATACAGAGAAAACAACACAATCCAACAGACCAACAACCTGTCTGATCATTACATAAATACAATTAGTTACCAGAAAGAGAAGCACCAGTATCTAGGTTTGAAGCGGGACGGACGGACTCAACAGCTGCCCACAGCCTCATCTAGCCAAATCACACAATTCTTCCTATACATGAACCACAAAGCAAAACCTCACCTCAGGGTTATAAACAGTCTTCTTCAGGGTCAGAGAACATCACAACCCTTGTGACCCACTACCTAATTACAAAGTAACAAAAGGTGGGTCTTCCTGAAAAACAAGCCTCCCCTAAGCAGGCTTCTCTTTTTGGACTCCAAGTGAAGCCCATTAAGGACAGGGAAGATCTTCAAATTTCCTATGCCTATTAAGGGGCAGGAAAGATCTTCAAATTTCCTTACCATTAGTGTCCTGAGTAGAAACTTCGGGTCAGAAACTTGTGGTACTTGTGCTGGAGAAGACACATGTTCAATGCTGGCCTCAAACAAAATTTAAAGTAGGAAGCACCTCTCTTTGGTGTGGCTGACCTCCCCTCCTAAAACTGCAGAATGGTCAGGCAGAAAGGAGCCCTGAGAGATCATCTAATTCAGTCCCTTTATTTTACAGATGAAGAGAACTGAAGCTGAGAAATAAAGTGATTTGCCAAAAGTCACGCAGATATTAACAGTCAGGATTTTAAGACATATCTTCATGCCCTAATTAAATCTTTTGCTCTTTCTAATAGACCACAATGCCTCTTTACCAGAATTTCTCCATTCCCAGGTATCCTTCCCTCTAACTTCCCTGGGTAACTAATACACATCTAATTCTCATTCTCAGTTTTTTGTCAACTTCTCTGTTATTATTATTTCAAAATAAAAACACATATTTATATAGACTTTAAGTTTTACATCCTCTTAAATCAAATCCATAAAGAGGAGCATTATGGCACAGTGGGTAGAATGCTAGATTTTTAGTCAGGAAGACATGGGATCGAATTCTGCTTCACATCCCAGCCATATGACCCCAGAAAAGTCTATTAATCTCCCTGCACCTCAGTTTACTTGAACGTAAAATGTAGTAGATGACCTCTAAGGTCCCTTTCAGTCTAAACCTATGACTCTATGATCATACTAAAGAGTTTTTGGACTTACTGTCTACTCAGGAAAAACAAAGTAGATAAATAATGCTTATTGAATAGATAACAATAGGAAGTTGGATAGACTATCTATAAAGCTCATCCATCAACAAATGTATTTTAAAATAAATACTACAAATTGACAAGTTGGACTCATTATTAAACAGAATTAGGAACTTTAAGAAATTGCAAAAGTTTCTGTTTTGTTTTGTTTTCATTATCCCAAACTTCTCCCTGAAATAAAGGTCCATCTTTTGATATCTTTGTATGGATGAGAGTAATGGAAAAATACAGTCTCAAAGGAATTAACATTAAAAATCCCAAAGAGAAATGAAGAGGCCTATGGTAGCCATAAGCAGGCTGCAGAATCACTTATAAATAAGGAATTATGAAGGAAAAGTGAAATAAAAGACACCACCAAAAATGTAGGCATGAAAAATAGGATGGAAAAATTAGAGAGAAAATGAGGGATAACAATGGGCAGCTCATGTGCTTCCTAAGTGACCTTATGTAATATGTGTCTGTCTTGATGTGACCTATAAGGAGGCAAGAATAAATAGCTCTAGCTTCTCCTTCCCCTACCCTTCTCCAAGGGAGAATAATTCCTGCCAAAGTAGAAGCAGGAGGTGGGGTTGGAGACTGACCACAACTCTGCTCTCCTAAGAGGGAGTACCGGGTTAAAATTCTATCCATCTGCTCTCTTGAATAATGTTAATCTAAAGGATTTAGTTTTAAGATTCAAGCTAAGCTTCTGATCGCTATTTACTGTTGTTTGTTTGTCCTTCGTTTTCAGAGATAACCAATGACATGACAGATAATATTTTGATAAATGAGTGAATTGGATTTAAGTAAGACAGATTTGCACAAAGCTGTCAGCCTCACTCTCTCTTCCAGGGTAATAGAAACCCCCTCTCTTCCTCTTGCCAACTCTGTCCTGATCCTCATGTAGGCATGGGGCATTGATCACCAATAAAGAGTATGTCCCATATCAATGGGCTTTGAGTTCAGGTTACATTTATAATATTAGAAAAAAATCAAGTAAGGTCCCAAATTCATTTGAAAGACCTCCTATGGCAAACTTATGAAAGGACATGGGTAAGAGCCACACATGGTGGGCAAGCATCGATAAGTTTCAATCAACATTGGAGGAAATGCCCAAGTTGATAGGGTCACCAATGCATTTCAGTATTTGAATACCAGACATTAAGGCTTATAAATCTATTTGCCAATGTTCCTAATAACTAACATTGTTAGCTAACAACATTTTCAGGTGCAACCTCCTCCTTTCATTTCTTAAATGGATTCTTGAAGACTAAAAAGTCTAAAACACCCAAGGAATAAAGCTATAGCAGGTCAGTTACAAGAGATTGGGTCAGCACTTTAGACAGGGGAGTCATCTACTTAGATCAATTGCTCTTCCTCTCAAAAAAACATTTACTGATTGCTAGCTACCATGGAAAATATAAGAAACCATAAGTCATAACCCATAATACCCTCAAGTTGGAAAGAAGACAGTTGGCCACTGAAACATCCAAAATCAATTTAACACAGGAAGTTATTAAGTGGTATATTTCATGTTAGCTTTTAAATTCAAAGGGATAGGAAGATCAATCAAAGACTGGAAGGGAAGATTACATGGATAAAATGGAGATTTAGCAGGATAGGTAGGATTTAAATAAGTAGGTGAATGGGGATGAAATCAAAAAAGGCCTCATGTTTGTCCAATTTATGCCAACTCAATAAAAGAGAAATAGCATAAACGTTCTCTCACTACCTACCATGATTTGTGGACTTTTATCTCTGCTTCTCACCATTTGAAATATATACCATTTTTCTACATCAATCGGTCAATCAAAAAGCACATATTAAGCATCTCTATCCCCAGAGCTAAGTGCAGCTAAGTGGTACAGTAGATAGGGAGTCAAGTCTGGAGTATAGAAGACCTCAGTTCAAATCTAGGTATGTGACCCTGGGACAAGTCACTTAACCCTATTTGCCTCAGTTTCCTTATTTCTAAAAATGAGTTGTAGAAGGAAATGGCACTCAAGTATCTTTTCCAGGAAAACTCCAAACTGCATCAGCATGGCAAAGAGTCAAACATAACTGAAGGACAACAATGCCAGGAATTACAATCAACTCTGAAAATTAAAAAAAGACAAAAGCTAAACAGTCCCTGCCCTCATGTAGTTTACATTCTACTAGGGAATAAAAGAGGTTCACAGATCAGTCAATATAAAATAAACACAAAATGCAAAAGGTGATTCTGATTATGAGAAGAACCCTGATAACTATGGGAGTCTAGAAAGTAAATCTTTCAGGAGGTAACACTTGAAGGAGCCTTGAACTAGAAGTCAAAAGGGCAGGTGTAAGGAGAACATTCCAGGCATGAGGGACAACCTGTACAAAGACAGGTAACACCACACATAGGAATAGAAAGAATAGTTTGGTGGAGAAGTCATGTGTATTCAACCTGGGAAAATAGGCTGAACCAGATTGTAAATGATTTTAAATGACAAAGAAAGGAGTTTATATTTTATCTAAGGGCAACAAAAAGCCAGAGAAACTTCCGGGGGGGTGGGTAATATGGTCAGACTTGGGCTTTAGGGAGATCAATTTGGAAGCTTTAAGGAGGATAGATTAGACAAGGGAGAGGGAGAGGGAGAGAGGTGTTAAAGACCTGAATTAGTTGTGGTGGTCATGCTAAAGGTGTGGAGAAGGAGATAGGTGTGAGATATTGTGGGAGTAGAACACATAAGACATGATGAATGGTTAGATATTAGAGAAGGGAAGGCATATGTGAAATGAGACAAAGCAATATGAGTTGAACTAAGCAAACAGCATACATGAAGACTTCAACAATGCAAATGGAATGGCTACCAAAAAAAAAAATCAAAACTGAACGTTGTGAAAATAATAGTAACCAAGCCTGGCCCCAAAGAGGAGAGAGGAAAAGGCATTTCTTTCCCTTAATAGTTTCCAGCACCTACAGGACCAGATGGCTCTGGACTCTTCCTCTAGCATTACAATAATGTGGGAGGATAAGTAGGAGGAGTTTGGAGAGATGGTAGGAGAAAGGCTCTATGTACAAGCATTTAAGCTTTTCCCTTTCATTTTTACTTTGTTCTATAAACTACAGAGCCAAGGTATGTTGAGTACCTGTGTCCCGTGGATGGAGTGTTAGAAAAGAGGAAGGATTAGGGTTTAGTCCCTTGACTGAGATTCAAAATGCAGCATTAGAACTCGTCATAGCTTTTCTATTTTTAAAATACTATGAGTATGGAATACTGCAGATAACATTAGACTTGGTTGGTGTATTGGTTAGCGTTGCTAAAATGATTTTCCCTCTTTTCAATTCCTTGTTATAAAGGATGGTTCTCTCTGGGAGAGAAATAGGAGAAGGGAATATTAGAAAATGAAAGTGATCTAAAAACCCAAAGCTATAAATTTTTTTAAAGATATTGCAGTGAATAAGAGGAAAGATTGAGGATGATTCCTAGGTTGCAAACCTAAGGGACTGTAGGGACTGTGTACCTTATCTTGGCAGAGATAAGGAAGAAATGAGGAAAGGGAGTTTTGCAAATCTTATTTTCTTCAGGCTAAACAACTCTTCACCATCACCATCCTGGCTGCCCACCTCTGCTCCCTCTCCAGCTTATTTTTTTATTGAATATTTTATTTCTCCCTAATTACATGTAAAAACAATTTTAACATTCTTTTTATAGTTTTTTGAGCTCCAAATATTTTCCCTACCCCTCCACTTTCCCCCTTAGAGAAAAGGCAAGCAATTTGATAAAGGTTATACATGTGCAGTCATGAAAAACATTTCCATGGTTGCCATGCTGTGAAAGAAAATAGACAAAAAGAGAAAAAGAAAGTAAAGAAAAAGTATACTTCAATCTGCATTTAGACTCCATCAGTTCTTTCTCCGGAGATGGATAGAATTTTTTATCATAAATCTTTCAGAATTATCTTGGATCATTATATTGCCGAGAATAGCTGTCTCCAATTTATTAATGTGCTTCTTAAATCATGTTACACAGAATTTAATATAATATTCCAGATAAGATCTGGACTATCACCTTCCCAGTCCTGGAAGTTGGGTTCTCTTAAAGGTGCACAAGCTCCTTTTAGCTCTTTTGGCTTTTACATCACACTGCTAAAGAATATTGGGCTTGTATTTGACTGAAAAAACAAAGATCTCTTCCAGAACCACCACTATCCTAACCATAACTCCCTCATCTACTTGGGAAACTGATTTTTTTTGTACCCAAGAGCAAGACTTGACATGTGTCCCTATTTTTATTCAATACACCCCAATTACACCCAAGGCTATTACTGCCCCCTTGGATCTTTCAGCACTCATGGGGTGATATCTCCCATTTTGAGAATCTCTGGATTAAGCAAAATATACCAGGAAGAGGTCCATGATGGAGGTCTCACTATGTTGAGGACACTGATTAACTGATTCTCAAAGCATATGAAAGAAGAAAGGAGATCAACGGCTTAGGGGGTGGGGAAAGAAAGAGAACAGGAAGTCTAGGATCTTATTATCAAAAAAAATTATAACTGGCAGAAAAAATATTTAATAACTGCCAAACCATATATTCTGAGATCTGACTGATGACAAAATATAGTAACATTTACGTTTTAAAACCCTACAAAGTGGGAGGCGGAGTCAAGATGGTGGAGTAGAAACAGGAATTCCCCGCAGCTCTGGCTCCCACCACTTCTAATTCATGTAAAAGGGAACTCTGAACAAACTTTGGAGCTACAGAACCCACAAAACGACACAGAGAAGTTAACCTACTGAGGACAGCCCGGAAGCCCAGCAGGTTGTGGCCAGCACTCTGGGAGCTGACCCCAGGCCCGAGTGAGCCAGAGGTTTTAGCCCCAGGGCGGCCTGACCAGCAGCAGGCTGGAGGGACTACAGAACACCAGCAGCTATGGCGTTTCGAGAATTACTAACACATAGATGCAAAGGACAAAGTGAGAGGTCAGTGCAGTGTGGACTTTGGGACTAGTACTTGGGAGTACGTGGCTTTTGCTCCCAGAGAGAGAAGCTGCTGAGACACCTCAGTGCAGCAAGCGCCATATTGCAGCTTCAGCTCCTGGCCTGCAGACTGTGGGGGGACCAGGTGATTAGTCTGGGGGGTGAATGCTCTTGCTTTAACCTGCTTGGATCTGGATTGCAGTCTGGGGTGGAGGTCCTGGGGTGGGTGACCAGCTTGCCAGAGTATGTGGAAGCTTCTGAGAGGGCACCCAACTAATACCTCCAGCCCTGAGAAAACCCTAGCGTTTGGGATGGAAGCTCCCCTGGCTGGTGGCAGAGTCCTACTATGGCAACAAGCCCAAAAGTCAAGTAATTGAGTGGCAACATGCCTAGGCAAAGGAAACAAAATAAACAGAGTATCCCAACTTTACACTTTTACTTTGGCGACAAAAAGGATCAATGCATGGAACAGGATGAAGACAATGAAGTCAGAAATCCTGCACCAAAAGCTTCCATGAAAAATACAAGCTGGTTACAGGCCATAGAAGACCTTAAGAAGCAAATAAGAGAAGTGGAGGAAAAATTGGGGAGAGAAATGAGAAAGATGCAAGAAAATTATGAAATGAGAGTCAACAGCCTGACTGAGGAAAATAACACCTTAAAAAATAGACTAACTCAAATGGCAAAGGAGGCCCAAAAGGGCAATGAGGAGAAGAATGCCTTAAAAAGTCGAATTTGCCAGATGGAAAAGAATCTCAAAAGTTCACTGAGGAGATTCATTCCTTCAGAGTTAGACTGGAGCAAATGGAAGCTAATGACTTTATGAGAAATCAAGATGCTGTTAAGCAGATCCAAACAAATGAAAGATTAGAAGGCAATGTGAAATATCTCATGAGAAAAACCACTGACCTGGAAAATAGATCCAGGAGAGACAATTTAAAAATTATTGGACTACCTGAAAGCCATGATCAAAAAAGAACCTAGAAATCACCCTTCAAGAAATTCTCAAGGAAAATTGCCCTGATGTTTTAGACCCAGAGGGCAAAATAGAGGTTGAAAGAATCCACTGATCACCTCCTGAAAAAGATCCCAAAAAGAAAACTCCCAGGAATATTATAGCCAGGTTCCAGAATCCCCAGATCAAGGAGAAAATACTCCAAGCAGCCAGGAAGAAACAATTTCTATATTGTGGAAACACAATCAGAATAGCCCAGGACCTGGCAGCTTCTACACTGAGGGATCGAAGGGCATGGAATATGATATTCCGGAAGTCAAAAGAGCTGGGACTAAACCCAAGGGTAACCTACCCAGCAAAACTGAGTATTTTGTTTCAGGGGAAAATATGGTCATTCAGTGGAATAGAGGACTTTCAAACATTCTTGAGGAAAAAACCAGAGTTGAATAGAAAATTTGACATCCAGACACAAGAAGCAAGAGATGCCTGAGAAGGTAAACAGGAAAAAGAAATCAAAAGGAACTTATCAAAGTTGACCTATTTACATTCCTACATGGAGAAACAATAACTGTGACTGATGAAACCTTTCTCAGTATGAAAATAATGGAAGAAGGGTGTATGTGTGTATATATGTTTACAGTTATACATGGATAGAGGGCATAGGCTGAATTTGTTGGGAAGGGAGGATACTCAAGGGGTGAAATTATGAGGTGAGAGAGGAAAGTGGCAAGAGGAGATGGGGAGAGACAGGGGAGGGTAAACTATCTCATGTAGAAGAAGCAAGGGGAAGTGGCTGCAGAGGAGGGGAAGAATAGGAAGGCAAAAAGGCAAAACCACATTCTCATTGAATTTGGTTCAGGGAGAGAATGACATACATCCTAAATGGGATATCTCAACCTGCAGCAGAATAGGGGGAAAGGGGATGGGAGGGGGGATGATGGATGGGAGGGCATTCTTGGGGGGAGGGGAGATTGAAAGTACCCACTATAGAAGAGGGACAGGATCAAGTAAGGAATGGACCAGGTGGGGGGTGGGATGGGTGGGAGGGAATTATAAGCAGCCTTGTACAATATATCTACTACAGTAATGTTTTGCATAGCTAGACATGTACAACATATACTGAATTACTTATCTTCCCAGAAGGAATGGGTGACAAGGGAGGAAGAGAATGGATCTGAAATTCGAGGTCTTAAAATTAAATGTTTCAAATATATGTAAATAATATTATCAATACTCTTTTGCTTGTAATTGGGAGATAAGATGCACAGGCATTGGGGCACAGAGATTCACCTTGCTCTAATGGAAAAGTCGAAGGGGATATGGGAGAAGATACGGGAGAGAGCAGATTGGAGGAAGCGATATCTTGTGGGACTGCTATTCTGGGAGGGTGGGTAGGGGAAAAACGGGGGGAAAATTGTAATTCAAAATCTGGCGGAAATGAATGATGTAAAACAGAAGTTAATAAAGCACTTGTTTAATAAAAAAATACACACATAAATAACAATAAAAAAAAGAAAAAGAATCCAACCATCACCTCCTGAAAATGATCCCAAAAAGAAAACTCCTAGGAATATTATAGCCAGCTTCCAAAATTTCCAGATCAAGGAGAGAATATTACAAGCAGCCAGGAAGAAACAATTTCAATATTGTGAAAACACAATTGGGATAGCACAGGATCTGGCAGCTTCTTTGATCTTGAGGGATCAAAGGGCTTGGAATATGATATTCCATTGGTCAAAGGAGCTGGGATTTTAACCATGAATCACCTACCCAGAAAAACTGACTATCATGTTTCAGGGGAAAATATGGTCATTCAGTGGAATAGAGGACTTTCAAGCATTCTTGGGGAAAAAAACAGAGATGAATAGAAAATTTAACATTCAGATATAAGAAGCAAGGGAAGCTTGAGAAGGTAAACAGGGAAAAGAAATCATAAAGGACTTAATCAAAGTTGAACTATTTACATTCCTACATGGAAAAACAATAACTAACTGATGAAACCTTTCTCAGTATGAAAATAGTTAAAGAAGGGTATATGGGCATATGAATACATATGTGAATGTGAGTATATGTTTACAGGTATACATAGATAGAGGGCACAGGTCGAATTTAATAGGAAGGGATGATACTTAAAAAGTGAAATTAAGAGGTGAGAGCAATATAACGAGAGGATATGGGGAGAGACAGAATGAGGTAAACTATCTCATATAGAAGAGGCAAGGAAAAATGGTTACAAGGGAGGAGAAGAACTGGAAGGCAAAAAGGCAAAACCTTATTCTCATTGAATTTGGCTCAGGGAGAGAATGACATACATACTAAATAGGCTATCTCACCCTGCAGGATGGGGGGGGAAGGGAATGAGAGAGGGGGATAATGGCAGGGAGGGAAGCCTGGGGGAGGTTGGAAGCACCCACTTTTGAAAAGGGACAGGATCAAAGTGGAGAATGGAGCAGGTGGGAGGTGGGATGGGAGGGAGGGAAATATGGTCAGCCTTTTATAATATATCTACTATGGTAATGTTTTGCATAGCTACACATGTACTACATATACTGAATTGCTTATCTTCCCACAAGCATTGGGGCATGGAGATCCACCATGCCCTACTGGAAAAGTTGAAGGGGGTATGGGAGAAGATATGGGAGAGAACAGATTGGAGATGGGGATATCCTGTAGGACTGCTATTCTGGGGTGGTCGGTAGGGGAAAAATGGGGAAAAAATTGTCACTCAAAATCTGGTGGAAATGAATGATGTAAACCAGAAGTTAATAAAGCATTTGGAAAAAAAAAAACCCTACAAAGTATATTGGCATAAAGAGACCTTTCTTAAAATTATAAAATGTATCTGTCTAAAACCAAAAGCAAGTATCATATACAATGAGAAAATACTAAAACCTTTTCCAGTAAATACAGGAGTGAAGCAAGGATGCCCAGTCTCCCCACCATTATTTGATAATGTTAGGGAAATTATAGCAAGAGCAAGATGAGAGAAGTAAACTAAAGGCCTAAAGATAAAGAGGAACAAAAACTATCCCTATTTGCTCACATGATGGAATACTTGGGAAAAAACTGGAGAAATTAGTCAAGATTTTAATTGAGACAATGGCTTAAACTAAGTTGCAAGGCACAAAATTAACCTTCAAAAATCAACAGCATTTTTATATAAGAATAAAACACAAGAAGCAATAATAGAAAGAGCAATCCTGTTTCAATTATGTAGAAAATGCATAAACTATCTGGAGATTGACCTACAAAATTACGGACTCATGTAAATTTAATTTCAAATTTCTCCTTAAAGAAATAAAGAAAAACTTAAAGTAGCTGGAGGAATAGTCAGGGCTCTTGGCTAGGCTATGTCAATATAATAAAAATATCAATACTATCAAAGTAAATTTACAATTTAATCCTATACCAATTAAATTACCAAGGGGGTACTTTAGAGAATTTAATAAAATAATAAAATTCATTCAGAAAAGCAGCAAAAGATAGAGGATATCAAGGGAAATTATTAAGTAGGGTTAAAGGCAGAATAGCACTTCCAGAGCTCAAACTTTAACATAAAGCAGCAGTCATCAAAACCATCTAGTATTGGTTGGGGGGGGGGGGGTAGGAAGGGGAGATAGAGAGAGGGAGATTAATGGGACATACAAAGGAGAATCAGAAACAGTGGAACTCAATAACCCAGTGAATGATAAAAGGGAAAATATAAATTACCTAGGGAAAAACTGCTGATTTGATTTTTTTTAAAAACCCATTGGGAAAACTAAAAAGTGGTCTGGCAGAAATTAGCCTTAGACTAACAATCTTATAATATATTCCACAATATAATCTAAATACATACACCTAATTATATAAAATATGCGTATATAAATATACATATATATATATATATATAACCATCAGCCATTACCCAATAGACTGGTAATCAAAGTACATAAACAAATAGTTTTCAAAAGATGCAATGCAAAGTATTCACAAGCACACAAAAGAATGTTCCAAATCACTAGTAATAAGAGAAATGCATATCAAAACTGAGTTTCACCCCACACCCTGAAAATCGGCAAAGACGACAAAAAATTATGTTACCAGTGTTTGAGTGTTGAGGAACAACAGGTCTATTAATATGTTGTTGGTGGCACTGTAAAAAGGCACCATTTTGGAAAATTTGTTGAAATTAATGTAAATAAAAGTGACTAAAAATGTCTTTACCCTTTGAACCAAAAACTCCATTACTGGGCTCATAGCCCATGGAAGTCACTAAGAAGAAAGTCCTCATATACACCAAAATATTAACAGCAGCACTCTTACTGATAGCAAAGGGCTGGTAAAAAAAAAAATGCCCATCTGTCAGAGAGTGGCTACATAAATTGTGATACATTAAGTGTAATAGAATACTATTAACTGTAAAATATTATATATGTGAGGAATAGAGAAACATGTTAAGTTCTATATGAACTATTAGAATTAAGTAAGCAAAGCCAAGAAAACAGTATACAGATAAACTTCCAGGTGGTGGTGGTGTTGAGTCTTATCTGACCCCATTTGGGATTTTCTTGGCCAAGATACTGCAGTGGTTTGCCATTTCCTTCTCCGACTCATTTTACAGATGAAGAAACTGAAGCAAACAGAGAGAAGTGACTTGCCCAGAGCCATACAGCTAGTAAGTGTCTGAGGTAGGACTTGAACTCAGGAAGATGAGTCTTCCAGACTCCAGGCCCAGTGTTCCATCACCTAGCTGACTCTTTTCCAAGTTTTTGTTATATATGTGACTAAAAACATGTCTTCAGCTAATTATTAAATAACTTCATTCCCAAAACAAACATACACATTATGCAGAAATTAAGCTTCCTGAGCTGGGGAAATGGGGGTCTCAAAAAAACATTCCATGAAATAATTGTATGGATAGAAGTTATATGCCTTGGCCCTAAGCAATCAAGGTCAGTTAGAGCTTCCCCCTACAAAGGGTTAAGTTTGAGAATGTAGGAAGGAAACAAATTGTAGTCTTAGAACCTCACTTGAAAGAGCCATGAGAAAATAAACCTTAAAACTGGGGGGGGGGGGAAAGAGGTCATTATTCAACAGAATTGTGATCAATCGCCAAATATGATATAAAAGTAAAAAATGAAAAAGATCAAGAATTTTACTCTAAGAACTTTCAGTGACTACTTTTAAAAAGATTAGTGTCAATTCAGAAGAGGTTAAGCACAAATGTAAAGAGAAAACACTGGAATCATGGAAAGAGAGCTGGATTCAGCATTAAAGAAGGAAAGAGAAAAATGGCTTACTTGTACAAAATTATTTACAGCAGCTTTTTGAGGTCAAGAATGGGAAACTGAGGAATGGCTCCCATCAACTGGGGAATGGCTGAACCAGTGATGGCAGGTGAATGTGATGGAATACTATTGTATTACAAGCAATGATAAAGGGGGTGATTTAGAGAAACCTAGTAAGATTTATTTGAACTAATGCAGAGTGAAGTGAACAGAACCAGAAAAACAATAGAGTAATTTATATAATAATCAACTTCTTTAGTAACTGATGAACACAATGACCATCTACAATTCCAGGGATTCATGATGAAACATGTTATCCAACTCCAGATAATGAACAGATGGACTTGAGTGCAGATTGAAGCATATTTTCTTCTATTTTTTTTTCTTCTCCCTATCTTTTTTGGGGGGTGCAAGTATGGAGAATATGGCTAATACAGAAATTTGTTTTGTATGTCTATATATACACATATCTGCAAAGGGTTCTATTTTTCTTACCATCTTAATGGGTGGAGAATTTAGAATTAAAAATGAAACTGAATTTTTAAAAAGGCAAAATGCAGATCTAAGCATATTTTAAGATTTTTTATTTATTTTGGAAGGTTTTCTTTCACATGAATAATATAGAAATACCAAGCTCTAAATGCTCCACAATGCCTGCTTCAGCTGCCTTCGTGACCATTGGAACAAACTGTTCTCATCTACCCATTTCACTGGAGGAAGTCTTCACATGCTTGGGGTAGACACCCCCACCCAAAACAACTCACTGATAGGAACAACATGGAAATATTTTGCATGACTACACATGTATAAGTTATATCAAACTGCTTGCAGAGAATGTGGAACTCTAAAAAAAAAAAAGAATATTAAAAAATAAAATACCTGAAAATTAAGTTAGAAGGGGTTCAAATTCTAATTCTTATTTACTACCTTGTCATAATAGGCAAGCTGTTAGGCTCTAGTTCTTCATCTAGGCCTATGAATGAATGACCTGGAAAATCCCATCTAGCTCTTGAGTGTCCAATCCTCTATTAAAAAGAAAAAGAAATTAGCTTCTGTTATGTAATTCAATGCTACTAAATACAAGTGTCATTTGCCAAATGTTAGGATTACATTTATACATCTAACCTTCCCCATCACATTTTGTCTACACAAAGATCAATTTTCTAATAAATAACCTAAATGGTGCTGCTGTCAGGAATATCCTAATACCAATATTCAATGTCAACTGTAGTCCAAAGATAAATGTTATGTATTCAAATACAGCCGTAGCCATGGTCTTCCAAAGATTGCTCCCCCCTCAAAGCTTTCTTTCATTTGCGTATGAAAACACAGAACTCTACACAAATGGTCTAAGTAGCATGAATCTCAGTACTAATATTCCAAATTTAAGTAATGTCAGTTCTAATCTCTATAAACAATACTAAGTGTACAAACCAGTCTAGTTACCAGTCCTCATTTGAAAAAAGTAGTTTTAGACTCTAAACAAAATGAGACAGGGCACATAAGGCAATAATAGAAGAAGTAACATTAAGAAAAAGAATTCAAAGGTTAGAATGTAAAATATCCTAGGACTTTCATCACAGAATACTTTTAAAATGGTAAAAGGAAGATAATTTTCATGCAAAGGGAATACTTTGCAAAAAGGGGGGAGGAAGGAACAGTAAAAAACAGGAAAGTTAAGAGCTTTTAAGTACTAATATTCAAGGAAGTATTCTAAAGTGCTAGTTACCAGGAAGTCTTTTCAAGATAATATAGAAACACCCAATAAAGTAAAAAATTCGGGGTTTAACTTGAGAAATATATTTTACATTTCTTTATTCTTGAAACTTGTCCAATTACAAATAAATAATCCATACAACATAACTCTTTGATATACACTTTTTTTCAGGCAGGTAAGAGCGACAACCAAGAATACATTGAAAATGAGTTTACATTAAATAACCAATTACAATATACAACTGGTCATTCAGTTACATTTTCAGCACGGTCCCATATGTACACTGTTTAAAAGTGGACCACTTTATATAAAACACATGTATACAATTTTCTTACAGGCCCAAGAGAATGAACACACATCACAGCTTTAAAAAAAAAAAAGTTGCATCACAGGGTCTCTAAGAGTTCAAATACAAAAATGTATATAAGCTTGTGAATTCTGGCAGCGAATATGAAAATGTATGCCAGCTTACCCTATTCTTGCTGGCAGGTGCTGGAAAAACTGACAAGCTCCACGGGATTTTGTAGAAGTTAACAAGTCGAAGTTTTAAAAAGATTAATACTTAGAGAATTGACATCCTCTAATGCCATGGATTCTATTTTACACTGCATTTAGCTTACTGTTTCAGCAAATTATTTTACTAACAGAAGAATGCTTCCTCGGTGGACACATCTTGTCTTCTGTAAATTGTGGAGAATATTACATCTACAAACTTGTGAGAACTCTTCAGACATCTCGTTTTCTCAATTCCAGAAGAATTCCCTACTCTCTTAAGACTAAGTCTTTTAATATCTGCACTGTGACACGGTTCAACACATATTTTAATTTTTTCAGAAACAATGCCAAAGCTAAGGAAACACCTCATATAACTACTCTTTATTTTCCTACCTGTCCCATCACCAAATTAAGTTAGTATCCCTTACAATAAAACATTTTAAAGTTATTTAATTTTCCTAATTGACAATGCAAGATTAACAAGGATAAACAAAAGTTGTTCTATTTATTGTCTCAATATTCTTGTTTTACTGTGGTCGTTGGTGTCTGGCTCTGGTTTGGTGGACTTAACAAATGTTCACCTTTAAAGATATCAACAAATGAGAGACTAACTATATGGATAACAAAGTAAGCTAAGTCTCAAAAACTACTTCTGGAAAGAAAAAGAAAAATACTTTCGATTCTGCTCTGAAATATATGCTCATTTGATTATCTAATTGGCAAATCTTTTGTAACTAAACTCTACCTTTCTTAAGCACATTCCCCTACTGGAAGAAAGTATATTGTAGAATGCAACAGAATCCCAAATTAGAAAATTACCTCCTTTGTGGGAATTTTATTCTATAGGGTCAAAAAGAAAAAAAGCATGGCTCTAAATAGCATGTGAACTATATTTCTTTTTAAACATTTTTATTCCATTTGCTGCAAATCTACATTTTCTTACTCTTCTTAATCCTTGTGCCATGTTAAATGTGTGAAATAAGGTTGGCGATTTAAATGTTTCTAATCTCCACTTAGAATCTAAGACTTTCTACTTCACATATTAAAGCTGATGTAGAAAGGACTTGTTCCACTTCAAGAGAATCCATCCCTTTAATTCCTTTCTCATTAAAAAAAAATAAAGCACTTTCTCTGGGCAATTGTTCTAAACTTTATCAAGAAAGCATCTATGGCAGAGAGAAATATGCAAATACATGATAATAAATTAAAGTCAAAAAAGAAATATCTATTTCTCCAAGTGTGATACCTTTGTGATGCAACCAAAGCCTTCCAACCAAGTTACCTCCATCCATTCAGTCTTAGGCCCTTTCAACATTGGGAAATCTTACCCAAATTATACATGGACAAATATCCAATATTTTTGCCTTTATTTTTCTACCTAAAGGAGCTGAGATGCAGTTACTTCTATGAACTGTGCTTTTATGTTAACAGGTACAAAATATTTCACGTAACGTGTTGCTGAAAATAGTGCCTAAAAATTTAAAAAGCATTGATTTGTGCACATTTCAATTTGTGTGATCACCTTTGATGCCATATTCTCTAATTCCTTAGGTAATGTTTTATAAACCCAAAGCATTTATAAAAGCTTATCTATTAGACAGGCAGCATTTTAGGAATCAAGAAGAATGTCTAGTGATACGAAAAACCCTGCAAATTATGTCTTGACACTTGTCTCATTACAAGGTTAAGAAGAATATTTTCTAAATTATCACATAACCTTGATGAGAACACTTTTTCAATCCCAGGTGGCCCCATTTTTATTTACGTATCATATTCACAACCTTCAAGATAAGCACATTTATAATTAATTAGCAAAAAAGGGAAGTTTAAGACTTCTTTACAAGAAGGACTTAGGTCCATTATCCAACCAACATATATCATGTAAAAAATAAATACAACCTGGTGCAAATTTATATCCAAGAAGATAATACTAAATTAAGAACAAGAAATAAGTCATTTGGACTATAGCTAGGAGATATGACAGTTTTCAATGATTCATGTGTAGCAAAACATAGAAACTTGAATGTGTTTAAGGCTGATGTAGACAAAAGATGTTTGGCTTTTTAAACTCCCACCTTTTAAAAATACCTCTCAAACCTTAAGAGTTGTTTTCCTTTAACAGTTTCAATGTCTTCCTAGTTTCAACATTGTATAAAATTGTCTTAATAGATTTTGAAGGAAAACCATTAGAGGAGAATTACTAACCAGAATTATACTTGCTATGATAAGTATCTTCTGAATTAATAAAGAATGACCTGTAGTATTGCTTCATTCTATACAATGCCATGACCAAACTTCATTATTTCCCATTTTAAAATTAAATATTTAAAGAAGAAAATGTCAGGCACATATTCACAAGGTGTTTGATCTCTTAAATCATAAAAGCCTGGATATATTTATTTCTCTCAAATGCATACAAGACAATAATTACACAACAACAAATCGGATCTTCTGTTCAACAATGATTTGATTCATAAGCATCTGAAATTTACATAATTTCACATCAATAAGTTTTTGTTTTTAAATACTGTAAGTAAAAAAGGCCCCCAAAGTAACCATTTCTAATATATCTTAGTTATCCCTCTATACAACCAAACTTTAAAAAGTTACAAACTGAACATTATACAGGATATATAAATCATTTTTAAAAATCTGAGGTTTTAAAATCATTGCTTCCCCAATATGATTCAGGAAAATCCACAAACTGACAAATATATAGTCATAGGTAGTGAAGTAAATTTGGGGTGAAAAAAAAAAAGAAGAGACAGACACAAGTTTGCTGTCTTAAAATTTTACTAATCCTGTCAGTTAAAGATGGTGATGTCATGAGAAATAACAGTTTAGGTTTAAAATGAGGAATGGTGTTTGTCTCAAAGGCTGAGACATGCAATTCAAGTATTTTCCTATTTGATCTGAGCTCACTGTAGCAAACAGGTGCAAAAAGAGAATGATCATTTCCCTCCATACATTCGCTCAATGTCCTCTTGATAATGTGTTTTAAGTTCTTTGCGTTTTAGTTTGAAGGCATCTGTCACCAGGCCGGTTTCGGGGGTCCATGGATCTGGGCTCAAACGAATTTTTACTGGAATTTCAAACTTTTCCAGACCTGCTGCCATGACATAAAAAAAAGTTTCAAAATTCAAAAGCATAAAAAAATAACAAAGTATATTTTCTGTCCCCCATTTAAAAATGCATTGTTTCTACTGGTAAAACTTAAGAGGCATGTTTTGTTTTGTTTTTAAAAAAACAAAGTCTTCTCTCAGGTTACCCAAATATCACAAAAAGTTCTTTTGGAGATAAATCTATTATAATTGTAAAGGAACAAATTTCAAAAGGGGGAGCAGGGCCCATTTACCCAGCAATAATATTATTAGGTATCTACCCCAAAGAAATTAAAAAAAAAAAAAGGTTTTGAAAGGACCTATATAGTAGCTACAAGAGTAATTCTACTTTTGGTTATAGCAAAGATCTAAAAATAAAGTGGATATTATCATTAACTGAGAAATGGCTGAATAAATGCAAAATAAATGAATATAATGTCAGTTAATAAACTTTTATTAAACACCTACTGTGTGTGCCAGGGACTGTGCTGAGTACTGGGGATACAAAAAAAGACAACAAACTAGGCACATATAAGAGATATATAGAGTAAACAGCAGATAATCAACAGAGAAAAAGTACTAGCATTAAAGAAGATTGGGAAAAGCTTCCTACAGAAGGTAGGATATGAAGTTTAGACTAGAAGGAAGCCAGGGGTGTCAGGAAGCACAGATGAGGAGGCATCAGGGGACAGCCTGTGAAAATAAACAGAAGTCTGGGAGATAGGAGTATCTTGTTTACCCACCAATAAAGTAACCAGTTTCACTGAATCTCAAAGTACATGGAATGGTATGAGGCATAATAAGACTGGAAAGATGGGGACAGGTTATGAAGAACATGACAGGGAGGATGTGATGCCTTCAAGAGTAATAGGGAAGTTTGGAAGGGGATAAGGTTTTGGAAAAAAGACAACGAATTCAGTTTTGGACATGGTTAAGTTTAAGATGTCTACAGAACGTCAAGGCTGAAATGTTCAGTAAGCTTTAAGAGATGTGAAAATGGAGGTCAGCAGAGAGGATAGGGCTGTGTAAGTAGATTCATAATTGAATACATGGGACAAGAAGATTACCAAGTGAAAGAGTATAGATGGAGAGAATCCATGCCAGAGGCCTGGGGGACATCCACAGTTCAAAACACAATCTAGACGAAGATCCAGCAAAGAACAAGAAAGAGTAAGAAGTAAGAGAGCAATGTCATGAAAACCTAGAGAAGAAAGTACTGAAGAGAAGTGGGTGATCTGCAAAGACCACCAAAGACTACAGTAAGATCAAAAAGGCTTAAGAAAAGGCCATTGGATCTGGCAATTAAGAAATCATTAGTAACTTTAGACGGAGCAAGTTTGGCTGAATAATGAGGTCAAAAGCCAGAATGCAAAGAGTTAAGAAGAGAGTGAGATATTACTATGCTGGAAGAAATGATCAAAGAGACAGATTCAGAGAAACCTGGGAGTACTTATATGAACTGATAAGGAATAAAGTGAGTAAAATCGGGGAAAAAATTAATACAATGACTACCATGGCCCCACTTCTTGGGAGAATTTATGGACTAAAGCTACAGAATGAGACATTCATTTTCAGACAGTTTTGTCTGACTATATTTATTTGTGATAATATAGAATTTGATAGTGATACCAAAAAAAAAAAAGATTGCCAACTGAATCATTTAAAAACATAACACAAGAGAATAACAGGTTAGAAAGGAAGCACATAGACAAGCAGACCAGTGTTAGAACTGGTTAAATATGAAATATACACTTGCTATGCATAATGCAGCTTTCACATTTTCATATGCAGTACTTTTTAAGTTCTTCTCTGTGTGAGGAAATGCTTGTTTTGCTGATGTTTATTAAGTTCATGATAAGAAAAAGAAAATGTAATGTAAGAAGGAGGAAGAAAGAAGAGCAAATGGACGTGATTAACAGGCTATGAAATTTCAACTTTTAACTCATAGAAATGGGATGCCACGGAAAGTGTTTGAACAAAAGAATGACAGTATTCAAGTTTTGAAAAGAATCATATTGTGTGATACTGAAACAACCACATGGGTTTTTCCCATTTCTTGTAACAGATTTTCCATTAACTGTAAAGTTTAACACAGCACTCACCTGAAACAGCAGCCTCAGAGAGTACTTTCAGCACCTCCTTTTCCATTTCAGGACTGTTACAAATCTCCTCCCAGGTCCCTCTAAGTTCTTTTTGTCGAGCTAGCTCTGTTAGTTCCTTCTGATTTGGCACAACAAATCCAATGACATAAGAATGATAACTGAAATATATAAAAGACAGAAGGTTATGTATTAATAAGAGGTTTTAGATGAAACAGCAGTGAATTAGTAATACCTGGCTAAGAACACTTACTTGATATTTTCAAAGTTCTATGACTAAGAAATTCTGAACTATAAAGTTCTCTAAATTCCTTGGTAAATAAATAACATTTGAATGTACTGTATTTTACTAAACAAAATCATATCTATTCCTTCATTATTTCACATCTCTTACAATGCTTTTTAGAATTCATTGCTATAGTACTATAGATGTGTACATTTATGGCTTTGCATAATATCAAAAACATCAGACATGGATTTACATCGTGCTTCATAGTTTTCAAAAGGATTTCACATATTCTTTTCTCATGTGGGTCTCAAGACAACCCAAAATGGTGGGGTAAAGCAGACATTATCTTCATTTTATGGACAATGAAACTTCAGTGCAGAGAATCAGGAGGTTTATCCATTATCCTTTGAGGTTTTTCATGATCAATTATGGGTTTCTTTAATGGTATGCTTTGTGTCCTTCTTGCACAAGCCATCGCTTGTGACATTCTATAGTCTCTTTATACACACTCTCTATTGCTCTTATTGTCAGCCATAATTTTCACTCTATAGAGACTGTGTAGTCCATGACTAAAAAAATTGGTATTTAAAAAAAATTTTTTTAACTTTCAGAAGCACCTTTAAAGTGTTGAAAGCAATGTAACAACTTCCCCAAAGCAAAAGTTTTCTCTTCCTTTCATTTAATTCTGGGTCTAGCTCACTCACTGTTGCTAAGCAGGACCTGACAAAGAGACCTGAATGGCATGTTTATCCAACTTTATGCAACATTCTGGACAACAGACATTGTTTAGCTACTTGCTTTACAAGAAAACACTAGTATTCTGGAGCTTGGTGAAATAAGCCCAATGGCATCTACAAACAGGAAAATCTACAAGTCATTGCCATCTGCAGTGAATGTCTTTCATACTCTGTTAAACAGTAGTAGATTCCTTATGTGAGTATTCGTCTCCTAGTTTCATACCTCCCTTGATATTGGTAATCAGGAGAATATCAAAAAGTTCTTTAGTTATATTGAGGTGAATCAATAATTCAAATAAAATACAACCCAGACTGTTGAACAAAGCAATAGCTTAGTTGGTAGCTTAGCATAGAGAACTGGAGCATAGATAATCATTAAAGAACTTTAAGCTTACCTGTCCAAGTCTGGTATTTAAGAATAATCAATAAAAAATCATTGATAAAGGGTCTACTTATGTGGTAGGTATTGTGCTAGGCTCATCATATGGATACAACAGTTATCTGCATAAAGTTGAATACTGAACCCATGGAAACTAATGAGATCAGTGAGAGAAAGGTATGGAGAAAAAAAAAGAGAGAGCCCAAGATAATCATATAAAATAAAAATGTTAAAAAAGCCAAAGTAAGGGGCAGCTAGGTGGCACAGTGAATCCAGAGCATTGGCCTGGAGTCAGGAGGACCTAAGTTCAAACTCAGCCTCAGACTCTTAACACAAAAAACTAGCCTTGTGACCTTGGGCAAGTCACCTAACCCCAATTGCCCTGCCTTCCCTCCAAAAAGGCAAAAAAAAAAAAAAAAAAAAAAAGCCAAAGTAACATTAATACCATACCTGTTTGCATATGCACAGATGTTATCTATTAATGGGAGATTCTTTAAAGCTGCCTCCACTTTTCCAAGAGAGACATATTCTCCTGCCTGAAGTTTTACAAGGTCCTTTTTACGATCTGTTATTAAAAAAAAAAAAGAATTATCCAGATGAAAATTACATATACAATGAAACTACCCAGCATATGGACTCACCGAATATCCTTAAATAGCTTATCAACTAAAGTTAATATCAACTTTAGTTATCAACTAAATCTTAATAGTAAGACTAAGCAAAAACAAAGTATCATGAACTTGGGCTCTAATAAGCAATATTAAATATATACCTTTAAAAGTGAGGTCAGGGGCGGCTAGGTGGCGCAGTGAATAGAGTGCCGGCCCTGGAATCAGAAGGACCTGAGTTCGGAGCCGGCCTCCGACACTTAATCCGCACAAACAAAAACCTAGCCGTGTAACCTTGGGCAAGTTACTTAACCCCAATTGCCCTAAAGGGGCGGCTAGGTGGCGCAGTGAGTAAGAGTGCCGGCCTCGGAGTTTGGATGACCCGAGATCAGATCCGGCCTCAGAAAATGAGCACCCACGCATAAATCAAATGACTAGCCGTGTAACCTTGAGCAAGTTACTTAACCCCAATTGCTTTAAAAAAATAAAAAAATAAAAAAATAAAAAATAAAAATAAAAGTGAGGTCAAACAATTTGCCTTTTTAATAAAGTGGCATCAAAATCCAGTGACCTCTAATTTTTCTACTTTTGTTGGATAAGTTCCAACTTAAGTTGGATAATGCATTCCAAGAAAGTGGAATACACATACATACGTCACAGGCAAAAATGATTAATATGTATTTATTACAAATTCTCTAATTTGTGTGACTTATACAAAATGCCACAAAAAGATAAGCACAGTTTTATGCTACTTTAGCTTAAAACTGAAATAAGATTCTTGGACACTGTATTAGAAAGGATTTACTTCCAACACCCACATCAGATAACTCACCAATAATCTTTAAACATCCATCAGGATCAAATTCACCAATATCTCCCGTACAGAGCCACCTTTGTCCATGTTCATCTTCAAAGAAATCAGTATTGGTTTTGGCATCATTTTTGTAATAGCCCATTGTCACATTTGGGCCACCAATTAGAATTTCACCTCTTGGATGTGGTTTATCCGTATTAAAGTATCCACCTAATTAATAGAAAGAGTATTTTACCTTGTGTATGAATATTTTTAAGTACTGATAACAGAAAACATGTACGCATTTCTATATTTTTCGGTCCAAATTAGTTATCTATCTTATCTTTCAAGGTTGCTTCTAGAAATATACAGCTACATAAATGAAAAAAATGCTATGGATATTTAGAAAAAGTCTCTACAACTCGCTTAAGTATACTAAGATTTGAAAAATATTATTATTATAGGTATGTGCACAATACTGTGTAAAATCTAGCATTTCCTAGTATTTCTGGGAGAAGGGGAAGAGGCAGTTCACACCTGTGCAGGAACAAAAAAGAATTTTTTACTTTCTATAAAAGTTTTTAATATTAAAGATGTTACATTCTTCCTTTTTACTAGCTAATCTCACTGTTTAGTAATCATTGCTCTCATAAACTGTTGTAAAGGATATAAATTACCATTTCTATCTTTACTTTTACCACATATACAAGAGCAAAGGTATGTTTGCAAATTACATAACATTAAGATATATATTACATTAATAGCTGACATAAATTATACTAATGGTGCTAAGAAAGAGTTCTGGTTAAATTAATTTGTCTACACACAATAAATTAAGGAAAATAAATTTTAAAAAATTATTAAACACTATGTACCAAATACTATATTAATGATGGGGATAAAATGAGACAGTCTCTGCTATCAAGGAAGTCATACTTTATCTGGGGAGGACAAGACATAAGAAAGTTCAGTCACAAGGAAAAGAGGGGCCCTGAAGACCTAAGGGTGCAGCAACAAAGTAGATGGCAAAGACTCAGAGGTCCAAAGGGCATAAACACAGGGCAAATAGTCCAACCCAGATGACCTGAAGACATAGTAGCAGAGCAAATGATAAAACCTAGCAATCCACTACCTCTCTAGAGACACTGGAATATGACTCCCACCCCATCCAAGCCATGGGAGAAGTCTTTTGTCACTCTTTCCCATCAGTTTACCCCATGCAAGTAAAGATGACAGGGAAAAGGTCAAAGGAAAGGCATGAAAGGAAGGTGCCCATCCTGTGGCACCCGTGGGCGGCTGGGGGAAGGAATGAAAAGAAAGCAAGGCTGAAACAGGAATATATTTTTTCCTTAAGATACTGTACAGAATGTACTTCGATCTCTGATCTCATTGTGAGAATTCTCTAATGGTATGGATTACAAGTCATTAATACTATGTCATCGTATGCATTTTTTTGTTCATTTGCTACCATAAATTCTCCACAGGGAGTCTGAGTCCCTCGCAATATGCCAGGTGCTTTTTTAGCAATGCACGGACATAAATGGGAGGATGCAGGCTGTCCAGGGCTTATACTCTGTTCCCAGTCTATGTATCTCCTTATACAAGCATACACCTCTCTAATGATGCATCCTTTTGTGCTGCTTCTTCTGTGTAATTATGCACTGGTAGTATGTTGCATTATTATGCCTACCATGCATTTGCCCACTGTTTTTTGTGTGACCTGCAACTTTAATTATTTGGAAACTGGTTATTTCAAGACATCATACAGAATCATGTGAGACACATTATTGTTCTCACCTCAAAAAGGAATGCCACCACCCCCCTCTTACTTAGTTGTAGGTCTAGTCCACAGTGCATCTTTAGCATCTAAGGCCCAGGAGGAACAATAGCAAGGATTATAACTGGGTATCATAATGTGAACAAGAGACAATCTTTATCCAGTTGGTTTTATTCTTCACTGGATAGTTAGAACACTCCTGGATGTTCACAGATCTCACTTAGGAAGCTGCCATGTTCTAGAGTTTAATGAAAACAATACTAAGCCATCTGCAAAAAAGGAATCACTGAAGCATCTGATCATTTATAGGAAAGCCACTCTTCTACTCTTGATCAGAGAGTGGCAAATACCTTTAGAAAGCTTTCACCTCTCTATTCCATGCCTTGATTGATGCTAATAACCAGAAAATTAAATAAAGTGGGCTTTTCCAAAGAATCCTGCAAGATTTTAACATAGAATGGAATACACCTGTCAGAAGGGAGCCTCTAGAGCAATATTCTGATCTCCCAAATCAAATGCTATGAAAAAATAAAACACTAAAATATTTTGAATTTCCCACATTTTAGTCAATTGTACAACTAAAGATGTGGTTTGCTCTAGAATATAATTTATAAAAGGCTATCTTGTTCTATCCTCATAACTTTCAAATTGAGAATGTTACAACTTATGGAGATGGTAAAGTAGAAATATGGTCAGTAGCTACTGACATTCTCTCAATCATCTCTTTTGATAAAAATAAAGCCCATTATTCCTTCCAAATAATTAACAGCCTTCGTGTCCTCAAATGCTCTCAGTACTAATACCATTAGTGCCACCTCCTCCATAGAGAATGGTTCAGTCCAACTAATCTTCCCATCTTTATTTTTTTTTACTATTATCTACGATGTTAAGAATACAAATAAGATGACTTCATTGTTGCTAATAAGGATATTATTTTGTTAAAGAAACAGATTTGTCCAATTTCTTGTCTCTCTGAGGCCCTCCTTCAAGTGCAATCCTTAAAGCTCTCTGAAGGATCTACCTTATTAAGGTATTTTGGTGATAAAGTACGCTACCCACAATTACTTGATGAAATCAGGGCCCATTTTTGGGATGAGACCATTACAGGATTCTTTTTTCACTTAATTATTTATATTGGCCTTTAATATTTATTTATTTATTTCAATGGGGCCTGGGGAGTCAATTTTCCTTCCTTAAAAATAATCTTCTAAAATAAAGTATTGTTTTCCCTTGAACTGTTTCTTTCTTAGTTTTATGATGTGATGCTACTAATCTTCCAACATTCTCCTTCATAACCTTTTACAAACATGTTCAAAATCTAAAGCAATACAGCTCTTGGCTGCCATCTCTCTCCTTGTGACATTAAAATCAGGTATTACTAGGCTCATGTGATAGTTGACTTCTACAAGATAAACTGCCTAAGAAAAGGGTGATAGTCTGTATCCATAGATATTCTTGTAACTATTTCCTACGCTTGGCATCAATTGCTTCTAAAAAACAATGAAGGCTGGAGTCGCTTCATTTGCATGTCCCATCTTTTGTCCACCATATCTCTGTGTTAGAGTCTCTTCCGCTAGATTTCTCATCAGCTTACTGTCCAAGGGCAAAGTGTGAATGTCTTAAGAAGCATTTTTCCATCTGTTCTTCCTTCAGTTGAACCCTCCAAGTGTGC
The DNA here is from genome assembly GCA_011680675.1 of Gymnobelideus leadbeateri. Lineage (NCBI taxonomy): Eukaryota > Metazoa > Chordata > Mammalia > Diprotodontia > Petauridae > Gymnobelideus > Gymnobelideus leadbeateri. The sequence continues at coordinate 491,265 of WOXC01008985.1, forward strand.
GTTCTCCCTTAATTAGAATTTGAGTAGCTTAAAGGAAAAGAATATCTTGGCTTGTATGGACTCTCAGAAGTTAGCAGTACTTGGCACCAGTAAGAGCTTAATAAACGGGTTTTTTTTTCCCCATTCCTTCATTTTAATGAAAATTCAACTATAAAGGATATGGAAGTTATTCTTATCCTTAACCAGTTGTTCCTGACTTACAGAAAGTAATCAACTTAATTTTGTATAATGTCATTTGTTGTTCATCTTCAGTGCTTAACTTTCCTCTTGAAGTATTTTTTTTTTCCTAAAGCAATTGGGGTTAAGTAACTTGCTCAAGGTTACACAGCTAGTTATTTATGTGTGGGTGCAAAGTACTGAGGCAGAACTGATCCCAGGTCCTCCCGACTCCCGGGGCCGGTGCTCTTACTCACTGCACCACCTAGTTACCCCTCCTCTTGAAGTATTAATGATACATGGGCACAACAGTTCTGTACAGTATACAACAAGCAATTATTATTGGCCTCTCTTTTTCTTACTCCTAAGCCATGTTTTCCAACAGTTTTCACTCTCCTGCTTTATACTCAATTTTTATACTGAAGTCACCAAGTTTTAAAACATTATGTTGATATAATTTGGAGTTAATCAAGTTCTTCATAGAATTTTTCTACCTCTTTGCACTCAGTAACAGATGCTAGAGCATAGCTTACAATAATTTTTCTGGTGGTCTCTTTATAAATGCTTATCATGAACACTGGACTGGTCTAGTGAGATAATCAATGGTCCCAAGAAATGACTTTTCATTGCCATTGATGCACAATAAAACCAACTCCACCAACTCCTTTTACCTAACAAAGGAGAACTTAGGATCTGTCCTTCCATTCACCTTAAATTACTTTTTTCTTCCAATTCCAGTCACAGTGAAAATGTCAAGATTTATATAATTCATTTCATTCAGTAGTCAACAGTCTATTGGCCAAGAGACAAAATTCTCACATGTACAACACCAACATTCAACATTTAAAGACAGTCTAAATACCATGTCATGCCTAGCATCTTCTGACCTGCTTTTCTGTCCCTAACATCATCACAACAGATATAAAAAAGGGTCAGTATCAAGACAGAGGGCCATTTCATATTTTTCCTTGTTTCATGGATTGTCATAGTCAAAGAATCACCAAATGGCCTATCCTCATGGAATTGCTAGGGGGAAAACATTATCTAAAACCTAAAATCACTCTACTAATGTGAAGGTTTAAAAAAAATGTTTCCCATGAGAAATTTCATTTTTAAATGGAACAATAAATGAATCAACTGCTTAAAATTAATTGCATTTTTAAATGATCCTTGCTTATAATTTGTGAACTGTGAGAATAAATGAATATTAAACATTTTACTAATCTGACTAAACAAATCAATGCAACACATTTAAACAATTACTTACATGCATCCTGTACACATAGCAATGTTTTAGGTACTGAGAAATAACTTTCTTTATTACTGTAACAACCAAATAGCCTTATAATGTTTATTAAGAAAACAGAACACTGAAGAAATTACTTCTACCAGATCATAAGGTTTTACTTTTTAATAGAACTAAATGTAATTATTTGAATTTATATCTGAGCAGCAAAATCTAGATACTTACATGGTAACATGCACTCATGGATCAATAATTTTCTGTCAATATACTGATTTGATAATAAAACATATCCTTAAATCATATACCAATATTCTAAAACTTCATCTGTTTTTCTGCTGACTCAAACTAATAAGGCTATGAAGATTTTACCTATTCTTATTCTCTTAATTGATTTTTAATTTATTTTTTCATAATTTTTAATTATTCTGTTTATAATAAAACAAATGAAAAAATAAAAATTTCAAAAACAAATGCTCTTTAAAAACAATAAAATTAACTGAGATCATTCGACAAAACATCAATACTATATGGGGAAAAAATAAGTATACATTAAGAGATTTTTTTTCATTTAATGTGAGAAAACTAAATTCAAACTTAAAAGTTCAATCACATACTAACATATCATTGTACAAAACTCTCGTTACCTTCTTCCCAGTTTTTTAATTTGATTTCACAGCAAACTAATGGTGCTCCAACTCTGCCTGTATTATAGTCCCAAACTAGATTAAAAAGGAAAAAAAGTTAAATCTGAGAAAAGGAAAAGACTATATGCATTTTTCTGTATCATCAAAATAGATTGTTCCCTATATACAGCTTTTCTAAAGAACTTTTAAAATGTTAGAGACTATCATTATCTTATACAGCCCTTTATTTTTCCTGTCATCTATTTGGATCTTGTTTATATGACCTGATCATATAATCACTCCTATCTTCTATCACTAGGTTATACTTCTTTCAAAAAATATCAAAAATTCCTTGGTGATAGCTGTAGACCGCTATGTCCAAAGTAATTAACAACACAACTTCATAGTTCGTGGTATAAGCTACATTGTAATAAAATGATCTGTCTGTCTGTCTTTCTTTCTATTGTACAGGGTATACCAAAAGTCTTGGTGCAGTTTTAAGCTATCAGTGCTTACATTAAAGGTTCCAAAGGAATTTTTTTAAAAGTTATTTTAAGCTATTGATACGTAAAAGTACACTAAGAATTTTTCTGGGATACTCTGTATAGTTTGTAATTTGACAATTTTTTTCCTTGAATAATAAGGACCATAACTTCAGTTCAAATTTTTTATTTAGTAAATAATATTAAGTTCTTGAGAAGAAAGATAAAAGTTCTCATTTTAAAGATGTAGTCCACCTTTTGTGGTGGCCTCTATTCAGACCAATAAGGCATATATGTACATGTCTAGAGACAGAACAGGAACTGCACCTATGATTTTAACTGATACAAGGGACACCTGAAAGAAGAAATTTCCACTACAAACACAAGCTGATACCTCTCCGGCAGCTTCACCATCAGGGACATGAACGTGTGCATGCTGATGTGTAAAACAGTCATTACACACACAAATATAGTAGCTCTATGGTGCCAGAGTGCACAGAGTGCTGGCACTAGACTCAGGAGGACCCAAGTTCAAATTCAATCTCAGATGCTAGCTGTGTGACCCTGGGTAAGTCACTTTGCCTCTCTTTGCCTCTGTTTCCTCATCTGTAAAATTATGATATTAATACATGCTTCCCCAGGTTGTTGTGAAGACCAAATGAGAGAATAATTGCAAAGTGCTTAGCACTGTGCCCACCTGGCACGTAGTAATAAGCATTATATAAATAATAGCAGGGATTTTTTTCATCATTATTATATCTGTATGGGACATACATATATAATTTACTCTCTGTTATGTATATACAAATCATTTTAACATCTTTTTGAACCTCCACAAAAATAATTTTAAAATTACTTTTATTTCCTTTGGAGCCTTTAAGCCCTTAATTTCGCTGTTTATATATCAGCAATGTTTCTCTATAAATTTGGTAAACATCATATTTTTATGTGTACACATACCTACATACATGTACACACACACACACACACACACACACACAGACACACACACAAACTTGTGTATATAGTTAGGATAAGGAACCATCTAGAATCATGAAGATACTTTGTGGTACAATCTCATATTTCATTCAACAGACAAGAGTTCAAAAATACATATGGATTGCAGCATGCAGAAATTAGCACATCTAACAACATGTTGCTCATCATACTTACAAAATACTACCAAGATATAAACAAAAGGAGTTAAGAACATAAAAGGAAATGAAAGTAATTTTAAAATTATTTTTATGGAGTTTAAAAAAGACAAGTTCAAAAATTATCAATGTACTTATTAATTCCATTAAAATTTTCAATTAATATGAAATTTATCTTAATTCAGCCTTTTAAATTTTTATTTATTTTGAATCCTGAACCAATCCTGTATTCTTTGGGGGGTTCCTACCTGCTTATTTATATTTATATTCTGCAAAGCAGCTTAATATAGGCACCTAAATCACAATATAATAAACTGGATTTTATTTTTTCTTGAACAAAGTATATAAATATGTTGAGAAAAAAAAATCACAGTCAAGATTTATCTGTTTTAAAAATCATTTCAAAATGTCAGCATTTTTTAAAAACTACAATAATTTTACTCAGTAAGTTCATTTGGATGCTTTAGTGGATGACAAAGTTGCTGCATAAAGTGTTCTAAATTCATACTGGCAGTACCTAGAGTTACTTGTTGTTCTTTCCCTCCACTGCTCCTAAAATTTGCTTTATGTTTGCTGAAAACAAAACAAACCAAAACAACTCCTAGACACTCTTTCTTATATGGGGAAAAATCTACTCATATCATCAAATCGATGGGTATTACATTTCAGGCTAACACTAACCTTCAGTGATTGTTCCAGCCCCAGCTGATTCAGTGAGTCCATAACCCTGACCAACAGGACAGCAGAAACAGATGTTCATAAATCGCTGAGTTGTTGCAGAAAGTGGAGCACCTCCACACAGCAGGACACGGATATTTCCACCTAGCAGGCTTCGTACTTTCTGGAAAACAAACCTAGAAATCACAGAGGCAGAGTTTTAGTCCTGAAAGGTACTGTCCCCTGATCCCCATTCCTCTCCCACTCACAATCAAACAGCCCAACAGAGTTGGTAACCTTGTTCAAGTAGTAGAACTAAGTCTAGAGCCCAGATCAGGTCCATTTCAGGGTTATGCTCTTAAAATTCTTACCATTCAAATGACGTAAATACTATGTATGGTCTAATTGTTTTTAAACAAATAAATGCTTCTCAAGTAAAGTATGGAAACAAATTTTGGGGCATTATTTTTATACACTAATTACAAGTTTGAACTTCCCTTTCCCACAAAAAAAAATTAATGATACCTTAATCATTTAAAAATATTTCCAATCTATAGGACACCAATCTACCAACAAGTATATGGGTAAGCACTGTGTCAGGTGCTAGGGAATCAAAGAAAAAAATGACAAATTCCCAACAGCACCCTCAAGAAGTTCACATTTTAGAGAAGACCCAATGTACAGAGAGATACATGTATCAACAGCAAAAAATAAGCATAAGGTAATATGGGGGCAAGGGGAATCAGAAAAGGACCCTGCAGGGACTGGCTGGCATGTCAGCTGAGTTTTGAAGGAACAAGAGAGTCCAAGAGGTACAGCTGAAGAGGCAATTCATCCCAGGCACATCCATGCACAGTTTGTACCAAGGTAAGCAGAGATGACATTATGTTTACAAATTATAGCATAAATCCATTAAAAACTGCATTAAAAATGTGAATAGCAATAATTTATGAACAATTTTTCACCAACTGTTGCTTCCCATTTAAAAGAAATATCTGAATTGTTTTGTTTTGTTTTTTATGCTTGTTAGAATAAATGTGAAAGCAACAGGACTTACAGCTGAAATTGGTAGAAACTAAGCCTTTTGAGAATATGGATAATACAATTAATGCAACTTTGATAAACTGAAGAAAAACCACTGCCAATTTTATTGTCCATGTAAAATCAGTTAAACCTAAAGGTAATTTGCTTTAATGACTTCTTTAAAGAGTGATATGACTTCATGTCCGTATCTTAACTCAGCTGTTATTAAATGTAAACTGAAGGGCAAAGGCAGAAATCCAGCTACCTGTCACAAAGTGGGGTGCAATAGCCTTTTGAAAGCTGTTCCATTTTGTAATTATAGGCGAAAATAAATAGATTGCGTTGAAAACTACTCATTTCATTCACTTTATTCATGACATTTTTGTAGATCCGATCCATGATTTCCTAGTTGATATAAAAAGGAATATATTTAATACAGGAACTTTAATATAGTAATATTCCTAACAATGTGATATTAAATTTTTTCATATTAAGATACTTAATAGGATTACTGGACAAAAACCACAAGTGGCAATACTTTTGACTCCCAGGATTCTAGGCTTTCCACAATCTGGTTCCAATCTACCTTTCTTTTTCTTATTATCCCCACCGCACAAATTCTGTCACCAGCAAAACCACTTCATTCCCCTGCTCAAAAATTTCCAGTCACACACTTTTACCTCTAGGATAAAATATCAACTAGTCTATTTGGCTTGGAATACCATGACCTTAACCTACCTTTCCAACCTCATTATAAATTATATTATAGATTAATCCCCTTCCCAAACTCTGTCAATCTGACCAAACTAGCCCTCTAGTGATTTTTCACAAATAATACTTCCTCTTCCATCTCTGTGCCCTTTGTTCTGAACATCCAATGATGGACTTTACCATTCTTGCCTCTTGGAATAATCTTTATCTTCCCTCAAGGTTCAGCTCTAGTCCGATGTCCTTCAGAGAGCCTTCCACACTTGACTCTCCCAGTGCAAATTATCTTTCCTCAAACATTTCTGGAGACTTTGTTTGAGCATTCATTTACCCATCAGTCTTTCTTCCCTGTATTATACATAACTGAGTACACAGTGCCCGCCCCCCACCTCCAAATTACAAAGCTCCTTGAGGGGGCAAGGACTGTTTTTTCACCTCTGGATCCTAAGTATCTAATCAAATTAACAAATATTTGTTATTTATTATTATTGTCATAAAATTTATTACTTATTATTTGTTGTTGTCATTATGTGTTGGGAGAGGATTCAAACACATTAATAAAACAATTCTTGGCCTGGTGGAGCTTCCACTCTGCTGGGAAGAAAGTAAGTATACTTTATAAGTAAATGCAAAATAGAAAAAGATAAACATAAGGGAATTGGGGGGATGCAGAAGACATTTACAACAGAGGGGTGGGATCAGAAGAGGCTGGGGTTATCCAAAAGTAGAAGCACCTGAGATGCTTTTTAAAGGAAATCAGTGATTTTAAGACAATGAGATGGAAACCCATTCTGGGCCTAAAAGTCTGTGCAAAGTCACAAAGATGAAGGACCAAGTGACACATGTGAGGAACAGCAAGAAAGTCAATTTGCCTAGACCACAGGGAGATCGAAAGAAAGTAAAGTATAAAAAGATTTGAAAAGATCATCATTAGGTTTGGATAGAAAATTTGAGACATGTGCAACATGGAAATAGCAAAAAGCTGGAACAGGTTCAATTTTTAGTTTGTTAACACTAGGGAGATAATCTCTTCCATTTAATCAATGACAGGTGATTTAGAGGTGGGTCACTACTATGTATAAGGTCAGAACCCAAAGATTGGTCTGGGTGGAAAGGACCTTATGAGAGGAGAGTGAAGTGGAGGAAGCTGAGTTTAAGTCTCATGATCTTAGGACACAAGGTCAGAAAGCAGAAGAAAAAACTTAACCTCTTGATTAGTTATAAAGTTTGAAAACTCTACTACTACTTCAACCCTTTCTCCATTACTTTTCCCCTCTCTGCTCTTCAGCTCTGTGGAATACCTACCCTCTGCAGCTGCCTGCCAGCCAAAGTCTATAAATGGAAAAGAAATACAACCAAGGAACAAACAAATTCTTTGGGTACCAGAGATGACTCCCTGGGTTCCTAGTGCCCATCCCTAACCATCTTTTCCTTTCTTTGGGATGCAAAGGGAGTCATATGCAAAAGTCATATTTCTCTACCTGTAAGGAACCTGAGGGAAAATGCAGAGAGAACAGTTGAGAAGACGAAAAGAGGAGACGCATGTGCGTGTGTGTCTATGTGTGTGTGCGGGGGAGATGTGTGTATGCATTGTTTGTCTCAAGAGAAGAATGATTCAGTGGGTAACACTACTACTACTTGTACAGTGCCAGTGAAGGCACTATGATGAGAGCCAAGAGGTTTCTTACCTACTCCCTTTCTGATTATGGTCATTCACCTTATTCTCCTACTAAATACCATGAACAAAATTAAATGATTTGATTTTGAAGGAGAAGACTTTAAGTTTCTACCTTTCCATATCATTCTAAGCTACTAATTAAAATTTTAGACAATCAAACAGATAATTGTCAAATGAATTATTAAAGAGAGGAACTGTAATGACACACAGATATGGAAAGCAAGACTAGGTCTGAATTAATAAGATTAAAATAATAAAGAAGTGGAGGAGTCAAGATGGCTGAGCAGAAACAGGACTTCCCAGCAGCTCCAGCTTCTACCTTCCCCAATCCATGTAAAAGGGGACTTTGGACAACTTTGGAGCTACAGAACCCACAAAATGACACAGAGAAGCTAACCTGTGGCTGAGGACAGCCCGATAGCCCAGCAGGGAGCAGCCAGCCCAGAGTTCCGGGAGCCAAGCCCAGCACCTTGTGGCCAGAGGTTTTAGCCCCAGGGAGGGCCTGACGAACAGTCCACTGAAGAGACTCCAGAACACCAGCAGCAATGGCCATTTCCAGAATTATCAACTAATAGATCCTGCGGGCAGCTAGGTGTCGCAGTGAGTAGAGCGTCGGCCCTGTAGTCAGAAGGACCTGAGTTTGGATCCGGCCTCAGACACTTAACGCACACCCAAACAAAAAAACCTAGCCCTGTGACCTTGGGCAAGTTACTTAACCCCAACTGCCCTCCAAAAATCACAAAAAAAAGAAAACAACTAATATATCCTGAAGACAAAGTGAGAGGTCAATGCAATATGGACTTTGGGACCCAATACTTGGGAGTACATCGGCCTCTTCCCCCCAGGGCCAGAAGCCGATGAGAAGCCACAGCTCAACCCCAACCACACAGCAGCTTCATCTCCTGGGCTGAAGACTAGAGGGGGACCAAGCAACCAGTGTGAGGGGTAATCTCTATTGCTTTAACCTTCTTGGATCTGGATTGCAGTCTGGGGTAGAGGTCCTGGGGTGTGTGACCAGCTAACCAGAGCATGTGGAGGCTTCAGAGAGGGCACCCAACCAATACCTCCAACAGCTAAGAAAACCCCAGCGTTTGGGACTGATGCTCCCCTGGCTGGTGGCAGAGTCCTACTGTGGCAACAAGCCCAAAAGTCAAGTAATTAAGTGGCAACTTGACCAGGCAAAGGAAGCAAAACAAACAAGTAAATCCAACATTAGACTCCTATTTTGGGGACAAAAAGGATCAAAGCATGGAACAGGAGGAAGACAGTGAAGTCAGAAATCCTGCACCAAAGGCTTCCATGAAAAATACAAGCTGGTTACAGGCCATATAGGACCTTAAGAAGCAGATAAGAGAAGTGGAGGAAAATTGGGGAGAGAAATGAGAAAGATGCAAGAAAAGTATGAAATGAGAGTCAACAGCCTGACTGAGGAAAATAACACCTTAAAAAAAAAGACTAACTCAAATGGCAAAAGAGGCTCAAAAAGGCAATGAGGAGAAGAATGCCTTAAAAAGCCAAATTTGCCAGGTGGAAAAAGAATCTCAAAACCTCACTGAGGAGAATGTTTTCTTCAGATTTAGATTGGACCAAAGGGAAGCCAGTGCTGTTAAACAGATCCAAACAAATGAAAGAATAGAAGGCAATGTGAAATATCCCATGGGAAAAACCACTGACCTGGAAAATAGATCCAGGAGAGATACTTTAAAAATTATTAGACTACCTGAAAGCCATGATCAAAGAAAGAACCTAGAAACCATCCTTCAAGAAATTCAAGGAAAACTGCCCTGATGTTTTAGATCCAGAGGGCAAAATAGAGGTTGAAAGAATCTACCAAGCACCTCCTGAAAAAGATCCCAAAAAGAAAACTCCCAGGAATATTATAGCCAGGTTCCAGAATCCCCAGATCAAGGAGAAAATATTACAAGCAGCCAGGAAGAAACAATTTGAATACTGTGGAAACGCAATCAGGACAGCACAGGATCTGGCAGCTTCTACACTGAGGGATCAAAGGGCATGGAATATGATATTCCAGAGGGCAAAGGAGCTGGGACTAAAACCAAGAATCACCTACCCAGAAAAACTGAGTATTTTGTTTCAGGGGAAAATATGGTCATTCAGTGGAATAGAGGACTTTCAAGCATTCTTGAGGAAAAAACCAGAGTTGAATAGAAAATTTGACATTCAGATACAAGAAGCAAGAGAAGCTTGAGAAGGTAAACAAGGAAAAGAAATCATAAGGAACTTATCAAAGTTGAACAATTTACATTCCTACATGGAAAAAACAATAACTGTAACTGATGAAACTTTTCTCAGCATGAAAATAGTTGAAGAAGGGTATATAGGCATATGAATACATATGTGAATGTGTGTATATATGTTTACAGGTATACATAGATAGAGGGCACAGGTCGAATTTAATAGGAAGGGATGATACTTAAAAGCTGAAATTAAGAGGTGAGAGGAGATGGGGAGAGACAGAATGGGGTAAACTATTTCATATAGAAAAGGCAAGGGAAAATGGTTACAAGGGAGGAGAAGAACTGGAAGGCAAAAAGGCAAAACCTTATTCTCATTGAATTTGGATCAGGGAGAGAATGACATACATACTAAATAGGAGATCTCACCCTACAGGAGAGTAGGGGGGAATGGATGAGGGGGGGGATGATGGAAGGGAAGGCGGGAGGGAAGGTGGGGAGGGAAGTTGGAAGCACCTACTTTTGAAAAGGGACAGGACCAAAGTAGAGAAAAGAACAAGTGGGAGGTGGGATAAGAGGGAGGGAAATAATACACAGTAAACAGTGACTATGGGAATATATTTTATTAAGCACATAAGAGCAAAAAAAAAAAGACAAGAGCATAAGCCCAAACTGATTCATCTAGTGGATGATTATGTGTGTTGAAAGAGCACGCACAACATTCTTACCGGAACAGCTGCCATCAGTGTTGGTCTCAACATGGATGTATCTCCTTTGCTTCCTCTTTTAATTTTTGTTGACTAAAATTGAAAAAAAAAAACCGTGCTCTACATTTAAGAACTTAAAACCTCAGCATATAATATAACATGTTACAAATATGTATACATTTTCATACCTCATTCTAAAGATAACTACTCAAAAGGCACAGTTGAAAACAAATTACCATAATTCTTACTCTCAAAAATGTACTAAAATTAACAACCTATCTTCTATGGGTTTAGTTAAGGAATACCTGATCTGCTAAAGTTTGTGGTGATGAATAGCCAATGCGGCATCCATGAGAAAGACAAACAAGCTCAGCACTTAATTCTAGAACATGGGCAAGAGGCAAATATCCAATATAAACATCTTCTTCTCTAAAAAGGAAAATGAGAATTCAGACAAGTTGTTTACAAAAAAGGGAAAGTGAATTAGGGATTCTAAAAGCTACATAAGAGATCAATCTACATTTACACAACAGGCGCTTCATAAAAAGAAGGTAAAATTGATCAGATTTCATTAATATACTAAAGCATCTTGACTATTGCTCTTACGTAGATATTGTCACAATTTGTCCACTTAATAGTTTAACAAGTGGGGTGGCTAGGTGGAGCAGTGAATAGAGCACCTGGAGTCAGGAGGACCTGAGTTCAAATCCTGCCTCAGACACTTAACACAAAAACTAGCCGTGTGACTTTGGGCAAGTCACTTAACCCCAACTGCCCTATCTTCCCCCCTCCACAAAGCTAAAAAAATAAAATTAAAATAAAATAGCTGTTTTAAAAAAGGATCTAAGAAAATGACATTGCTATTTTTAATATTTTTCAATTATACTAAAACACTTTTTAACAAATTTAAAATTTATATAAACATCCAGAAAACAATCTCTGATATCCAGTAAAAAAGGGGGGGGAGAAGAAATAGCAGGTCTAATGCTTCATTTCTATGCTGTTTTTCAAATGGTACTATTTAATGGGATCTTAAACTAGTCAAATCTAAAATGAGCCAGCTATCTACTGATCCTCAGGACATACCCCAGGCCTGGAATCCTTTCAGCCATGCCCGTTATACCAGCAATAATATTCAAATGAGAGATCATAACTCCTTTTGGAAGTCCTGTAGATCCACTTGTATACATGATTACTGCAATATCCGAGGGTGTAGGCCTGTCTTCAGGTGTATTTACTGCATAAAAAAATACAATGTGGAAAAATGCATAAAAATCTAAGAAACTGAGCTCTATCATCCTATCACAAGAACTCTGGTGAAATATTCACTTCTTCTGACACTTTTGATAGTTGGTATGATAATAAAGAATCCTGTATTAACTCTAACATACCCACATACATCTTTTATGTCACAGTTGCTTAAATGTTTTCTCCCCCAGCAGGCAGTTAGATGGTACAGTGGAGACAGTGCTGGGCCTTGACTCAGGAAAACCTGAGTTCAAACTTGCCCTTAGACATTTATTAGTGTGTAATTCTGGGCAAGTCACTTAACCTCTGTCTGCCTCAGTTTCCTCAAGTATAAAACAGGACAGCGTCTACCACTGTGGGCTTTTGTGAAGATCAAAATGAGATAATATCTGTAAAGCATTTACTTTGCATGGTGCCTGGCACAGAAGACATATATAAATGCTAATTCCCTTGCCACCATTTCCTCAATAGAAAGGGAGCTCCTTGAGTGTAGTCAGCTGTTTTTTTGCTTTTGTATGCATTGTTACTATTTGCCAAAATAAAATGGACAAAATATCTGGAAGCTAAGAACTGCAAATGTGTATACAGATAGATATATCTCTCTTATCCTTGGAGTCTGAACTATTTTACTTAATAATTCACTACTGAGAAGGAAGCTATCAGTTAAATTTCACTTCTATACTCTAGAAAAATGACTTCCTATAAGTAACTTATTTTTACCAAATCCTATCACAATCAGATAATAAAGTTGTCCTCTGTAGTTCATCATCGATTCTGACTACATATATATGTGGTCTCTACACTTAGCGCCCTGGAAAATACATTCAGGGCGCAGTGGGGGAGCCTAGTTGGCCCAAGCTGAAAATAAAAAGGGAGCTGGGCTCCAGGCAAAAAGAAGTGAACAGGAGAAAGGGTGGGTAAAGGTGAGGGGACTTTAAGGGAGAGGGAACAAAGGCTTCACTGAGCTGAGAGCCAGGTATGCTGGGTAGCTGAACAGCAGCAAGGAGGGGTAGAAGGAAACACCAGCATGACAAATGCAGTCACACACAGGCGAGACAAGAGTGCTGAGCAGGTGGCAGCTGGAGTGGAAAACATGGTGAAGACAGAAGGGATTCAGAGGCAGAAAAAAGAAACTGTGGGAGAGTAGAAGGCATGGTCAATAGAAGAAGGGTGCAAAGGCAGGAATGGAAAAGACAAGAGGCAAGAACGGGGAGGGGAGAGGAGAGTGAGGCAGAGAAAGAGAATGTGAACATGGAGGGAAACAGGAAGCAGAGAGCTAAACGTGAAGAGGCAAAGGAGACTGCCATGTGGACAGATGGCAGAAGGGACAAGCGTTAAGGGGAAAGGGATAAGCAAAGAGGAGAAGATGAGGGCAGAAGCCTCCACCCTCACGTCAACGGCACCTAAACCATAGACAAGGAAATCAGGTCTAGGTCAGAGGAGCTCAAAGAATATATTAACTAATGCCCATGTTTAGGAAAAAGAAGGCTTAATTTGTGATTCTGACAGATTACACATCTATCCTACCCACCAAAAAAACAGTTCAACCTTCCATCTACATGATCTAAAAAGAAACAACCAAATATTTCTTTTAAAATATACTATAAAGAATGAAATAAGAAGAAGCCTGAATTTCTACAGCAACATTAAGAGATCAAAGCTGAAAATACAATTTGCTTTAAAGATGAAAAAAAGGGTCTTTTTAACCAACTAAGTAAAACCTATTGAATTGTAGTTATTATCACTAGGACCTCAAACCCTTACTGTATGGACTTTTAAAAAAAAATGAACTGATAAAATAAGCAGAAGAGAAAATTAGAAAAACTGCCTGTACTTAGAAAGTATGCTCAGAACAATACTTACTTCACATATTTAGAAAAGATTTTTTAAATGATGCAGTTAACTGTACCCAGTTCTGTACATAAGAATTCAGGTATCTTCAACATGTGGTCCAGGAACTTCTCTATTCCAAAGCTATTGGTTTCATTTTCCTGGTTTTTGTTTTAATCAAGGTTACCATTGTACATGGCCCCATTATAGAAAGGGATACAAGACTTAACTTATGCTGGCAATCTCCTATTCCAAAAATGTTAAATTCTATTTGAATAAAAATGTTTTCCAATTCAAGAAATTTTCCAAAAGAATCAGCATTATAAACAGTGGTTAAGTTCTCGGGCCAACCTTCAGAAGTGCATTTAACACATCACTGTAATATTTCAACTACATCTAGCCACTCCTTATTACACAAAAGGAAAAAAGCATTCACTGGGAGATGTCAGGAACCTAAATCTCCCTCTCTCACAAGCTTTGGTGGGAAAAACCATATAGTGCAAATAATCCAGGTCACAAATAATGTCCAACAATTTTTGGATGAACATTTGTACCTAACCATTATGAACACAGACAAATTTCAAGATAAAGTTTAATAATGAAATTTATGTTACTGACTATTCAGGAATAACCAAAAAAGAAAAAAATGGAAAAAGTGCAGAATTTTTTTGAAAAGATAATATTGAATAAAAACTGCTTTTAAAACAATAATAATGTATTTTTCCTTCAACAACTGTATAATTAAAAGTGATATCCAAATGGAACATTCATGAGCATACTGTACTATTCTATTATGACTAGAAATGCAGTTGAAAAGAAGTTAGTAAACTAGAGCATACCTGAGCTTGACTTTGCTCCCAAAGCCTGTACTGCTGCCATTGTGTGAACAATGACCCCCTTGGGAAACTCGGACCAAGTTGTTGGCTTGCCATCCACAGTAATGATATGGCGCAGCTGAGGAACTAGAGACACAATATCCTATGGAAATAGGCAGGGTTAAAAATCATGATCAATATTTCACGTATTATGAAGTAAGGAATTTATTATATTTGTGGTTTTCCCACGAAAAATGGTCTAAAAATAGACAACAGACCTTAAACTACTCTATTTTTTTAACCAACTGACTTGTACATATTCACCCTTCCTCAGGCAACAAAGACCACAACTCCTGTTTCTATGTGTTAAGACATGGCAGGCATTTTGAATATATTCTCACCTAATTCCCAAAACAACTCTGTGAGAGGTGCTGCTACCCCCATTTTACAGATGTTTATAAAACTGAGAGATTAAACACTCCAAGTCTGGATCAGCTACATCAAATGACACAATTTTTTAAAATTTAATTTTACTATATTGTTATAATTTCTCCTATAAGTATAAATGTACTTTAAATAAAAATTATAAGCAGATATTATAGTTTTGCTTTAAAATAAGTTTTCTTCCTACAATCTTGATTTTCTTTATCTTGTGGATAAAAAAAATACTGTCAAACTGACAGGTTGGTATTTTTATTTGTGTGTAAATTCTAATCCTTTTAGTTAATCAAACAATCAGTATTTACTAAATCTCTACTACATAAGCTCTAGAGATAAAAAACAGACATGA
Organism: Gymnobelideus leadbeateri; assembly: GCA_011680675.1. Taxonomy (NCBI): domain Eukaryota; kingdom Metazoa; phylum Chordata; class Mammalia; order Diprotodontia; family Petauridae; genus Gymnobelideus; species Gymnobelideus leadbeateri. Next base: position 506,577 of record WOXC01008985.1, read on the forward strand.
AATACTCACTGCAGTAAAGAACTTATATTCTATTGGGAGAAAATAGTAACTATACATTTAAGTATACACAAACTACATAAAAAGTAAATACAAGGCAATTTCAAGGAGAGGTACTTACTAGAAGATTAGGAGATAAGAAAAGGTCATGAAAGAGGTGGCCCTTCATCTGAATCTTGAAGGAAAATACAGCCTCTAAGACATAAAGAGGGAGAGGGAAAGAATCTATGCTAATAAAGAGAAAAGGGAGGTAGAATGTTGTGAATGAACAAGAGCAAGGCCAGTTTGGCTGGACCATGGAAGGCCTGATAGGTACTAGGAGAGTAGGTTGGAGCCAGGCTGTGATGGACTTTTGAGGACAGAGGAATCTTCACTTGATCCTAGAATTAACAAGGAATTGCTGGAGTTCACTATGTAAGGTATGACAGGATCAGAACTGTAGTTTAGTAATTACTTTGCAAGCTATGTGGAGAATAAACTAGAGGAGGTAAAGTCCTGAGGAAAAGGAACCAATCAAGAAGTGATTACAATAGTAGATAACCTGAGTAACTATGAGAATGGTTATACTTTCAACAGAAACAGATAAGTCTGGAAGATGGGAGAGTGTAGGGAAAAAGGCAATGACTTCTGTATGGACATATCTAGTCTAAAAATGCCAATATGACATTCGGTTCAAAATAAATAATTATGGAATTGGTGATTCAGATCCAGAGCCGAGGTGAGATGAGAGCTGGATATAGAAACTGGGACACTAATGACAATTCATAGGATATTAAGTCATCTGTTTCAGTGTAACACAGCTAATAAGTGTTTAAGACAGGACTTCTAAGACCACAGAATCCTAGATTTAGATATGGAAGGGACCTCGGAGATCATCAGGAAGCCCAACCCCTTTTAAAATACTCTTGAGAGGAAGGGAATGTAAAATAAATTCAATGCTTCTTTATTACTCCACCTATGCTCTCTCACTATGAAGCCTACAAATTTAGGGGGAAAAGTTATTTCCAAACCCTGGTACCACTTGTAGCCCCTTAGTCTTTAGGGGTCCCATTCAGGTCTTATTTTCATTTCAAAGCCTGGATGTTTCTAATAGCCTGATGACCAATCAATTAGTGAACATTTACCAAGTGTTTATTGTGGGCCAGGTACTACGTTAAATACTAGATATACAGACAGACAAAAATACAGGTCCTGTTCCTAGGGGCTCACACTCTAATGAAAAAGGATCATGGTGCAAAAAACTACACACAACAGACATGTGACCAACTGAGAAGACACGTGCTGTCCCTCTGCAGAAGGTGAGTCTGAATGGAGCTCTGAAGAGAGAAAGGAAGAAGATGTAAAGAAGAAAAGCATTCCAAGAATGGGCAGAAGGACAGCAAGGAGGCCAGGGTCACTGGAATATAGAGCATGTAGAGGGGGTTAAGTATGAGAAGACTAGAAAAGTAGGCAGGGGTCGGTTTAAATGTCAAATAGAAAATTTTAGATTTGATCCTGAAGGGAGGAGGAAGCCAGCAAAACTGAATTGGGGGGAGAAGGGGATGTGTGACATGGTCCCTGAAAGAAAGATCACTTAGGCAGCTGCTGGGAGGATGGACTGGAGCAGGGAGACATGAGGCAGAAAGATCTTCAGAAGACTACTCTGCTTTTTTTTTTTTTTTTTGGGAGAGGAAGGTAAGCAATTGGGGTTAAGTAACTTGCCCAAGGTCACAAGGCTAGTTTGTGTGTGCGTGCGTGCGTGCGTGTGTGTGTGTGTGTGTGAAGTGTCTGAAGCCAGATTTGAACTCAGGTCCTCCTGACTCCGGGGCCGGTGTTCTATTCACTGCTCCACCTAGCCACCCCTAGAAGGCTGCTCTGAAAGTCCAAGTACAAAAAATGCTAAGGCATAAAGCAATGGGGTAAGTGCAAATATGCTAAAGGTAGAAAACATGATCTCTACATCTGTTTGGATGAGGGGTAAGAATGAGCAGTTACAGGTGATGCCTTGGTTTTGAGCCTGTGTGACTAAGAGTATGGTCGTAGCAAAGTTTGAAAAGGGAAAGGTTTGTTGGGGGAAGAGAATTCATTTTGAATTGGCACGATGAGTTTGAGATAGCCAGGAGGTGATGTGAATTTGGAACTTAAGGAAATTAAGATTGGATACACTAATTTGAAAATCATCTGCAGAAAATTATAATTAAACCATGGATGCTGATGAGATCACCCCAAGAAATAGCACAGAGAGAAGAGAAGAAAGCCCTGGAAGAAACAGTGTTATTGGGAATGATCTGGATGAAGAGACAAAGGATTCTTTGCTCATTCAGCAAGGGATAAGCAGAACAAAAGCTGTCATATATTAAGCTTAAATTTTCCCACAAATACTTACATGTTAGATCTAATTCTAAAAATAGCTGCATTTCTTACCTTCAATTTTGTTTGCAAGAGTTCTTTACTCGTAATGATGTTGGTTACCTCTGTTTCATTTAATCCATGAACAATTGCTGGACCTCCTAGAGTAGCATATAGGGTAACAACTACAAGGAAGAGAAGAAAAATAAAAATTAAAACATAATGTCAATGTTTAAGCATTTCAGAACACTTGTTAATTAAAAGTAAGAAGAATCAAGCTTCTGATAAAGATCTGAATCATTATCAATCAAAAAGCAATACACACCTACTATGCCAGGCACCATTCCAATGACTGAGGACAAAAACATTTTAAATCAATTTGTAAAAAAAACAAAAATAAAACCTATTTCAATTTGAAAAATCTTAATTTATGCTCCAAAAAGAAATTATGCTCACCACATACTTCTTCCCATTTCCGATCACTGAAAATCTTCATGATTTTCAACTTTCAAAATAGAACCACCTGTTTTTGATCTTAGATGTCTTACATTGAGTTATCTTTCATTAACAAACACAACCAATTTCTAAAACATAACCCCTTATATTGGTAAATATCATGTGGTGTTAAACATACTTGAAAAATATAATGATCCAAGACAATGAGTGATTTAGCACCAAAAGAAGTGATAATGAACTTTGCGCTGCAGCAATACAAGAAGAAAAGGTCGGTGTGGAGAATAGTAGTCAAAGAAGAGTCATTAAAAGTGACAGGACTAAAGCTGGCTTTTCGCATTGCCAAGTCCTTGAGAAAGCCATGATTAGTATCTCCACTTCCTTTCACCTCACTAGCCTCAAAAAAACCTGAATTCTGGATGCCAATATCAAATAAAATTGCTACCCCCAAAGTCAGCTGTTCTTTTGCTCAAAGAGGACCAGAACGCTACACTACTATGTCAGGGTCAAGGTACAATATGTCAGGGACAGTCCGTTTGGACTGTTGGAAAGGAGATCTCTCTAAATTTGCACATCTCACATTTCTTTTGAACCACTCCAGCTCTGCTTTGCTCTACAAGCAAAGTGCCTTCTCCTTGATGCAGGCACACCATGCTGGGCAGTGCCTCACAATCAATTCCAAAATTCTTAAGAGAGACTTTGAGAGTTTCCTTGTATCAATTCTTCTGACCTCTGTGACTACTAGCCTTGAGTTCTCCATAAAAAAAAATCTTTTAGGCAAATGTACGTTGGTGTGGTCAGGCCATTAGAGTTTTCCTCTCTGATGCAGTAAGCAGAGTCTGAATGCTTGGCAGTTCAGTTTGAGAAAGGACTTCAGTATCCTGTACCATATCTTGCCAGGAGATCTTCAAAATCTTCCTAAGATAATTCAAATGGAAACGATTTAGTTTCATGGAATGGTGCTGGTAAACTATCCAGGTTTTGCAGGAATTCAACAAGGTCAGCACAATGTCTCTGTAGACCTTCAGTCTGGTAGGCAGTTTAAACACCTCTTCTCTCCCACAACTTTCCTTTGGAGGCTCCCAAACACTGAGCTAGCTCTTACAACCTCATCATCTATGTGTACATCCCTGGAAAGTATACTGCCAAGGAAAGTGAACTTATCCACAGCATTCAAAATTTTTCTATTTACTGTAAATGATGATATATGAATGATAGAGTACTGGCTGGTGAAGAACCTCTTTCCTTAGTGTTGTCAGGCCAAAATTAGCACCAACAGCAGAGAATGGATTCACACACTCTGTTGTATCTCAGCCTCAGAGGCTGCAGTAAGGGCATAATCATCTACAAGCAAAAAAATCAAACACCATTTTTCCCTCTACTTTAGTCTTGACTTGTAGCCCTCTCAAGTTAAATAATTTACTACCATCGGTGTAGCAGCTGACCTTGATGCCATTTTCATCCTCTTTGAAAGCATCTGACAATATCACTGAAAATATGATGCTACAAAAAAATACAGGAGCAAGTACACAGCCATGTGTCACTCCACTGGTGCCTGAGAAAAGCATGAAAGCACTGTCCATTATTCAGAACCCATGCTAGCATGCTGTTGTGGAACTAGCATACATTACGGATAAACTTCTCTGGGCAACCAAATTTTGCCATGATCTTCCACAAGCTCTCACAACCAACAATAGTATCATAGTTACCAATGATCTCAATTACTAAACTCTAATGACCATTTCTCAATCCTTATCATGTGACTTCTCTTTAGCCTTTGACACAGTTGATCACCCTTCTTTTCCTCAATATCTCCTGTCCAGGTTTTCATAAAGCTACTCTTCTCCTGGTTCTTCTCTTACCCATCTGTTCACTTCTTCTCATTCTCTTTTGCTGAATTTTCATCCAAGTCATGCTCAGAAATAGTTGGTATCCCTCTAGAAGTCAAGTCTTTGGTCCTGTTCTCTCCTACCTGTACACTTTCTCAGTTGGTAATCTCCTTAGGTCTCAAGGGTTCAATTGTCATCTCTATGAAGATGAATGAACCCTAGTCTCACATCACCAACTGCTCTGGGATAACTAAAACATCCCATAGAACTCTCAAACTCAACATGTCTAATCCAGAATTCATTAGCTTGTTCCCCTAAACTTCCTAGTGTTTTCAAGGGCACCAGTTATCCAGCTAGCATCCCTCAGTGTCAAGTCTTGGTTTCTCACTAACACTTAGCCCACAGATCCAAACAGTCACCAATCCTTATCATTTCTCCCTTCCTAACAGTACTACCAGAGGTCCCTTTCTCTCTACTCACACAGCTGCCAGCCTGATGCAAGACGATACCTCAAGCCTTTTAATTGGTCTTCTTGCCTCAATACTTTCCCACTCCATTCCATTCTCCATTCATCTGCCAAAGTGACAGGTCTCTAACAAAATGACTTACTTATCAGTCATTCTTGAAAATTCTCTTTTCCTATTTCTAAATGCCAAAGAACAAAATCCACATAACTCTTTTAGTTCTAGTATCAAATAACCACCCTTCATTTGAAGGTTACCAGAAGGAAAAAGGCAGCATTCTTACATTAAGTCTAGTGACATCAAGATGGTTATTTTGCAATGTATTAGCCTAAAGCAATGCTTGAAGTTTAAGCCACTTCTGATGGGCTTGGCACTTTACTTTTCCCTCTTCTACTCTCCCACCTTTCTCATCTCCACTCTATATTTCTAATATCAAGGGCATGGAGGGTAATAATGAGTGATAAGGTTTAAAGAAAAAAATAATAATGATGGTCACAACAGTACTTCTCCAACTATTCTTGTAATAATATCAGAAAAATGGTTTGTTGGGAAACTATTAGGAAAAGGAAGAAAATCATATTCAAGCTGTAATAAAAAAAATTTGGGTTATCCACTAAATAGAAAAAATACCAATACTCAATTTATTATTCTTGTGGATTATTAAATGGAAATAGGTCAATAACTTCTTCTACAACCCTATACCAAGATATACTTTAAGAAATTTTTTAAAATAAATAACAAAAAAATAAAAACTTACGTACGTTGAAAATTATACATAAAACAAGCTTGTGCAGCAATCATCCATTCTGCTCTGGTTTCACAGAAGATGGCAATGTTAGTTCGTGGCTTCTGTCCCAATACCCGTAGACCATTTCCAAAGTTAAAGGCTCGAACATAAACTTCTTCATAAGACATCCAATTGTAATCTCCAAGAATAACCTAGTAAGGAAAAAAAGTATAAATACACCATAATGTGAATAAAGTATTTACTTTCAGACTGAAACTGAAATAATTATGTAAAAATTCACAAACTGACTGGTAGTAGCATTTACTTCTAATTCATTCAATATGCTTACCTAGTCTAAGAAAAATCTGGAAAAGTAAATTTTGAGTAAAAAAACCTTTTGAAATTTAGTTACTGGTCTTTATTAATTATGAAGCTACCTCTTGATGATAAGATTTTACCCTCATCTTCCCTTAAATTCCTGTTCTCAACTCTTTTTTAGTTAATCCATTTCTGTACTTCACTTTGGTTTTCCAAGCATTAGTATCAAAATACCAAAGGTACTAAAATTTGACTTCTGCTGTATTTTAAATTACTGTTAACAACATTCAGTATTAAATGCTATGGTGTTACTAAGCAGAAACTCAGCCCCCTCTTGTACTCTGAAAAATATTCAAGGCTTTTCAGTACCGTTTGTTTCAGCTTCAGGCCAACAGGAAAAACAAACCTCTGCCTATTTGGAGTTGGTACAAACTCTGCTACCTAACTCATGAGGAAAAAAAAAACCAGCTCTCATGTAAAACATGAATATATTACAAATATCTTCTCATGAGTTTCATTCCTAGACAGGTACACTATAAATAGGTAACATGTCATTTTCCAAATGTGTAAAATCATGTTCATCATACTTACCAGACTGTTTTACTAAATACTTGCTATATAAAGTATGCCTCAAAATTAAGTTTTATAAAACATATCAAGGTATAAGTTACCACACATAAGTACAGAAAAAAAAGGGGGGGGGGGAAATTAGGTAAAAAAAAATCTGGTAAATTAAGTAATAATTAAGTTAAAATAGGTTAAAAATTATAAGGGATTTATGAAATAAATATTTTTAAAAGAACTAGCTATAAGGTTTAGATGCTTTGTTTTAATAGCAGGTCTAAACTTTTATCTTTTTCTACATGCTAATGTAATGCTCTATACAGTAAAGTCCTACTAAAAGGAACTCCATGGAAATGAGAAACAATCAGAATTTAAGCAAAAAGGTGTGAACAATGGATCAAAGTTAGTAAGAGTATTATAGTAGGGGAGAGAGTGAGCAAGCCAAGATGGCAGCATAAAAGCAGGAAAACTCCCTGTGCTCCCCCCATAACCACCTCAACTACCTATAAAATATGACTAAACAAACTTTAAGGCTACAAAACCCACAAAGTGACAGAGAGAAACAAGTCTCCTGCTGAAGGCAGCTGGGCAGGAAGGGTCCATCTCAACATGCTGGGAGCAGCACCCAGCCTGCTTAAGCCCACAGTTTTAGCCCCAGGGCGCCCAGACCAGCCCCTGATGGAAGAACTTCAGGAGAGTGGGGCACCAGCATCTGTGGCTGTTTCAAGAATTATCAACCCATAAATGCCAAAGACAAAGTAAGTGGTCAGTGTAGACTTTGTGGAAACAGGGGGTCCAGGAGTGCAGTCTGCCCTCTGCCCCCAGAGAGAGAAGTGGCTGGGGCACATTGCATAGCTGCTTCAGAGTTCCTGGCCTGCAGATTGTAGGGGTCCAAGCAACCAGTCTGAGGGGTAACTGCTCTTGCTTTAACCTTCTTTGATCTGGGTTGCTGTCTAGGGTGGAGGTCCTGGGGTGGGTGACCAGGTGCTAGAACTGGTGGAGGCTTCAGAGCAGGCACCCAACAAATAGCTCTGGCAGATGAGAAAACCCAGAGATTTCAAACAAAGCTCTTCTCTCTGGAAGCAGAGTTCTACTGTGGCAAAAATCTGACAAGTCAAGTAATTGAATGGCAACATGAGCAAGCAAAGGAAGCAAAGCAAACACAGTAACCCAACTCTAGATTCCTTACATGAGGAAGACAATGAAGTTAGAACTCCTGTACCAAAAGCTTCCAAGAAAAATATGAACTGGTTATAGGCCACAGAGAAAGCTTAAGAAGGATTCTGAAAACCAAATAAGAGAAGTGGGGGAAAAATTGGGAAGAGAAATGAGAATGATGCAATAAAAAGTGAGTCAACAACCTGACTGAAGAAAACATCTTAAAAAATAGACTAACTCAAATGTCAAGAAGCTCAAAAAGCCAACGAGAAGAATACCTTAAAAAGAAGAATTTGCCAGGTGGAAAAAGAATCTCAAAAACTCATTGAAGAGAATCATTCCTTCAGAATTAGACTGGAGCAAATGGAAGCTAGTGATTTTATAAGAAATCAAGATACTATTAAACAGATCCAAATAAATGAAAAAATAGAAGGCAAGGTGAAATATCTCATTGGAAAAACCACTGACCTGGAAAATAGATCCAGGAGAGATAATTTTAAAAATTACTGGACTACCTGAAAACCATGATCAAAGAAAGAACCTAGAAATCATCCTTCAAGAAATTCTCAGAGAAAATTGCCCTGATGTTTTAGATCCAGAGGGCAAAATAGAGGTTGAAAGAATCCACCAATCACCTCCTGAAAAAGATCCCAAAAGAAAACTCCCAGGAATATTATAGCAAGGTTCCAGAATTCCCAGATCAAGGAGAAAATATTACAAGCAGCCAAGAAGAAACAATTTGAATATTATGGAAACACAATCAGGATAACACAGGATCTGGCAGCTTCTACATTGAAGGATCGATGGTCTTGGAATATGATATTCTGGAAGTCAAAAGAGCTGGGATTAAAACCAAGAATCACCTACCCAGCAAAACTGAGTATCATGTTTCAGGGGAAAATATGGTAATTCAATGAAATAGAGGACTTTCAAGCATTCTTGATGAAAAAACCGGAGTTGAACAGAAAATCTGACTTTCAGATACAAGAAGAGAAGCATGAGAAGGTAAAAAGGGAAAAGAAATCATAAGGAACTTATCAAAGTTGAACTATTTACATTCCTACATGGAAAAATGATAATTGGAACTTATGAAACTTTTCTCAGTATGAGAATAGTTGAAGGGAATATAAATGTATAAATACATACACACACATATACACATACATATATCTTGTCTATATAGGAAGGTATATGGGCATATAAATACATATGTGAGTGTGTGTGTGTGTGTGTGTGTGTGTGTGTGTGTGTGTGTACACAGGTATACATAGCCAGAGGGCACAGGACCAACTGAATAGGAAGGGATGATACTTAAAAGGTGAAATTGAGAAGTATGAGAGGAGATGGGGAAAGACAGAATGGGGTAGAAGAGGTAAGGGAAAACTTACAATGGAGAAGAACAGGAAAGCAAAAGGGAATGGGTCAACCTTACTCTAATTGAATTTGACTTAGGGAGGGGATGACATAAACACTAAAAACAGGAGAATAGGAAAAAGGAGATGAGAGGGGTGATGATGGAGGAGAGGGCAGGTTGGGGGGGAGGGAATTAGAAGCACACAGTTTTGAAAAGGGACAGGGCCAAAAGAGGAGGGATAGGCTGGAGGGAAATATAGCCAGTCTTTCACAATATATCCACTATGGAAATGTTTTGCATTGATACACATGTACAACCCATATCAAATTGCCTATCTTCCCAGTAAGGGTGGGTGAAGAGGGAGGAAGTGAAATAACCTGGAATTCAAAGTTTTAAAATCAAATGTTAAAAAAATATATATATATATTATATATATATATATATATATATATATATATATATATATAAAATTTTTTTTTTTTTACGAGCAACTGGGAAATAAAATATACAGGCACTGGGGTATAGAGAGCCATCTTGTCCTACTGGAAAGTCAGAGGGGAGAGGAGGGAGGATATAGCAGAGAACAGATTGGGGGAGTGGGTATACAGTGACATTGCTGTTTTGGGGTGGTGGGTAGGGGAAAGACAGGGAGAAAATTTGTAACCCAAAATCTTGTGGAAATGAATGATGTAAACTAAAAATTAACAGAAAATTCTATTTAAAAAAAAAAAAGAGGGGGTGGCTAGGTGGTGTAGTGAATAGAGCACTGGCTCCTGGAGTCAGGAGGACCTGAGTTCAAATCTGGCCTCAGACACTTAACACAAAAACTAGCTGTGTGACCCTGGGAAAGTCACTCAACTCAAATTGCCCTCCAAAAAGTGCCCCCCCCAAAAAAAGTATTATAGTCAAAATATGAATGAGTGATTTTCTAAAATTTTTTCATACATAAAAATATAATTGATATTCCATCTAAAACTCATTCCATAGAGACACCATGTGGCACAAAGAACTCAAAAAAATCCTGAAAGCAAAAAACAAAAACAAAATTAGTTTGTTGAAAAATTACAAGAATTTACAAAGGATAAGCTATGGATTTAAATTATTAAGATCCCTAAATTACCGAAGCTTACAGCAAGTATACTCCTTAAATACAGAAAGATTTGGGTCCTAGGTCCAGTTTTGCTTCTGCTGTGAAACTGCAGACTAAACTCACATGTGAAATTTGGATAAGTCACAGCATCTCCCACCCTAAGTGTATCCCCAAGGACAAAACAGAAAAATGAACTTATAGATTTTACGTAAATAAGATTGAGAACATGTAAGAGGCAGCCCTTCAAAGTGCTTCTTCATTTTCAATTACTTCTCAGCCTTTCTATTCACTTTCTCCCCATTTCTCCTCATGTTTTAGAGAGTAAGGAAGCCTTAGTCCTTAACTTAAAGCTAATTCTTCTACTTGCATCTGTTATTCATTTTCCTCCTGTTTCCTCTAAACCATGGTTGGAACAATCATGCACCTCACTCCCATACATCTTCAAACACTCCCTTCTCCCCTTTTTATATGGACAAGGTAAAGTTCTAAATGTAGGGCAAATAAATACAAAACTAAAAACAGTACCTGACTTCAAAGAGCTTACATTCTTTATGGAAACAACAAATTAAACAGAAGTATGTACCCAATTATTTAAGGTGCTGCTGAATGGAATTAGAAAAACATTTATGCTATGTAATTTCAATTGGGTTCTCACTGTACCAGGTAATTCTATTATTATTCTCATCTAATTGATTCCCTATCCAACCTTCCCTTCTTCTCCTGCAGTGTTCCATACTACCTTTTCCCCATACTTTCTCAGTCCAAGAGTTTAACTCATACTTCAACAGAAAAACATGCCATTCTAGTCTAAAGAAAGAGGTGGCCCCTCTTGCAAGGCCAACATCTGTACATATGCCTTTGATCCCATCTACACATCTTCTCCAGCAGATTTCCGCCACCATTAATCCACACTCGTTCTCTAATCATAAATTTCTTCTTATCCACTGGTTCCTCCTCAGATGTCTATAAACATAATCATGCCTCCCCCATCCTTAAAAATATCCTTACTAGATCCTACCATGCCCACACTGCACCCTCCAGACTTCCAGTCCTGAATCTGGACCAGCCCTTCTCACCATACCAACCAAATGCTACTCACAGGACAGGTAAAGCAGGCTGCCAACAGCAGCAAGGCAGCCTGAGGGAGAGACAGGAGGTAGTGTGCACCAAGAAGGTCAAGCCACTACCACTCAGATCATCTTCCATCTTCCCTCACACCATGACAAAGACAGTCTAGGACCCTGAAGTCAAGAATAGCAATGCTTCCAGCCCAGTGTCAAGTGGTTCATTATCAGAAACTGATGTAATTTTTTTCAGTGGAAATGCCATTAAGGAAGAGGCAATTACCATCTGTGTACACACAGATATAAGTACATATAAGGTATATACATATGATGGTTTTAATCTATGGTCTAAATAGTCTAGCCTGCATGAATTCATCAACATAGATGCTTACTCTCAAGATTAAATTCCTTTACAACTGAAAAATAGTCAATGGACAATATAAATTTTCAAAGGAAGAAATCCATGCCTTCAAAAACTATATGAAAAAATGTCACAAATCACTAATAATTTTTAAAAATTTAAATTAAAGTACTGGCAAAGTTATCCAAAAAAAAAAAAAAGGAAAATGACATACTGGAGGAACTGTGGGAAAGCAAGTATATTAAGATGAATAGGTTGTCTGTCATCTGTGGAAGGAATACCTAAAATGTTAAGATCACAGACCCATTTGGACCTCTGAGATGAAAAGTAGATATATAGGAAACCTAGAAAGACTATTCAGGAGTTATGAAGAGGTGGAGCCAAGATGATAGCATAAAAGTTCCTGCTTTTATTTCAAAATCCCCTCCAAACAACTTTAAAATAACACCTCAAATGGAACTGCAGAACTGGAAAAAAAAAAAGCAGATCAGGAACAGATTGGAAGGAAACATCTGATTCATATGAATGGTGATCAGACTGGAAGCCTGTCCTCCATAGCACACTGTGCATTTTGTTAAGCAAGTAGTAGGCACCGGAAGCAGCAGCATCAATAGCAGCAGAAGATCCCAAAACTCTAGCATCGATAGCAGCAGAGGATCCCAAAACTCTCAGGGAGTTTGATAACTAGTCAGAAGGAGATTACAAGGGACCCTCTGCATGCAAAGTGCAAGTCCCTTTTGCACCATCCATCTACAATTCTGGGTCATAGTTACATGGTGAGGAAGAATACTAGTGTACTAGTGCTTATGACCAAAGGTGAGGTGAGCAGGGGAACTGCTCACAGCTCCAGGGTGGAGAAAAGGGCTTATGTTGCTCACAAGGATGAAAATGCCTTAGTCTTAGGTTCAAGGCAGAAAGGAGCACTAGCATTTGTGGCTGCTGAAGAGCAAGTAGCAAAGTCACATTTCCAGGGACATAAGAAGCAACAGTACTTGCTGCTGCAGGGGGGGAACAGGAACCCTGCTCACAGTTTCAGGGTAGAAGAGAGTGCTTTTATGGTCCCTTACAGACCAGAGTATAGGACAGCAGTGACCACACCTCTCCTTAGATCATATACCTTGGAGAGCAGAGAAAACTACATTACTTCTGGAGAAAATGAATGGGAACTGAAAGGAGCATACTTTTTTTCAGCTATACATGCATCTTCACAAAAACTGACCATGTATTAGGGCAAAAAACCTCAAAACCAAGTGCAGTAAAGCAGATCACAATGCAATAAAAATAACATTCAATAAAGAGTCATGGAAAGATAGGCTAAAAAATAATTAGAAATTAAATAATCTAATCCTAAAGAATGAGTCAAAAAACCAATCATAGAAACAATCATTAATTTCACTAAAGAGAATGACAATAAGATAACAGCAAAATTTATCAGACGAAGCCAAAGCAGTACATATAATCTCTAAATGCTTATATCAATAAAATGGAGAAAAAGCAGATCACTGAATTGAGCATGCAACTAGAAAAGCTAGAAAAATAACAAAATTTACCAATTTACCCACTGAATAGATGCAAAAATATTTACATAAATATCAAGGAGATAATATTATACAAAGATCATACACTATATGACCAGGTGGGGTTTATACCAGGAATACAGGGCTGGTTTAATATTAGGAAAATTATCAGCATAATGGACCTAATAATGGATAGTAGCATATTAATAACAAAAACAATTTTAAAAATATAATCTCAGTAGCTACCAAAAAAAGCTTCTGACAAAACATAATACTCATGCATATTAAAAACACTAAGAAGAAAAATAAATGGCACTTTCCTCAAAATGATAAGTAATATTTATTTAAAACCATCAGCAAGGGGCGGAGCCAAGATGGCAGAGTAGAAACAGCTCTTCCAAGCCTCTCTGCCCCCAGATTCTCCACAAACTATGTAAAAAAGGACTGTGAACAACTTCTGGAGCCCCAGCACCCACAGAACGACACAAAGAAGCTAACCTCCCGCTGAGGACAGCCCAGCAGCCCTGCAGGAAGGACCAGCGCAGCGGTCTGGGAGCCGGCAGCACGCAGAGCGCAGAGCACAGGAGCCGAGCCAAGCCGAGCCGAGCCCAGGTCCGCTTGAGCCGAGGTTTTACCTCCAGGGCGGCAGGGCCAGCAGCCGGCTGGAGGAACCCCAGAACACCAGGAGCTGTGGCGATTCCAGAATTATCAACATAGACAGGCCTAGGACAAAGTAAGAGGTTAGTGTCCTATGGACTTTGGGGCCTGTATTTGGGGAATGCGTCAGCTCCCTCCCCTGGGGGCTAGAAGCCGCTGAGGAGACACGCCATTTTGTAGTTTTCAGAGGCAGGTCTGGCTCCCAGCCTACAAATCGTGGGGAGATCCAGCGATCAGTCTTGGGGGGTAATCGCTCTTGCTTTAACCTCCCTGGATCTGGATTGTGATCTAGGGTGGAAGTTGTGGGTGGGTTTACAGCTTGCCAGAAACGGAAGTTGCCCCCCACACGTTCGGGACGAAAATTCCTCTAGCTGGCCTTAAAGCCATAGTGTGGCAACAAGCCCAAAAGTCAAGCAATTAAGTGGCAACATGCCAAGGCAAAGGAAACAGAAAAATGCAACCCTAGACTCCTATTTTGGGGGCATAGAGCGGGAAAAGGACTGTGAGGTCAGAAGTCCTGCTCCAAAAGCCCCAGGGGAAAACATGAGCAGGTTGCAGGCCATAGAGGACCTTAAGAAGGACTTTAAAAATCAAATAAGAGAAGTGGAGGAAAAATTGGAAAGAGAAATGAGAAGGATGCAGGAAAAGTATGAAATGAGGTCAACAGCCTGACTGAGGAAAACAACACCTTAAAAAATAGACTAACTCAAATGGCAAAGGAGGCCCAAAAGGGCAATGAGGAGAAGAATGCCTTAAAAAGTCGAATTGCCAGATGGAAAAAGAATCTCAAAAGTTCACTGAGGAGATTCATTCCTTCAGAGTTAGACTGGAGCAAATGGAAGCTAGTGACTTTATGAGAAATCAAGATGCTGTTAAGCAGATCCAAACAAACGAAAGATTAGAAGGCAATGTGAAATATCTCATGGGAAAAACCACTGACCTGGAGAATAGATCCAGGAGAGACAATTTAAAAATTATTGGACTACCTGAAAGCCATGATCAAGGAAGAACCTAGAAATCACCCTTCAAGAAATTCTCAAGGAAAACTGCCCTGATGTTTTAGATCCAGAGGGCAAAATAGAGTTGAAAGAATCCACCGATCACCTCCTGAAAAAGATCCCAAAAAGAAAACTCCCAGGAATATTATAGCCAGGTTCCAGAATCCCCAGATCAAGGAGAAAATACTACAAGCAGCCAGGAAGAAACAATTTCAATATTGTGGAAACACAATCAGAATAGCCCAGGACCTGGCAGCTTCTACACTGAGGGATCGAAGGGCATGGAATATGATATTCCAGAGGGCAAAAGAACTGGGAATGAACCCAAGGGTCACCTACCCAGCAAAACTGAGTATTTTGTTTCAGGGGAAAATATGGTCATTCAGTGGAATAGAGGACTTTCAAGCATGCTTGAGGAAAAAACCAGAGTTGAATAGAAAATTTGACATCCAGACACAAGAAGGAAGAGATGCCTGAGAAGGTAATCAGGGAAAAGAAATCAAAAGGAACTTATCAAAGTTGAACTATTTACATTCCTATATGGAAAAGCAATAACTGTGACTGATGATATCTTTCTCACTATGAAAATAATGGAAGAAGGGGGTGTGGTCATATGAATACATATGTGAATGTGTGTGTATATGGTTACAGTTATATATGGATAGAGGGCATAGGTTGAATTTGTTGGGAAGGGAGAATACTCAAGGGATGAAATTATGAGGTGAGAGAGGAAAGTGGCAAGAGGAGATGGGGAGAGACAGGGTAGGGTAAACTATCCCATGTAGAAGAAGCAAGGGGAAGTGGTTGCAAAGGAGGGGGAGAATAAGGAAGGCTAAAAAGACAAAACCACATTCCCATTGAATTTGGTTCAGGGAGAAAATGACATACATACTAAATGGGATATCTCAACCTGCAACAGGATAGGGGGAAGGGGGATGAGAGGAGGGATGATGGATGGGAGGGCATCCTTGGGGGGAGGGGAGGTTGCAAGTACCCACTATAGAAGAGGGACAGGATTATGTAGGGAATGGACCAGGTGGGGGGGTGGGATGAGTGGGAGGGAATTATAAGCAGCCTTGTACAATATATCTACTATGATAATGTTTAGCATAGCTAGACATGTACAACATATACTGAATTGCTTATCTCCCAAGAAGGAACGGGTGACAAGGGAGGAAGGAAATGGATCTGAAATTTGAGGTCGTAACATAAAATGTTACAAATATATATAAATACTATTAGTAATACTCTTTCGCTTGTAATAGGGAGATAAGATGTGCAGGCATTGGGACACAAAGATTCACCTTCCTCTAATGGAAAAGTCAATGGGGGTATGGGAGAAGGTATGGGAGAGAGCAGATTGGAGGAAGTGATATCTTGTGGGACTACTATTCTGGGAGGTTGGGTAGGGGAATAATGGGGGGAAAATGATTGTAACTCAAAATCTGGCGGAAATGAATGATGTAAAACAGAAGTTAATAAAGCATTTGTTTAAAAAAAAAAAACCATCAGCAAGCATTCTCTGTAACAGGGATAAGCCAGATGCCTTCCTAATAAAATCAGGGGTGAAGCAAGAATGCCCATTTTCACCACTAGTATTCATTATTGTACTAAAAATGCTTGCCACAGCAATAAGAAAAAGAAACTTAAGAAATTACAACAGGCAATGAGGAAAACAAAACTGTCATTCATTGCAGATGATATGATGGTATGCTTAGAGAACCCCAGAACATCAACTAAAAAAATTATTTCAATTATTTAAAATGATTAACTTCAGCAAGTCATAGGATACAAAACCCCCGTAAATAAATCATCAGTATTTCTATATATTACCAACCAAGTCTAGTAGCAAGAGATAGAAAGAAAAATTCCATTTAAAATAACTGCAGACAACATAGAATACTTGGGAGTCGACCTGCCAACATGTAATGTTAATGAAATAGGAAGGTCTTTCCTGTCCATTAGTAGGACTACCACATGAAGCCTGTGATCACACGGAACCTGAGTCACATGGAGCCTATGATCACATGAAGTCCAGAGTGGGAGAAGCTTGCACAAGGAGGGGAGAAAGACAGAGAGCAGAGAGAGGAGAGAGAGAGAAGCAAGTGTGAGTGGGAGGAGGGTGGGATTTGCCTAAATGAACTTTTGTGGGAAGGTGTGACAAAAAGAAGGCTTGGGAAGCTGGTGCTCTCTGGATTAGTGATGAGGTACCTTGTTAAATCTTACCTCTTGGCATCCTAATGTTGCTCCAAATAAATATTTTGGTTTTGCCTCTGAGGAAGAGTCTATGATATTTTGCAAATTTATCCTGAAAATACGCACGCAGACTTCCATGCAGCTCCAGCTTCCACCTTTCCCAATCCATGTAAAAGGGGACACTCAACAAACCTTGGAGCTACAGAACCCACAAAATGACACAGAGATGCTAACCTCCTGCTGAGGACAGTCAGAGGCAACCGAGCAGGGAGCAGCCAGCACAAGCCAACCCCATCCTGGCTGGAGCCAAGGTTTTAGCCCCAGGGCAGGCCTGACCAGCAGTGAGCTACAGGGACTTCAGAACACCAGCACCTGGGCCATTTCCATAATTATCAACAGATAAATGGCAAGGACAAAATGAGAGGCCAGTGCACTGGGGACTTTGGGACCAGCAGCTGGGAGAGCATCGGCTTTTGCCCCCAGGGTGAGAGGCCACTGAAACAGACAGGGCGACCAGTGTGAGGGGTAATCGCTATTGCTTTAACCTTCTTGGATCTGGATTGCAGTCTGAAGTGGAGATCCTAGGGTGTGTGACCAGCTTGCCAGAGCATGTGGAGGCTTCAGAGAGGGCACCCAACTAATATCTCCAGCAGCTAAAACAACCCCAGCATCTGGGATGGAAGCTCTCCTCTGGTGGCAGAGTCCTACTGTGGCAACAAGCCCAAAAGTGAAGTAACTGAGTGGCAACATGACCAGAGAAAGGAAGCAAAACAAACAGAAAAATTCAACATTAGACTCCTATTTTGGCAGCAAAAAGGATCAAAGCATGGAACAGAAAGACAGTGAAGTCAGAACTCCTGCACCAAAAGCCTCAAATGAAAATACGGGCTGGTTACAGGCCATAGAGGACCCTAAGAAGCAGATAAGAGAAATGGAGGAAAAATTGGGAAGAGAAATGAGAAGGATGCAAGAAAAGTATGAAATGAGAGTCAACAGCCTGACTGAAGAAAATAACACCTTAAAAAATCTAACTCAAGGGGCGGAGCCAAGATGGCGGAATAGAAACAGCACGTCCAAGCCACTCTTCCCCCAGATCACCTCCAAACTATGTAAAAGGGGACTCTGAACAACATCTGGAGCCCCAGCAACCAAAGAATGACACAGAGAAGCTAACCTCCCGCTAAGGACAGCCCAGCAGCCATGCAGGAAAGACCAACGCAGCACTGGAATCACAGTGCACAGAGTGTGGGGAGTGCCTGAGTCGCGGTTTTAGCCCCAGGGCGGCAGGGCCAGAAGCCAGCTAGCGGGACCCCAGAACACCAGCAGCTGTGGCGATTCCAGAATTATCAACATAGACATGCCTAGGACAAAGTGAGAGGTTAGTGACCTATGGACTTTGGGACCAGTATTTGGGGAATGCGTCAGCTTCCTCCCCTGGGGGCTAGCAGCCACTGAGGAGACACGCCATTTTGCAGTTTTCAGAGGCAGCTCCAGCTCCTGGACTGCGAACTGTAGGGAGATCCAGTGATCAGTCTTGGGGGGTAATCGCTCTTGCTTTAACCTCCCTGGATCTGGATTGTGATCAGGGGTGGAGGTCGTGTGTGGGTTTCCACCTTGCCAAAAACGGAAGCTGGCCCCCCACACACACATCTGGGGCGAAAGTTCCTGTCTGGCACCAGGCCATACTGTGGCAACAAGCCCAAAAGTCAAGCAATTAAGTGGCAACATGCCAAGGCAAAGAAACAGAAAAATGCAATATTAGACTCCTACTTTGGGGGCAAAAACGATCAAAGCATAGAGCAAGAGGAGGACTGTGAGGTCAGAAGTCCTGCTCCAAAAGCCCCAGGGGAAAACATGAACGGGTTGCAGGCCATAGAGGACCTTAAGAAGGACTTTAAAAATCAAATAAGAGAAGTGGAGGAAAAATTGAGAAGAGAAATGAGAAGGATGCAGGAAAAGCATGAAATGAGGGTCAAGAGCCTGACTGAGGAAAACAACACTTAAAAAATAGACTAGCTCAAATGGCAAAGGAGGCCCAAAAGGGCAATGAGGAGAAGAATGCCTTAAAAAGTCGAATTTGCCAGATGGAAAAAGAATCTCAAAAGTTCACTGAGGAGATTCATTCCTTCAGAGTTAGACTGCAGCAAATGGAAGCTAATGACTTTATGAAAAATCAAGATAATGTTAAGCAGATCCAAACAAATGAAAGATTAGAAAGCAATGTGAAATATCTCATGGGAAAAACCACTGACCTGGAAAATAGATCCAGGAGAGACAATTTAAAAATTATTGGACTACCTGAAAGCCACGATCAAAGAAAAAACCTAGAAATCACCCTTCAAGAAATTCTCAAGGAAAACTGCCCTGATGTTTTAGATCCAGAGGGCAAAATAGAGGTAGAAAGAATCCACCGATCACCTCCTGAAAAAGATCCCAAAAAGAAAACTCCCAGGAATATTATAGCCAGGTTCCAGAATCCCCAGATCAAGGAGAAAATACTATAAGCAGCCAGAAGAAACCATTTCAATATTGTGGAAACACAATCAGAATAGCCCAGGACCTGGCAGCTTCTACACTGTGGGATCGAAGGGCATGGAATATGATATTCCAGAGGGCAAAAGAACTGAGAATGAACCCAAGGGTCACCTACCCAGCAAAACTGAGTATTTTGTTTCAGGGGAAAATATGGTCATTCAGTGGAATAGAGGACTTTCAAGCATTCTTGAGGAAAAAACCAGAATTGAATAGAAAATTTGACATCCAGACACAAGAAGGAAGAGATGCCTGAGAAGGTAATCAGGGAAAAGAAATCAAAAGGAACTTATCAAAGTTGAACTATTTACATTCCTATATGGAAAAGCAATAACTGTGACTGATGAAATCTTTCTCACTATGAAAATAATGGAAGAAGGGTGTATGGTCATATGAATACATATGTGAATGTGTGTGTATATAGTTACAGTTATATATGGATAGAGGGCATAGGTTGAATTTGTTGGGAAGGGAGGATACTTAAGGGGTGAAATTATGAGGTGAGAGAGGAGAGTCGCATGAAGAGATGGGGAGAGACAGGGTAGGGCAAACTATCTCATGTGGAAGAAGCAAGGGGAAGTGGTTGCAAAAGAGGGGGAGAATAAGGAAGGCTAAAAAGACAAAACCACATTCCCATTGAATTTGGTTCAGGGAGAAAATGACATACATACTAAATGGGATATCTCAACCTGCAGCAGGATAGGGGGAATGAGAGGGATGAGAGGAGGGATGATGGATGGGAGGGCATCCTTGGGGGGAGGGGAGGTTGGAAGTGCCCACTATAGAAGAGGGACAGGATCAAGTAGGGGATGGACCAGGTGGGGGGGTGGGATGAGGGGGAGGGAATTATAAGCAGCCTTGTACAATATATCTACTATGGTAATGTTTAGCATAGCTAGACATGTACAACATATACTGAATTACTTATCTTCCCAGAGGGAATGAGTGACAAGAGAGGAAGGAAATGGATCTGAAATTCGAGGTTTTAAGACTAAATGTTTCAAATATATATAAATACCATTATTAATAACTCTTTTGCTTGTAATTGGGAGATAAGATGTGCAGGCATTGGGACACAAAGATTCACCTTCCTCTAATGGAAAAGTCGAAGGGGGTATGGGAGAAGATATGGGAGAGAGCAGATTGGAGGAAGTGATATCTTGTGGGACTGCTACTCTGGGAGGGTGGGTAGGGGAAAAACAGGGGGGAAAAATAATTGTAACTCAAAATCTGGCAGAAATGAATTATGTGAAACAGAAGTTAATAAAGCATTTGTTTAATAAAAAAAATAAGACTTAAAAAAAATAGACTAACTCAAATGGCAAAAGAGGCTCAAAATGGCAATGAGGAGAAGAATGCCTTAAAAAGCCAAATTTGCCAGATGGAAAGAGAATCTCAAAAGCTCACTGAGGAGAATCTTTCCTTCAGATTTAGAATGAAGCAAAGGGAAGCTAGTGACTTTATGAAAAATCAAGATGCTGTTAAACAGACCCAAACAAACGAAAGAATGGAAAGCAATGTGAAATATCTCATGGGAAAAACCACTGACCTGGAAAATAGAGCCAGAAGAGATAATTTTAAAATTATTGGATTATCTGAAAGCCATGATCAAAGAAAGAATCTTGAAATCATCCTCCAAGAAATTCTCAAGGAAAACTGCCCTGATGTCTTAGAACCAGAGGGCAAAATAGAGGTTGAAAGAATCTACCAATCACCTCCTGAAAAAGATCCCAAAAAGAAAACTCCTAGGAATATTATAGCCAGGTTCCAGAATTTCCAGATCAAGGAGAAAATATTACAAGCAGCCAGGAAGAAACAATTTCAATATTGTGGAAACACAGGATCTGGCAGTTTCTACACTGAGGGATTGAAGGGCCTACAATATGATATTCTGGAGGTCAAAGGAGCTGGGATTAAAACCAAGAATCACCTACCCAGAAAAACTGAGTATCATGTTTCAGGGGAAAATATGGTCATTCAGTGGAATAGAGGACTTTCAAGCATCGTTAAAGAAAAAAACAGTTGAATAGAAAATTTGACATTCAGATACAAGAAGCAAGAGAAGCATGAGAAGGTAAACAGGGAAGAGAAATCGTAAGGAACTTATCAAAGTTGAACAATTTACATTCCTACATGGAAAAACAATAACTGTAACTGATGAAACCTTTCTCAGTATGAAAATAGTTGAAGAAGGGTATATGGGCATATGAATACATATGTGAATATGTGTATATATGTTTACAGGTATACATAGACAAGAGGGCACAGGTCGAATTTAATAGGAAGGGATGATACTTAAAAGCTGAAATTAAGAAGTGAGAGAGCAATATGAGAGGAGACGGGGAGAGACAGAATGGGGTAAACTATCTCATATAGAAGAGGCAAGAGAAAATGGTTACAAGGGAGGGGAAGAACAGGAAGGCAAAAAGGCAAAACCTTAATCTCATTGAATCTGGATGTGGGAGAGAATGACATACATACTAAATATCTCACCCTACAGGAGAGCAGAGGGGAAGGGGGTGAGAGGAGGGATAACGGAAGGGAGGGCAGGCTGGGGGGTAGAGACGTTGGAAGCACCCACTTTTGAAAAGGGACAGGATCAAAGTAGGGAATAGACCAAGTGGGAGGTGGGATAGGAGGGAGGGAAATATAGCCAATCTTTTACAATATATCTACTATGGTAATGTTTTGCATAGCTATACATGTACAACATATAATGAATTGCTTATCTTCCCACAAGAGTGGGTAACAAGGGAGAAAGGGAATGAATCTGGATATCGAAGTTTTAAAATCAAATGTTTTAAAAATATATAAATACTATTATTAATACTATTTTACATATAATTGGGAAATAAGATATACAGGCTTTAGGGCACAGATTCACCTTGCCTTACTGGAAAAGTCGAAGGGGGTATGGGAGAAAATATGGGAGAGAGCAGATTGGATGAGGGGATATCTTGTGGGACTGCTATTCTGGGGTGGTAGGTAGGGGGAAAATGGGGAAAAAATTGTAACTCAAAATCTGGCAGAAATGAATGATGTAAACCAGAAGTTAATAAAGCATTTGGGAAAAAAAAAGAACTATATTATGAATACAATTATATTAACATTTTTCATACAAATGACACCGGATCTAAACAACTGGAAAATTATTAATTGCTCATGGGTAGGTAAAACCAATATAATAAAAACTACAATTCTACCTAACATAATTTACTTATTCAGTTCCATACCAGTCAATTTATAGAGCTAGGAAAAATAACAAAATTCATCTGGACTGAACAAAAGTCAAGAATATCAAAGGAATTTTTAAAATGTGAGGGAAGGGAGACCTCAAACTGTATTACAAAACAGCAATCATCAAAACAATCTGGTACTGGCTAAGAAATATAGTGGTGGATCACTGAAACAGATTAGGTAAACAAGACACATTAGTAAATGACCACAGTAATCTAGTGATTGATAAACCCAAAAATCCAGGCTTTGGGAACAAAAATTCATTATGTGACAAAAACTGTTGGGAAAACCAGAAAGCAATTTGGCCAAAACTAGGCATAGACCAACACTTCACATAGCATAGCAAAACAAGGTCAAAATGAGTACATGGTTTTTAGACATAAAGGGTGGTATCATAAGCAAATTAGAGGAGCATGGAATATTTTACCTGTCAGACTGATAGATAAGGGAAGAATTTATGACCAAAACAAAAGATAGAACATTACAGGATATAAAATGGATAATTTTGATTACATTAAATTAAAAGGGTTTTTTAATGAGTTGGGATTTATATCTATGAAATATATATATGACCTGGGATTTACAAGTTTCTCTGATAAAGGCCTCTTTTCACAAATATATGGATAACTGGGTCAAGTTTATAAGAATATGAGTCATTCTCTTACTGATAAATGGGCAAATAGGAATAGGAAGTTTTTAAAAAAGAAATCAAAACTATCTATAGTGAGATGAAAAAAATTCTCTAAATTACTACTGATTAGAGAAATGCAAATTAAAACAACTCTGAGGTACCACCCCACCAAATTGGTTAATATGACAGAAAAGGAAAATAACAAATGTTGGACTAAATGTGAAAAAAATTGGGACACTAATGCACTTTTGACAGAGCTGTGAACTGATCCAACTATTCTAGAAAACAATTTAGAACTATGTCCAAAGGACTATAGAAGGAGGTATATACTCTTTCACCCAAAACCACCACTACTAGGTCTACATTCTAAAAAGAACAAAGGAAAAGGAAAAGGACCTATACATACAAAAATAATTATAGCAGTTCTTTTAGTGGCAGCAAAGAATTGGAAATTGAGATGTTGTCCCTCAATTGGAGAAAGGCTGAACAAGTTGTGGTACTTGACAGTGAAGGAACACTATCATGCTATAAGAAATGACAAGCAGAGTAGTTTCAGAAAAACCTGGGAAGACTTATATGAACAGATGCAAAGTAAAGTGAGGAAAACCCGGAAAACATTGTACAAACAATGTCTAAACTGATGACTTAGATATTTTCAGCAATACAATGATCCAAGACAATTCCAAAGGATATATGGTGAAAAGTGCTATCTGCCTTCAAAGGAAGAATTGATGGAGTTTGAATGCAGATCAAACCATCTTTTTTTGGGGTGGCTAGGTGGCGCAGTGAGTAGAGCGTCGGCCCTGGAGTCAGAAGGATCTGAGTTCGGATCCGACCTCAGACACTTAACGCACACACAAACAGAAAAACCTAGCCGTGTGACCTTGGGCAAGTTACTTAACCCCAACTGCCCTCCGCAAAAAAAAAAACAAAAAAAACCCATCTTTATTTTTTTAACTTTATTTTTCTTGGGGTTTTTTGGTTTGTTTTCTTTTCCAACATGGCTAATATGGAAATTTTTTGTATGATTGAGCAAGAAGCCAGGGAAGACAGGAAAGGAGACAATTTAAAACTCGAAATTTTTAAAACCTACATTAAGAATTGTTTAACCTGTAACTGAGTAAAAAATTTTTTAAATACAAAAAGCAACATCACTCAGTTATCAGCATCTTATTTAGATGTTTATTACAAGAAACAAAATCAATTTGACAACAAGATCACCATTGAGACTTGGAAAAATCAATTAAAACCCAAAGGAACATCTATAAAGAGATAAACCATTCAAAATTGGTAACTAAATAGTTTCTTAGAACTCACTTCCATCATCTCAGCAAAATTAAGTAAATATTGGTTTTTATGTAATTGGGAAAAACAAAAATATTAACATTTTAAGAATTAAGTAGATAAACTCTTAACTTACATACAAAACAAGGCACATTTATTTGAAAACTGAAGAATTTGTTGCTGAAATATGATTTTAATCAAGGGACTTGCAAGGGAAATCTGAATACAGATGATTTGTCAAGAGAAAAAACACGATGATGTAGCACCTTAGTGTCAAAAGATGACAGTAACAGAGGTTAATTCTGGGATTCTGGGATTAGATTATACTCCAAAACTTATTTCACAAATGGGAAGTAAAATTACCATAGATCCTACATCAGAATGTTTTTAAAAAGGTACAGTAGGTTGGTCCTATATGATACAATTCCTAATTAAGAGAACAGATATTTTCTTTTAAGAAAGTAATTATTCTATTAAGTTTGGCTTGGCTTGACTATGGATAATGGACCAGTCTCTTATTTAGGAGACCTGGATTCAAGTCCCACCTCTGATAAATAGGAGCTGTGTGACCAAAGGTCAGGTACTTAACTTCTTAGTGGAACTCCAGGCCATTTTCTAAAACTGTAAATAACAGATTGATGACATGCATTGGTGGAAAAAATATTCATAATACAAGTTTCCCATAGAGATAAAATCACATTCCAGACTCTTTCCATCAATAAAAATTACTAAAACTTGCTAGATGTACCAAACAAAATATTAACATTTTAAGAATTAAGCAGATAAACAAAGTACTTTTTTTTTAAATAAAAATCCAAGAATAAGGGTAAATTCCACTTCTTCTCATTAATTAAAATTTCAAAGAATATTGCTGAATATCCAAATTTTAAATAAAAATAGTCCAAAGATCATATTGATTCTATGGAAGGCTGACACTGACACTGGTGAAAGCAAACTGTATATTCTAAAACCTTTGGTAAAATCCATTCAAGGAAAAATGGTACTGCCAGAAAAGAGTTGTCTTTTTCACATTCCAATTTTCCCTATTTCTAGTCATTTCCTATTCTTCTCTATGGGTTAACATTTCTAGATTCTTAGAACTATACAGTATCAATTATGTTACAATATTCAAGATAAATTTTTATGGAGATAAAAATTTGCTGGCTCCAAAATCCTGAAGTTCCTTTGGAACTGACAAAAGTAGGGAACAGCTATAGCAAGTCTAGAATTTCTAGTCTTTATAAAATGTGATTTTGTGCCAATTACTGCTATATGAACTTCTCTACCACAAACACCTTATGCTTTTCCCCTTGTGAAACCACTGTAAGACAGACTAACAGAAAATATGGAACGGGGAGTTTTTAGGAAGCATGCTGAGGTAGAAAGTGACTAAGAATCTTAGAATTCAATATCAAAGGTTTTCTCAAAATTTAGTCCAGATCAGAATCACATATATTTTAGATATCTTAAATGAAGATTTAGAACTAGACCTGGGTTCAAGTTCTACTCTTGGTATATACTCACTAGTGACCCTAAGCAAGTCAGTCATTTAATATCTCAGTACTCTAGGCAACTCACCAAAGACTACAGATTTCAGATTTGTAAAGGGAGTTTTCCTCATTTTGGAGTTCCCTATACCAATCCCTATCCTATCTCTATAATGCTAAGCTAGTAAAGAAAGCAGAAATAAAACCTGGCATTGCCAAATCCAGCCCATATAAACATTCTGTACTACATGTTATACAGAAATATATTTTATATAACATGTATATATACATGCATGTATACATATACACATGCATAGATATATGTACATATGTACATATGTACATACATACATATATGCATAACATACATACAAAATTTAGTCCAGATCTATCTGTTCCTTAAACAATCTTCAGCGAAATTCAAGAATAGAAAGAAAATATGTACCATATAGAAAACACCTTACCAACTTTCCCCTCAAAGCAACTCCCACTTCCAATTTCCTTGTTTCTAGAAATAGCATTACCATTCATCCAATCACCATGCTAAAAATTTCATTATCTTTTTTAACTTCCATGTCCAAAATGTTACTAAGTCCTACTGATTCTACCTCTGCAGGATCACATGTGTAAGTCTCCTTCCTCTTCCCT
The DNA here is from genome assembly GCA_011680675.1 of Gymnobelideus leadbeateri. Lineage (NCBI taxonomy): Eukaryota > Metazoa > Chordata > Mammalia > Diprotodontia > Petauridae > Gymnobelideus > Gymnobelideus leadbeateri. The sequence goes on from WOXC01008985.1 coordinate 533,471, forward strand.
CAGACACAATCCAAGAACCTAATCTCTCTACGATCCTCACTCTGCCTCAATCCCTCTCCCCTAAGGCTCTCCACACTATAACCCATCTTCAAGTCACATGCACAGATCTGATCACATCAGTCTTCTACCCACAACTCTTCAGAGCTGACCCAAATAAAATAAAAGCTCAGGTTCTGTAGCATGTCACTTAGGTGACCTCCAGAAGCTGGCATCTCCCTTTCCAGATCTCTCTCATTTTTGTCTCCTCCACATGGACAACAATTCTGCCAAAGTGGACTATGATGGTTCCAGCCATCTTTCCACCTTTTCAAATAACACCAATCTTTAGATACAGTTTGAATGTCATCTCCTTCAATGATCCCAAAATCAGAAATGATCTTTCCTTCTAGTAACATTTTGTATTTCTCTTGAACTACTATCTTATATTCTCTACCATAGTTTTTCTTTTTCTTTTCTTTTTTTTTTTTTTTTTTTGCTTTTCAAGAGAATTTGCAGGGCAATTGGGGTTAAGTGACTTGCCCAAAGTCATGAGTCTATTAAGTGTTAAGTGTCCGAGGCTGGATTTGAACTCAGGTCCTCCTGACTCCAGGGCCAGTGCTCTATTCATTGTACCATCTAGCCGCCCCCTACCATAGTTACTGTATAAAATTATGTATTTGCATGTTTCATGATACCCAGTATATTTACAAATTAACTTTCTAGTCTTATGAGTATAGGTGGCAACCATGTAACATTATTATTAACTGGCCTATAAAGGTCAAGCACACAAAATCTTACTATCACTGAAAAAAGCATTTGCCATTTCTTCCAATACAGGGGTCCCAAGAACTATCTATTAACTTTTACCAGATATGATACCAGAGATGATATGACACAAGCTCAGTAAATAGTATTTTCATATCACTTCTGTACTTATCTTATAAGGTGATACTAGGAAACTGTACTAGAGGTCTTTATACAGTCTAATAAGGTGTTTTTGCTAATAAGCAACCGTTTTAATATTAAAGGAACCCTCTTACAGGAGAGTCTTTTTTGGTGTGTAAAATCTGCCATATAGTTCAAATTTACTATAGTAGTTTCTTCTATACTACTAGGCAAATGAGGGAGCATATTTTAAAATACCTTTTCACTTGGACAATGTAGAAATGTATAGTGAAGATAGAAATAAAGGCTTACAGAGGGCAGAGGGAAGTAACAGGTCTTCATCATCTCTTTCACAGTTTGCAGTAGTAAAAACATCAGGCTATCAGAAACCCAAGATAGTTCCACATTCATACTAATTAGATACATCCATCAATCAATTAACAAATGTTTCTTAAACACCTAAGCACAAAGGCAAGACAATGCCTACCCCCAAGTAGTTTACAATCTAATGAGGGAGACAAAAAGCAAACAAATAATACAAAGCAAGCTATGTATAGAATTGATGAGAAATAACTAACAGAGGAAAGATAATGTAATTAAGAGGGGTTGAAGGAAGTCTTCCTATATAAGGTGGAATTTTAATTGGGACTTTAAGGATACCAGGGAGATCAGCAGGTCTAGTGGAGAAGGAAGAGTGTTTTAAACATAGTGCCTGGAGCCAAGAGCCTAGTTTGGGTGAACAGGAAGTATGCCAGAGTCATTAAATAGAAAAATCTTTTGAGGAATAAGTTGTAAGATGACTGGAAAGGTAGAAGAGGTTATGATGGGTTCTGAATGCCAAACAGAGCATTTTGTATTTGATCCTGGAGGCAACGAGAAGATAATACTTCAAATACTGGAGTAATTTGGAAAATTTAGGGGCCATGGAGTCATCCTCTTGAGGACAGGAGGTATAGTATATCTGTTTCAAGGCCTGTTAGCCTTAAATGTCTGGAAGACCCCCCACACACACCTATGGGCACCTATGGGTACTTGGAAGAGGGTGAAGGAAAGGCCATAAAAAGGGAGGGCGGGGGAAGCTACTTTTTCTACTTCTGAAACTTTCAAAACTTGCAGAAGCAAAAGTATTGGGTCCTTCATTGTTAACATTACATTTTATTTATAGACTCTTTATTAGAAACAAAACCCTGCTTACCTTTTTAAAAATTTTTCCATTTGGTTGTACTTCATCTTCTTCAATTAGTACTTCACGAGTTCCCAGTAGCCTTTTGTCCTTATATTTGTTTTCTGCATATTTAAAAACTTTATCTAGTGTATCACATCCAGGATAGAGCGCTGAAGCCAAACCATGCAAGCTGTTAACAGAGCGGTATGCTGCATTTGGCTGTCTACTTACAGGCTTTGCTTTAAGTTGATTGGATCTTGCTTGTCTTGATCCACATATAAAGTAAAATGGAATGTACGTTAAAATAGTGTAGACCAAAATTACAAAGTTTATGAACCATAAAAGAATAGGGTTGATGTTCTGTTTTAGCTTCATTGCAGCTGTTGCTGAAGCTCCTGGGGTACTCATAATTGCTCACAAGTTGGAATAAAGGACTTCAGGAAGAATCTAAAGAAAAGAAAAAAATAAATCAAGTTACTTTAAAGGTTAGATTTTTAAAATGTTTTTAATCATTATTCAGTATCGATAAGGTAATTCAAAGTACGTTTTTATACAGTTAGACAAACACACCAAGTCGTTTTTGCTGCACCCTCTCTTCTCCTTCTGCTTTAAAGAGTAGGCATTGGTATCAAACCAAATGACCAGTGAATTATCATACAAAAGTTGACTAAATCTTGAGCACAAAAGGCTCAACTGAAGTACTTCATTTTCATTTACCAACATTGAAGAGGATAAAGAAAACTGTAAAAGAAAAGAGTCCAAACAAGATCACAGATTTCAAATTCTGAGTCCCGACTATTCAGTAGCAACAGTGATGGAAAAAGCTAACTTTTGACTTTGTTAATCCTTTCCTAATATCTGTGGATTTAGCAGGCATACTGAGATTTTGCAAGTAAGAAAACTCAGACAAGTGATTACCATTTAATAAATTAACTCGGTAACCAAAACGTAGGGGAGTTAGAAGTGGAAGTTGTTTTTAGGAGTAAAGCTGGTAGGCTCTGTTTTAAATATTTTGGTGACAATACAAATTTTCTTTCTATCCCTGACCTGATCTGAAGATTATTTCTTTTTTTTTTTTTTAAAGCAATTGGGGTTAAGTAACTTGCTCAAGGTTACACGGCTAGTCATTATTTATGTGTGGGAGCTCATTTTCTGAGGCCAGATTCCATCCCGGGTCATCCCAACTCTGAGGCTGGTGCTCTTACTCACTGAACCATATTTTTTTACATGAACTTAATATGCCACATCTAGATTATATTATATAATGTATGTATGTACACATAAAAATCATGAATTTAGCATAGAATAAATGCTATTTCAAACAGAATCCCAACAAAATTAGCAAATATTTCGGTCCAACCTTTAGAACACTTTTTAAGTAAAAGATTTCAAAGAACAAGGTATCAGAAGATAAAAAGTATAAGAGGTCCCTGCCCTCAAGAAACTTAGCATTTAGCTGAAGAAAGACAGAACAAATTTTAAAATTAAACAATTCAAGAGTTTTACAATTATAGAAGACTAAAAAAAAAATCAGAAGATTATAAAAGACTAAAAAAATCTGGAGATTACTTATTTCTAAGTAAAAATTAACTGACACTGATGAATAAGAATTTAGAGCTATAAATTCAGAAGAAAGAAAAACTGTGGCCTGGAAAGGGGTCATAGAAAGAGGACCTTAAGCCTGGCCTTAAAGAACAGGTAGGCAAGAATGTGAAATGATGGGGAGGGCAGGGGCATCTTCACTGTTAAAGGCATATACAGAGGAAAGCCAACCAACTAGTTTGAGTAGAGCACAGATTTTGTGTTCAAGAACAGTCTGAGATGGGACAGGACAGGTAGAAAAGTAGGGGGGGAGGGTGCAAAAAGGAAGAGTTTGTATGTAAGAATAGGGATTTTGGCCATTATCCTGCAGGAAGTGAGAAGCCACAAACTGATCTGTTCATTTTAAAGAAGAAACAACCAAAAGAGAGAAGTACTTGGGACGTTTCATCTTCTGCAGGAAGGCTTAGGAAAAAAGAAATAAGTGACTTTATTATTTGTCTGTCTTCTGAATCCAAAGCATACTTGTCTAGACCTTCCCTGGAGCACAATGTTTCTTTTTCTTCCCCATAAAACAGCCCCCTAGCAGAGACCTACACAGGGAAGAGGGGGTAGAAAAAAAGAGCTTCAAAAATATTTGAAAGCACTACCAAATGGGCGGAGGAGAGTGGACTAGACTGCATTTGGACAACTGTACACCACTTCTGGTGGCACCAAGGTTTTCCCTGAAATAAATCTCCCTCTTTTTTAACACCAATATTTTTCAGTGAAGCTATAAGGTTTCAAATCACAATTTCAAATCACAAAGCAAAATTTCTGAGCAATCAAAATTATATCACCCAACAGACCCGAAGAGATGTGTGGAGGACATAAGTAGACCACAGCAAATTACAAATGATGAAGAAGAGGGGGAGGGGGTTTAGCAGTCTAGAGCTTGTAATCAGAGATACTTACAACAGGGAAAAAGAAATGGGCTACTTATGTATTGAACAAGAGGAACAATAAAGGATGGATGGGCAGACTGAGTGCTGCATTGACCTATCTCCATGTTGGAGTCCACCCAGTGGCTAAGACGATATACATGAGAATCATACACAATGAGACAGTATGTCTTAGTTGCAATCTGTACCTTTGGAAGGAATGCACATATCCCTGTAAAAATTGTGGAGATTACAGTGATATTGTTGCTAAAAAAGATAATATTTTTAGAGTTACGCTGTTTTTGTAGTCACTATAAAGATCAAAATTACAATGATTCAGGACTAACATACAAAACCAACTAAAGCTTCTAAAGAGTTACCTCATAGTTTACCTAATAGAGCATGGGTATTAATAGCAAGCAAAAAAATGCTTATATTGTCTTATGTTCTACTCTATAACTAGATTAAGCAAGATCGGCATCTTCTCATGGTTACAAAGCCTGACCCTCACAATTGTCTTAGGAGAAAAGCAGGGCAGGTATTGACCCCATTTTATAGATGAGTAAACTAAGTTACAACTTTTAACATCAGGGCATCCCAGTCTTCAGATCCCAAATTCAATCTTCCTTCTTACCATACTGCAGAGTTGCCTTTCTACAAATACTCAGTATGAGGGAAATAATTTAAAGGAGCAGGAATTTTTAAAATGCTCAATGCTCAGCTATTCTAAGTAAACTTATAAATTAATATGTGTTCAAATTCTTTATAAAGAGCTTTGTGATTGTTTCTCATCAAAAGCCTAAAGCAGGAAATAGATTTGTAGAAATAATTATGCAGAATAAGGTACAGTATCAATTCACTGTAAAGTATCAAATTCTAGAAAAAATTTAAAATTATACAATGTTTTTAATAGTTAATGTAATAATAAACACTTCATAATAAATGATAATTTTAAATTTTTCAATCAGTGTAGAATCAGAATGGTAACAATTCCACAATAAACCGGTGATCTTAATTAATGCCTCCTAGATATATCTTCATTTCCAAAAAAAGGAAAAGGAAAAGGAGCAGACATACATAAACCCAAGAGTAGGCAGGAAATTTCTAATCCGAGAAACCTCTCCTTCCTTCAGCTCATTAAAAGAACTCCTTGAAACAGCCCACTAAACACCAGTCTGTCTTTAACTATCCAGCTGGAATGGTTTCGGGGCGCCCCGAGGGGACGGGTTTCTGTGCACTCCCAGAACCCTAGCGCACAGCCCGGCAGGGGTCGTGCAGTGACCACTCCACGCGCAGCTGCCCCAAAGCACGAGAAAACTCACACGTAGCAAGGGCGCAATAAACGCATAGTGTCCAGCGGCTGCGGAGAACGGGCGCCCGCCCGCCCCTCACATCACACATGAGACCGACCGCTCAGAGGGGCTTCTCAGGTGCGGAGGGCCGGGCGCGCTCTCTCCCCCCCCCCCCCAAGAAAGCAGGCAGGAGGTGGGGGGAGGAGGGAGAAGGGAGAGAATGGGGAAGGGGACTGACTAGAGCTGGGAGGCAGGGAGGGGAGGGGGAGGGAGGCCTCAGGGCATCACAAAGACGGTGGCCCCGCCCCTGGCCCCGCCCTGCGCCTGCAGCTTCAGAGGCCTAGAGGGGAGGGTCTCGGTAAGGGCACCCCTCTCCCGCCAAGCAGGAAGGCACCAGGGCCCACATATCTTCCAGGCCCATCTGCTTCATCTTCCCCTCCCTCCGGGCACGGACATGCAAATTCCACGTGACATAGCTAAATCAGTTACAGTCTAAGAGTGTGGCCAGGAGCACGTGGCATTGGCTGAAGAAAAACCAAGCAGAGATGACGTGGTGGGGGAAGATTCCGCATCAGACTTGTCATCATTGGCCATCCCCAAAGCTGTGGCCAGGCTGCAAACGCCAAGGCCACTTAACGGGATTTGCGTTTGTGCAGAGCGCTGCCGAGGACACCCGGCCTTCCTAACTCCCAAGGCCCCCAGATCCCCCACCCCAATATAACTCTTTCCTTTTAGGGGGTCCAAAACTAAGACCCGGAAAAGTCAAGAGATATAGTTAATGTCATTAAGTTCTCTACCTAACTCAAAGTCAAGTCCTGTAACTCCAAAGTGGTTATTTTTTACTGAACCAACAAAAATTTCTTTCCAGGTGCACTCTCCATAAAAATAAATTGTGTTAACAGGCCCTTCTGAAATTAAAAAAAACTTCAGAAGCACAGTATTCAATCCTGAAAAACAAAAGAAAAAAAGGGGGGGAAATACTGATTTTCATGGACTTGGCCTGTCAGCCTGAAATGGAAAATAAAGCCATAACTGTGATTTGTATCTCGTAAAGAGTTATTTTTGAGGCAATTCATTTGGCTCAATCAGAACATGTTTTCTTCCCTGCTTTCCAGGATTAAAGGGATAATAAAGATCCACAGGTTTGGTCAGGCAGAATTGATACAAAACATTCAATTACTCCAACCCTCCTATCTTACAAAATTAACAGCAGGTTTTACAGCTTCAGATATTTAGATTGATATCTACACATTTCTGTCTATTATTTCTAAGTTTCTCAAATCTGTAGTAATTCCTCTTCTGAAAGTGAATTTTAGTAGAGTTTCTTTACAAGAATAAGTAAAATAGATTCACTATCAAATCAAGAAAACTCAAATTTTGTTTTATCATGAGTTTATATAAAAGGTAAATTTAATGGTGACTGGACATCACAGTGGATAGAGCTCTGGGCCTGGAATCAGGAAGACTATCTTCCTGAGTTCAAATGTGACCTCAGAAACTGGCTGTGTGAGTGTGACTCTGAGCAAGTCACCTGTTTGCCTCAATTTCCACGTGTATAAAATGAGTTGTGGAAGGACACAGAAATCCACTCCAGTATCTTTGCCAAGAAAACTTCCAAATGGGGTCATGAAGAATTGGACTGGGCTGAATAACTAATTTAGTGCTTTTGAAAACAATACTATAATGCAGTTATTTGGAAAAACAATAGTCCCCTTTGTCCCCTTAGCCACAAATCCATTATACTAGTAAATATGCAAAAATATAACCAGAGGTATTCACTGGAAAATATAGGTGAAATAAAAACAAAAGCTACCAGTAAAAACTTACTTTAAGAAATATAACCACAAAAAATATGCAAGTGCTGACAACTGAATAGGACAGATGAGAATTATGGTAAATAGTTTTACAGGTCTACTAACTATGTGCCAGGCACTGGTGCTAAGCACTTCACAAAAAAATATCTAATTTAAACCTGACAGCAACCCTGCAAAGCAGGTTCTATCATTATCCTCATTTTACAGATGAGGAAACAGAGGCAAAAAAAGGTTAAGTGACTTGCCTAAGGTCACAAAGCTAGTGACTGAGGCTAGACAGCATCTATAAGTATATAAGGATAATAAATCTAAAATTTGAAAAGATACTAAAGAGGGAATTCTGTGAAGATGGTAGAATAAGGCAGGAAACTATTTGGCTCCCCCAAATAACTTAAAATAATGCCTTAAAGTAAATTTTAGAACAGCAGAATTAATTAAAAGATAAAATTAATTAAAGCAATCATCCAGCCCAAAACAAAGTGGGAGAATTCTTAGGAAAGAAAGATCTGACCTTCCAGGGTAGTAGTCTGGCCTGACTGAAGTACAGATGCTTCCTACCAAAGTCAACAAACAGCAAGCATTAGGGGCAGCTATATAAGCTAAGAGTTTTAACTTAGGTGGGGGGGGAGGGGCGGGGCAGGGGCATATTCAGTAACTGTGCAGGGAAGACTGTAGGAGCCCTCTGCTGATGCTTGACAGGAGGCCCACGAATGCTGACTAGACCCTGGTCCGAGGCTGTGGTTGCAGGCAAGAAGGAGCACACACACACCCACTGAGTATGGTCTGGGGTAGAGGCCCTACTACCTGTAATCACTCATAGGAGAACAGAACACCTAGTTCAGCTGAAAGGAAGAGGGATAAGCTGACACTTGCAGCCACCTTAAGAACCACGGGGAGCAAGAGTGTGATGGTAGCAGTGCTGGAAGCCCTGGTCACAGCTAAGGAGTGAAGAAGAGTATCTGAGGTCACTTATATAGACTAAGGTGTGAACCAGGGGAGCAGTGACAACACCTGGCTTTGGATTATAAAAAACTGGAAGGACTAAGAGGTCAAAGACCCCCAAATAGAGCCCAGAAAACAACAGCACAAAAAAACCTATAGCCTGAGACTTTATCGTCCACACCTCAGAAGCATTAACATGAAGTTTACAGCCAAGAAATGGGCTGTTAAAAAAGAATGAGTAAAAAACATAAAGAATACAACCACAGATAGAGACTATGCTAATAGAGAAGCTCTGAGTTCAAACTGAGAAGATAAAACAGCTTCTCTTGTAAAGCTTCAAAGGAAAATGTAAAATAGTCACAAGCCCAACAGAGTTCTTGGAAGAGCTTGAAAAGGACTTTAATAATCAAATAAAAGAGGTTGAGGAAAAACTGAGAAAAGAAATGAGAAGTGGCCCCCCTCCCCCCGCAAAAAGCAAGAAAATTATAAAAAGTCAGCCAATTTGAAAAAGTTATTTTTTAAATTTACTGAAGAAAATAAGCCCTTAAAAGTTAGAATTGGGCAAGGGGAAGCTAAGGACTTCATAAAACATCAAGAAATTAAAAATAAATCCAAAAAATGAAAAACAGAAGAGAATGCAAAACATCTCATTAGAAAAACAACTGAGGGGCAGCTAAGTAGTGAAACAGCCCTGGAGTCAGGAGAACCTGAGTTCAAATCCAGATGCAGACATTTAACACAAAAACTAGCTGTGTGAACTTGGGCAAGTCACTTAACCCCAATTGCCCCCCCCCCCAAAAAAGCAAAAATAAAAAAATAAAAGATCGAAGGGTTTGGAATAACATTGCAAAGGGCAAAAAGCTGGATTTGTAACCCAGAATAACCTATCCAATAAAGCTCCATATAATCCTGCAAGTTAAAAAAAAAAATAGACTATCTAAAGAACTAAAGAACTTTTAGATATTCTTGAGGAAAAGACCAGAACTGAACAGAAAATTTAACTTACAAGAATCAGGAGAAACATAAGGTAAATGTGAAAGACTAATTATAAGAGATTTAACTGTTTACTTCTTATATGGGAAAACTATATTTTAACTTGCAAGAATATTATCATTACTAGGGTAGTTCAAATGAGTATACACAGACTGAAGGCTTGGGGTTGAATTGATTATAATGGGATGATTCTAAAAAATGAAATAGGATAGGGCAAGGTAAAATGGAACAAATTCTCTTATACAAAAGAGACATGAATGGAAGAACTGTTACAGTGGAGGGGAGGACAGGGTGGAGGGCAGTTAATATGGGAACTTCTATTCAGCACTGAGCTAAAGGAAGAATAACATACATTTACTAGGGTTAAAAGTTTTCTTAACTTACAGAGAAATAGGAGGGCAAGGGGATAGGATAAAGGACAGACAGAAGAAAGTGCAGATTAAGGAGGCAATGGTCAGAAGAAGTAAATTAGATTTCTGAGAAGGGACAGGGTAATAAGAGAATGAGAAAAGATAAATAATGAGGAAAAATAGAATGGAGAGAAATACATAAATAGTAATTATACCTTTGAACCTGAAGGGTAGCTAGGTGGCACAGTGGATAGAGAACTTGCCCTAGATTCAGGAGGACCTGAGTTCAAAACCTTGACACAAGTTTTGCTACCCTGGGTCAAGTCACTTAACCCCAAATGCCTCAACAACAAAAAAAGCCTTTAAATGGGAATGGGATGAACTCATCCATAAAATGGAAATGAGTAACAGAATGACTCAAAACCCAGGAACTGACAATATGTTGTTTGCAAGAAACACATTTAAAACTGAGAGATAATAAAACAAAAATAATAAAATAAAACAAAGAGCTGGAGTAGAATTTATTATGCTTCAGCTGATATTAAAAAAAGTAGGGATAGCCACCATGATCTCAGAAAAAAATTAAGGTAAAATAGATTTAATTAAGAGATGAACAGGAAAACTACAATATGTTAAAAGGTACACTAGATAATGAAGCAATATCAATACTAATATATGTAAAAAATGCTAAAGCATTCAAATTTTGAAAGGAAAATGTAAATAAATACCAGTAGAAATAGATTGCAAAACTATAATAGTGGGGGATTTCTACCTTACCCCCAGAACTAGATAAATCTACACAAAAAAAATTAAAAAGAAACATGTCAAGGAAATCAATACAATCTTGGATAATGATATGACAAGACATCTGGAGAAGCAAATAGGAATAGAAAGGAATATATCTTTTTCTCAGCAGTATATGGTACCTTTACAAAAACTGACAACATATTAGACCATAAAAACAACACTGGAAACAGATTAAAAAATAACATCATCTGCCCAGATTATCAGAAGAGGAAACAGGGTATATAAATAAACCTATTTTAGAAAAAAGAAGTTGAACAGGCCATAAATGACCTTCCTAAAGCAGTACATGAAGGAAAAATTTCATCTTTAAAAACATATTTTAACAAAACAAAAACAAGAGGATTGTTGAACTGAGTATAATGTTTTAGTTTTTTTTAAACTTGAAAATTAACAAATTAACCAACTCAAAATATACAGAAATGGAAAAATATTAATTCCATAAGGGTTTGGAAAATTAAAGAAATGACCAACAATGAACCTTTAGCTAACCTTATAAAAAAAAATCAAATTAGCGAAATAAAAACCTGGTGAATTTGCAACTGAGCAGAAATAAAAATAATTTAAACATACTATGCACAAATATATCACCAGCAAAACCAATCATTTAAAGGAAAATCTCCTACTACCCAATTTCACAAAGTGAAATTAAAGATACCAAAAATGAGCTATCAAAGAGTTAAAGCTCTGGTTCATATATAAATTTATAGGTAATTTCTAGAAGATATTTAAAAGTGGAATTAAGATTTATGTTATTAGGCTTCATATGTATAATGAGTATTAGATTTCTTGATGGAGGGGATAGAGAAGAGAAAATTTGGAAATGAAAATAAAATTGAACTTAAAAAGATGTATGCTACACAAATTATTCAAAAAAATTCAGAAAGAAAGCTCTCTACACCAAATGCCTCTTATTGGACCAGTATGATCATAATAGCTGAAACAAGAAATTAAAAAGCAGAGAAAGATGCTATAGACCCAATATCACTACTAAATATTGACACAAACATTTTAAATACTAGTAAAGAAAGCATATAGCAATATATCCAAAAACAGTTCACTATTGCTAAGTTGGATGTATATAGCAACGGTTGAACATTTAAAAAATAATCAACATAATTAAAAACAAAAAACTTAAAACCACAGTGTTAATCAATAGATGCATAAAAAGCACACGACAAAATGCAACGTTCACTTATGTTTTAAAAAAACCTCTAAAGAGCATCAGCATACAAGGCCTTTAAAAAATATAAAAAATTATATACGTAAAAAAAATTAGGCATTATGCACAACAAAAAAAACCTAGATGTCTCCCCTCTAAATACAGGGGGTAAAGTAGAATCCCCTCATCTCACCACCATTAAAGACATTAACAAGTTGTTCTATCTAAAAAAAATATAATGTTATCCTTTGAAAACTCTAGAGAAATTAAGGAGTTTTCTACATGGGATAATTAACTGATTTTACAAATTAAGGAGATATTAAAGCCACAAAAGTTGTATGCACATCTATAAAAACTACAAGAAAATTATACAGAAATCCTAATCAAAATAAGTGACAAAAAGCATATTTCTTAGTCAATATATGGGACATGCAAGACATATAATTACAAAGCATTCTTTACAGAAATTAAGATAAATTATAGAGTGATATCACTACTCCTGCATGAGTCCTGCCAACATCCATCTAATTAATTTATCTATGTGTTGCTATAACAATCAAAAAGAGCTAAACAAAATAATGAGATTCCTATAAGAAACAGAAGTTCATGGCAAATATTCTTTAGGCTATAATTGTGCAGAGAAATGAATTAAAAGGAAGTTACTGCAGCCTCTAGAGGGTAGTAGTGATTTTAAAATGCACCAAAGGTCCTGGAAAATCAAGTAAAAAATTACTTGAAATAATAAATTTAGCAAAGCTGAAAGATATAAAAATAAACCATATAAATCATCAGCATTTCTATATATTACTAACAAAGTCCAACAACATAAAAGAGAGAAATTTCATTTAAAGTTACTGTAGACATTATAAAATATTTGTGAGTCTACCTGCCAAAACAAATCCAGGAACTATATGAACACCAATTACAAAACACTTTTCACACAAATAAAAGTTATCTAAATAATTGGAAAAATATCATTTGCTCATGGGTGGGCAGAGCTAATATTAATAAAAATGACAATTCCACCTAAATTAATTTACTTATTTAGTTCCATACCAATCAAACTACCAAAAAAATTATTTTATATAGCCAAAAAAAAATACAAAAGGTCCAGAGTATCAAGGGAATTAATGAAAAGAAATGCAAGAGAAAGTAGCATAGCAATACCAGATCTTAAATTGTATTATAAAACAACCATCATCAAAATTACATGGTACTGGCTAAGAATATACAAGACACAATAGTCAATGACTATAGTAATCTACTATTTGATAAATTCAAAGACTCTTGCTTCTGGAATAAGAACTCACTATTTAACAAAAACTGCTAAAAAAAAACCTGGAAAATAGTACAGCAGAAATTAGGCATAGACCAACATTTTACACCCCATATACCAAGATAAAGTCAAAATGGGTACATGATTTAGATATAAAGGCTGATTAGAGAGCAAGGAATAGTTTAGCTGTCAGATGTATGGAAAAGGGAACAATTTATAATAGAGAACATTATGAAATGCAAATGGATGATTTTGATTACATTAAATTGAAAAGTTTTTACACAAACAAGGCCAATGCAACCAAGATTAGAAGGGAAGCAAAAAGCTGGGAAACAATTTTTACAGTCAGTGTTCTCTGATAAAGACCTCAGTCCTAGACTATATAGAGAATTAAGTCAAATTTATAAAAATACAAGTCATTCCCCAGTTGATAAATGGTCAAAGGATAAGAACAGGCAGTTTCCAGATAAAGAAATAAAGCTCTATCTTCCCAGTAGGGGTGGGTAAGGAGGGCAGAAGAGAAAAAATTTGGAACTCAAAAGTTTTAAAAACAAATGTTCAAAAAAATTGCTTTTTTTACATGCAACTGGGAAATAAGATATACAGGCAGTGGGATACAGAAATCCATCTTGCCCTACTAGAAAGTTGGCAGGGGAGGGATGAAGGAGGATATAAGAGAGAACAGATTGGGGGAAGGGGTATTCAGTAGACTCACTATTTTGGGGTGGGGGTAGGGGGAAGATGAGGAGAAAAATTTGTAACTCAAAATCTTGTGGAAATGAATGTTGAAAATTAAAAATAAATTGGGAATTAAAATAAAAATAAAATAAAAGAAACAAAGCTATCTATAGTCATATGAAAAAATGCTCTAAATCACTACTGATTAAAGAAATGCCATGGATTATGCATATGGACTAACCTTAGGCTTGCTTTAATCAATCTTAGTCTAAGTTTATATTTAATCACATGGACAAGCAGGCTTCATATTAATGGGAAGAGAGGCCTGGGGAGGCTATCCCTATATGGACAATCAATCAGACCTCTGCCCATCATAATTAACCAGAGCCCAGAATTCTCTGCCTCCTTGCCTACCAACCACCTCTTTCCTAAATGGGAGAAAAATTAAATCAATCACTGAGTCAATGCCAAAGCACAAAATACACAAGGCCTCTCCCAAAACACATACACACTACAATAAGGCCACCCCTCTTAAATTACCTTCAGTCTACTCCTTATTTATCTTGTATATACCTAACTGTTTGCAATTTCTCCATGAGGAGGTGAGGTTCTCGAGGACAGGGATTATTTTTGCCTTTCTTTGTATTCCTAGTTCTTGGCACAGCTCCTGGCACTTAGTTAAGTATTTTAATAAATGTTTGTTGACTGAGTGACCACTACTAGATTCCTCAACCTCATGTGCCTTAGCTATGGCCCTTCCCTCCAGTTTGAATTCTCTCTTTTGTGACCTCTAGAATCCTTACTCTAATGGTAACAGCTTTCTATTCATTTTAGACTTCTTTAGATTGGGCCATCTTCTTGCATTCTCACAAACCTGGTATCTCACTCACCCTGCCACCCCAAGATGATTCCTCTCCACTCTTTCCAGTACTGGCTGCATAATTTCTAATGCCTCCAACCAATACTCTGGGACCTAAGGAGAGGATGCGTTTCTTCCTCTTTATTGCCACTTCTAGATCTTCCTTCTGACACCATAACAAGAAGCAGTTTTTGTTTCCTGTTATATACCAGGCACCAGGTCATTCTCCATCCTTTTTCAAGGAGTTTTGACACTTGGTTCCTAGGCTTCTCCACTCCAACTCCTGCCCTCATACTGGAGGACTTCAATATACATTTTGATGTCCCCTTAATTATACTGACCACTTATTTCAACAACCTTAGCTCCCATAATCTATACCTTTTAGACAACTCAGACACAGAAGGATGACCATAACCTCTTCATCTTCCATCTCTCCCATCTGCCTCTAAACCTTCAGTCTCACAATGTCAGGTTACTCCATGTCTTTCCTAGGCAATACACATGGGAATGCTTCATTTTCCTCCCTTAAGCCTTTCTGATGCTTTAAATCCCAACAATGAATTACCTCTGTCACCTACCTTCTACATTCCTATTCACAAGCTATGTGAAATCACACAAATAGGGTGTTGGTTTGACTACAGATGTATTTTTATCTACTCTCAAATGGGCTCCCTTTTCAAAGGCAATCAATCCCTTTATTGACTCAACGAACACCCCACAAAGGCTGTTTCAAACCTCTTCATTCTATGAGCCACCTATACCTCTGCCTCCCCATACCCTTTCAGCATTAACAGACCACCTTTCCTTATACATTTCCAACTGGATCACATCCATTATAACTATCAATCCCCCTTAGCCTCTGGTACCTAGAGACCATTTAAGAATTGTGTGACTAGACTAACTGAAAACCATGAGCAAAGAATGAGCCTAGACATTATGTTTCAAAAAATTATTAAAGAAAACTGTCCTGATATCCTTGATCAAGAGGGTAAAATAGAAACTGAAAGAATCCACTGATCACCTCCAGCAAAAGATCCCAAAATGAAAACTCCCAAGAACATTATGGTCAAATTCAGAGTTCAAATATCATGTAGTCAGTCAAGATCATGTAAGATTTAGCAATTTCCACAGTAAAGGAGTGGAGGGCTTAGAATATATTTCAGAAAGCAAAGAAACTAGGATTACTACTAAGAATAATCTGAGTATAAAATTAAGTGTAATCCTTCAGGGGGAAAAATGAGATAATTAAATAGAGGACTTCCAAGCCTGATGCAAAAGCCTGAGTAGATTAGAAAATTTAACATTTAAACATAAGACTCAAGGGACCTAAAAAGTTAATCATAAATGAGAAAACATAAGGGACTCAATAAACTGTTTACATTCTGATACGGGAAGATGATACACGTAACTCGTAAGCATTTTATCATTATGTGAGCAATCAGAAGGAGTCTATATATAGAGAGGGCACAAGTATAAGTTGAATATGTTGAGATGATCTAAAAAAAATGTAGGAGTGAGAACGAGGGACCCACTGGGAGAGCAGGGAATGGAGAGGTAGGATAGGGAAAATATTGTCACATAAAAGAAATAAGCTAAGAAGATCTTTTACTAAAGGAGAAATGTGATGGTGGGAGGCAATGCTTAAACCTCACTCTCATCAAAATTTGTTCAAAGAGGGAAGAATACACATACACACATACACACACACACACACACACACACACACACACACACACACTCAGCTGGGTATAGAAATCTATCTTACCCAGTACAGAAATAAGAGGAAAAGGGGATAAGAGATATGGGAGGAAGGAAAAGGAGATGATAAAAGGGAGGATGGATTAAGTGAGGAAGAGGTCAGAAGCAAAACAGACTTTCTGAGGAGGGAGAGGATAAAGAGAGAATAAACAAAAGAAAATAGGATAGGGGCTGCTAGGTGGTGCAGTGAGTAGAGCACTGGCCCTGGAGTCAGAAGGACCTGTGCTCAGATCAGGCCTCAGACACTTAATGCACACACAAACAAACAAACAAACAAAAAAACCTAGCCATGTGACTTTGGGCAAGTTACTTAATGCCAGTTGCCCTCCAAAAAGCAAAAAAAAAAAAAAAAATAGGATGGAGGGAAATACACAGTAATCATAACTGTGAATGTGAATGAGATGAGCTAACCCATAAACAGAAACAGATAGCAAAATGTATTAGAAACTATAATCTAACAAACATACTTGAAACAGAAAAACACACAGAGTTAAAATAAAGGGTTGAAGAAGAATCTGTTATGCTTCACTGAAGTAAAAAAGGCAGGGTAGCAATCATGATCTCAGAAAAAGCAGAAGGAAAAAAAAGACCTAGAGATAATGAGGGAAACTACATTTTGCTAAAAGGTACATAGACAATGAAATAAAAAATATTTTATAGCAAGTTTTTGTAATAAAAGCCTCATTTCTCAAATATATAGGGAACTGCATCAAATTTATAAAAATAAGAGTTATTCCCCAAATGACCAAAGGATATAGACAGTTTTCAGAAGAAAAAAATCAAGTTATCTAGTCATATGAAAAAGTGCTCTAAACTACTGATTAGAGAAAGGTAAATTAAAACACCTCTGAGGTAATACCTCACACCTATCAGAAATGACAAATGCTGAAAGGGATAGGCGAAAATAGGCACATTAATGCGCTATCAGTGGAGTACTGATCTGGTCCAATCATTCTGAAGAATAATCTGGAACTATGCCCAAAGGGCATTAAGTTGTACATACCCACTGACTCAGCAATACCACGTCTAGCTATTAGGAGACCCTGTTTCTCAGAGTTAAGGCCCAGCAAGCAAGCTATGCCCTGAGCTTGGCATAGCAATCCTTAGCGCTCACCCTCTGGGTGATCTCAGCTCCTGCAAAATCCCAGAACTGTTTCATACCAGCATTAGCTGGTCTCTGAGCTTGGACAAGTACCTATGGTACCCATGTTTGGTCATGAAGTCCTGCTATGAAAAAAACATTGTTGCCATTACTCCTCATTGTCAGAGCTACAGATCACTGCACAGTCATTGGTTTAAGTACTAAGATCAGCCTATAGTGCTTTGGATCCCATCCACTATGAGCAGGGCTCCTGTGCATGTGTTCTTGCTTGCAAGCCATTCCCCAACTTTGAAATTAAAACTTCTGTTTGATTCCTAGCTCTCCTGTGTCTAGCCTGCTTTGTTCTGCTCTGACCACCCTTGGAGGCTGGTTCGAGTCCAGTTGAGAACCATTACTAGGTCTGTATGCCAAAGAGATCAGAGGAAAGGGAAAAGAACCTAAATGTACAAAAATATTTATAGAAGCTCTTTATGTGCTGGAAAAGATTTGGAAATTTAGGGGATGTTCATCAATTGGGAATGCCTACCAAGTTGTAGCATAGTATTGTGATGGAGGAATATTGTGCTATGAAAATGACAGAGGAGTAGCTCAGAAAAAACAAGTCAAGACCTACATGAACCCATGAAAAGTGAAGAGAGAAGAACTGGAAGATAATTGTGCATGGTAACATCAATGTTGTAATAATGATCAACTGTAAAAGACTTGGCTACCCTGATCAATACAATGATCCAGGACAATTCCAAAGGACTCATGTGAAAAAATGCTATCCACCTCCAGAAAGAAACAAATGAATTCCAAGTGCAAACTGAAGTATAATTTTCTCTTTATTTTTTTCTTTCCAATATGGTTAATATAGAACTGTTTTCCATGATTTCATACGTATGATTGATATCATTGTCTGCCTTCTTCAGTGGTTTGGAGAGGGATGGAAAGGAGGGAGAGAACCTGGAACTCAATATTTTAAAGGAACGTTAAAAATAAATTAGAAATTAGAACTTTTTTTAAAAAAAGAGAGGCAGAGCTCCAAAAAAAAAAAAAAAGATGTGATACTGTCTCAAGATGCTGGGTCCTGGTCAGACTACATCTGTAGTGTTGTGTTTTTTGGCACCTCAGAGTAGGGAGGCCAATGTTAAACTGAAAAACAGTCAAAGGAATGAAACTAGAATGATGAAGGGTCTTGGAGTTCATGCCATGAGGATCAGCTAAAGGAACTGAAGATTATTATCCTAGATAAGACCCAGGAAAGACATGATAGCTGTCTTCAAGAACTGAAATGGATACCATGTAGAAATG
Organism: Gymnobelideus leadbeateri; assembly: GCA_011680675.1. Lineage (NCBI taxonomy): Eukaryota > Metazoa > Chordata > Mammalia > Diprotodontia > Petauridae > Gymnobelideus > Gymnobelideus leadbeateri. Next base: position 552,282 of record WOXC01008985.1, read on the forward strand.
GGGATCAGACTTGCTCTGCTTAGACAGACAGAGCAGAATCAGAAGGAAGGGGTCACAGTTGCAAAGAGGAATATTTAACCTGGACACCAGAAGAAACTTCCTAACAATGTGTATCCTTTAAGGTAGAATGGCTACCTCAGTAAACAGTGAGTTCTCACATTGGGGGATCCTCAAAGAGTGTAATTACAACTTGTCAGACAGGTTAGTACAGATACTTTTTCTGATATGGGTTGAAGCAGACAGCCACTGAGGTACCTAACAACTCTGAAATTCTATAATTCTGAGTTTCAGGTTTGTACCTTCAGAGTCACAAAAAAGGAAGCATCTAGGTTTCAGGTTTTTAGATTTCCCCTGTTATTAGTATATTTTCTTCTTCAATAAAAGTTCTGACCCTAACCATATTTTACCTATGGCTACACAACACATAAAAAATTCAGTTAATACAGAGTAATATACATTAGCAAATTAAAGGAGTGTATAATAGTTATTAAGTCTAGTTGATGTTTTGTTAAAAATTATTTGGTTCTTGTGACAAGAAAGGAAAATGAGTGGCTTGAGTGAAATCTAAGGTTTTTTGCTCCCAATTGTCTAGCAAAAAGTACTATTTTTTATTCCTTTTTTTCCCCCTGATATTATCAAGCTATCATTCAGTTAGTGATCTGGGAATCTATTACCACAATCATTCATTCCATTTTCTATTAACAGGCTGGGTTCTCAGAAACTCTGGTTCATCTTCAAAAAAACCAACAGAATTTCTCAGCACCTACTTCAAGGAACAGTACCCACACCAATCAGGCCCCTCAGCCTAAGGGTATAGCCAGCTGCGCCTAATCAAATCTTAAACATTTCCATTTCCTATTACAATGTATCACTTCTCTAAAGATTCTCTAAACTTTTATAATTCAGATTTTGACCCCTCAGGAATAGATCTTACATTAAAACATTAGTCCAGATGAAATGCCCTAATGGACAATTATTTTCCCTTCGTTTTCACAGAACCTGTCAACAATGTGAGGTCAAATATGTGCTTGTTTGCACCTCTATATGCATTTATCATTTATAATTTACTATCGCTATTTATGAAACATATCCTGTTAAACCATATGTTCTTCATCTAGAATCTATTAACCTTTTGGGAAATGTTGTGATAAATATTTCAGTATAATTGATTTTCTTTGTAACCCTATGTATTTCATTTTATCCATTTAAAAACCTTATAATGAGAAGACCTCACAAGGGGTTCATGGATATAAACAAAAAAGGTTAAGGAGCATGGTATTAAATTCTAAGTCCCATGAGAACAAGGCCTTGTCTTAACTAATCTTTAAATTTCATGTACCAAGAAAAGAATTTATTTTTGCTTTTTGGAGGGGAAAAGGCAGGGTAATTGGGCTTAAGTGACTTGCCCAAGGTAGGGCTATTACATGTTAAGTGTCTGAGACTGGATTTGAACTCCAGTCCTACTGATTCCAGGGCTGGTACTCTTTTTACTGCGCCACCTAGCCTCCCCAAAAAGAATTCTTGCTGAAGTATCTATTCAATAAATGTTTATAAATCATCTATTAATCAAATTATATTAAGAAACATTTATTAAGGGCTGACAATGTTACTTTGGGGCAGCTAGGTAGTAGTGGATATAGTGCTGCATGCAAAGTTAGTTCAAATTCAGCCTCAGATACTTACTAGCTGGGTGATCCTGGTGTAATGGAAATGCAGATTTAAAGATCTTCCCTGCCCCTAGCTTAAGTGCACCTGGAGCCTGTGGTGGGAGGCTTGTTTTTCAGGGAAGCCCACACCTTGATACTTTGTGATTGGGCAGTGGGTCAAGGAGGTTGTTACAATCTCTGAGCTAGGAGAAGACTATATAAACCCTGATGAGAGGCTTTGCTTTGGGGCTCACTTTGAGAAGTGTTGTGTGATTTGACCAGATGAGACTCTGGGAAGCCGTTGTTGAGAGCCCCCCGGCTTTGAAAACCCAGATGTTGATGCTTCCCTCTCTGGTAACTGTGATTTGGTATTGATATATTGGTAGGACAGTTTGGAAGCCTGTCTGTTTGATCTGTAAGTTCTGTAACTCTGAAGTTCGGGGTCCTGACCTTTTTCCCCTGAACTAGGTAATGTATGTTTGTTTGATTAAAGTAAGCTTGTTAACCCATTTTGAGTTGCTTTCCGTTTGAAAAGCAGATCTAAGAACCTGTGTTGGCAGCTACCCTGGGGATATTGGGGTGCTTGCCGCTACACCTGGGCAAGTCATTTAACCCTGTTTGTTTGCCTCAGTTTCCTCATCTGTAAAATGAGCTGGAGAAGCAAATGGCAAACCACTCGAGCAACTTTACCAAGAAAACACCAAATGGGGTCACAAAGAGTTGGTCAACGACTGAAACAACAATACTATATTACTTGGTACTATTCTAGATTCTGGCAAAAAGTAAAACAGTTACTGCCTTCAGACAACTTACATTCTGTGAAGAGAGACAATGTGTGTGTGTATACTCACATACATACACATAAAACACATACAAGGCATTTGCAGATAGACAAAACAAGAAAGGATTCATTAATAAAGTAGCACCTGGATTAAGTTTTGCAGGAAATGAAAGACTGTAAGAGGCAGGAGTAGGAGGCAAGTGCATTTCAGGCATAGGGAATAGCAGCCGAGCCCACCAACATGGAGATGAGAGTTGTAGTATGGTGTGTAAAGAACAGTAAAAAGGCTAGTTTGTCAGGACCAAAGAGCAGAAAGGTAAAGACACATGTGACATATACCTCATGTATTTTATTAGATGATCTCTAATGGCTACAGAAGTAAGTTGGTACCAGACTTACTTTTACATAATATTGAATAGGATCATGCCTGCTCATGGTCAGAGCTATGTTTTAGGCATCAATAACACTTTGGTAGTTGTGGGGAGATTGGATTGTAAAGGGGAGACTTCACAAAATCTGTGAACTGGAAGGCAGGTAAGGGGGTATCTAGTCCAACCCATACACAACAGGAATCCCATTGTAACATACTCAGAGACTAAGTTGCCTAAATTTTTCTTGAAGATTTTCCAGAGAGAGGAGGCCATTTCATTTTAGAAATTTCAAGCCTAAATTTATCTCTGTAAACTTTTATCCATGGCTCCTGATATGGCTCTCTGGGGCCAAATATAGTAAGTTTTATCCCTTCCCCAGGATGACAGTCCTTCAGCTACTTAAAGACAGCTGTCATGCCCCCCTTACCCCAAAAAATTTTCTTCTCCAGGTTAAACATGCCCAGGTTCTTCAGACCTAAAGTCTGAGTGAAATTCTGAAGGCATAAAGAGAATTCTAATGATAGGTCACAGACCTAAAGTCCTTTCCAATCTTTACTGCCTTTCCCTGGATACTCACCAGTTTTTTAAATTGTAGCACCCAGACCTGAATACTTTACTACAGATGAGACCTGACTAGGATAGAGTGGGAATGTCATTTCTTTATTCCTGGAAGCCATACCCCTCTAAATGTTACCTAAGATTGCATTAGCTCATCACAACAATGACTCATATTAAAACTATGGTCACTAAAACCACCACATCTTTTTCAGAATAACTGCATTCTAATTATGCCCTTCCCTATCTTATACTCATGGAGTTGATTTTTTTTGTACTCAAGTGAAAGACAAGAGTCAGTCCAATACTCTTCTCTAGAGCTCATCAAGTTTCTTTTGGATCCTGTGTCATCAGAATGTGAACTATGCCTCCCAGGAATGACCTGTAAATCTGATGAGTGTGCCATCTATACCCAAAAGATCAAGCACAAACTCCTGGGATACTCGGTAAGAGATGTTACTGTTGTGTTGACTGTGAACCATCCACAACAGCTCTGCTGAAGCCAATGAACCTCTATATTCATCTGACTATTGTCATCTAAAGCCATCTTTCTCCATCTTCTCCACAAGAAGAGTATGGGATACTTTTATCAAAATCTTTGCTAAATTCTACCTAAGCCATATATCTACTGTATCTTACCCTAACCTACAAGTTTAGTGATACTGTCAAAAAAAAAAAAAAGGAGGGGGCGGCTAGGTGGCGCAGTGAGTAGAGCGTCAGCCTTGGAGTCAGAAGGACCAGAGTTCGGATGCGGCCTCAGACACTTAACGCACACACAAACAAAAACCTAGCCATGTGACCCTGGGCAAGTTACTTAACCCCAATTGCCCTCCAAAAAAAGCAAAAAAAAAAAGGAAATGAAGCTAATAGGGCATGACATATTCTTGACAAAGCCAGACTCTGTAATCACCATTTCCCTACATACATGTTCTCTTTAATCATTCATTCTAAAGTTTTCCCAGGAATCCAAGTCAAATTCCCTCATCTAGACTTTGCAGGCTCTATTCTCTGCCATTTGTTTTTAATTTTGCCCTTCTCTAAATCTTGTGGCATCTCTAATTTTCTTTTTTTCAAACATCACTAACAAGAGATCCAGCAATCACATCTACAAATTCTTTCAAGACCCAGAATATAATTCATTTGAGCCAGTTGACTTGAATTCATAGTAGTTTTAGATATCAACTTCAAAAATCATTTTTGTTCTGTCATTGTGACTTCCTCTAAAGAGAGAACAGAAAACACCAAGTGCTCATCTTTTCCCACTGCTGTCAGTTATTGTCCTTTTATAGCTAAAAACAAACAAAAAACTTCTTTATGTTGTTCTTTGCTTCTCCCACCAGCCTCACCTCATTCTGAGCATTTCTGACACAATTTTTACAAGACCATGACATACTATTATTCCTATTCTGTTACTAATCTTCCTTTCATCTTCTGCACATTTCTTTTTAAAATCTAAGTTGGTTGTACACCTGTACACCCACATGTCTCTTTGGATAAATCCCATTTTTCCTCTTCATTAGAATTCTCTTTATGCCTTCAGAAGTTTATCCTTAAGCACCTGCTGAAGCGATTTTTCCTGGAATAGTCTAGTCTACAGTATCTTACCTCTATTTCCTCAGAACCCTGTGAACTATACTTTCCCAAAATCTCAAGTCCATGTCACAGGGTGCCTGGATTTACTCTCTTTGACCACAAACTCTAGGATGGAAGGGTCACTTCACCTCAAGGTGAAATAACCAGTTTCTCCCTTTAAGAAGAATGAGATCCAGAAAACAATTTCCTCCTCTTGATTCCACCACTTCTTAAAAGATAAAATTATCACCAGGGCAAATAAAGAAGTATTAGCTAGCACTTTTCATGATAGCAAAGAACTGGAAACAAAGTAGATATCCACTGATGGGGGAATGGCTAAACAAATTGTAATAAGTGAATATAATGGAAAATGACTATGCTGTAAGAAATGACAAAGGAGGAATACAGAGAGGCATCAAAAGATTAAACATGAACTGATACAAACTGAAGCAGAGCCAAGAAAACAATATAGAGAATGATTACAACACTATACGTGTAAAGAACAACCATAAAACAGTCAAAATTAAATGCCGCAAAGTCACAAAGAGCAAGCTTGGCCCTAAAGAAGAGACATAAAGAAGGAGGGGTCTACAAGAATGGCACATTCCATATACTGTCCAATTTTTTCCCCCAGAATAATGGGTGCTTTTCCTGATTTTTATTTCTCTTCTTCTTTTAAAAAATTATGAAGAAAGTGTTTCCAGGAGAAGGAAGTGGGTAAGATTGGATACAGAGGGAAATTTAGGTGATATAAAAGCAAAATATATATCAATTTTAATTTTATAAAAAGAAATTATAAGCTGCTGTGTTTTGGCTGAGAAACCCATTAGAAGGCAACTGCACAATGCAATAGATTAGATGAACGGAGGAACAGGAGCTGAATTAGGGTAGTGGTCATGTGAGTGGAGATAAAGGAACAAGACAGAGAACTGTGGAAGTAGAATAGACAAACACTTGGCAACTACAATGTGCTAAGCACTTTTTACAAATGTCTCACGATGGAACACAAGTATAGAATAAGACAAATATTTTCAGCCCTGCCCAAATTAATTCAATTTGTAGAACAATATCCATTTGATAAAAGTGAGGGTGGGGAGAAGGGAGTAAGGATTAAATTAGTATACAGTGATAAAAGAGAATTATTTAAGCCTTTTAAATGGCAGAGTTTTGGTACCAGATTGTTTTCATGGGGAGAGGTATGATTTCATCATTTTCGAGAACTCCTAATATAGAAACTCCCTCCACAGGTACAGAATAGCAACTCACTTGTAATTTGAGTTGCCTGGGGTGACTAAGAAATGATTTTTCTATGGTGAGAGAGCTAGCATGTGTTTAAAGGTAGAACTTACACCCAGGTTTCACCAACTCTGAGTGGACCTTAAACCCACTCCACTATGCCAAGCTATAACTCAGGGAGTAGTCACAATGTAAAAACAGAGAACAATGATGAAATAGGCAGGCAGAATTACAAAGGAATGAAAATAAACATTAAGAGCAAAGAAGTATGCAAACTGGGGTGAGGAAAGGATGGCAATACGTAAAACCGCTAAGAAATACGAGATGGTCTGCTATCAAGAAAGCAGGAAACCACTATAGGATACCTATCAATCAACAGTAAATATGAATTAAAAAAAAGAAAGTAGCACAGAACAGAGTCAAATGCCTAGTGCCCTTTAAAAAAGTGAAATGGAAATAAAATGATGGTGGTTAAAATTAGGTACCATAGGAAGGCAATAAGAAAAACAAAGAAAAGTTCGGGGTTTTTGATATACTGATTGCTTTTGCTTAATTTTTCTACTCATTTTCTTTTTTGAAAAACTATTTTTTAAAAAGGATGGCTCTCTGAGAGGAATAAAGGAGAAAAATACAGGGCAAAATCTAGGTGATATAAATTTTTGAAAACACAGGAGGAATGAAAAATAATGACATGCCCAAAACCATTTAAAAAAATTAAATGAAACACCCCTAAAATAGTATGGTCATATAAGCACCCTGAATCAAAACCAAAAAATTGCACACACAAAAAACATCAAGGGATAAAAAGATTATAGGAAACTGAAATTAGCATAGTATCATAAAACTGAAATAGGTTGAGACATCCCATACTTTTGTACAGTAATAAATCAGCATCAACTAGAATATATGCAATCTATCAACAACTATATGGGGGGAAATGTTCTGAATAACAAGGAAAAATACAAATAAAAAACAAAATACAAATTAAAACAAATGAAGGGTTCCAATTCACACCCCTCAGATTAGCAAAAATGAGAAAAGAGACAAAGATAATTGTCAAAAAGACTTTGGGAGAACTGCACACTAATGCCTTGTTGGTAGAGTTGTGAACTGGCCCAATGGTTCTGTAAAATTATTTGGAAATAGACTCAAGAAGTCACCAAATTGTACATATTCCTTGGCCCCATCTAAATACCATTACTGGGCCTATAGCCCGAAGAAGGTTAAAGTCAGAGGTATGGAGGGCCACTTGGCTGCCAGCCCCAGGTGTGAGTGAAGACGTGATAAAGAATTAACCAATAAAGATGAACTCCATTTATTGATTCTTAGTACAAGATTTTTATATAGCAAATGAGACAAAGGAAGGGAACTCAAGTTTTCTTATCATTACCTTAGTCAGTTATATCCTGGAAGTAGCACAGAATAGATAATTTGATAAGGATTTGTTATCTAGGTTTTTTTGTTATCTAGACTAAAGTCTTGGGGTAAAACCTTTGATTTCAGAACTCAAGTAACATCCTTTTAAATATAACCCATAACAAAGAACTCAGAAGCAAGCTTAACAAAAAAGCTGCATCTCAAAGAGTACTTATTTTAAAGCACACTAATTAGGATTATTATCTAAGTCCTGAATCAGGCCTCTCTGGCTCCCCACACAGAGGTAAAGGACCCCCACCTATGTACAAATACTTGTAACATCACTTTTCATTATAAGAAGTACCTGGGAAAAAGTGGGTGACCATCAAGTAGGGGATGACTAAACAAACTATGATACATGAGTGTAATAGTATATTTCTACAAGAAATAACGAAATGAAAAGATTCTGAAAAACCTAGAAATACTTCTAAGAACTGATATAAAATGAATCGGGCAGAATCAAAATAATAGTTTATCAATGATTACAATAAGGTAAAGGCAAAACAACTCTGAAAGTTACAAACTCTGACAAATGCAATAACCAACCATCATTCCAGAAGATTGATATGAAAGTATGTCTCCCACATCCTAGCAGAGATGAGCTAAAAGTACAGGATGAAAAATAATACAATTTCAGACAGAGCCGATAATAAATGTTTTATTTGCCTATATATTATTTCAAGAAAGGATGGATTTTATGTGGGAGAGGGGCAAGTGGAACTGTTGAGGTAGGGTAGTGGTGATAGTAATTTTTTTTAAAGGAAGAAAAATCTTATCAGTGAAACAAAAATACACAAAAGAGAACAGAAAAAAGTTTAGAAAGGGATACCAATAAGCTAAGCAGTGTTGATACTATTATGTTAAATTTAAAATATAAAATATAAATTTTTAATGAATCTGTACATAAAAGATTCAGAGATTAATATGAAATCCTATTCTTTTTTGCAGAAATATTCATGTTTCTTGATGGTCTAAGTTCATAATAAAAAAATTTTTATTAATATCAATTCTATTAAGCTTCTGAACACTAAGCTTCCTTACCCCCTAAAATATTATGAAGTATACTTTATTATATTAACAGGATTTTATTTACTCTAATTCAGTAGGAACTGAAAGACAAGGCCTATCTAACCAAAATACCAATCTCCCAAGAAAGATATGAATTACTGACTTTTAAAAAGGAAACTAGTGATTTGCATCCACAAGAAAACCAGTATAATCCATTTCCAGCATGGAATATGGAAAAGACAACATGGGGGGAAGGGGAGATACTGGAAAGATTTTCTCCTCCTGAGACCTTTACATGGTGTGGTTTGTTTATTTTGCTGAAAATGCAAACATAGATAGAAAAAATACCAAAGTGAAACATAAATAACTTTATTCTGTAAGCATGGATAGCCAAGCATTAATCATGCTCCTCTGTTTACACAAACTCATTCAGATAGCCTTAGTACCTTGAGCAAATTCATTTTACCTTCAGTCATATACAATTCCTATGACCAACATTGAGAAACCTACTAATTTCATAAAAGACTCATCTGTGAAACCAAGATTTCAAAATGGGCAACCTACCCCCGGAACCCAAATACTCTGAAAACTGATTTCATCTCTTTATTGCTTAGATAAGAGGTGTCCAATGACCCACACCACCCAATGGGCCATATTAAAGAACTTCAAGGCTCTTATTTAACTCATCAGATAACAGGGCTTTGCAGGTGCATAGGGAATGGCAATAAAGCTCCCACTATCCTTAGAGGCATCTCAGGGGACAAGTAGGACAGGAAAGAAATCCAGTTAGTAGGTAGTCAATAAGTAAACCAAAAGATAAGAGAGGAAAAGTTACCACTGGTCTCTGAACTGCCACTTTTTTAAACGACCTTATTTTTCTAAGCAATTATTTTATTTACTGTAAGGATAACTAATATTTTTGCAAGACTTAGTCATAGTTAAACAGGCAGTGAACAAAAACCCAAGATACAGTTAGATGAAAATTTCAATTTTCACGATATGTGAATATTAATATATTAATTTTATATGAATATCAGTAATATAATAAATACATGGTAAAATGTTAATTAAAAACAATATCAAGTGTCAATTCAGATTCAAAACAATGTTATTGCAGGTTTCCAATAACACAGTAGTTTTAAAATTTATGGAACCTAAGTTTAAAGACCTGTTTAAGATTTTCTAATGCAATCAAGTGATCTTAAGCAAGTATTCACTTTAATACTACCAGTACAGCCTACAAATCAAACAAATCCTTATTAAGGGCAACCAGGTGGCAAAGCAGATAGACTCATCTTCCTGAGATCAAACCTAGCCTCAGACCCTTACTAGACCAACTGGGTGATCCTGGATAAGTCACTTAACCCCGTCTGCCTCAATTTCCCCATCTGTGTAATATGAGCTGGAGAAGGAAATGGCAAACCTTTCCAGTATCTCTGCCAAGAAAACCCCAAAATGGGGTCACCAAGAGTCAGACACATCTATAAAATGACTGAACATTTATTAAGCTCCCACTATATAATCAGCTGCTAATGTGAGTACAAAAATGAGAACAATACCTACTTTCAAGGACCTTACAAATTAATGGGAAGACAAATTCAAATACATACAGTATGAACATAAAATGAATCAATACAAATGTATAAAGTAGTTAAGACAAGTGAGCTGGGAGAAAGGACATTAGCAGATCAAGAAAGGTGAATGAGGGAAAGTGACAAGTTTAAGATAATGCTGAGATGATGAACCCAGGAGACTAGAAAATGGAGAAGTTTGGAAGAGGGGATAGTTTAGAGGAAACAATAAGTTCAGTTTTGGACACGATTATTTTGACATGTCTCCAGGATATCAAGGTGAAATGTCTAACAGGCAACTGGTAATGGGGGAATAAATATCTGAAAAGATTCACTGGACTCCAATGACTAGAGAAGAGAGTGAAGCTGATAACTCTGCCTCACTTAAATCCAATTCACAGGCAAGCCAAGACATCACCATCATGATGTCACTGGTCCTAGTAGAGAATGAAGAAGGAACAACAAAAGCACCAAGAAGCTTCTAGGTGCTACAGTGAACAGAGGGCAGGACTTGGAATGGGGAAGATGTGAGTTCAAATACTGTTTCAGATAATCTTGTGTGTGACTAGGTCACACTTGGTACCTCAGTTTCCTCATTTATAAAATGGAGATGATGACAACACCACAAGGTTGTGATGATCAACTAAGTTAACGTATATAAAATGCTCTGCAAACCTTAAAGCACTGTGAGAGTTACTGTTGTTGTGACTGTCATCACTACCATCACCATCATTATTATAAAGATCTGAGAGTCACTGAAATAGAGAGAACTAAACCTATGAGGACACCTAGAGAGAATGTAACAGGAGTACAAGGCAGGCCTAGCACACAGCATCAGCGAGCACCCACATTTAAGTAGCCAGACCTGGATGAGAAACCAGTAAAGGATAGTGAGGAGAGATTCAACAAACAGGCACAAAGAGCAGGAGTACAGACACACCTCAGAGATGCTGTGGGTTCGACTCCAGACCACCCCAAGAAAGCATACATGTAGAGGGGTTGGCCTTGTCCAAAAGAAGGGCTACCTCTGTCCGAAACAAAGATAAGAACATTTAAAAGAATAGCAAACTGAGTCATGTAGAATGGGAAATAGTATAAAGAAGCATTATTTAATGACAAATCTAAAAGGTTATTTTAAAATCAAATCCCTGTAGGCATTTTTATATTTCTGATAATCCAAAGGGGATATAAGAATTTGTTTTCTTGTAAAACTAAAGTTCAAGATGTCACATTATTAAAAGGCTAGAACGTCTCCACACTATGTAAACTAAGGTCAAAGGTCAAGTAAAGTAAAAAAAAAAGTAGCCGAAATTAGGACCTTAGCACTCAGATAAAAGTATCTTTAAAGCTGACTTATTACCATGGTTTTGTGGAGCAGCACCATCTCAAAGGGAGCAGACTGCATCTCCATAGGCCACCTAAGGTTCACAGTAATTTGTAATGAGTCACTACCACATTTCACAACATAAGATCATAGGTCTAGAGTTAGAAGGGACCTAAAGGACCACCTAGTACAATTTTTTAATTTTCTCATTGAGGAAACAATGACCACAGAGGTTAAGTGACTTGCTCAGGTATAAAAAATTTCAGAGACATCATTTCATCTCAGGTCTTCTGACTCCAAAGTCAGTGAGTGCTCTTTCTAATGTATCATAAAGTAGGTCTCCTTGACATAGGCCATAAAGAATCCTGACTGATTCTTATCAGAAAGTCCTAACTCAAGAAGCACAGTCCATGAATTTAAATTAAAATGTCTGTATTAGATACACAGGAGATACTCAAAACTAACTAAAACGAAGCATATATATATGACTATCTGAAATATCTCAGTCTGCATCATGGCCTCAACAGCCTAATGGTCTTACATGTAATTAAGTACTTCATATTTTTGATAACAGGTAGCCTGGAATGGTGAAGAGAGAGCTAGCCTTGGAGTCATGAAGACTTGGGTTCAAGTCTTGTTTCTGATACATGAGTCTGTGACTCTGTGCAAGTCTCTAAATCTTTCAGTCTCAGGCAATTCTCTGTAATTACAGAGGGGGTACTGATCTGCACTGGTAGAGCGAACTTCCTCAGTGAAGAGTTCCCCAGACCAACAGAATCACAAGTCTAGTCCAAAAACAGGAAAAAAAAAAGGGGGGGGGGGACCTAAAGTATTAAGTTTGTTTTTAGCATGCCATTAAGGAATGAATCTGAACCAAGTCCTCTTTACACCTGTCTGTTCACTAGTTCTACTTTTCATGAAACTAACCAGTCCTAAGACCAGCTCAAGTAAACCTGATTCTAGCTTCTTGGTTTCTTCCTGTCTCTGACACATTCCTAGCTGTGTGACCTTGGACAAATCACTTAACCCATACCAGCACTCAGCTTATCTTGAGGATCAAATGAGCATCCAGCACAGTACCTAGCACCAAATAAGTGATATACAAATGTTAGATAGGATTCTTATCTTAGAAACCAAAGATGAACTTGTCTGATCAAATGGGATAATACTGGTAAAGAGCACTTAAAACATTGCCTGGCACAGAGTAGGCTATATATATATGTTTGTTCCCTCCTCTTCTCCCTCCTTGTACAGCCAATCTGAGATTCCCAAAGAGTGCCTATTTATTCTGAAAACCAATCTTACTCATTCCATGGTATATGGTCTGCAATGATGCTAGAGATGAAGGCTGAGAGAAGAAATGAAGGAGTTAACTACTGGCACCAAATTTTGGTTCCCATGACCAGGTTTTGTCTACATCTGTGAAGATCTGACTTTTAGAAGCATCCAAAATGATGCAATTGTACACGGGCAAAGCCCTGGCTCTAGTCTTAGTATCTGACCACAAACAGTATGTGACTTTCATGTCCACATAATAACAGAAAAGTTTGATCAGAGCCTGCACTCTCTCAGTTCTGTGCCCTGCAAGCTGGAGGAATAAAGCCTCTAAATATGTTGTGTCTCAGGGTTTTGATCTCTTCACTTCACATGTTTCAGACTCCTGATTTGAATTCTCTCTTAAGACCTTCCTTTGAAAAGAAAGACCAATCTAGAGTCACAGAATTGGAAAAGATCTTAAAATTACCTGATCCAACTCTTTCTTTTAATGGATTAATAAGATCACGGACTTAGAACTGAAATGGCCCTGAGATCTTCTAGTTCAACTCAGAAAACTTAGACCTGGAAAGATTAAGTGACTTGACTAAGGTCAAGCACCTTGTTAGAGACAAAGAGAAGTCAGCTCTCCCAAATGCAAGTTTAATCCATACCACACGGATGACATCTATTTTTTTTTAATGAGATTAAGTGGCAAGACTTAAATCTAAAAAGAAAATTCACTGGGGTGACTAGGGAAATAATGTAACAATTCAAAAAGGTACCTGCATACATGGAAAAAGAACATGCTAACTACATCCCCATGACATAGTACTTTTTCCTTAATGAATTCTTTAAAGGTAACTTAAGGACTAATTCATCCTTACATTTAAACCAATACACATTCACAGAACAAAACTTTTTAAACTTAGGATCACCATGAAGGAGCTGTGTTTCAAACTACGGCTCTCCTAGGTCATAGAATTCATGGTAAAGATGACCAAGCACCACTTTGAAGATCTGCAGTGCGCCCCCCCCCCCAATTCATTTTCACTAGATCCATTTTTTCTCTAGTGGTCATGTTATCTGAATGTTTTTATGCCTGAGTCTGAGAAATGCAGCATGGTGTATTGAAGGAATACAGCAGTTAATTTGGATGTCAGAAAGACCCAGGACAAAATCCAGACTCTTACCTGTTCAGATAACCTCTGTGCCTCAATTTTCCCATCTGTAAAATGAGGGTACTACTGGACTTGATAGCCTCTAAATTCTCTTCTAGTTATAAATCTATATTAGGGTGGGGTGGAAGGGCTGGCTTTAGAAATTACCAGGCTCTATAGCTTACTTGGATTTGTGACCTGAGGTTAAGTTATTTGCACATAGGAAGTGCTTTGTTGAAAGCAACTGAACTGTCCAAGGTCATACAAATACTAAGTGGCAAAGTCTTGAGGCAAGTCATTTCTTCTCAAGAGCTGGACTTTTATTACCTGGAAGGTCCCATTCTAGCTCTAAGTCCTAATTTTTATGTCTTCAAAATGCACTAAGGTAAAAATAGGTGTAATTAATTCTAAAATGACCACCTGGATCAGAAAAATAAGGTCTCAAAATGGATGTCCATAACTTCCAAAGCAAAAAATTTATGGCACATTCTTTGTACTGTCCCAAATAGCAGAGGCAGTTTGGCATGGTGGAGTAGGCCCCATAACCCAATTTCATCCACCTTACATGCCCAGAGATTCCCCTTACCCTTCTGCCCAAAAGCTGCCAAGACACAACAATAAAGCTGTCTAATTTCAGGTACATTCGACTGGGTTCAGGTAAGGGTTCAGCCTCAATTCTGCCCCATCCCACCCCCAGTTTACGCCTCATTTTCTACTACACACAGACTTGGAGACAACACTCCCACCGCCACCCCCAATCCAGACCAGACAGTGGCTTTGCATTTACTTCCCTCTCCCACCCCCAACCTAAGCCAGATCCAGCAGCAGCAATGCTCTTAACACATACACCACCACCCCCCATCAGACCAGACTTTTCCCATTCACACCTTCATGCCAGGATCCAACAGCACAATGCTCTTAAAGGCTCCCCCACCCTCCATCCAGACCAGGTTTTCCTTCTTCCGCCCCCGCTAAGCCAGATCCAACAGAAGCAGCAAAGCTCTTAAACAGCCCCCTCCCAACTAGACCAGATTCTCCCCCTCCCACTCCCACGCTAAGTCAGATCCAGCAGTAGCAAAGCTCTTAGAGCCCCTACCCTTCAGACCAGGTCCTCCTCCTATCACCCCAAGGCAGATCCTGCAACAGCGATGTTTTTAGAGGCTCCCCAACCAGCACCAGTCTCTCCCTCTCCAAGCCCCACGCTGTCAGGTCCACCAGCAGCAATGCTCTCGGAGGCACCCCCCTCTCCCCTGGCTCCCACACACACCCCCCAAGCTAAGTCAGATGCAGCAGCAGCAGCAGCAATGCTCTCAGAGCCCCCACCCACCCTGGGGCTCCCACACACACCCCAAGCTAAGTCAGATGCAGCAGCGGCGACGCTCAGGGAGCCCCTCCCCCAGGCTCTCCTCCCCTCCCCTCGCCTCCCCGCTGTCAGGTCCAGCAGCAGAGCTCCTCGAGCCCACCCCCATCACTCCAGAGAGTTGGAGTGCGGCAGAGCCGCAGCCGCCGCCTCCTCCCTCCCTCTCGGGGTCCCCCGCCCAAGCCCCCCGGAAGCAGGAGCTCCCAGGGCCGCCCGCAGGCTGAAGTTGGCCCGGGTCGCGCGGGTCCGGGGACGCGCACGCCTCACCCCCGCCCCACCCCCGGCACCCCGGCGCGGCCCCGAGCGCGCCCCCGCCCCAAGGACCCTCAGTCGCGGGGGAGGCTGGGGGCGGGGCCCGCGTGCGGGCCAACGCTCCCCGGCCCGGCTGCCGGCTCGCCGGGACCAGAAGGAAAAACAATGGGCCGGGGGGCGTGCGTCCGTCACTCACCCAGCGCCGGCGCCACCGCCTGCGAACGCCGGCTGCCGCGCCGCGCCGCGCCTCGGCTCCCCGTCCTCCTCCGCGCCAAGCCGGCCAGAGGCCTGGAAGCATTCAACCCCACCCCCTTCCTCGCCCGCAGGCTCCGGGCGCTGGACCCGCGGCCGCACTTCCGAGGCGGAGCGAGGCCCTCCTCCTCCTCCCTCCCTCCCGGCCACCCAGCGTCCCAACCGCCCCTTGACCGTGGGGACGGACGCTACCGCCACTCTCGGGCGCTGAGAAACCAATGTCTGTTAAGTCCCGAACCGTCCGGGACACGCACCTCCCAGCGGCTCGTTTGCATATTCAGGAGTCGCCGCCGCCCATTGGCCAGCCGGCGGTGGCGCGTGAGGGGATGAGCCTATTGAATTCCGGCCGGGAAGAGTAAAGCAAGCGGAGGAAAGGGGGAGGAGCGAGGTTACTACAGGTCATTTGGGCCCGGGCTCTGGAGTCGCCCAGCCGGAGACTGCCCCGGCTGCAGCTGGGCGTGCGCTAGGGAGGAGGTCCCGGGCGCGGTGCGACCCAGTCTGGGTCCCAACCTGCCGCTGGGGAGGGAGAGGAGAGATTTCCTCCAAATAATCGAAAGTGCATTATTCCTGTGGCCCGAAATAGAATCTGTAGAAGTCACCTGTGTTTTCCCTCCTCGCATTTTTAATAGCATTAATTGACACGTTTTAGCAAAAATCGTTCTTTTCGGATCAAAGAGCTTTAGCAAAGCCAAATAATAAGGCAATCTAGCTAAACTGAGCGCAGTTTAGCATCCGGCAGCAGGGGGCAAAAATCCTTCTTCCCTGTCCGTCCTCCATTCCCACAATATGCAGAAGGGGGTATTTTTTATCACTTCAAACTACTGTTTTATGCCCTTTTTGACTTATAAGCCTGTGTTTTCCTGTGCTTAAAAAAGTATATTCGTGTCAGTTACTCTAAAAGATGGAGGAAGAATACCATTAACAAAGTGAATATTCACATGGAAATGACCACTAATCACTGCAAACTTACTGCAAACAGCTTCCCGGTCTACCCATTTCTAGCTGTAGGGTGCTGTCCTCGAGGTGAAAAACGAGGAAGCCTAATGAATAGAAGCCAGTCTCCAAGTCAGGAAGACCTGGGCTCCAGTCCAGCCTCGAATGCATACTGGATGGGTTCTGCCACTCTTACGATCCTCCAGTTTTTCGGGGACTGTGTATACCTGTTTTGGGAGGAAGAGTGTCCTCACCTTCGAGACCCTTATACATACGGATGAAGCCATAGATCTAGTCTCTAGTCCATAGCAAGTTCTCTGGGTCACCATGGCAAATAAAAAGTTTTAATTTCTCTAGGTATATAGTTAGCCGAATTGTACCAAGGTAGGAAGGTAAAGCACTTCAAGAATAGGAACTTTTTCTTTTTTTAGTGCTGAAAAGCCCAAAGCTGCTAATGCAAAGAGACTCAGAGAGCTTTAAGATCAGCTCAGATGCAAATCTTCTTTAAGTAGGTGAAAGGTGATTTTCATTAGCTAGCCTCCAGCTAAAGTAGGGGCTCACTTCCCAAGAGAATTTCCAGCAGCCAGAATAGGGTGGAGTGATGCACTTACTGAGAAAAGAAAGACATCCTACACAACTTGGGCCTGCCGCCAATTTATCTACCTGAAGGAACGGATACTTTACCTGAGTAACCTGTTCTTCCACTAGAGTCCTATAGAAAGGCTGCTACTCTTTAAATCATTTGAAATATTGTCATTTAGTACTCTCCAAAGATAGTTGGGTTCTAGAATTTCTTATCAGAAAACACCTCTTAGAATTTTGTTATTGAAGTCTAGTGTGGGAGGTTTGGGGTTTTTTCCCCCCTACAAAACTAAGGAAAACACTTTCAAAGTGACAGACTTAGAAAAAGCATAGCTTAAGCTTGAACCCTACCAACATTAAAGATAATGCAACCTAATAAGACTCATATATACCCACGTAACTTTTTTTACATACCTCTATTTAAAGAAAAAAAATTAGGAAATGTTCAAAATTCCTTACTAAATTTGTTTTAATGCTATATATGAATTTCACGTTTACTGAAGGTATGTGAATTGGGTAAATGGTACTATATTTTGTTATACTTATTCTCAAAAATAATTTTGGATAAATGTTTGTACTTTGGAATGCTTTAAATACCTGAGTATTCATCCTGTTTGTCTTTTTAGTACTCTTGTTTTTAAGAGTAAGAGTCCTAATCAGTGGAGAATACGGTTTTTCATTTTGTTTCATAGGTCAATAGTGCATACACAGGCATTCCTAAGAGAGAAGGGGAGGAGGGAGAGAGTGAAGAGAGAGAGAGAGGAGAGATGAGATGAAATTTGGGGGATCTTTATTCTCTAATAAGGCTTCTATCTTTTGTACAAACCAAATCTTCAGTGATTCCCAAGTCAGAGCCAGGATTTAGGGACATGAAAAATAGGAAACTACACAAGGGTTCCAAGAAAGTATGCTTTTTAATTTTATATATAGAAAATATTAGCCACTTATTTTACATGCATATATTCTTAATACTAGAAAATCCCATTCTCCATAATACACAGGTATTTATTTTGCAGCAAGTCACATTTGCTCCAAAAAAGCCTAAAAAATTTCTGGTGAGTGATAATAGCTAGCATTTGTATAACTCTTTAAGGTTTGAAAAGCACTTTACATATAGTATCTTGTTTAATAAAGGTGGGTGCAGTTATTAGCCCCACTTTTTACAGAAGAGACACCTAAGCCCAAGACAGACTGAATGACTTGCCTAGGTTAATACAGCTAGTATATGTCTTGGGTAGCAGTTTCTGACTTCAGGTCTAACACTCTAGCCATGCCACCTAGCTATCTTATGCATGGAGCTTACTTTATTAACACAAGGGAGTCATTTTCAAACCTTACCTAGACTCACAGATGCCTTGTCCTGGCACCAACCTCCATTACCTATCCCCTAAAGAATGCCTCACTCTTTAGCAGCTGTCCCTCAACTACTCCTGTCATTTCCTAGCTTGGGACTTTGTTCACAATGCCTGAAAGTCTCTCTTCCTATCCTTCACCCAGGCTCTGCATGTTAAAATTCTATCCATCCTTCAAAGACTTCAGATGCCTCTTCCATTAAGCTTTCCCCAATCCCCAAATCTATAGTGATGGACATAGTACTTTGCTTGTAGTTTTTATGAATTAACCATTTTCTAAATTTGTATTATTTGTATATTATGTTTTGGTGAAAATGCCCTAGAAATGGACTGAAAACACTTGGATTTCAGTCAAGGGTGTGCTGGTTAATATTTAATAGCTAGCTTTCAGAAAAAAAATTATAGAAGATAAACTTTAAGTCTCATTGGCATTATTAATATTTTCCAAATCACTTTCTTAAGTTTAGATAATCAATAAAACAATAAACCAAGCCCTGAGCTGTGGTTTACAATAGCCTACAAACAATAGATTTCATGGGGAAATTTTGACATTCCCTCTCCCAAGTTGGAGCTGGCTTACCCAGTCACCTAGATAGTACAGGTCAGAGGTCAAAGTTGAACCCAACTCTTCCCGACTACAAGGCAGGCCTTTTGTACACCATTCAGGGCGTCCTAAATATGCTTTGATATAGCAGGTGCTTAAAACATGTTTGCTTAATTAATTGAATCCTAGATCAAAGGTTATATTTACAGTTGCAAAATGCTTATTCTGTTGATAAGTGTTTCTTTGGAAACATCAACAGAGCTTTCACAGATTTATGAAATTGGTTCCATTCTCCCACCCTACCCCCCCCCCCCCATGAAACATTTGGTTCAGTAAATCCAAAGGCAAATTGATATGGGAAAGGTCTATAACAATGTCAGTCATTACTTTTTACAATCACGATATTAAACCTCCTAAATTACTGACTCATTGAGAGCCAATAATTTTGTTGACTATTTAAAGACCATATTTTATCTGAGTTGAGGCAGAAATATTTTCTAGTCTTTCAGTCAAATCAATCTCATCCTGGGAGGTAGAGGGGAATAGAGGAGAGTTAGCCTGGACCTGCCATTTTGTTAATTAAACAATCTGAAAATTCCTTGCATTAATGAATATCCTCAACTCAACTATAATCTGTAATCTCAAAAGAGTTTTCTGGGGGAACTGATTCATCAGAACCAAGACTTAAACACACAGGTCTTGTAGCCTTTGTCAACTATGATATAGCACTTTCCCCACCCTTTGTTTCATGACTTATAACATCATTTTAGGTGAGGTTTGGAACTTTTTTTTCCAATTTTTAAAATTTCATGTCAAGTATTATATATAAGCAGTATTTTTTTTTTTTGCACAAAGACTTTTTCATTCTTTTTTTTAGTTCCAAATTCTTTCTTTAGCCTTACTCCCTCCTACACCCAATGAGAACACAAGAAAAACCTATTACAAACATGTAAAGTCATGCAAAACAAATTT
Source organism: Gymnobelideus leadbeateri (assembly GCA_011680675.1). NCBI lineage: Eukaryota > Metazoa > Chordata > Mammalia > Diprotodontia > Petauridae > Gymnobelideus > Gymnobelideus leadbeateri. The sequence goes on from WOXC01008985.1 coordinate 572,423, forward strand.
CCACTTTAACCATGTTAACAGTAAAATTATAATAGCCTTATTTCTGAGGATTTATAAGCCACGATCATATTGTCTATAAAATCAAAGATACTGGAATGTTCTTATCTCTTGAAATTTCCCACTTAATTGGCCTAGCAATTCCCAAAATCACCAGTTTATGCTTAATCACTAAATCATAATAAGAAACTTCAATAGATAATTTGGTTCAAGCCTGACACCATTCAGTAATTGGTAATAAAATTACCAATTTGGTAATAAATAACTAATTGGTAATAAAATTACAAGTCTTCATCTTTATAAAGACCTCCATGATCACAGTTCTGGTCTCTCATCCTCCCTTGTAACTTGTGACCTAGAATGTTTAAATGTTCTCCAGACTAATGAGTGATTTCTCACATCTAACTCAATTTTCCAAAATTTAACTTCATTTCCTTTTGCTATACCATCTGTGATTACGAAGAACAGTCAGTTGATCAGAATCCTCTTTTTAAAAGTCCTTCATATGTATAGAAGGGACTAAGTCACCATTTCACCTCCTCTTTTCTAGTCTAAAAAAGTCTTTTCTCTTTTAAATTCTCCCCAAGGGCCCATTACCCATCCTTTTAATCATTTTTATTGTTTCCCTTACCAGCCCTCATTTGAAGCCACCTCATTTGAAGACTAAAATAGTCTTTTTCAGATCTTATCCTACTTGACTGCTTTACAGTTTTTTGTTCCATTTACCACTCCCCAAGCAGGCCTCCTGAGCATTTTATGTCTTATTTTCCCACCTTCATACACCCTGTATTCCTCACCTGCCCTTAGAATTCTTTCGAGGATTAGCTCAGGGGCTACCTCCTAAAGGAAGCCCTTTCCAGTATACCTATCCTCACCATTAGAGCTCTCTCCATTCCTCAGGTTACCTTGTAATTATTTATCTGCATATCTATTAACAAGATATATATCTGCATATCTATTAACATACCTATTAACAAGAATTTATTAAGATTGCCATCCCCCAGGCACTATTCTAAGAATGTGAGCTCCTACAGGAGGGGTAGATTTGTTTTGGTCTTGCCTTTGGATCCCTAGCATCTAAAATTCTTTTCTATATAATAGCTGCTTAATTAATGCTCATAGATTTGAGTTGACTTAAATGGCCAATTCAAATATAAATGAAAGAATTACTTGCCTGGTGTTATATGTTATATATACTGTTATTATATACTAATACTAGCTTTAAAATAACATTAAACCATTAATTCATGTTCAGGCTTGTTGTTGTTGTTTTTTTTTTCACTAAAACTCTCAATTCTTTTCAATCAGTTAGTTATTCAAGTTAGAATCAGACCTAGCTCATTATGCCATTGATGATCTAGTAACCTCCTGATCTCTCAATTCCTCAACCTCCTCAGCTTCTATGATCTCTATTTCTAAGAAGTCAACAATGAATTATTTCTTGATCATTGAGGACCTAAGCAAAGTTTGGAGAGATTCACCACCAAGCTGGTTACAGAGTGATTAGTTTTTTGGTCACAGCAATGGATAGTTCCTCTAGCAGGTCTTATGGAAAAGATGTCAATGGGATGGGATCAATAATAGAAAAATTAGGTGGATCCTAGTTTGGTTGAAAGGTAACAGTCAATCAACAAGCATTTATTCAGTCCCCACTATGTGCCATTTATTAAGAGCCTACTATGTACCTAGTACTGTCCTTCATAGTGGGAAAACAAAGACCAAAAAAAAAAAAAGAAGGTGAAAAGAAAGAATTCCTGCTTTCAATGAGTTTATATCTTATCAGAGGGAATGCTCAAAGAGTAATCATTAATGATTTGATGTCAACTTAGAAATCTCCATTTGAGCAGTAAATTGCTCTAGGGATCTATGGCTGATCCCCATTTGTTCTTATTGTTCAGTCCTTTCAGTTGTGTCTGTCTGACTCTCCACAACCCCATTGGGATTTTATTGGCAAAGATTCTGGGGTGGATTGCCATTTCCTTCTCCAGTTCAATTTACAGATGGGGAAACTGAGGCAAACAGGGTTAAGTGACTTGCTTGGGGTTGTGCAGCTAGTAAGTGTCTGAGTCCTGACTGGAACTCAGGAAGATGTGTCTTCCTGGTGGCCCAGTGTTCTATTCACTATACAACCACAACATCAACATATATCTCCTTACTTATCAAATTTGCCAATAGTGCAAAGCTTGAAAGGGCTAATAGCTACAGGGATGTCTTGGAGCCAGCTTGGACCAACTTCCAGTTTTCTAATTGTTAAATTTTCAGTTTAAGCATTTTACCTTGGAATTAGGCAAATGCTACATATCAGGGCTTGAGCTGTTGTTTTGTTAATTGTCTAGGCTTAAGAAAATGTTGGAGAAAATGTTCATAAACAAATTAAACTTAAAAGCTTTGTATGCATTCATTCCCCATCCCCACCTCCCAGACCTCATTATTAAAAACATTTGCCAGCATACCCCCTGTGATGAGGTATGGTCACTGGGAGCCCCCTCGAGCTCTCCTTCAGTCCTTGAGGTACAGGCTCTGGGAACCTCCCCCGCCTCTTGAACTCTGATTAAATCATCTCATTTGATGAGGCATTTGCATGAAGCAATAAGCCTTACATTGTAGCTGAGCCCAAACCTCTGTTACTAGACTTCCCACGCTTGAGCCTATCAAAATAACAGCAAACTAAATATGTGTCAACAGTGTGATAGGACAGGCAAGAAAGCTAAGGCAATCCTAAACTGTAGTCCAGTAAGCCACAGTACCCAGGACAAGGGAGATGCTAAGCCTTCTGCAAGTTCCACCCCTATCAAGACACATCTGAAGTATTATGTTTAGTTCTGGTTGTCACATTTTAGGAAGCACCCAAGTAAACCGGAAAGCATTTTGAATGCTAAGTAGGAGGGCAAAGATAATGCCTCATGAGGGCCACTTTTAAGAACTATGGCTGCTGAGTAGAGAAGACTTGGTAGGGATGTGGTGGCCATCTTTGAATATTTGAAGTGCTATCCACAGAGGTGGGATTAGGCTCCTTCTATTTGACCTTGGAAGGTGTAACAAAGAGCACCACATCACATTCATTTTGTCATATTGCCCTGTCCATTGAATCTTCCTTCCATGATTGTGAGCTTCTTTGAGGGACCATGTCATTTTTACTCTTTTGTCTTTCTGCATCAAACACAGTTCCTTATATATCAAAGACACCAAATGAATGTTTGACAAATAAGTTATTTCTACAAAAGTAATATAGAATATATTATAAAATGCTTTTTCATTGTTGTTGCTCAGTCAGTTCAGATTCTTATGACCCCATTTGGGGTTTTCTTGGCAAAGATAGTGGAGTGATTTGCCATTTCCTTCTCTAGCTCTTTTCACAGTTGAGCATACTGAGGCAAATAGAGTTAAATGACTTGCCCAGGGTCACACAACTACTAAGTGTCGGAAGTCACATTTGAACTTAAGTCTTCCTGACTCCAGGCTTGGTGCTCTACATCCACCTAGCCCACAACAAACAACAAAAATACCAGAGTACCAATTTTTGTCCATAAGCATGATTTTTACTTTTTTTTTTTTTTTTGCACTAAGGAGCTTAGTTGACACTGATAAACTCCAGTGTGTGTGTCTATGTCTGTGTCTGTGTCTGTGTCTATATCTGTGTGTACGGTTCTAGTCTCTGCTGAAATTTAGTCTTTCATCCCCAAATACCTATTGGAGCTTTCCAACTAAAAGTCGAAGAGACATCTTAAAACTCATCATGTCCAAAACTGAATTAATCCATTATCTTTTCCCCCCAAGCCTTCTGTTCTTCTGAACTTTCCTGTTGAAGTCGCCACCATCTTTATTCCAACAATCTTCCAATTAGTCTTGATGCTTCAGGTCTCTCATCACTCCAGTCTGCCCTGCTGGCCTCTATCTTCCTTCAAGGAAGATCCCCCATTCGGTCCACTCAATGGCTTCCTGTTATGTCTAGCATGAAATGTAAATTCCTGTGGTTAGCTTTTAAAGCTCATCACAACCTGACCTGAACCTATGTGTCCAATTTCACCTCTTCCTACATTCTGCAATCCAGCCCATTTCATCTCCAGTCTTGGCGTCATTACACTGTCTTGCTAGTCTGGAATTCACTTCCTCCTTACCCCTGCCTCACAGGGTCCTTCTCTTCTTTAAGACTCAGTTTAGGCATCTTCTACATGAACTTTCCTGCCCCTCCCCTCTCATTCCACAAATGCTAGTGTCCTCCTTTCTTAACTAATTTGTGTATATTTGTACTTATTCATTTTATATTTATGCTTATTTCTTTCTTCCACTTTTTATCCTTTTAAAATATTATTTTGTTATATAGGATGGCTCTTGGGGAAGGGAGGAGGAATTCTGATAATGGGAAAAACAAAAATGTCAATAAAATGTTGATTTGATACTGATTATCAACAATTTTTTAAAGAATTATGTTTTCTTTTCCTTCTAATAAGTATTATATATCTTCTATGTATGTAGTTATTTGTATGTTGTCTCCCTCTATTAAAATGTGAGCTTTCTTGACAAAAAGGTCCATATTTTTGTCTTTCCCCAGCACTTAAAATAGGGCATGGTACATAGTGCTTAATAAATGCTTGTTAACCAACTGAATATGAATTGTATATGTATTCATTGTCTTCACCATTAAAATGTCAGCTCCTTGTATGGATCGTTTCATATTTTGCAGTTGTATCCCCAGTGCCTAGTACGGTGCCTCCTATATAGTAGTCATTTAATGGTTGTTTGTCCTTAGTTCTGGAAAAGGACCATGACATCAGGTAGTTGATGCCATGACTTGCAAGTGAATTGGATTTAAGTGAGGGAGGGCTGTGCAAAGTCACCTGCTGCACCTTCTCTTCTGGAGCCATCTGAGTCCAGTGGCAGGATATAGATCAGGATGACTGGAGGTGGTCCTGGATACAATGGGAGACTTTGGCCTTTTACTTTTCTGTTTCTTTTTTTAAAGTTTATCTATTTATTTTTAGTTTTCAACATTCATTTCCACAAGATTTTGAGTTACCAATTTTTCTCCTCATCTTTCCCCTATGCCCCCACCCCAAAATAGCCAGCCTACTGAATACCCCTTCCCCCAATCTGTTCTCTCTTATATCCTACCTCATCTCCCCCCCAACTTTCTAGTAGGGCAAGATGGATTTCTATACCCTAGTACCTGTGTATCTTATTTCCCAGTTGCATGTAAAAAGCAATTTTTTTAAACATTTGCTTTTAAAACTTTGAGTTCTAGATTTTTTTCCCTTCTTCCCTCCTCACCCACCCCCACTGGGAAGATAAGCAATTCGAACAGGTTGTACATGTGTAATTACACAAAACATTTCCATAGCAGTTATATTCTTTTTTTTTTAAGCAATTGGGGTTAAGTAACTTGCTCAAGGTTACACGGCTAGTCATTTGATTTATGCGTGGGTGCTCATTTTCTGAGGCCGGATCTGATCTCGGGTCATCCAAACTCCGAGGCCGGCGCTCTTACTCACTGCGCCACCTAGCCGCCCCTTTAGGGCAATTGGGGTTAAGTAACTTGCCCAAGGTCACACGGCTAGGTTTTTGTTTGTGCGGATTAAGTGTCGGAGGCCGGCTCCGAACTCAGGTCCTTCTGATTCCAGGGCCGGCGCTCTATTCACTGCGCCACCTAGCCGCCCCGTATAGCAGTTATATTCTGAAAGACTAACTATAATTCTCTCCATCCTATCCTGCCCCCCACTTATTCTTTTTTCTCTTTTGACTATGTCCCTTTTCAAAAGTATTTGCTTCTAACTACCCTCTCCCCCAATCTGCCCTCCCTTCTATCATCCCCCCTCTTATCCCCTTTCCCTCTATTTTCCTGTAGGATAAGATACCTAATTGACAGTGTATGTTATTCCTTCCTTAAGCCAAATTCAATGAGAGTAAGGTTGACCCATTCCCTTTCACCTTCCTGCTCTTCCCCTCCATTGTAACAGTTTTTTCTTGCCTCTTTTATATGAGATAATTTACCCTAATCTATCTCTCCCTTTCTCCTTCTCCCAATATATTCTTCTCTCACCTCTTAATTTTATTTTTTTAGATATCATCCCTTCTTATTCAACTTATCCTGTGCCCTCTCTCCATGTATACATGTACATACATATGCACACATTCACCTAGATATTTATACATATATGTACCCTCCTATACATACATATATATGTATGTATACATACATATATATATACATATATATTCCCTTCAACTATCCTTATAGTGAGAAAAGTCTTATGAGTTACAATTATCATTTTTCCATGTAGAAATGTAAATAGTTCAACTTTAATAAGTTCCTTATGATTTCTTTTTCCTATTTACCTTCTTATGTTTCTCTTGCTTCTTGTATTTGAAAGTCAAATTTTCTGTTCAGCTTTGATTTTTTCATCCAGAATGCTTGAAAATCCTCTATTTCATTGAATTACCATATTTCTCCCTGAAGCATTATACTCACTTCTATTTTTTTCATTTGTTTGGATCTGTTTTATAGTATCTTGATTTCTCATAAAGTCATTAGCTTCCATTTGCTCCAGTCTAATTTTGAAATAATTATTCTCTTCAGGGAGTTTTTGAAATTCCTTTTCTATCCAGCAAATTCAGCTTTTTAAGGCATTCTTCTCTTCATTGGCTTTTTGGGTCTTTTTTGCCATTTAGATTAGTCTATTTTTTTTGTTTTTTGTTTTTTGGGGTTTTTTTTGGAGGGCAATTGGGGTTAAGTAACTTGCCCAAGGCCACACAGCTAGCTTTGTTTGTGTGTTAAGTGTCTGAGTCGGATCTGAACTCAGGTCCTTCTGACTCCAGGGCCGACGCTCTACTCACTGCACCACCTAGCCGCCCAGTAGATTAGTCTATTTTTTAAGGTGTTATTTTCTTTAGTATCCTTTTTGAGTGTCCTTTAGCAGGCTGTTGACTCACTTTTCATGATTTTCTTGTATCATTCTCATTTCTATTCCCAATTTTTCCTCCACTTCTCTTACTTGATTTTCAAAATCCCTTTTGAGTTCCTCTATGGCCTGTAACCAATTCATATTTTTCTTGGAAGCTTTTGATGCAGGAGTTCTGACTTTGTTGTCTTCTTCTGGTTCCATGCTTTGATCATTTTTGTCCCCCAAAAAGGATTCTATGGTCTGTTTGTGCTTCCCCTGCTTGCTCATATTGCCAGCCAATTATTTGACTTTTAAGCTCTTTGCCACAGTAGAAGTCTGTTTCCAGATTGCAGAGAGCTATGTCCCAAATTGCTGGGGTTTTCACAGATGCTGGAGCTATTAGGAGGGTGCCCTCTCTGCAGCTCCCACAAGCTCTGACACACTGGCCACACACCTGGCAGCTGTGGAAACCAAGAAAAATATGAATTGGTTACAGGCCATGGAGGAGCTCAAGAAAGATTTTGAAAATCAAGTAAGGTCTTTCCCAGGTCTCATTTTGACTGAGATAAAGCCCATTCCGTGATTAAGACTAGTTAAGAAATGAGTCAAGGAATGACCTCTTTTACCCAATATTTAAAAAAATCAATCTAGAAGGGGAAGACCCTAGAGATTCTGGGCAATAAAGAAAGGATTACTATTTACATTTGCTCAGAGCCACAGGGGATGGGGGGGGGGGGGCAACAATGACCCCAAGTGTTGCTTATGCTGGGACCTATTGTTGCCCAATCAATGAGAGTCCAAGTGAACTGGGTTTATGGCATGGTCTTAAGAAAAAAAATCTAACCAATAAGTCCCAAGATATCTTGCTAGGTTTCAACCATCAAAATTTACTTTGGCCAGAGCACCTTCAGATAAGGGCATGGTACCACATGTGGACAGAGGGAGAAGAAGGAGGGAGGGGAAGGGAAAGGCAAGGAAAGGAAAAAAAGGAAAGGAAGAAGGAAGAAGTTGAGTTGCCCAGTTGAACTATCCAGTTAGGTTCCCAGGGGGCAGCTCAGAGTACTCACAGGTTGTTGTCCATTCTCAAAGAGGACCATGACCTGAGGAAGATAACTTGCAAATGAATTAGATTTAAGTGAGGAAGGGCTGTGCAAGATCACCAGCTTCACTTTCTCCTCTGGAGCCATCTGGGTCCAGTGGCAAGATATAGATCAGGATGTCTGGAGAGGGCCCCCAGTAGGCACTTAATAAATACTTATTGATTGACTGACTGATGACTACATAAGTATACATAAGTATGTATTATCTATCTTATAATGTGTATATTATCTCATTTAATGAAAACTATATATAACTGTTGTTGTTGTTCAGTCATTTCAGTTATGTCTGATTCTTCATGACCCCACTTGGGGTTTTCTTGGAAAAGATACTAAAGTGGTTTGCCATTTCCTTCTCCAGCTCATTTTACCTATGAGGAAACTGAGGCAAACACAGTTAAGTGACTTGTCCAGGGTCACACAGCTAGTGTCTGAGGTCAAATTTGAACACAGGTCTTCCTGACTCAAGGCCTGGCACTCTATCCGCTGCACTATCTAACTGCCTAATATAACTCTAAGGCAGGTGCTATTATATTATGTAGAATATATGTTTTAAATATAATATATGTGTATATATAGCATATAATATATTCTATCATACTATTTAGTTGTAGACAACTTTAAGCTAATCTCTTTATGTTCCAAAATATTTTATATGTGAAATAAAAATTTTTCTAAATGTGTTATATACTTCCTTTCCTTTTTAAACAGAAATACTAAAAAGTTTATAATTACCTAACATAATCATTATAACCATCAGCTATGGTACTATACTGAAAAGCAATGAGGCCTCCAAGGGACTCTCAGGTGAGTAAAGATTTTCACTCCTACATCAAATTGTAGTATTGTGCTTTTAAGGTTTGCAAAGCACTCTGCATGTATTATCTCATTTAATCCTAACACAGCTCTTCAGGGCAGGTACTCTTATTATCCCTGTTTTAAAAATGAGGAGACTGGGGCAGCTAGGTGGTGCGGTGGCTCTGAAGTCAGGAAGACCTGAGTTCAAATCTGACCTCAGATACTGACTAGCTATGTGACCCTGGGTAAGTCACTTAATCTTTATTGTCTCAAAAACCTGGGAAAACTTGGGGAGGGGGTAAATGTGGTGCCCAAGCTTCCACAGCTACTAAGTGTCAGAGGCTGGCTTTGAATTCCGGTCTTTCTTTCCAAGTGTCTCACCCTATTATCTGTACCACCAGCTGCCTCGATGTCTCTCGACTGTAGAAGTAATCCAATAAATCAATTCATTCATCAAACATTCACTAAATATCTGTTATAGATTTTCTGCCTCTTTCCTCAATACGAGGCTATCAGTTGCCTTTGCTTCCATTAAGTGTGCTGGCCTCCAGCACCACCCCACCTTTTCCATGTTTCTAAGTCCCTTCTTCTAATCCTCTGCAATCTGGAAAAACAGTTAAGAAAATTTGTTAGCAATGCATCTAAACCCAGAATTAACTCTGAATGAGGGACTTACAGATTTCTGCTAAGTAAAGGAACTGCAGACATACTTGGGGAAACTCAGAGGCTTTCTCTGGCTGCCTCTGTCTCCCTCTCTTTCCTTTTGCTTGCTAATTTCTTCATTTACTGTGTTCTATACAGCTGAATTTGCCATAGAAGTGACCTCTGGCTAAGTAAAATGTTACTCTACCACATTTCAAACTATCACAGTAAGCCATATTCCTTAGAGACTTTGAAAATAATCTAAGTCTCTTCAAAAACCTTCTGCTCAATTACCCCCAGTTTGTTTACTGAGTACCCTTTCTTTCACATTCTATTCCAGGGTCAATAATTCTAACAAGTGCTGAATATTCAGCACCTTCCCTCTTCCTCTTCACTTTGAGTAATTAATGGGCAATATCCTAGTTAGGAAGAAGAAAAAGCAAGGGGGATGCCTGAGGGGAGAGAGTAGCAGCATGAATCCCAGGAAAAGAAAAAGACTATGGTACAAAAAAAAAAATTTGACCTATTGGAAGAGCAGAGCAGATGCCTTCAAGCCATATAAGTTATCCTCCCTCCTCTTGTTTGTGTACCCATGAATCAGCTGAGCTTGCTCTGGAGATAGAATGCCACGAAGAAACTGTAGAGAGAAAAAATAAGAACATTCCACCCACCTCATTTTGATCTTCAAGGAACAGTGGACCAAGCCCAAGTCAGTATTTGAAAGGAAGGAAGGAAGGAAGGAGGAAGGAAGGAAGAAGGAAGGAAGAAGGAAGGAAGGAAGGAAGGAAGGAAGGAAGGAAGGAAGGAAGGAAGGAAGGAAGGAAGGAAGGAAGGAAAGAAGGAAGGAAGCCTCTACCAGATGAGCACTGCTATTTGGGAATATAAGTGACTAGAGGCTGACATACATCTTTAAAACTAATACATTTTCGGACTTTTTCAATGTATTGATCAGTTTTGCTGATTTCTTTCTTTTTTTTTCTCTTTAAAATACTGTTTGTTACATGGGATGGTTCTTGGGGAGGGAGGAGAAGCATACTGGGTGAAATTTTGGTGATATTAAAAAGATAGCAATAAAATTTTATTTTAAATCAATAATCTGTTTTATTTTTCTCCTTTTAGTAAAACTTTCTTCTGTAATATTGTGAACTATGTGTTTCAGTCAAGGGTACCTCCATCCCTCTCATCTTCCAGGATCCAAACCTTAATACCCCTCTCTCTGCAAATGCATTCATTTACCAAATCTGTCAATCTTACCTTTACACAGTCCCCTTCTGTGTACTCTCACAGCTACTGTCCTAGCCTATCCTCTCTTTCCTGGGCTATTGCAATAGCCTCTTAATGGCCTAAATATCTCATTTCCAATCCATTCCCAAATAAGCTGCCAAATTGATATCCTTAAAGACAGACCTGACCATGCCATTCACTTGCTCAAAAAGCACCAATGCCCCCCCCATTATGATAAGATTCCACTATTTGTCAAGTAAAACTATTTACAATCAGCTGTGACTTTAGAGGCTAGTCCAACTGTTTCATTTTACAATGAGAAAACAGAGACATAAGGTGATGTCCTCAAGGCCATACTGGTATTAAATGACTGAAGCAGGACACTTTGTGATTGATTGACTAACAAGGGTTTCAGTATACTAGAGTATCATGTTGCATTTCTCCAGGTTACTTGAGTTGGGACTAAAAGTCGGGAGAATGAAGAATTCCTCCTAAGTGACTCTGGGTCCTTATTCATATTATGAAGCCATGTTTGAAGCAAGGTTATTATGTTCTGATGAGAATTGAAGCACATAGGAGTTGTCATGGCTTCCTTCCCCTTTTCTTTAAAAACTGAACTTACCACAAAAGTTGTCATCATTATGCAAAAAAAAAAAATTGCAGACTACTTTAATGACAATAGCAAGCAGTGACAGGCAGGATGCAAAAGAAAATGTTGTATCAAGATATAGTTCAGCAAAAGGTTTATGATGAGAGATAGTTCGGAATTGCTGGTTATAGGATTCCTTACTCTCAACATGTTGATGAGATACAAAGCCCAAAACTACAAAAAATTATTCCTTCTATTCAGAGTACTGTGTTGTTAGAAAGTTTTCTCGATCTATTTATTAATTTTGGTTATAGAAAGTACTAAATTTGAGGGCTGAGTTTGTTTTATCCCAAGAGTTTGTATAAATCAAAATAGTATTTTATTAAAGATTTTATATATATTATGTTTCACCCAAAGCATTTTATAAAAAAAAATAAAATAAAATCCCCAAATTAGACTTATTAAATCAGTGTAACCAGAAGATAGCTTTAGAAACATGAAAATGTTTTCTTGGTGTAAACAACACTGAGAAGTATGGCACATCCATTCTGGAAAATTCAGTGATCTTGGAAATATGAAACAAAAAGAAATTAAAGCCAGAAAAATGTTCCTTCCTTGACTAACAGGGATCCTGAAGAGTTAAAAGGCTAAGTGCCTTATTAAAGAATTCTACTTTTTGTTACATTCTTCAAAAAATGAAACTGAATCTGATTTTACCAAAGCATTATTTAAAGCAATAATTCAGATTTAACTTTCAGGAGAGAGTGATCTCTAGCACCAACCTTGGGTAAGTCTCTGTAGTTCTCCTAATTTCAGTTTCCTCATCTATAAAATGTTAAGTTTAGACTGAATCGAGCTACCTCAAGTTTTTCATGGGGAGAATTCACTTTTTTTTTCCTTTTTTAACCCTAATGGATTGGTCATGGAGTTCAGGGTAGAGTGAAGGTACTGAAGGTGAAATGCATGAATTGACAGAGGAAGTTGATGGATGGCCTTAGTAGACAAGGGTCAGGGATAATAAGAGGGAAGGGAGGAAAAAGGTAGAGAAAGAGAGGAAAGGAGAAGAAGAGGAAAAAAATTCAAGAAGAATGAAGCTTTTTTTCCTTCTGCCCCATAGCAATGCCTGTAGATTATAGGTCGTAGGCATTAGATGGCAAGATGATGCTGTGAAATAGACCAATTCTGGCTTCCAATTCTGTCTTTTGGACATTTTATTTTAATTTTTAAAATTTATTTATTTATTTTTAATTTTAAACATTCATTTCCACAAGATTTTAAGTTATAATTTCCCCCCATCTTTCCCCTATTCCCACCCCAAAATAGCAAGCCTACTGAATACCTCTTCCCCCAATCTGTTCTCTCTTATATCTTCCCCCATCACCCCTTCCCTTACTTTCTAGTGGAGCAAGATGAATTTCTATACCCCAGTGCCTGTATATCTTCACTTTTGGACATTTTAAATTAGATGATGTCTATGGGAGATAATGTGGTATAGGGAAAAGAGTACTGGACTTGGATTCATGAAACCTGGGTCTGAATCCTGCCATTGCTCCTTTACCATCCATGTGACTATGAATAAATCACTTAACGTCTCAGACCGTTTCCCTCTGTCAAATTGGGCTGATAATTCTCCAAGGACTTAATTCAGGGGAGGGGAAAGGAGGGGAGATGAGAGGAGGGGAGGGAAGCCATTTTTCAAGGAGTATATCTCTGAGAATTTCTCTTTTCTAACAAGAATATTAAAGATTACAAAGAAATTAAGAAAGAAGCGATATGTTCTAAGAAAAAATATGATTCTGATGATATTCTATCATGCTAATACGAGTAATGGCCACAAAGAATTTCCATAGAAAGTTTAGAAGGGCACACAGACAAGCAAAGCTGTTTTGTTACCATCATCACTGTACTATAAACTTTTTCTAAAACAAAGTATCAAAGGAAGGAAGGACTTCAGTTTCATTCATTCCTCTTTTTCTATTCTTTGTATGTGAGGATGCTCATGTTCATTATTGTTTGTTAAGTTCATAGTAAACATTAATTTTAAAAGAACTTAGAAATATAGATGATATCTTTGAACTTGATTTTAATTAGATGTATTAAAAATTACATTAATCTGATTCTTTCCCTTGATATTTAAAAAAGGAAAATCTTGATGGTATGTTACATTCCTTTGGGTGTGTTCTCATTGAGAAAAACAATCAAATTTCAGAAAAACACCCAGAGATGAGTGCTTTAGTTTACAAGGCAGGTACTTTTGAATTGTACATAGAAGGAGAAGCAAAGTAATTGTCTTCTCTTCCCCCATAATTCGAACAGCAAAGACTTCCTCATTTTTCTCAGGAAGGAATGACTTATATGACAACATTATACTTGTATGACAACATCAAAGCATTCAGTTTTCTAAAGTTTACTAAACTTAACTAGTTCAGTAGAGTGGCACAAATCTTTCTAACATAACTGATATTTGCTTGGGGAAAATGTACTTTTTGTGTTTATCAGCTTGAATGTGTATTTCCAAAACAATTGTGAAGCAACTTAAAGAATCCACAGTATTCAGAGTTGACTCTGAAAAAACTAGAATGTTTTTAACATTCTTTGTTTACCACTCAATACTATTGGTGGATGCTATCATCTCAGTATAAATTCGTAATACTAACCTTAGAAAAGTGACTCACTCTGTCTCCATCTCTCTCTCACCACACCCCAAATTGCTTTCTTTTGGGCTGATAAGCCTTTCTGGTACCTAGGAAATGGTTAATTATTTGGGTTTAAAAAGGTCTTTGTGACAAGGTATTCACCAAGGACCCACAGATATCAATGAAGGACTAATCTAAACAGAGCAGACAACGTTGAATTAATGAACAGTACCTCCCAATTACATAGATCTGACTTCCTACACTTAGACATTAAAAAGATGGAAGGAGGTATAAACTGTCTCTACATTCCACTGTTCTCCAAAACACAAACTTCTTGTTGACAATGATGTGAGGCTGAATGATTTGCCAACAATATGACTAAGTATACTACACCTAAATCAGAAAGGAAAATTTACTCATTATAAAACTTGTGCTTTGTGTCTCAGACCAGTAGCAAGTAGTCAGTAGCCTTTGGAGTTTCCACAATATCACAATAGTCACGACAGATTAGAAGTGGGTCAGCTCACATTTTCAACAGGCCTTTGGTTCTGTGTTGGCCCAACTCTACAGGACACAAAATGGCTGAGAATGGCTTTTAAGTGAGAAGATTTTTTTCCCTAAAGTCTCTACTCTTTCAGCCTTCTCTGAAGTGTTTAAATCCTATAGATACTTCTTATTGTTACAGTATTTTAAAAGTCTTGCAAAGGGCCTATGGCCCTTCTGAACTATTTTAGCATAAAATAATTCTTTTTTTTTATTTTCACAAAACGTCAGTATTTACTTTTAAAAATGAAGATTTATTTTTCCATGCATTCCTGAATGTTTTTCATTTCTGCAAATAATTTAAATTTCTGAAATTTACTTGGATTTAGGTCCCACTTGACATTTCACAAAGGTAGTTTAATTGGCTTGGTTTTTATTTTATGAGAAATTTACTTCCTCATTCCATAATGTTTTTCTGAGCCAAATGTAAGGCCTTGCTTTTTCTTTGCTTTTTGCCTGAGAGCACCTAGGCAGATAGAAGTATACAAAAGTGGAGACAGAATACAGAATGAGCTGGTCTAGAATAGACCAGTTGGGAAAATGCTTTGTAAGAAGGGTTTAATGGGGCAGCTAGGTGGCTCCCAGCGCTGGAGGCAGGAGGACCTGAGTTCAAATCCTACCTCAGACTCTTAACACTTACTAGCTGTGTGACCTTGGGCAAGTCACTTAGCCCCAATTGCCCTCACTTCCCCCTCCAAAAAGAAAAAAGAAAAAAAGAAGGGTTTAAACATTCAGGTCAAAAAGAGGAACCACAAAGAACAGATTAACAGATTTAGAAGGCAAAGAGAATTTAAAGATCATCTAGTCCATTCTTATTTTATTAATTAAGAAGCTGAGACCTAGAATGGCAAAGGAACTTCATTTAATTCAACAATATTTATTAAGGACCTGTTCATTAGGTGCAAGGCACTTGGTTAGGAATGGGGAATAGAAAGAAAAAACAGAAATAGTCCCTGCCCTCAGGGAGCTTACATTCTCTTATGGACACACAGCAGTAATGAAGTTACATAGATAAATAGTAGAACTGAGACTCTGAAACAGGTATCATACTTTTCATGAAATCACACTCTCTATTCCTTTTTTTTTTGCTTTTTTGAAGATGGGAGGACAGGGCAGTTGGGGTTAAGTGACTTGCCCAAGGTCACATGGCTAGTGTCTGAGGTCAGATTTTAACTCAGATCCTCCTGACTCCAGGGCTGGTGCTCTACTCACTGCGCCACCTAGCCACCCCAACACTCTGTATTCTTATGGGCAGAGCTCAGGCGTTCATCAATAGCTAAAAATTATGACTACGGAGACAGAAATTTGCACCCAGAAACCAAAAAGGAGAGGGCCTGAGAGTCAAGAGGAAAGGGCTTTGCTTTTCTAGAATCCAAAAGAAGTCAAACAATGCGAGTTCACCCTGGGACCAGAGGTTGGTACCTTATCCATTAAAGGTACTTCAAGGCTAACACTTTGTCCATTTTTGTCAGGTTTTGATCCACCTGAAGGGGATAAAACATGGAAAACAGTGATGTAAGAATGGAGACTCTTCTTTCCTTCATGCCAAGAAGAATTTAGCATTTAAGTTTTCTCTGAAAGAGGCCAGTGATTATTTTTCAACATTTTTCATATACTAGAGATAAATCTGATTCATATTGGTACTCTCTTATTTCAGGTTTGATGTTGGAATGAAATGAGAAACTCAGAAATCATTCAACAGTAAACAAAAAGATTTTACTTAGTGAGAGCATAGAAAGAATGTTCAAAATGATACTCTAGCTAGCCCTAAACTTGTGTTGAGAGGAATAGCAACCTTCTCCTCCATATGGAAATGCATCAGCAGGGCAAGCAGAAGTAACACATAGAGTTGGGACATCTGCTGTGTCTGAAGGGCCTTACACCTCATCATGAATGGCCCTTTTTAATGCCCTTCGGTGACTGAGAAGGTAGGTTATTATGACCAAGGGCTACTGGGAAACTGTGTCAAGGGAGATACAAATTGATCCTTGATTCCTAGGGTAACCAAGCTCAAGGCCAGCTTTGTCACCCTTCAAGGACCCATCTTGTGGTGAGAAAGAGGAAACTGATAAATTGTAATCCTATTCTCTTAATATTATAGCTACTCCCTCCATTGTAGTGTTATCAGACCTCTCTACTCTTTCTCATTCTGTGTAGTTCTTGTCCATGTAACATTTACCCAACACCTTGGAGTTCTTCCTCTAGGATTTTCATGAAAGTTTTCCTCCAGTATATTATTGTGGCATAATGATTATTCTGGATTCTCAAATCTTGCCACCATAATATAAGCTCCAGCAGATTCTGTCACACTGGAAAGGCTGGTTAAACATGGCAAAAGGTTAATCACCAGGAATTTGGTCACTGGGCAATGGATTCCTTGGCCATGATAACTCATGAAACAAAAGAGAAAAAACAATATAATATCTGGAAACTGCTAAGCCAACATCTTGTGACCTTGAAATGAACTGAAAAAGAAAACATCATAGAAGACTTAGTTGATGATAAAGTTAGTTACTGAGGGTATTGAAGGTAGTGAGATAGGAGGAATCTCCAATATATTTCCGTAGAACAATTTAAGACAAAGTGAATGGCTCATTGCCTAAGAAAATCTGCTTAATGACTCACTAGAATCAATATATAAACTATACAGAACTCTTCATGTGGTATTTCATAGTCCTTTGTAGTAGATTGAAAACCAAAGGCATCATCCGGACCCTAAATTAAAAGCGTCTGCTTTTAAAACAAAAATTTTGAATTCCTGAAATTGAAAGGAATTTCCACAAATGAACAGAAACAGAAAGTCTTTTGTTTCCCATGTATAAGATGTTAAATGAAAGGATATAAGGCAAAACAAGTCCCAGCTCAAAGGAATTGAAGTAAGCATGGCTAGTGGGGGAAAAATAAAAAACAGACATGCTGGGAAAATAGGTATTTGAAAGACTCTTAAAACATCATATTGAAAATTGGTGGAAAGATACCCAAAGAGGCCTTTTGTTTTATTTTTGTTTGATTTGGATGTTAAAGCCTGCATCTGGCCAGAGTCTGACTGCTACATTTGGAAAAGCAGAGTGGCATAATCAAATTGTGATCCATCTGCAATAAATTTATATTTAATTCTTTTTGCATTTTGGCTAGATAACTTAGATTTGCTTCATTTTTTTCTCCGATGAAGTTGTGTGAAGCTGTATAATAAGACTGAAATGACAAATGAGTTAAATTATAAGGAAGAAAAATAAACAAAAATAACACTAAGAATTCTTCTTTCTACAATATGTTCCAGGAAGTAATGCAATCAACACTCAATTTGTTGAATAATAAGAGCTACCATTTATCTAACATTTTAAGGTTTGCAAAGTGGGTCTGTTCTCATGATGACTCTGTGGAGTAAGCACTAAGGGCATTATCATCTCAATTTCACAGATGAGGAAACTGAGGCTGAGATAATGGTTAAATGGCCCAGGATCACACGGTAAATTCCAAAGGTGGCATTTGAGTCTGGGTCTTGCTCAGGTTTGGTGTTTCTTCCATTAGAGCTTGCTGCTTAGGTCCTTGGCATTAATTACTTTGTGAGACTGCTAGGAAGGTCTTTTAACTCAGAAAACAGAGGTTCTCACCCAAGAATTGGGTAGGAGAGTATTCCAAATTAGCCAATTATTCTGGAATTGGATATGTGGGAGCAGGGTCTGTGAAATTTACTTTGAGGAAATTTCCTAAATGAAGAAAGGATGGGATATACCTTTGATTTTAATATGCATATTCTATTTTGGGGCATGGCTATTTCTGGGCGGATTTATGTTGCTAATCACTCCATTTTGCCATCCAAGGAAGAAAATAAGAATACCAAATGTATTTAGATCTCAGTTGTCCTTCACTCTGGACAGCACCCAAAGGACCAAAACAATCATAACATGGTTTCTCTCAGATTTCTCCAGTGTTCTTCTAATACTTCAGTGCCTAGATGGAAATGAGTATGAGGATCCAGGGTGACTAGGTTTGTGCTGTGTTACCTTTTTAATATCATTCTACTACTATTGATTATCATGGAACACATTAAAAATTTATGGTCTTAAATTTCTAACATTTTGGACTCCAATATGGCAGAAATGGTAAATTTAATTCACAGATTCAACTCAACCTATCTAATTTTGCCATGATTGAATTTATTGGGTGGCCAGCAGAATTCCAAATTAATTTGTCTGGTCATTTAATAATCTAACTCCAGAAGCAGTTAGTACTGAACTGAGAGTTGGAAAGACCTACTTATCACTTCAGACACTGCCTAGCTGAATGAATGGCTCAGGGCAAATCACTTGTCTATTTAAACCTCTGGTTTCCTCATCTATAAAATAAAGATATAAAATAAAGAAGCTGTAGCACAAAACTAGTATGAGAAGCAAATGAGACGATGCATATAAGGTACCTTGTAAACCTTAAAGCACTATATAAATGTGTGCTATTATTATCCATGAGTCTTTGTAGACATGTCCTTCTAAGTTCAGTTTGGGCTGAAACCCAGTTTTCAGCTCGTTTATGACTTCATGTTACTATTTCCTGAAGGTTTTCATATTTTAATTAAAAAATTATTCTGTGGGTTTCAAATATTCAATTTTTAATAAGGTAATGCCTGGGCTGTCTTACAGTGTGCTTGAGCCAATGCTATCCAACCTAACCTTGGACTGTTGGAAACTATAGTACTAGAAAATGTAACCCCCTCCTCTGCTCTAGAACCCTCTACCATACAAAGGCAAGGGATAAAATGATCAGCCTAAGAACCTAAAAAAACACAGCCTGAAGTCAAATGCATTTCCAGAGGGTCAACAACTCATAGATTTACTGAGAATGTGAGATGGTTAACTGTTCTTGTTGGTAGAAGATCTTTTATTAACATTTTAGTGCTAATATTAACTTTTCATTATCCCTTCAAAGTTTGCAAAACACATTATATACAGTCTCTCAGTGTGTGTATTACTAGGAAGTAGGTAAGACAAGGAAATCAATCAATTGTTCATTATTAAGTGCCAGGTAACGTGCTAAGTATTATTCTCCAGGCAGGACAGATTAGGGAATTAGGAAGATTAAATCAGCTCATAGTCACAGAACTAGCAAGCTACATGGACAGGCCACACCTGTGTTTAATTCTGGTTGCCACAGTTTAAAAGGACATTTTCAAGCTGTAGAAGGTCCAGAGACTAAACAACAACAACAAAACCTGAAGAAAAGGTTCAGAGGTGACATTTACGGCTTTCACCTGATCAACCTGGATGACCAAATCCAAGGGACTCCTGAATTCCTGGTATTATATCAACCCATCCCAATTCCTTCTTGATGGGGGAAGGGGGAAGGGGAGAAATCACTGATTTTATACATAATTATTAATTTGGTGCATGATTATTATGGCTTTATTTGGAAAAATCAAAATTAAAAACAATACCAACAAATCAGACAACCCAAAGGGTAAGGCAGGATTGGGAAATTGATACTCATTGTATCAAAAAGGAAGATGGCGCAATGGATAGAGCCCTGGACCTGGAGTCAGAAAGACCTGAATTAAAATTCTGTTTCAGACACTTGCTGTGTGACCTTGGGCACATCACTTAGGCTCAGTCTGCCTCAGTTTCCTTTTCTGTAAAGCAGGGATAATAATAGCACCTATCTACCTTGGGATTGTTGTGAGGATAAAATAAGATAATATTTGTAAAACACTCTGCAAACTTTAAAGTACTATATAAATGTTGTTTTATTATTCTTGTTCTATTTGGCCCTGGAGGGCAGAACCAGAAACAGTTAGGAGAAGCTGCCAAGAGGTCAATCTGAAACACTTCCTCATAGTTAGAGCTGCCCCAAAGGGGAATGGGCTGATTCAGGAATTGGTAGGTTCTATCTCATTGGAAGTCTTCAAGGAGAGATTGGATGACCATTTTCTAGATATGCTACAGTGGGAAAGCCTTTCTTTACTCTCTGTATTGGACCAAATGACCACTGAGGTCTCTCTAAAATTAGGTGTTTTTGTGATTTATTTTTTGAAGCACAAGAGGTAAGATCTGAACTGAGGTCTTCCTTACTCTACACTCAATACTCTATCAACTAGACACTACTATAAATATAAATAGGATAAAGTATAATTCACTTTTCAATGTGACTTTTAAGCCCTCCTTCTTTACACGGCAGAACTGAAGTATTTAGTTCTCTCACTAAAATCATACCCACTTACCAAGGAACTGGTTTGAGGGAAAGACTTTCTGAAATCTTTTCCAGAGGCATTAACACATGTGTAATTAACAAAATGAAACTATTAATGGTTTGTTGTGCTGCAATAAATTACAAGTATGTGTTGGTTTAAGAAAGGATAGACTAGAATCTGGTAATTTAATGTTATTCATCCTTCATTTTGGAAGAGGAACAAAGACAACACAGAGTAATGTTTTGATTGTATATGACTAGATAGATCTTTTGAGCACCAAATTTCCTATTTCATAAATAAATTGAGCATCAGTGAGATTAAGCGTGATTTTGGGCAGATCACCTAATCTCTCCATGCTTCAGGTTCTGCATTTCTAAAATGGGGAATAATAATACTTGTGTTACCTGTCTGGTCGCAGGACCTGTAAAGGGCTTTAGCTAATGAATAGTAGGTACCAGAACTTGAATACAGTTCCTCTGACTTTTGAGCCATTTTTTTTTTGCCATTCTGCCCTAACACATAGTTAAGCAGTATATGGAATTATATTACTTACCAATGTGACTAACTTAATATCATTACCTTCCACTTTGAGTATTTCTTTAGTATGTGTAGGAGAACAGATTGTCAGAAGCTTGACATGATGGATTTTCTTTAAAGAATTATGTAACCTATATGGTACCCAAAAGGATAGCTTCCTGCAGTAAGAGTAATAGAATTTTTTTTGATTTTCATCAATATTGTTAATATTACATACAATTTCTCACTGGACTTTCTGAGTTCTTATGGTTTCTACAAGAGAAAATGAAGGTGATGGATTGGATGAGTGGAAGCAGATGGCAGAAACATAGAAGTCTCTGGGAAAGCATTTAGTGACAGATTAGGTGCATTTTGTGACTGTGGAAGCCCTGAAGAGTTTTTAGGTAGGGAAGAAATAGGAAGGGAAGTACAAGTTAGGGGTCAGAATTAAGTGAGAAGGCATTGTTCTCAGTGTCCAGGAAGCATTAATAAGGTAATGCCTGGGCTGTCTCACAGTGTGCTTGAGCCAGCGCTATCCAACCTAGTCTTGGACCACTGGAAATTATAGTACCAAAAAATGTAACCCTTTTCTCTGTTCTACAACCCTCTGCCATACAGAGGCAAGTGATGGAATGACCAGCCTGAGAGGCTAAAAAAAAACACAGTCTGAGGTTAAGTGTGTTCCCAGAGGGCCAATAGCCCAATGATCTACTGAAAGTGATTCATTTTGTTCCAGTGAATGTGAGATGGTTAACTGTTCTTGTTGATAGGAAGTTCTGTTTATTAACATTTTAATGCTAATATTAACTTTTCAATATCCCTTCAAGGTTTGCAAAGCACATTACATACATTCTCCATTAACTTTCTCCATCAACTCAGAATCAGGAAGTAATGGCATAGCTCTTGAAAAACATACATCAAGGTTAGGTGCCTCATCACTTCCTTGATGAAAGGCATAAGGGAAAGTGGTGGAGAGGTGAACAGAGTTCTAGGGAATAAAAACAAGAAGGGAGTCAGTGTTGTTGAGCAACTTGTCCTTGTAAACTATAACCTATCCCAGGCATTTTTGTCTGAGGGCTGTGGTTAGGGAAATTTTCTTTCTTCCCATCCTTGTGCCCTGGAATAATGATGGAAGGATGGAGGACTGCTCTTTGTTAAGCACTGGAGGAACAAAGATAAAAAATGAAAATAGTCCCTGCCCTCAAGGATTTTATATTCTGTTATGGATGGACTCAGCATGCACACATGCAAGGAAATACAAAATACATACAAAATAATTTGGGGTTAACACTTGTGCCTGGGAGAGAGGAGATATTTGGAAAACTATTTTTCCTTTTGGAGGATTTAAAAAAAATTTTCAAATACTGAAAAAGTTTCCTAGGTTCTTTGGGGCTCCCTTAAATTTATGCCTTCCCTCCACTCCCCCACACAGCTTTGTTTTAAAAGGCCAACAGTCCTCAAAAACAGGCATATTAGAATTAAGTTCCCAGAGACAAGACAACTGAGTCTACAGCAGTCAGATCTATATGGACAGTCCCGTTACCCCTAATCACCTGGCACCAATCCCCTCACACAAGACATTTTTCTGTGGAACTGAACTAATTCTTTCATCTTCAGTCCATTTTCCCTATAGAAATCTACACACCTAGCCATCACCAACCAAAGATTACAGAAAGAGGGCATAGAGAGCTAACTATTTAAACTAAGCTTTGAAGAAAAACAGGAATTCTAAGAAGTGATGGGGGACAAGCATTCTAGGCCTGTGTAGAGCAGAGAGATGGAACGTTGTGCCCAAAGAACAGCATTATTCAACCATTGATATATTAATAATTAATTATTATCAATTAATCATTTCCCAGCTTTTCTCTGAAGTGTAACTGTGTTAAGAGGTAATCATCATGGAATGACCATATTGGAAAGCCATATGGGAGTCAAGAATTACAGAGGATCCAATTTACCAAAATGGAAAAAGATGAAGTGCATAAAGGAAACCTAGGAGACATGGGAAATAATTCTTGACTCTTTATCCAGATCTCTTGTTTATAACTACTTCAAGAATAATCACAATTACACTACTAGAATTTCCCCAAAGATGTTGTTTCTGAGTTGACAGAAAATGAGCCGATATCCTAATACTTCCATTCAATTCCAAAAAATGGTCATTTTATCTACCTGGAGAATAGGTCTAAGAACATTAAATAAGAAAGAATAACAGTGAATTACCTGTCCCAGTATAATTTCTATTTGAGTTCCACTGAAATAAGTAAGATGTGAAAAAATTCTTCTTTACATTGAACTGAAATCTTCCCTATAACTTTTAGCCTTTGGTCCTGGTTCTGACCTCTGGAACTAAAGAAAGTTGTCTAATTATTCTTCCTAAAGGATATCCTTCTAAAATTAGAAGATAGCTCTCATGTTAACTCCTACTCCCAAGTCTTCTTAGAATTAAACACAATGTTCTGAGCATATGACCAGTGTAGAGTGCAGTAGGAATATCAGCTCATTTTTCTGGACACATTTCCTAACATGATAGTTCCTTATGCCAATGAAATCACAGGTCTAGTGTCTATACTTTCTATCCCTGAAGTCTGAGATTACATTAGCAGAAATTGGGTTTGGGTGAGATACCAGATCATTGTCCTTGAGCTATGAAAGCAGTGTTCTTGACCTAATCAATGGGACTCAACATTAGATACAGAGCTTGTGTAAATGTTGACTAAAGGAGGGTAATAGAAAAATATATGTATATATACATAGACACATGTATATATGTATATATACATAGACACATGTATATATACATATACCCCCCAGAATTCAATCTTCTGATCACAGAGATCCAGTTTCATCCCAGAAGTGTTATATTTGAGATTAAAGTAGTAAATCCAGAGTAATTTGTACAACTGTCCTAAAAAGAGATAAAGAATGATTCACTACACTGAGGGAGCCCAGCAACAGACTTGATTCCTGGAAAGTAACCCATGAGGCAGCAAGTTTTTTCCTTTGGATAGACTTCCTGAGGCAGATGTTCTACAAGTTCAGCCTCCTAAAAATCCCTCTGGGAAAGAGGGTAGTAATAAAAATAACAACATTTACAACAACGATAATGCTTCATTTGAACTCTGTGAGATTGGAGCTATTATGTTATATTCATTTTATAGATGCAGAAACTGAGGCTGTTGACATCAGTGAAGGTACAGTGCTATGAAGATGATATATTTCACTTTTAAAAGTCTGTTTTTAAAAATTGCACAGAACATAGCCCTTGGCTTTTCAGTCTATATGTGAAAATAACAGGTTAACAGGCATTTGTTAACTTGTGGTTTTGCTGCACTCTAGACATTGCTAAATGGCTTTGGAACAATTTTTTTTTTATAAAACTTAAAGATTTAATGATTTTCCCAGAATCACAGAAATAGCAAATGTCTGAGGCAGGATTTGAATCCATCTCTGCCTGATACCAAGTTCTGTGCTCTTTTCAAAACTATATCACCCCCAAATTACCATCTGGTGCTTATCCAGTGGCTTTCAGGAAAAAAAGCATATTTGTTGAAGGAGAAATAACCTACGAAAAAGGATGCTAGAAAAAACATGCATTAAATATTGAAGGAAATCAACCCTCAACTAGAAGGCTTATACAATTAACATCTGTCATTACGCAAGAATAGAACAATTCTGTACATGCAGGATTTCATTATAGGATCTTACATAACACCATTTTGCCTTCATTAAAAAAAAAAAAAAAGAAAGACAAATGGAGCCGCGGGACAGACCTGGGTTTGATTTCCATAACTAATACTCACTAGTGATCAGTCAGTTTCTGTTGAAATACTTCCAGTGAAAAAGAAGCAGAAGATTAGATTATCTTTAAGGTGTCTTTAAGGTCCCTGTCAGTTCTAAACCTTGTGATCTTACTTCATGAAGCCACCCAACTCCATTGGAATCAGTCCTTAATCGTCAGAGGGACTGATTAGAATAGCTGGTCAGTCAATCAGTATTTGCTAAACTCCTCCCATGTACCCCGCACTGTGCTAGGCATTGAGGGTAACAACAAATATTCCAGAATTTCATCCGATGCTTATTTTGTTTTCATAAAAGAAAAATGGCAAATAGAGCTTTGGGACAATACTAGGTTTGAGCTGCAAGTCTAATATTAAGTAGCTGTTTGACGTTAGGCAAGGCACTTAAATTTCTCTGTCTTCCACTCCCATATCTGTAAAACTGAAACAGTAATACCTATACAATTTACCTCATCATTGTGAGGATCAAGTGAGACAATACATGTAAAAAGTTTTGTAAACATTAATGACCTATGTAAGTACCATGTTTACATATGTTACCAATGATAGAATGACTAAGTATTAAAATCCTTCAAAGTAACAAATTAACATTAGAGATCATTGAAATTAATCAAAAGAGTTTCCTGAGTACTTTGTGGTACCAAGAAATTCCACTGTTAAGTTTATCCTACATTGCATAGCTAATATTACTGTTACTGGTAGGCACTGTTCTCATGGTTTATTAATTACTGTTTCACTGAGTACCCGGTTATAGAGCATTACTCTGCTTCCACAGCTCTGGCTTCTGCTGAAGCCCCCAGCTGAGTACCTCTTTCCCTTAAAAACTGAGAAAAAGGGGCGGATAGGTGGCGCAGTGAGTAGAGCGCTGGCCCTGGAGTCAGAAGGACCTGAGTTCCTCAGGTGCCTCAGACACTTAACACACACAAACAAAAACGTAGCCGTGTGACCTCGGGCAAATTACTTAACCCAATTGCCCTCCAAAAACAAACAAACAAACAAAAAACTAAGGAGAAAAGATAGTCTGCTTTCTCCCTTTTTGCCTAGAGACTTTAGGTTTAAACATCTGCTCTTAAAGGATCTTAATAACCCAGAATTACCCTAGAGAAAATACTCAGCTGCTTTTTTTCTTCATCATAAGGACATCCAGTCAGTACTCAGAATCCTGGTTTTTGCGGGGCTTTTTCTCTTCAGAGGGAGATTCTCTACCTGCAGAACTCCAACTCTGAGAAGCCAGAACAGCCAGCCAGATAAGTAGAGTCCACAACATTTACTTTATTTTTTGAACTGTTTATATCTGGGATTGAATCCAAGCTCCTTATCCTAGACAACTCTCTGATGTGTAACTAGAAACTCCCAAGATGACCCAACTTTCATCCTAAATTCCTCCCTCTCATTACCAGAGATATCTAACCCAGGGTCAAATCTTGTAATTTTCCTTATGTTTTTTGACTTCATCCCATTTTCTCTACTCACAGAGCTATCACCCTCCTTCAGCACCTCATCACCTCCTACCTGGACTTTTGCAATAGTGTTCCAATTCTAAGTCATCTAAGCTGTATAATAATAACTAAGCATTTAATGTGTGCTATATGTGTGCTTTAATGTGTGCTATATATTTTACAATTATCATCTCATTTTGCCCTCACCACAACCCTGGGAATGGTGCTGAGTCTGTTCCCATTTTACAGATGAGGAAATGGAGGCAGACAAATGTGAAGTATTTGCCCAGGATCACACACTAGTGAGTGTCTGAGGCCAGATTGGACTCTTCCCCATTCAAGGTCCAGCATGTATAACTACCTAGACTGTCAAGAAAGCTTAGGATGAGATGGGAATCATCAACTCTGTTCCTTTAGTAAGATAGAGGATGACCAGGCCTTACTATTATCCCTGTGAAGGTATCTGAAGGTGTCCAGGCCTTACCATCTTTGTTTTTATGTCATTTACTGCTTCCTCACTGTCATCTGACTTAATGAAGCAACCAAAGGATGGTTAGGGCTTCCCAACCATCCAATAAGAGTGTGAGCTCCTTAAGAACAGGGACTTTCTAGCTTTTTCTATTTGTGTCCCCAGCAATTAGCAGAGTGCTTGACAAATAGTAAGTGCTTAATAAATGTTTTATCATTTGTTCATTCATTCAGTTAACCAATGAATATTTATTAAGTAACTACTGTATGTCTAACAGTTGATGATGATGATGATTGATGATACTGCACCACCATGTTGCTATATTATGATCTGCATTTTTCCTGGTATTTTTAATATTTGCAAAGTACTTTACATAATTATCTCATTTAATCATAACAACAACATTGGAGAAGTAGGTGATATCCTCCTCATTTTAGATATGGGGAAACTGAAGTTGAGAGAGGTTAAGTAACTTTAACTTGTACAAGGTCACACAGTTAGTGACTGAGGCAGGATTTAAACTGAGGTCTGCCAACACCCTAGCAACTAAGCCACCTAGCTGCCTCCAGCTGATCTCTTGGCATATGAAAATAGCTTTTAAAATGATAAAGAGACAGAGAAAGAGAAAAGCCCAAGTTCATTAATTCACCAATATCCATCAATAACCCTTAAATTAGGTTTGCTTTAAGAAGCAAATTGAATTGTTTCTATTTACTCATTTTATCTAACAATAACTTTAAGCATCCTTTATATATATATATATATATATATATATATATATGATTTAGATGAGATTAGTCATCAGCTGAATAAGCACAACGTCAGACGGATCTTAATTGGAATCAGAGACATAGCATAGTCATTTCCTATTTTCTCTACTAACCCAATTAATCTTAGAAGCTGAAGTACAACTTATATTTGGAGTCCTATCTATCCATATTGAACAGAAATCCCCTTTATGCCATCCCCAAGACATCATATAATTGTTTATTTGAAGACCTCTAGTGGGTTTAGAACTCTCAAAGGAAATATTCTTTACTCACTCACTCCTGAGTCAGCCCATTGACCTTTCGGGTAGTTCTAACTGTTGGCAAGCCTTGACTCACAATTTAACAATAACCATACATATAACATTTACCCTGAATCACACACCTGTTGACTCTGGTTCCTCTTACCACACATAATTCAATTATAAACCTTTATCAGGGTATACCTCTATTATATAAACCCTTACACTTCCCATAGATATATGTAGTATATATATATATATATATATAGAGAGAGAGAGAGAGAGAGAGAGAGAGAGAGAGAGAGAGAGAGAGAAAGATAGAGATATATATATAAAACCATCTACACTTGAATGTATTATGGATCAAATTTGTTTTCTCACTGTTTACTTCTATACTTATTTTGGAATTCATATCATCAAAATCAGTAGGAAGGCAATAGATGTCAGTGACCTAATTTTCCTAGGTCAAATGTCACCATGAGCACAAAGTGTTGCAGTCTTATTTTGATATAACGTTGATCCCTTGGGACTAGATATCATTTAAGATCATACACAATTATTGGTAGTTAGAGGCGTCCCATGTTAAATGTGTCTACCTATGGACTTTAACATGAACCAGGAGAACAAGGCAGGCTGGGAGAATGTTTTTTAATAGCAACAAAAGCTTCTGGCTCCCAGGGGTTATTTTAAGCTACAGGACTCTCTCTCTCTCTCTCTCTCTCTCTCTCTCTCTCTCTCTCTCTCTCTCTCTCTCTCTCTCTCCCCTCCCTCCTTTATGTTTTCCATATATAGCCCAAGGCATGCAAGTTCAGGCTTGTGAGCTTATATGTGAATACTGAAAGGAAAGGTGGAAAGATGCCAAAGAATTTCGGCTCCTTCACAATGTTCCCTAAGACCACTCCTTTCCATATTCTCAGGGCTATGGAACCAGAACTTTCCCTGCTTCTGGAAGGTTGTTCTAGCCTCTCCTCCTCAGAGACATTGGTACTAAACCATAGCAGGGTTCCAACAGCCACTAGCAATTCTTTGATCTTCACTATTTAGGCAAAAGGGAAGGTTGCTGGATGAGGAACAAATACCAGGTTTTCTTCTCTCAGAAAGAAATAAATGGAGGTAGAACTCAAAGCATAAACACCATTGATCGTTCTAATTTCTTGGGTATTACTTTAAAAATGAAACCACTCAAGACTCCAATAAAATTTGTAGTATTTTTTCTTTTCTTTTTCATTGTATTGAGGAAAAGTGAAAGGATAAGAAGTCTTCCTCCAACTGTGCAGACTGTGTTATTTAGGTCAAGAGAATTCTGATTATTGGAGTAACTCAGGCCAAAAAAAAAATCTGTTTTGAGGCCTGAATTATCCAGTTTCACTGTCTTTACTAAGAAAATATCAAATCTCCATGTCTTCATGCTGTACAAACTTAACATCATAAGCAAAATGAATGATAATGCTTGTAAGAAAAATTGATCCCAATCTTTCTGATACTGGGAAGACAATACCAAACACATATAAATGGTAAATATTTTATTTTAATATTAACTTTCAAAACTGAGAATTAGGAAATGGATTTGTGTAATTGGGGTTCCTCCCTTTATGCTCCTTAGGAGTTATTTAAGAATAGATTCTATATTGGGATGAAAAAGAATAAAGCATATTCCCCTTTCAGATTTCTAGTATTAAATAAGAAAATCCTTTTTTAAAGAAAATCCTTTAAAGGTCCTTGATCTTTTTTCCATGAATACTTCCTCCTCTGATGCAAATCACAACTTCCAGATGACTTTACAGAACACTTAGAGGATGCAGTGAGTAAAAAGCCTTATGACTAAGGTTGAAATTTTCTGAATTGGGCTAGTGTTTGGATGTATACATGCCATTTTTCCTGCATTATTCACACCTGGTTCATACTTCTGGCTTATTGATCCAATTGAGATGTGTTTTCATCTGACTCACGTATTGGAATTTTTCTTTTTTCTCAATGGAAAGTTAGAATCTTGGATGGTCTCTCTCCAAGATGATTATGCTACTCAGGAACTCCTCTTCTCTCTCTAGAAGGATAGGTCCCCAACTTTGAAACTTGTGTTTGTAAGAGACAATTCCAAGGTTAGCATGAGATGCACAAAAATACAGTGGGAAGAGCATTGATATTGGATTTAATGGGTTCAGAAAGCTTGAGTTTAAACCCTGCTTTTGGTGCTTACTACCAATATGAACTTGAATAAATCATTTAAACTCCCTGACTCTCAGTTTCCTCATTCATAAAATGAGGAAGTTAGACTATATGGCCTTTGAGTTCCCTTCTAACTCCAAATCTATGATCCAATTGCTCTGTGATTGGGATTTAGAAACACTTGATATTTGGCTATATAGTACCCCTCTCCAAGAAACATGTGGTAAATGTCTCAATATACCTCTGACATTGTCCCTCCAAGACTAGGTACATGAATTTGGACTCCAGGCATTCAATTCTTGGGTTGAAGTTTTTTAACAATAAGAGCCATTCCTCAATTGATATATGGTCAAAAATGTATGGAAAGGTAGTTTTCAGAAGAAGAAATCTAAGCTATCAATAGTCACACACAAAATGCTCTAAATCATTATTAATTAGAGAAATGCAAATTAAAATAATTCTATGGTACCACCTCACATCTATCTGATTGACCAACATAATGGAAAAAGAAAATGATAATTGCTGGAGGGAGTGTGGAAAAATAGGCACACTAATGTACTGTTTCTGGAGTTGTGAACTGGTCCAACCATTCTGGAGAATAATTTGGAACTATGCCCAAAGGGCAATGAAACTGTGCATACTTTTTGATCCTGCAATATTCCTAATAGGTCTGTATCCCAAAGAGATCAAAGAAAAGGAAAAAGAATCTATTTGTACAAAAATAAACTATAATAGCAACTTAGTAAAGACTATGAAAAGGAGAAAGTGAGAACAAATTAAGATTGGGAGAACAGAGATGGATAGAGAGACTAGAGGCAGTGGTTAAGACAAAGAATAGGCTCAGGATGAGTGAGGCAGAGGGGGGAAGAGAAAGTAAGGATCTCAGATTATGTTCAGAGAGGAGAATTTCAGTGATCAAAAGCATGGAGGTGGCAGGATTATGGGTCATGGTGAAATCTAAGTGCTGAGCAACCCATGTAGGTGGCTGAGGTAGACTGAAGTTATGGTCACAGGAATTGAATTCAATAAAAGGTCAGGGTGTTTGAGGAGATTTGAAGATGGAGATGGGGCTTAGATTGGAGAGAAAGGCAATGTGGCAGGTACTAAAATACCTAAGAAAGGAAGAAGAGTGTGGAGGTCTGTAGATCATAGGAACAAAGATCTGGACTGTCATAAGTAGGTTAAACTTGGGAAGAAGAGAGATTGCTGAACGAAATGTCAGTGGGGGCAGCAGCTTATCAACTACTCTTTCCATTCCAGTGTGTTGGGCTAGGGATAAGAAGGAAGGGATAGCAGAAGAAGCGTCATCACTAGAAGGGATAGCCAGTGTTTTCCAGAAATGGTCAGGTTTTGATGAGTACAAGAAGATAAGAAGATTTTGATAGGAATAAAGAAGCACATCTTAATATGACAGCTTTAGTTAATGGTGGAGTGGAGGTAGGGCATTGGCATATGGAATATACAATGGATAAAGCAGGCAGAGGAGGAAAGGCACACTGGAAGGGTAAGATTTAGGTGATTGGGAACAAGAATAAAGGAAAAAGAAGTAGTGGGAGGGGTGGTGGAAGGAAAGAGACTTGCTTCTGGGAGACAATGTCTCTGAATCTCAACTTAGGAAGCAACAAGTGCAAACTTGCTAGTCCCATACCAGTTGTTTGAAGTCTCTTGCTTCCAGGACACTGTGATAGAGGGTTGTTCTCTCTCCAAGCACCAGGGAACTAAGCATTACAGTGGTACAGAATTTAGGCCACAGTCTGGTCCCACAGAAATCCAACTGAATTAAAATGCGGCACCTGATCAGTAATTATGCCCCATGAGGTCTGGGAAAGAAGGTACGTGCCGAATATTGATAAACATATTAAGCATGCACTCAACCTTGCCTCTCTGTCCAGGTTTAAGGACCTTTTCCTCTTAGTTGTCTGAGGCTTAGGTTAAAGGAACATTAGGCTCTTAACTGTGCTTCAATCTCTTCAGCTTAAGGTGTGGCATTTGAGGCCCAACCCTAGGACAACAGCAGGTTTTTGGCTGAGACTCCAGGCTTCCTGGGAATCGAAATGTATGATATAGTCCTGTGAGTATAGCTAAAGCTGGGAACAAGCAGAGGCTGGTGAGGAAAGTGAAGAACAATAAAAAAAAAGGGGTGATTTTTAGCCATATGAGAAGGAACAGGAGAATCGTGGGAGGAATAAGAGCATTTCACTGGATAAAGCGCCTGACTTCTACTGAGGATGGAAAGAAGGCTGAACTGTCCAGCTCTTACTTTGCTTCTGCTAAGAAAAATTATGTCTGGACTGGAAAGAACAGAAGAAGGTTTGCTCATAGGAAATTAATGCTAAAGACAAGTAGGGAGATAATAAGAGAGGACCTAGTTGCCCTTGATGAGTTCAAAGCACCTGGCCCAGTTGAACTACATCCAACCACAATGAAAGGCCTAGAACATGTGATTCTTGAACTGTTGTCACTAATTCTTGTTTTTATTTTTTATTTTATTTTTAACAAATGCTTTATTAACTTCTGGTTTACATCATTCACTTCCATCATATTTTGAGTTACAATTTTTTCCCCATTTTTCCCCTACCCACCACCCCAGAACAGCAGTCCCACAAGATATCCCCTCATCCAATCTGCCCTCTCCCATATCTTCTCCCATACCCCCTTCTACTTTACCATTAGGGCAAAGTGAATCTCTGTGCCCCAATGCCTGCACAACTTATCTCCCAATTACATGCAAAATAGTATTAATAATAGTATTTATATATATTTGAAACATTTAATTTTAAAACCTCAAATTTCAGATCCATTCCCTTCCTCCCTTGTCACCCATTACCTCTGGGAAGATAAGCAATTCAGTATGTGTTGTACATGTATAGCTATGCAAAACATTACCATAGTAGATATATTGTAAAAGACTGCTTATATTTCCCTCCCACCCATCCCACCCCCGACCTGGTCCATTCCCTACTTTGATCCTGTCCCTCTTCAAAAGTGGGTACTTCCAACCTCCCCTCCCCGCAGAATGCCCTCCCTTCCATCATCCCCCCTCTCATCCCCCTTCCCCCTACTCTCCTGCAGGGTGAGATATCCCATTTAGTATGTATGTCATTCACTCCCTGAGCCAAATTCAATGAAAATATGGTTTTGCCTTTTTGCCTTCCTGTTCTTCTTCTCCCCTGCAACCACTTCTGTTGTCATTGATTCTTAAAAAGCTGTGAAGAATTGTATAGGTATCCAAAGATTAGAGAAGGCCAAATGTTGACCTCTTTTTTTTTTTAGGTAAAAGACTATAAAAATTATAGGCCAGTAAACTTGGCAAAATTCTAGAACACTTTACAAAAAGTTAGCAAACATCTAGTAAAGAAAACTGTGGTCTCAAAAAAGCCACTGGTCAAACCTCATTTCCTTTTTATGGCTGCATTATTATTAGATTGGTGAGATGCAGTATGGAGCAATGGATAGAGAGCTGAAGTCATTTTCAGGAAGGCGATCTCAAGTCCTCTCTGTGTGACTCTGTAGAAGGGATTTGGTAAGTCTACAACCCATACAATTCTCTGTTAGTTGCAGAATAGTTGGCCATTTGAAATAGAGGTAATTTCCTCACTGGGAGCTCCTTGTATGAATGAAATCACAGTACAAACACACACAACACACATGTGACTAATAGATCTGGATAATTCCATATCTCTAGTTTGCCTAGATTTTAGAAAAGCATTTTGCAAGACATTTCATGATTTTCTGTGGAAAAGGTGGAGTGATAAGGATTAGTTAATGGATTCAGATGTGGGTGAATGGCTAATGCAAAGAGTAACCATTAATGATGTGATGTCAGCTAGAAAGGAGGATTCCACTGGAGTCCTTGCAATATAAAAAGCAGTAAGATGGAAAGAAAAGAGCACTGGACTTAATTGCAGAGTTTTGAGTCCCAATTCTGCAACTAAGGGCTATGCAACTAGTGGCTGAGTCATTTGGGCCAATTCAATTCAATCAGCATTTTTAAAGCACCTACTATGGCATTGTGCTAGTTTCTGGGAATATAAATTTTTAAAAATGAAATAGTCTTCCCTATCCTCAAGAATATTCTATTTTATTGCAGGTTTACAAAATACATACAAAGAAACTATCAAGTATTGGAGGGTAGGGTGAGGTCAGGGCACTAGTTATTAGGACAGATCACTTTATGTCTCTAGAGGTCAGTTTCTTTATCTGTAAAACAAGAGGGTTGAACTAAATGATCTCCAAATTTCTTTCTGGTTCTAAATTTTGATAGAACTTCATTTCATCTTTCAAATCTAATTCTACTAGTTTTAATTCAAGATGTTTCATTCAGAAAAATAGAGACAGACAGATAGATAGACGGATGATAGATAAGCTCTCTTTAATGACACCTTGTCAATGAATATATATGTCTTCTGTGTGCTTTGGTAGATTGAACTCCAAATACTTTATACATTTTGCAGTTATTTGGAGTGGGATTTTTTTGTTATTGTCTCTTAGATTTTGTAATTATTATTATTTTTATTTTTTTAAAGCAATTGGGGTTAAATAACTTGCCCAAGGTTACAGCCAGTTTTTTTGTGTAGGTGTTAAGTATCTGAGGCCAGAATGATCCCGGGTCCTCCCAACTCCAAAGCCGGCACACTTAATCACTGCGCCTCCTAGCCGCCCCGAATTTGTAATTATTATATAGAAATGCAATTGACTTTTAAGGGTTTATTTTATAGCCTGAATTTTGCTGAAGCTATTGGCTTGTTAGTATCTTTACTAATTGTTTAGTGTTTTCCAAATATACCACCATATCAACAGAGTTTTAAATCACCTTTATCTATCTTTATGCCATTGACTTTTTCCCCTCTTGTCTTATTGATGTTGCTAGCATTTCCAGAATAATATAAAATAATAGTGGGGATAGAGGGATCCTTGTTCTGCTCTATTATTTATTGGAAAAGATTTTAGAGTGTCCCTAGAACTGCATATGATGCTTACTTTTGGTTTTAGATAGATATTTTTATGATTTTTTAAAAGATTCCCCATGCCTATATTTTGTAGAGTTTTTAGCATATGTGAGTGTTGTACTTTCATAATCAACTCTCAACATAACTGATGTCCTAATGGAAGAGGAATTAGTTGTTTCACCAAGTCTTCCACTAGATCTGGTGCTCTTTCTGCAATTGGAAAGACATGAAAAAAATGAACGTACTGCTCAGTCATAAGTTGCATTGAGGACTGAAGCAGATATATGAGAACTCTCGTTCTTATCATCAGTCATGATTCTGGTCATCCCAAGAGATCTAAATTTTCCCCCAAAATGAGTTAAACTAAAATGCTCTATAACACTGAATCCATTTCAAGTTCTGCAGGTATCACCCACTCTTTTGGAGTCCTGATAGATAAATAATAAGTTTATTCTCTGGGGTCCTGACATACATATCATAAGCTTGTTCTCCCCTTATTCAACATTATATCCTTCTCTTGTTTATTCTATTACCAAGTAAGTTAGCATTAATGAGTGCCTGTGAATTAATGGATACTATTTAGGGGATTTTTAAGCAATGACTTTTCAGTAAAAGTCTATTGGGATGTATTTGAACAGTTGTATTAATTTATTCTACTCAATGTCTTAGCAGTGTAAACAGAATCTATTTCTTTATAAAGTTCACTTCCCTAGACATCAATCCATTTTATCTTTAATAACAGCAACATCAATAAAAGCTGCCAAATTCATTCATCTCTAATTGGGTGGCTTCTTTCATTGTGACAATTCATACATCATTTTCAAGTTCAAAACAAAGAAATATGTCTTTTGTTTTTTGGCTTGTCTTTAACCAAAATTATGTCAGAGAACTGAATGTTTTGGGTGGGATAAGACTCTATGGGTAGACTTTATGACATGTATAGCAAAACACCAAAGTCAGGGGCCAAATTTACTTGAATTAAGTTTCCTTCTTTATTTAAGGATGACCTTACCTTATATAGAAAGGCGATCATCCTCATCACAAAATGAAATAATAAACTGCCAAGTAACCGAACTCTGCATGATCTTTTGGATTAGGAACTGAAAAAGAATATCGTAGACAATGTAAATGATGGGGAGAATGTGACCACAAATAAATGACTATGTAAAGGAAATGGTGTGTTTTAGAGTTGGACAAAACTGTTCTTTGTGTTGCAGATGTGCTAGGATTCAACTTGTGCTTCTCAAAATGAAGAAGGGGACTTGTTCCTAATCAGCCAGCCTACTTAATTTCCAGGATGAAATATTATACAAGTCTAAATTTTCTACTATTCATTATTAAGTCAATAATAAACATGGTACAGGTACCGTCTTCCCATTTTTGGAAGCTCCAATATATCTTTTCATGTAATGTTCTTTTCAGTCTATATTTCATAAAATTATATTGTGAGGAGGAATAGTTCAACTAATTTCATTCCCATTTTTTTAGTTCAAATATAGTTAAGGTTGGAATTAAATAGTTTGGTGTTCTAGACTAGGTGCTATAAAACAAAGTCTGCTGAGGTCTACTCAACCAGTTTTCATTTTTCAAATGTTTTGATCTTAGAGGATAAATGTGACAATTGGGAAAAGCCTTGTTCCCAAGACTCAGTTCAACTTATGGAATTAATAGAATATTTTAAGCTAAGAAGGGTCTTAGAGATCATCCAGAATGACCCCCTTAATTTACAGAATAATTGAGTATTTATTAAGTACCTACTATGTGCTGTGTATGGTGTTAGAGACTAGGGATATAAATACAAAGAATAAAATAATCCAAATTGACATTCCAATGAAGAGACAAGTGCAGTATATGTAATATGCTCCAGGGTGATTATTTCAACTCCCACTTGAATTGATGAACCGGTAGATATCGCCACAAGCTGCTGTTATCCTGGTGAGAAAGAGTCAGGATGCAGATGGGAAGACAGGAAGTCAAAAATCCTCTGGATCCTTCAAAGCTCATATGATCTTTCTCTGGCAGAGGGGAGGGAAAGAAACCCTAGAATGAAGCACCTCACACCCATTCTTTGAGGAGTTTTGCTGAAAAGTTCTCTCTTGGACCACATTTGCTCCAGTCCTTAGGGACAAACTGGCTTAATTAACTCTTGGGCCAGGGATGGGAAACCTTGACCTCAAGGACACATGTGGCCCTCTGGATCCTCAAGTACAACCCTTTAACTGAATCCAAACTTCACAGAACAAATCCCCTTAATAAAAAGATTTATTCTGTAAAACTTGGACCCAGTCAAAAGGTCACACCCAAGGACTCACCTGCAGGCCACAGGTTCCCCACCCACTCCCTAACTTTTCACAAAATTTCCTCAGCCAAGTGAAACAAGCTTCCTATGCAATGTTACTCCAGTTGAACTTGTACTCAGTTTTGAGTAAAGTACAATCAATATTTTGATTGATCAATTGAGACATGTTCTTACCTCCTTAAGGTATCATTGCCTTAAATGAAGCATGGTAATTGATTTCTTTAGTTAAGTCCTATATCTCTATATCTCTCTCATAATATTTCAGCTACTATTTCATATATAGAGCATATAAATATATAGAATAAAAATAAATAACTACAAATAAACAGAAAATAGCTAAGTACAAGGTAATTAGGGGAGTAGGCAAGAGTGTGTTGATAAATGTTTAACCCTTCACTTTGGGTGAGGGGGAACATATGCTGGACACACTAAGTTTAATATTTTCTCCATCACTTTTTAAAGTCTGGACAATCACCAAGATAGTAAATCAAGCCTTGATTTGTAGTTTGCTGATTTCCAAAGCATAAATGCTAATTACCTTCAAAAACTGGTTTGAGCTGGATCTAGCATGCCCCTGGAGAAAGAATACACACATGAAGAAAGATCCCAAGAGATGGAGTAGATTACCCAAAGTCACCCTTTGGCATAGTGGGTGTTGTTAACTATAGACTTGCAACGAGAAGGGAGAAGAGCTACACCCCAGTTCAGTGTTTTATGCCTTGTCTCCTACTGCCTCACTCTTAGATGATGGCACACATTTCCATCCTTTAGGTAGAGAGGTAGGAGAACTATGTATACAAAATGTGGCATACGACACAAATGAGCTTGCTGGGTTTGTTGGGTTTGCCTAATTGTTTTTCTTTGTTACACAAGAGGGTTTGACTAGGTGAGGGTATATTAGGAAATAAATTATTTTAAAAAACAAAAAATATAATCCCAACTCATTTTTTTAAATGAAGATACTAAAATGAAGGCTGGTAAAACTAAAAGAGAAAGAAACAAGAAAGGGAGAGAATCCAGTAGGGTGAAAATTTTGGGTCCTGAAGATTCCTGCTTTGGTCAAAGTGGTAAGAACCATAGGCCATCCATCTATGACAATTCTGCCACATCACAGGAGCCACTTTATCCTTGCCTAGAGGAACAGTATGATACAAAAAAACATTCACAATCCCTGCTGAGGGAAAAGAGAAGGCTCCAGAAGGAGTTAAAGAAAACTAAGCTGATTATTTCATATGACATTAGATGCTTCAACCTATGAGTAGAAATATCCCTAGGGGTCTGTGTACCCAACTATGGCTCCAGGCAAATATTCAAGAAGGCAGCCTGTGGGAAATGAGTTAGCATTATGAGATGGAGCTAAAAGTGACTTGAGGCTACATAGAGATCATAGGTAGGGAAATTTAGAGACCATCTAATCTAACCACCTCATTTACCAGATAAAGAAACTGAGACTCAGTCAATGAAGTGAGTTCCTCAGGAGCATACTAGCAGGTAGGAGAGATGGATGTAGGATTAAATACAACCCTTCTTATTCTAAATCCTGGGCTATTCTTATTGAATTGTATTGCTTATCAGCTCTATAAATCGCTCCTACAGTCTTTTTCTCTTTGATTCTTTACCTGCTTCCAAGGCTACATTATTGCCCTTTTGTGTGATTTCTTTTCCCCTACAAAGCTACCCTTAATGTTTGTTCTAATCATGAACAAAATATTAGGCCACAGTTTACATATTGTGAGATTTAGGCCTGGGCCCTCAACTTGCTGGGCTAGCTTGTATTAGAAAAGACTGAAAGTGGATTCTTATACAGTGTGTCCCAAAAGCTTTAGGTCAGTTTTTAGGTTTACTAGCAGGCAGAATGCAATGTGTCCTGCAACTCTCTGAATATGCTAGGATGGGATATAGATTAGCTTAGTCTAAATGGAAAATCAAGGAAAGTATATAGAGAGGGCACTTTCTGACTTCTGCAAATCTAGAGTATTACTTTGGTGCCTTGTGTAGTAAGGAGGGCATTAGGCAAATTAGTAGATGAATTAACCCAAGATTAATACCCAGGGAAAGTTTCTAGCTCACTATCTCTTATTTTTTTTAAATAGAAAATAACTTAATATAGTTTTGTGTAGCTCTTAAAACAATAAAGTGTTTTAGGACATTAAGCATAAATAGAGGTCTTCAAGCAAAGGCTGGAAAACCATTTGTCAGATATGTTGTAGGGAGATGGGGGGGAGGAATGCTGAAGTCAACTCTTTCAATTCTGGAATTATTGATAAATTGGAAAATATATAGACTTAGTTATCTGCCAATAAATTTCAAAGGTACAAAATGCTATGGATAAAGGCATGCTTCAGAAGATGATTGGAGAACAGGGTTATTTGTTTTTCCTGCTACTATTTTGATTCATTTTGTTGAAGCTTATCTGTCATACATTTAAGTGGACTGGGGGGCGGGGGAGGGAGGACTGGTTGGAAATAGTTGTTTTCCTGTTTTAGAATATGAATCACCAGCTTCTAATAGGGCAATAACTTTACTATCCAAAATTTACCGATCCATCTAAAAATTTCCTAAAAAAATACCATTTGATATATAAGTAATCTATAAAAACAAGAGCTCATAGTCCCAGCAAGAAGGAACAATTAGCAAATTTGTGCTAAAGTTCTCTTGATATCTCTATTATGAAGGATAATTATTGGTTCTCTTTAAAAAACCATTAGCTTTAATTATCTGTATATATAAGTATAACTGTATTTGTATATACAAAAATATTATTACTTTAAGGTTTGCGCAGCTATATATGTATTTGTAATCTATATCTACTATATATATATGATCTATAATCTACTATACATGTATAATCTATAATCTACTATATATGTATGTATATATACATATGCATATACATACACACATATATACATATCCACACATGCTGCTAAGTGTCTGAAGGCAAATTTAAACTCAAATCTTCCTGCCTCCAGGTCCAACAATCTATCCACTGCAAAATTGTTCTTCTCTATTGTGAACATTAGTTTCAGTTCAGTCTTTAACTATCATACACACATTCATTTTTCTTCATTATATTTTGAGATATTTTTGAAATTGTCCAGGTACATAATGTATATAATAATGAAAGAAAATATTTTATGTTTTCTTCCACTGATGGCATCATCAAACTTCATCTTAAATATTCTTGTTATAATTTAAAACTTGATTGTATTTGAATTCATCAGGATAATACTCAAGGTTGAAAACCAGATACATGAAAATATTATACAGTTAAAGAATAGTCAAATTAATTGTACATATTAATCACATGAGATCTACAATCAATCAAAAGAGCTCAGCATAGCCACACAGGAAAAATCAAGTGGATGAAGAATGTTTATTGTTCAAACTATGAGATTCAATTCAATCCACAGAGTATATACATATATGTGACATATATTACACACACATACACATATATGTACACATGTGTGTATGTTTTATCTGTCTGACAGAGGTTGCAAAAGATATTGCAAAAGATAATGAATTTATCCAGAACAAAAAAGAGAGTAAGCTTCATTACTTTTGGAAAATTGCAAAATTAAAGACCCTAAACTTCCCCCTGAAACAAGAACTTTCTTTTTAACTTCAGTATTCTTCTAAAAATGTTATATGACTGCAAGTCAAAGAATATTACTGAAATGAAAGTGGGCATCCCCCAAAGTACAATGGAGAAGCTCATAGGAGTTGTGAACTGACTGAAATGAGGAATCTCAGGAGCAGTAGTGCTACAGGCACTATTGCTATCACTGATATGTATGATGAGGAGAGAGAAAAAGGCCCAGTTTGTTACATAGTAGGAATAAGGGATAATGTATGTTCTCCACTGATATTTATACAGTGTTCAGAAAAATAGAGGATGGTTCCCAACAGTTGGTTGTAATCCCTGTGGTGGATTACAGAAACACAAAGTCAAGAGTTGAAAAAGATATGGATGAGAGGATTACCCACATCACTGGGGTCATGGATCCTTTGGAACATGGAAATTTTTTACAAATGATCTTGACTTCCAAATACAGTTCATTCATGTTTTTCTGTTTGATTATGGAGTACTATTAGGAGATTTCCCACCAGCCCCTGGTAATCTGCCAACATGCCTGCTAGTCTTTTAGTCAAGTTGCTAATAAGACCAGAAATGGATCAAGAGGGAAAGGAAAATGGGAATCTCTGATTCAGAATTCTAGGTCTAGAAAGACCTTAGGGATGAGCTCATCCAAACCCTCATCTGTATTACAGAGGGGAACATTGAGACTCAGAGAGATGTAATCACTTGGCCAAGGTCACATAGCTCATGAATGACAGCCTGCTCTTCTAGCTTCCCAATTCATTCATTCTAAGACGATTCTTTGAGGATGAAACAGCAGATGTTGAGTCCTATTTTCTGCTACTGATTTTCTAATTTGCAATTCAGAATTTCATTTTTTTCATACTTTTGCACTCATAATACATTAATCTTCTATATAAAAACAAATCCAAGTCACGCTATCCTATACCTTGATACTCAATAGATAAGAAGCACTCACCTGTGCTAGCTGGGTAGGGAGTGATAGAATGCAAATATTTGTTTGACACTATTCTGAGAAAGAGTTCCCCAACATGTGAAGAGGCAGCAAGATGGTGCAGGGGATAGAGGGATGGGCTTGGAGTCAAGAATATGTGTGTTCAAATTCTTACTCAGTCACTTACTAGCAGGTAATGGTTACTTACCCTCTTTCAGGCTTGGGTGGAATGGGGATAAAAATGGGACCTACCTCTCCGGGATGTTGCAAAAATCAAATGAGATAATGTATGTAAAGTGCTTTTCAGACATTAAAGCATTACATTAATGCTAGCTCTTACATGAAAAAATGGTAATGATGGATTGGAAAGATAGATCATGAGAGTCAGTAAAGAGATAAAATATCAAACCTTCAAATATAAATTATTTATAGAGATATTCAACAGGATTAAGTGCCCTACTCTACAGGTAACCTTGTGATATCAAAAGAAAGCAAGAGAGGCTTCCAGCACATTGGAGATTTTATGGGATGACGTGAGTAAGAATCACACAAGATGAGCAAGCATAATTGAGTTACAATCTGAATCTTTGGGGGGACGCCCACTTTGCTGAGATCATGGACCCACTTGGCTATTTGAGCACACCTGGTACTATCAAAGGGAACTAAGGAACAGCAAGATGTGTTGCATAGGGTAGAGGGTGAGGTGAGAGTGTAATACAGGTCAAAAGTAGACACCAAATGTGCTTC
This sequence comes from Gymnobelideus leadbeateri, assembly GCA_011680675.1. NCBI lineage: Eukaryota > Metazoa > Chordata > Mammalia > Diprotodontia > Petauridae > Gymnobelideus > Gymnobelideus leadbeateri. The sequence continues at coordinate 614,940 of WOXC01008985.1, forward strand.
CAACTCAAAGGATGCTTCCTGAGTGTGTGAGATATCCACAACCTTCCACTGACTTTAGGTCAGAGAAAGAGAAGTGAGAGGGCTATATAGGTTAGAATGGTGGGGAGATAGGAATTTAAAGGCAGTTCTACTTTGCCCCAGGAATTAAAATTCGATGTGTGTCTCTGCAAATATTTTTTTTTCCTTCAGGAAGACTGACGTCAGGACCTGGACCATCAAAGTATTATAATCCCTCCCAGGAAGCAGCCCAGAAAAACAGCTATTCATCCAGACAAAATATGACACCAGAAATATGAGTCCAAAAGAAATGACTGGAAGAGGAATGGTCAGAAGCCCAGCTAAAGTGGGGCTGGGAGAGAGGGCAGGTGTTGAATATTCACTCATAGAATAACACATCCCTTCTTCTGAACATTATTTGCAATAATAATATACTTTATGGAAAAGATCGCTTCAAGAAAAGGCACATAAGAATAAACTCACAGAACTCTCCCTCTCCCCCCACCTTCTAATAACTTGTGTTTGGCACAAATGGTTTATGATTCAGGAAAGGCAGACCAGATGCTGAGTCACTGCTGTGCTTAGGTCTTTCTTCTCTTTTATTAGATTGCCTCTCCATCAGAGCCCACACTGTCACATCTCCTTTGTTCAGAGAGCCTTGGGGTCTATTTTGTTCTCTGTCCAAAATCTCTTTAGACTGAGATTCATTCTCAATTTCATCTGCTGCCCTATTGCCCCCACTCTGCAGATTTCAAAATAAGCAATAGCCATACATTAATTCTCCAAATAGCTGGGTGAAGGAGTTGTGGTGTTTGTTTGTTTTTTAAATGCTCATTGACTTTCAACAGATAAGAAAACTTAGGCACAAAAAGAACAGATCAATGCAAACTCCAAAAAAGGAGTCAGTGGGGAGCCCTAAGAAGTCATGATATCTGGTACATGGATTTTTATTCTGTCCGCAAAAGAGTATTCCTTCCTTGCCTTGATTTCTCCCCACTCCCAAACTGTCTTAGCCATACATGGGATAAGCAGCAAAAAGAGTCAGGCAGGAATGGCTGATGATTGATACCTTTAAAATCTTTCTCCTTAAAAATGGTCTTAATATATACTTTGCTGATACTTTGACACAATGCTAAGGCTTAAAAACTGAAAGAGGAAGAGAGACAGAGAGAGAGACAGAGACAGAGAGAGACAGACAGAGACAGAGAAGGAGAGACAGGGAGACAGAGACAGAGGCAGAGAGAGAGGAAGAAGAAATAGAAGAAGGAGGAAGAGGAAGAGAAGGAAGAGGAGGAAGAAGAGGAGGAGGAAGAGGGAAGGTAGAGGGAGGGAGATAAGGCATGCACCCAAACAAGGACAGAGACAGACTGAGACAGTATGCTCAGTAGTCAGAGGACTTGAATTCAAATCCCCCCTGGGGTACTTTCTGCCTGAATGACCCTGCCCCAGTCACTTAACTTCTCTACACCTCACTTACTTTTTATTTAAAACAAAAAGGTTGACTTAAATGGCTTCTGAGTTCCCTTCCAGATATGAACTTTTCTAATGAGGTTGTTTTTTGTTTTGTTTTGTTTTTTAACTCTAAATGATGCTGTTTTTATCCCAGTGTCTCCAGTTTTCTTTTCTCACAGTCATCATTCAGTAATTCTCATACATGCTGCTTAGCTCTCATTTTCCAGACCATGAGCATTCTTTGGAAATGCTTTATCCTCTTCGAAGATGAGGGAAAATAGAATCATTCTTGGAAAAGAAATTTTCTAGAGATGACACCATTTTCCCTGCCACTTCTCTCCTTGCCGGAATGCTTTTTTCCCTCTTCTGTTGCTTAGCCTTTTACGATGACCCAGAGAGACAAGGTATTTCTGGCATTCAGTTTGCTTCTCAAATAACTTAGAATGACATAAACTATATATAGGATTTATTTTGAAGTGGCTGAAAATTTTTAAACTGCCTCAAAAGCACATGTGTAGTTCTGTACCATTGGTCAGTCACGAGACATTTATATACTAAATCCATATACACTATGTTAAAAGTTTAACATATACCATGTTATGTATACTATATATACACACATACATACATATATATACATATATATATATATATATATATATATACTATAAACATAAACTATGTTAAAGAAATTGTGTTAGACTTGGGGAGTTACAAAGATGGATAAAACATTTCCTGCCCTCAAGGAGCTTACAGTCTAGAAGGGGACAAAAAACATAGTTACAAATAACTGTTATACAGACATTGGTAAGGATAAATAAAAAGGGCTTGGAAACATTTTTTCCAATGAAAAAAATCATTCTCTCTGTCCTACATTCTCCATCTATTGGGGAAAAAAGACTAACAATACCAAGTGTGAGGTGAGAGTGTATAAATATGTATAGTCAATATAATATGTATATATATTATATAATATATTACAATATATATTTTATATATTATATATAGTATATATAATATATATCACAGTATTATATATATGGTCAATAAATATGTATAATCAAGCAAAACAAATATATTGGCCAAGTCCAAAAAAACCCATGTCTCAATCTGCACTCTTCAGTCTATCATCTCTTACCGGAAAGGGGTAGCATGTTTCATCTTGGGTTCTCTGGAATCTCCATTAATGGTTGTGTTGATCAGTAGTTTTACATCTTTCAAAGTTATTTGTTTTTTCAATGTTGTTATTTCATAAATTGTTCTCTTGGCTCTGTTCATTTCTTCTTCATCAGTTCATAAAAATATTAAATGAGTTCTGAGATGGAGAGATCCCCTCTGACTGGGAGATGCAGGGGTGGCCATGAAAGATGGATAGGAAAGAGCATGTGGAGAGATTCGTTTCAGAGATAGGGGGGCAGCCTGAGAAAATGCAGAGACAGGAAAAGGTAGGATGAATTCAGGCAATATGAAAAATAAAGTGAGAAAAGTGTACATTGAAGTTAAATTGTTTAGAACTTTGCTTGCTGTGCTAAGGAATTTTATTTGGGAGACAATGGAGAATGATTGCTGCTGCTAAACAGGTTCCAATGCACTTGATGATGTTGCAAAGGGCAAGTAGTAAAGAAATCCCTGTACAGATTGGTAGGCAGAATCTTCTTAGTAACCAGCCAGAACTAGCAAATGAAAAGAAGGTTCAAGGAACTGAAGAGTCAGATGTGGTAAGTAGTGTCCAAGTCAAAAACAGAATTCTTTTTTTTTAAAGGATCACAGTCAAAATCTAATGGGTTTAGTACAGTAAGAAGTAACGTTCAGAATTAGCAACAAGTTAGCATATGCAACAAAGTTCTTTCAATTTATCACACTGAGTGTTCTATGGGTGGACATTTATTAAGCACTGTGCTAAGCACTGGTGATACAAAATAAATAAATAAATAAATAAAGGTGGAAAACAAAGTCCCTGCCCTCAAGGAGTTCACATTCTGATGGTTTAGACAATGTATAGATGACAATGTCCGTGGAAGTCAGATACAGAGTAAATAGAAGTTAATCTTAGAGGAAAGGTACTAGTAGAGGAAGATAGATGAGGGAATGGTAAAGCTATCCTGCAGAAGGTCAGATATGAGCTGAACCTTTAAAGAAGACATGAGGCAAAGGTAAGGAGGGAAAGTAAGTAGGAGGCTGACTCATGCAGAATCATGGATTCCAGGGTGGAGGGTCATGCAGGCAAAGAGCAGCATGTAGGCCAGTGTAGCTAGATATTAGAGGATGTGGAAGGGGGTAAAGTTTAAGAAGAGTGGAAAGGGCCCAAGTTGTGAAGGGTTTTAAATGCCAAACAAAGGATTTTATATTTTATCCTGGAGATAATAGGGAGCCAAGGAAGTTTATTGGGCAGGGGTGGGGTAATGTGGTCAGATCAGCACTTTAGGAGAATTATTTTGAAATTTTACTTTATAGGTATTTTTATGCCTTGCCTCTGTGGTTAGCCCAGTTATCTAACTTCTACTGAGCATCATTATTACTCATGGTAATAGCTATAGAAAATTTTTGAGTAGGAAAATAGAATGATCAGAGCTATGTATTTAGGAAGATTAATTTGGAAGTATATGTAGAATAGATGGGACTGGAGAGAAACAGGAAGGAGATCAGTTAGAAGGCTATTGCATTCATCCAAAAGAGTAGTAATGAGGATGTTAGCAAAGATAGTATCAAGTGGGAATGGAATGGTCTAAATTCAGCTGCTCCAAGTCTCTCTTTGACCCAGAACAAGATAAAAAGAATATCTATATTTTGCATATTCATTAAATGAGCCCTTTTTGAGAACTTTAAAGGTCACTTATGTTTCAGGTTGCATTCAGATTTTTTTGAGGTGAGGGGCTATACCTGTTTGTATAGGCATGTATAGAACACAAGCTGGCTGTGTCTGGGTGTGCTGGTCTGTGCCTTTTGGCATTTAAAAAAAAATTTTTTTCCCTTGGTTCTAGAAAAAGGAAAGTTGAGTACCACAAGCTCACAATTGGTTAAGGCTGAGAGGGACACTGGAATTGGAAGAATGCACAAATGAGTTTGATCCAAGGAGCCGAGAAGGGAAAACTACAAATCAGCATGAGTGAATTCTGAAGAAAATATATTATTCTTTTTTGGAGTCTAGAGGAAAACCCAATACTATGAGATTGTGAGATATGGTAGGACTAGGCAAATTAAGTTAAGGATTAGGTTGAAAATTTACTCAATCTAGTACTAAGTAGGTTTTTTCTACATGCACTTTTAATTCTTTTAGCCTGTTGAACTATTTTCAAATTTCTATTTATAAATAAAATTTGGGAAAAGTACTCTTGAGACCTGAAGTGTGTGGAGACAAAGAGTGGATGGGAAATTGCAGTTGGGTGCTGAGTCTAGGGCACCAAGGGATGGCAGTTATAGCTAAAGGAAAGTGTGAGGATGAGAACAGGGAAATTAGAAATCAAGTGAGTTGTAGAGCATCGACCCTGGAGTCAGAAGGACCTGAGTTCGGATCCGGCCTCAGACACTTAACGCACACACAAACAAAAACCTAGCCGTGTGACCTTGGGCAAGTTACTTAACCCCCAATTGCCCTCTAAAAAAAAAGAAAAGAAAAGAAAAGAAATCAAGTGAGTAGATTTCAGAATACAAGAATCTGAGTCAACCCAGGGCTCAGGAAAATCCAAGAGGTTTGGTGCTTTAAGATGGGCTTCAGAGATTGGTGAAGGATGAGAAGTAAAAGATGACCCTGAAATCTAGAGGAATCATAAAATAATAAATCCAGCTTCTTTATTCTAAAGATAAGGAAGTCAAGTCCCAGGAAAGTTAAGTGAATTGCCCAAAGATATACGGTAATCGTCAGAGGTAGGAAATTCTTTTTTCTTGAGGCAATCAAGGTTAAGTGACTTGCCCAGGGTCACAAAACTATTAAATATCTGATACCAAATTTGAATTCAGAGTTCTGTTGGGCTAGTGCTCTATCCACTGCACCGCCTGACTGCCTCAGATATAGTAATTGAATACAGGTCTTCTAACTCCATAGTGAGCACTCTTTCCAAAGCACCACACGGCCTCCCCTCTAGACCAGCTCCCAGACAAGGAGCCTTGTAATGCAATGGGAAGCTATCTACAGAGTGCTTCACTGGCCTCTGTTGTAGGAAGGCTTTCATATTAAAAGATCTAATACTTTGGCTATTTGCCATGTCTGCTGTGGGTGAGGAATTAGTTCAAAATTTTTTTACCTTCAGAAAAAAAAATCGCACTTTAAGATAACCATGGCTTTTTTGGTCTTCAACCCACTCACAAAGATTCCTGTCAAACAAAACCTTGGATAAGCTAGTACATGTCTTGGTCCACTTTACATATAAGTAGAAATAGATTTTATTTTTTCTAAGCTCTGATTACAATGTAAATTCTAGTGCCATAGTAAGGCAGCGGAGAAAATACCAACATTCTCTTCATTCTAGAATAGTTGAGATGCTCTAAAACTGTTTCAGGAAAGACAAAGGAATGAGTCCCCTAGTATTTAAGAAATAAAGACTAACAAACTTTGGAGCACGTGGGAAATATTTACTTTAAGACACAGGGACTTAAACTATGAAGCTCTTTGTTCACTGTTCTTTTTCTAAATCACAAAGAAAGCCAGGATGAGTCATGGCTCATAGCCTCCCCCATTTTCAAGCCACTAATTTTATCAGTGATTCTCTGAGGCAAGAAGCCTCTGAAGGCTGGGATGGCAGTTCCCTGAGGTGGTCTGAGTAAACACAAGGCTAATTTGGACTTGCCTACAGGAATGGATGCTTTTTATTTGTCCAAATGAATTTATTCACATTGTCCCCCTCCCTCCCCCCAAAAGCCTTCTGTATACCCACCTTTTCATGTTTTGTTTGGTTCATTTTCACACTTTCCTAGCTACAATGTCCTCTTCATCTACCTACTTTTATATCCCTCCAAATACTGCAGACTCTTCAGGACCTAATTCTTTCCCCCTCCTTGATCAAGGCTTTCCTGACTAAGTTGTGTGCTCTCTTTCTCCTTTGAATTCCTATAGCAAATAACTGTTTGCAAGGTTGCTAGATTTATAGTTTTAGAGCTAAAAGCACTCCCTTTTTTATTAATATATTTTTATTTATTTCTTTAAATATTTCCCAATTACATTTTTTGAAAGACTTCTTTTATTCATTTTAAAAAATTTTGAGTTCCAAATTCCCTCCCTTCCTCCCCCAACCCCCACCTTGGGAAGGTAATATGATATTAATTATATATGTGTAGTCATGTAAAGCATATTTCCATATTAGCCATGTTGCAAAAGAAAACAAGAAAAATAAAGAAAGTCCATTCTGTACTCTGTGTTGACCAGTTGTCTCTCTGGAGGTAGAGAGCATTTTTCATCATGGGTCCTTTGGAATGGTCTTGGATCTTCGTCTTCGTGAGAGTGGCTAAGTCTTCTACTGTTGATCATCATTACAATACTACTAATACTCTGCCGTGTTCTCCTGGTTCTGCTCACTTCACTGAAGCTTTCTTAAAGGCCATGCAGTCCAATCCCTTCATTTTAAAGAGGAGGCAGTTAGGTGACCTGAATTTGAATCCTACTTCAGATGACTTGGATTTGAGTGAGGAAGGGCTGAGCAAAGTTACCAGCCTCAAAATCTGTTACTCTTAAACCAGCCTAGCCCTCCATTGTCTGTTACCTCTAGCTGTTTCCCACCCTTGTTTCCCATCAAAATCCAATTCTTTTGGTTCATGGAGTCTGACCTTAGTCCCATAAAGAGCTTCCTTAGATGCCTCCTCAAGCCCCTCCCCAAGCCCCTCCTCTAGACCACCCCTAGATCCCTCCCACATTCTTTCTGTATATAAGATCCATTTTGCCTCCATGAAGGGGCTCAAATTCAATCTAGCTCAGACTCAGTCTGTGTCAGATTGTTCTGGCACACTTGTCAATACAAGGGTCACAAATGCTTTGGCTCCTTAAGTGTCTACCCAATATGGCAAATCTTTGATATACTTTGTTTTACTTTGGCTAAGAGAAGTCTTCAATAGAATTCATTCAGTAGGACCCAGTATGCTGGTATTTTGTGGTCTCTAGCACCCCTAAACCCCAAACCTCAACAGATTCAGTGACCAGATATTCAGTGACCAGTGAGCAGATATGACTGCCTGAATGGGGACCCAGCTAGTTGGGTGACTCAGTTCATCCTCTCCCTCTCCCTCTCTTCTCTCTCCTTTCTAAAAGCCGGTAAATTTTGATGGCCAGAAACTGGTCACTTAACTTGGAGTTTACTGGCTAGATTTCTTCCTTCCTTCCTTCCTTTCTCTCTCCCTCTCTTTCACTTCCTTCCTTCCTTTCTTTCTTTCTTTCTTTCTTTCTTTCTTTCTTTCTTTCTTTCTTTCTTTCTTTCTTTCTTTCTTTCTTTCTTTCTTTCTTTCTTTCTTTCTTTGTCTCCTTTCACAAAACCTTAAATCCAGTTCACTCTGAAGTTCATGGGTTGGACCACAATAGGTCCCTGCTCAAGTTCCACTTTATGGCTGTATTTTGGGCCCTCCTGGCTTAGAGTCAATGTCAATAGTAACTGTTTCTCTTTGTAACAGCAACCCTCAAGGTCTTTCCTTCCCAGGTTGATATTTTTTTTTCTTTTTTTTTTTCTAATTAAAGGGGCCATCCCTTGACTTACTTCTTAAAGAGGCTTATTCATTGAATGAGTTCTAAGTGAGTACTCATTCTGAGTATGTGAAAAGACCTTAACCTAAAAGGGCCAGGGTCTCCCATTGCATCCTGGGTCATCTCCAATTGTCCTGATGAATATCTAGTCGCTGGACCCTGATGACTCTGGAGGAGAAAGTAAGGCAGTGACCTTGCACAGCCCTCCCTCACTCAAAGCCAAGTCAAGTGCAAGTCATGTCATCATTTCCCTGATGCCACGGTCCTCTTTGAAAAGGAAGGACAAACACAACTTCAGATACTTGTTAGTGGTATGATGTCAGACACCTGGACTTTATGTGTCTCAGTTTCTTCATCTATAAAATAAGGCAGTTGGATTGGATAAACCTTTTTAGCTCCAAATATATTTGTCCAAGGTCTCACAGTGAGAGAGCAGGCATGAAAACCCAGACCTCCAAAGACCTGGCCCCAGGCTCTTAACATATCACCAAGTTCACAATGGGCAGCTGAGCACTACCATTTGATGTTGGCTTTTTTTCCGTCCTACTGTAGTCTTCCATTTTATTTTCAAATTTTTATTGTGATATAAATTTCTCGGTTGCTTCTGTCTTGTCTTCTTCAGCTGGATTGTAATCTCATTGAGGATGGGGACTATTTTATATGTTCCACTACATTCTTCACTGTGGTAGGTGTGGCACCGATATCTTATAGACAGCAGGGGTTCAGAAGCATTCTCTTGATTTAATTTTGGCAATAGGAAGTCAGCTCCACAAGCAGCAGTGTCTTTGCTGCTGAACACAGTCATGAAAATCATCTGAAAGACCCCAAAGGGTGTGGTGATAGTGGTGACGGTGGTAGTGGGGTGTGTGTGTGTGTGTGTGTGTGTGTGTGTGTGTGTGTGTGTGTGTGTGTGTGTGTGTGAATGTTAGTAGGATTCAGGCTCCCATGCCCTAGGTTATATCCACAAGGTTCAATGTTGGGAGTAGGTGTGACTGGGTTTTAAATTAAGTAAGACTTTGGTGGGAATATCTGTCATAATCTCATCTCTGTATCTTTCAGATGTAGGATCATAGTATTACAGGGTCATAGATTTAGAGCTAAAGGAACTTAAGAGGTCATTGAATGTAATACCCTCATTTTACAGGTGAGGAAACTAAAATATGAAGAAGTTATGACCTTGTTCAGGCTCATGTGCCTAGTAAATGTCTGAGGTGAGATCTGAACCCAGGCCTTTACAACTCTGTGCACAGTACCCTATAATGCTATGTTTTATTGCCTTTCCAAAAAATTGTACAGTTTCAAACAAATCGGAAGTGGAAGTCAAATACACAAGAACAAATACCCATTGGGTTTTAAGTCCAATGACTTAACCATTCACCCACCTGAGCATGAGTATCTGCACATAGGAATTCTTCTCACTTCTCTTTAAATAAATGTTGATTCTCTAACTTTAGTAATTAAAAACAACAACAACAACACATTTTTGCACACTATTGATACTTCATGAAAAATAACTATGAAGTTGCTAGAAGCCAACCAAGCTAGCAAACATGGCACCCTTACTGACTTTTTAAAACAAAGAAAAACACACTTAACAGTTGGAGTGTTTTCATCAACCCTCCCATTGTTAATTGCTTGACAGATAATGCTTGAGGTTCCATTAAGCAGAAGAGTAAACCCACAATCACACCAAAGGTTAGAACCATGAGGGATCTAAATACCTCTTATCTAGTCACCAAATCACAGAATTCTAGTGTTGGGAAGAGCCTCAGTGGCCATCTAGAACATCTACTAAAAATAATCCCTATTACAACATATCCAACAAGTGATTTTCCAACCTTTGCTCATTTGACAGAGAACCCATCACCCCCTAAAGCAACATATCCTACTTTTAGACAGCTCCAATGGTTTTAGAAAGTTCTCCCTGATGTCAAAACCAAATTTAATGTCAGCCCCACACCACCCCTACAACTGATTCCCATTGGATACCCAGAAATCTAATCTCTCATTTTACAGATAAGGAAATTGAAGATAAGAAAGGTTAAATGCCTTCCCTAAGAACCAATAGCAGCCAGCCAAACCATTTGGCCTTGATTCTTATGCTTGCACAATATAGCCTTCCTTTAAAAAAAAAGTGAGGAGGGGTGTTTATTTCCCTTTGACCTTGATTCCATGTCCCTGTATCACATCATCTAAAATATCTATAAACCATATTGTCTTTGATCTTATAAAAATGGACTCCTTAAACCTCTAACATGGAAGGGTGTCAGATGTACCAAGTCCATCTCTAAGAAAAAAAGAGAAAAAAAAACCAGGTAGCCAGTTTATATAAGATAGCAATAACTTGTGCAAACGTCACCTGCAATTATGTTTCCTGAAGTCTCATTGATTTTGGCAGCCTAACCCAGAAATCCTTTCTAACGAGATTATAAATCCTGAAAAAGCTCTCCAAGGTAAAGAGACCAAAGAGAATGGTTTTCTTAGCATTAGATAAGATCTCTTTTTGTATCCCATTTTTAATGTCTTTTACGTTGAAAACAAATCTCATCAAACAGCATAAGAATCAAGGCCAAATGGTTTTTTTTGGGGGGGGGGGAGAAGGGGAAGGACTGAATTTAGAGCCAGTAACAATCGATTTCAACTCCACTTCTGCCACTCACTAGCTGTGTGACCTTGGGCAAATCACTAACCCTCTCTGGGCTTCAGTTTCTTCAGTAGTAAAATGAGGGTCAGCAGCCAATCAACCTTATGTGCTCACTACGGTCCAATCCAGCCTCAGGTTTTTCTACTATCTTGTAAGGAATTGACTTTATGAAATCAAATTTATGATTAGGATACTCTAGGAATAGCTGAGTCATGAGCTCATAGAAGGATGGCTCAGTAAGGGACCTTCTCTAGAGACCATTTTCCCCAAGTCTTTCATTTTACAGGTGAGAAATTGAGGCCATCGCAGAGAAGTGATTTACTCAAGGCTTACACAAGGTTTGGCAAAGCTAGACCTAAATTCAGGTCTCTTGACTTTCTGTTACTACATAGTCCATTTGATCTGATAGTTGAGAATTCTCTAAGAGTAGCACCCCCTCCTTCCATTTTGATCTGAGAAGAAAGGGGTTGGTTATAAATGTAATAGCGTTGTAGGAATGGTACTCCCCTCCTGTGGACACTGCTACATTACCTCAATATTCAAGCTCTATTTCAGCTACAGAATCTTCTAACACTGTTTCTAGGGTTTCTATCATGTTAGATGAGCTGGTTACAAAGATTCTAGCTCTGTGCCAGCTAGGTGGCATAGTGGAAAGAATATTGGCCCTGAGGTCAGGAGAACCTGAGTTAAAATCCAGCCTCAGACACTT